>OX411276.1:33892046-34498217 GCA_948146005.1 Nomada fucata | reverse complement strand
GCTACTGTGCCAATAAATTCATCGTTTCCGCGGTTCTAATCGTGAGTTTGTCGACATTGTTGCGATTATCCGTGATTTACGTGTCCCCGTTCAATGTTTACGTGAAATTCATTTTCTTCGCTGGGCCATGAACGAGGCAAATAAATCGCTGTTGCGATAAAAGATACTGGGGCTGATTTGTCCTCCACGGAGTACAGTGGTGCTGTGGATGTGATTGAAATTCGTTTGATAGTCGTATTATATTCTATAGATATGTTTTGGTACTTTATTTAACAGAAACTGAATTTATTACTTATACTACTGTTATGCTGAGGAACATATTAATAATCCCAGAGTTAAATTTCTCCAAAGAAAACCACACAAATATTCGCGTACCTATAATATAGAAGTACATTTCAATTCCCCAAAGAACAGGTCCTACCAGCTATAGCCATTCCGAGTGCAACCAATTCGATATGTTCACCAGAGCATTTATTTCGAATCCACGCGTCCTGCGTCGGTCAAAGTTGCAAGGCTACGGAGACCAGACTCGATATCAACGAAACGATACAGGCTAACGGAGCAGAAGCACGTGTAGCCGCAGTTTTCCACGGGGAGTCGCGGTACCAGAGCATGTTGGTACCAGCAAGTCGACCGATTGCGCGCGCGTGGACCCAGCATATAGAATGGGTCACACCCTCTGGGGACCATTATTGCCGAGCACTGTACGTGCACGTGACTTGTATAGGGTCGAGACAAGTGGGTTGGTGCAGTCGTTACTGTTGTCCTCGGTACCCCCTGCTCGTTCAACGACCCCGCATGCACGCATTCTCCACGCCACGGTGTACGCATGAACGCATGCATGCACGTGACGACTGGAGGAGAGAAGCAGACGTATGTATGTACGACAGTGACAACGAAAAAATTCGAATCGCAGAGATTTCGTTTCTTTTATCCGACTGTTTTTTTCCCCCCCGAACTACAGGCGCCATGCATACTTTCCCCAAACAATCGGTCACCGGTGTGCTATATAAATATGTATGTACAAGCTTGTAGGCGCGAACCTTGCGAGGAAATACGAAGATTTCGAAAGGAATCAACCACCTATTGTGGCGAAAGTATTGTTGCAATGTAGGCGATGTCGAGTGCGTGCTGGCGAACGGATTGAGGATCCAAGAATTCTCACGAGGATAAATCGAGCCCAAATAATCGTACAATAGAGTCGTGCGCGACGATCTCTGTGTGTGCCGAACATAAGGTGTATATATACGCATACGTGTGTACAGGTTGGAATAGAAAGAAAGATTGCATTGTGAAGGGGTTCGAGAACGAGTTTGAAAAGTCGCGCCGATATATTCGTGGAAGGTTGCGTGCGCGCGGTGGCCGCGACGCGCGTGTTTAGTGTTTAGTCGAAACTGCGCGAGTCGAATCGACGCGACGGGGTCACGTGGGCTAGAGTTAAGCGGGACCAAGGGTCACGAGAGACAGGAAACGGTAGTATTGTATGCCGGATGTCGTAACTTCCGAGTCCTTTGGCCTCGTCGTTTCCCTTTGCGTCGACAAATGCCACGGTGCCGTCGAACGGCGATGATAATATCGCGTTCAGAGGGGAGTAGATTTCGATATCGCGTAAGAAATTTCGTAACGCACGAATCAGAGGCGTTTAAGATGCACGAGTGGCTGGTGAGCGCCCTAACGCGCCCTCCTCGAGAGATCAGCCGACCGAGCAATAGAACGAGAAAGTATGAGTGAGGTCGGTGTAGCCGTGGCTCTGGTGATAAGAGCGACAGAGAGAAAGAGAGAGAGGATGGGTTAGGGTGGGAGAGGGCGAAAGAAAGAAGGGAGAGAAAGGGACGGTGGCGAGAGAACGAGAGGGAGGACGCCGCGCGTCGTTGGGCGGGGGGAGGGTATAGTCGTCGTGAGCTCCTTACAGTGCATTGCCTTTACGATCCCTCGAGTCCCCGTCACACCCCGTGCCCCGACAAATCGCGTACGACGTGCCTCTCATGAAGAGATCCACGAAACCAGCTTCGCCGTCGAGCGATTCGGGTCGTCGAGATTCATCGAGAGGAAGTTTCTGTATGCGTGACAATGAACACGAAAGTGACGTGTGTGTCACTCTCCGAGCATACAGGGTTACATACAGCACCCCATGGGCCTAGGAGTTGATGCTAACTTCGCCTTAGCAAAAGAACTGATCTCCTGCGCCACGACGTTCTCCTTTCGTTCCCCTCGAGAACACTGAACTCGCCTCTATGGGTCTCTTACAGTGGATACTTTCACCGGTGTGTTGTATACGCGTTTCGAGGGTAACAACATTATCGTGTCGGCCTCACTCGATTCTCAATTTACATTTCTCGCTCCGCGGAGATACGGAGGAATTTTTAAAAACCGTTTGCCCCTTTTCTCTCGGTCGTACGATCGCAGGGGGATTGGAGTTTGTATGGTTTTTCAGAGCAGGGCCCATGTATTATGATCTCTATTGGTTTTTTTTTTATATATTTCGGATGAAACGAAAAATCATGCGGTAGAACGTACATGCACATCGTGAGAATGATCCCGAGCTTTTGCGGGGTTCGTTTCTACTGATATGGTTTCGATATCGAGATCTATTTAACTACGAAAGCGATTTACAAGTCGAAATGGTTTATAGCATCTAAAATAGGTTCTTCGAGTAGGAACTTTCGAAACAGCCACGTTTCACAGCGCACGAGCGCCTTCGCAAGAGGGGAGCACAAAGATGTGTTCGTCCCCATCCCCACCCCCCCTGAACATTCGTTCCATCTTGCTCGGCACGTTTCTCATCTCGGTGTCACGACAAATACATACGTCACTTTCTTATCGTTCACATCTGATATAATATATTGTTCAATGCATATCGCCTGTACACACGTACATACACGCGCAATACCAGTTCGATTCTAATTTCTTCCCTACGTCGCGCATGTGTACGTATATGCGGTATAAAGAAAGTCGGCAAAGTAGGAAAAGAACGGGTTACGTGGAAAATAAACGCCTGACTGATAAAAAAAAAAGGAAAAAGATGCGTTGTCCAGTGTTAGTGAAGTAGCACCGGTAGTACCGTAACTCGTGGATTCGTCGGTTGTCTTGTTTCACCTGTGCCTGCAGTTCACGCCGGTTCACGCCCTTCTTCTTTTACACCGCTCTCACTAACGGTTAATCGACGTCGGCCGCTTCTTGCATTCGAGAGAAAATCGAACGTACAGTCAGCGGCATCGCGCGGCTATACCGTGGAACCAATTTTGCCGTCACCGATTTTCTGCTTTCCACGATCGGAATATTTGACGAGAGCGCGAGGTAGAAAAAGTAATGTGCGTTCAGCGCAACAATTTTGGCATATAAAAAGCATGGCACTATTACTGAATAGCCTGAAATTGAGACAAGTCGTTAGAATACCCGTTCGGTATAAACATGGGAAAGATCATTGGGTTGGTATATTCATAACCCCGCGATTAGAATACTATGCTCGTCGTAACACTGCGAATCAAATGAGCAAAACAATTGTTTCTTTCAGTCTAGGCAGGGGAAAATACGAACACCTAGAAAAAAAGCGTTAGAACATTTCGATGATTTTTACGCATCTATTTACGGAGATAGCTGGTTAAATGTGCGTACTGCATTACTGAACGAGGAATGCAAATATTTGGCAGTGGTTAATAATTTCAGCGATACAGATAGAATACGAACCGATTTGGAGGTATATCATTATTATAATACTAGCGGGACAAAGGATGTACGATCATGGAATAATGAAGTCTAACGTTACTAAAACTATTTCAGTCACTTGGTGCGATGCATTTGAAAAGCTTGTACGATAGTCAGAAAGAGAATCGTTATATGTTTGAAGATAGGATGAGGGCTAAAAGGTGTAATTTATCGCATGGGAACGAGACCATAGAAGTTCAGACATCTGAAGATCAATTGTCTGAGATCAAAGGACTTTACCCTGAATATCCTGAAGAAAATTTATTAGAAGCATTAAGAGAGGAAGATAACTCAGTTGTTGAGAAAGATGCACGGATGCCAATAAAATTGGAATCTATTGACCAAAATTTGACAGAAATTAATTTAGATTCGAATCGTATCATTGATCCATCTGTAAATTTGTCCACCTTACAAGAATATGTGCCCGCTTCGAAAATAAAAGGTTCGCTTAAGCGATACAAACCTTTGAGATGCAATATACATATATTCCTGCATATATATTTTACAGGTTTGGACGACTGGGTTTTGGAGTCCGATCATTATAAGTTTTACGACAAAGCTGCTGACTTCAAAATAGAGGTTGAAAAAGAATCCGTTCTGCCATTCCCAAAACATCTACACGTGTATACTTTTGAAAGGGGGAATGCCACCAGATTTCCAAATCCCAAGAAAGGATCTACCGGTGTTTTAGGTTCTCATTAGTTTCTTTAACTTTATACTTTTATCTCCTTTTATTAATTAAGTGTTCCGTCCCTTAGATTATTATTTGTTTGACGGCGGATCTATATTGCCCGTATTAGCTCTGGATATTCAATTGGGCGACACTGTGCTCGACATGTGCGCTGCGCCTGGAGGGAAATCATTAACCATTCTTCAAACACTCATGCCTCGTGCATTAGTTGCAAACGATCTGACGCAATCTAGGGTGAGGAGACTGCAAAATGTTGTAGATGAATTTTTCTCAGATATTTATAAAACGGAAAATATGTTATTGATAACTAATCAAGACGCAAGAGCGATTGATGAAAAAGACATGTATAATAAGGTATTCCTATTACCATACCTTTCACTGTTTAATTATTGTCAAACAACGGAAAGAATAGAATTTGTATTTGTTAATATCTCAGATTCTGGTCGATGTACCGTGCACAACAGATAGGCACATTTTGCACTCCAATGATAATAATATATTCAAGCCGACTAGACTTAAGGAAAGAATACAACTGCCGGAAGTTCAGTCGGATATTTTGACGTTAGTATTTAAAATATAGTTAATATTGTTGTTTCTAATTTCGCAATTGTTTGATGACTTCGATTTTCATCATATTCGTTTTGTAGAAATGCCTTGAAATTGGTGAAAGTGGGGGGTACCGTCGTTTATTCGACGTGTTCTCTTAGTCCCATACAGAACGATGGTGTTGTTCAGGTAGCACTGAAAAAGGCATGGGAAGAAAGCAATTGCGTTATGGTTGTGAAGTACGTAGTTCGTAATAAATAAATAGCATTATTATTTTTATTGTTAACATTAATTGTTTATTTCGTCTGTTATGACTCGTAGAGATATGACGGAAGCGCTGTTACCCTTACGATATTTATACGAATTTGGTAATATAGGTTTAAAGTACGGACACATTGTTATCCCGACAGTTGACAATAATTGGGGACCGATGTATTTTTGTAAAATAGTAAGAATGCAATAAAGGTGAGTGTAGAGAATAGTTAACAAGCTATTGTACTTATGTAAATATCGTTATAATTATGTAGTATGTAACTTTTAACAGGATAACATTTAATATAGTATAATAAAATGCAAGTACGGAATTGTGTTTTGTTATTTTCTATCGCATGTAATATAAAGGACGAAAGACAATTCGTGAAATAAATAAAGAAATTAACAATTTTCGATTGGATATTATATAATCCGAATAACACTTCCTTAAAATATGAAATGTTTGAATCGTTTCGCGTAAAAGAATTACTAACGTAGATTACTTTGCTGTACTGCATAAAGTCAACAAATTTTAAGCAATAATAATACGACACTCATATCATGATTGTAATAAATTACGTTAAACTTTGTCGCTAATTTACGTTCACTTCGCAGAACCTTCTCGCAGTGGTAATGTCTGATCACTTGATTCTTCATCGGCTGGTTTAGCTTTGTTCCAAGGTTGTTCTTCGGCGCTTCCGAAAATTGTGTAAACTATCATTTCGATTATGTATAAAACAACAGTTACAAAGAATATAATTCTCCACGCTCCTATTGTTTGCTAGAAATAAAGAGAAACTTGTAAGAAATCAATTAATTTCCATTCAAGCGTCATGACCATACAGAAAATACCATTGCAATATAAACACTTACGTTCCCGTGCGTTAATTTGCCGACGAATATTGGAACCACAAATCCAGGTATAGTAGCGGCACAGTTCGTAATGGCAACAAGGGTGCCCGCAAAATTTGGAGCGATATCAATATGGTTTGACAAGAATCCACTGTACATTCCACCAATGCAAGTTACTCCAATAGTCATTAATGTCACGGCAAGCGTTCGATTGCAACCAACGTATGACACTCCTATCAAGCAAATCATAGGAACGACAGACGCTGAAAAAAGGCAAATATTTATCGTTACAATTGTTGCTAGATTGATTTTAATTTTTCAAGTACAAGTATAAATGATAGGCTTACAAAATAACGTTCCAATTTTTCTGGATACCGTTACAGTGATCAATTTTCTGTCCTGCATAATGGCTAATACTTTACTGAGGACCATCGTGAATATCCACATACATAAGAACGGCATGGAGGAAAGACCAGCATTCTAAGAATAAGACAGTTTGTCAGTAACGTATATAGATGTTCATTTTGTAGTCTGGAATCAACACTCACCGAGCTCATGTCGAACTTTAATATCTGATTCATAAACGTGGGCAATTCAATCAGCAGCATGTACCAGCCAAAGTTACTGCAGAAGTGGCTGATCAGAATTGCCATAAATGGCTTCGATCGCAATAGCTCGCCCCACGGAACTACTAATTTCTAAAAGATAGAAACGCAACAATATATTTATATTTTATACTTACACGGATATTAAATATAATAATTACGTAAGTTGACATACATCCTTGTGTTCACTGCTATTCTTAGTTTGACCCAATGATTGCATAATATAATCTTTTTCCTCTTGGCTAATAAACTTCGTTTGATCTTCTGGGCTGTCCTCGATCATGATCCACCAGGCTGCGCACCATATTAAACAGAGCGCACCTTCGATGTAAAATATCCATACCCAATCCATATTCGCGGCCAATATACCAGTTAATAGGATGGAAATCACGGTACCAAGTGCAGTCCCTATAAATTAAATAAATCGACGATTTGCGTGAAAGGCGATTAAAGTTTTAATGTCAAAGCGATTTGACATTAGTCAGTTTTCTTTAAATCGCTAACGCGAAATGAGAAGGTAATAGAAGGTAATATTGTTTATAAATACCTGCGTAAACGATCGAGGCAAGCACGCTCCTTTCGTTTGGCGGGGCCCATTTGGCGACCATAACGTGCATTGCAGGAAATGTTACACCCTGTGATTTAATATATTACTATTATAACGTAGCTAATTGTAATAATCATGTCGAGCATTATAGTATATTGCTGGTTTATTTCATACTAACTCCGCCGATGCCCTGAATGAATCTCATTGCGATGAAGAGAGTGTAATGCATTTCTGCCGCAACAGGTGTTAATATAGATGCAACGACGTTTAGAAGTACCGAGCCGTTCATCACCCATTTGGCGGATAAGAGTTCAGCCATTCTTCCGCCCGGAAGTAAGGACACCATGTATCCCCAAAAGTATGCTGATAAAATAAGACCTTGCAAAGGCTCGTTCCATATGAATGGGCCATCCTATATAAACATGAATCTCTTATCGATATCGTTAAAGATAATTTCGATTATTTTATGTAACGTCGCGTACAGAATAATTCTGGAAAGCACATTCGAATCTGGTTCGAAACTGCAAATTGTTCGAATAGGCCAATACACATTATGGATTATACATCATCAACGAAGTATATTACGAAATGACGATTAAACATTTTATCGAAGCGTAGCAGAGTCGAGTGCCAGTACATGCGTACGTCGTGTACAAATTTTCGCTCACCACTTGTCGTGTAGCCTTCTCTCATTGAATTATAATTTCGTTTTTTTTTCAGATATTCGCCATACAAACAATATATTTGAAACAGATTCGCTTGTCATTAGACAATGTTACGGTGTAAATTACAATAATTGCAATATATTCATGTACCTCGGTCACAGATTTCGTGGCATTGGAAGAACCATCATCGTGGTTGCATTCGTCGGCGGTAAGTGCAGTTGCATTCTCGAATTTCAATTGATGCAACGTGGATAGCTTTACAGCAGTGTGGTTCACCATAGCTACGATAGCCACACTTACGTTTACCTTGAACCCATAGATTATCGCGAGTCCAATAGAACCCATAATCGCCATCAGGTACCGTACAGGAAACATGATGCCCCCTGTTTGTACAAGTTCATATACAAAAACTTGTATGGCGAGTTTTTATAAATATGGGAGAATGGGATGGGCCTTCTTGTTTGACATTATGCGATTAATTGATAATGCAATATCTCAGGGAAAACCCGTACCGCAATATACGAACGGAGAACGTGTCGTTTGGCATGAAGCACAGGTGAATGTGCTTTCAGGTCTTCGACTCCTTTGGCCGTTCGTACGGTTGCTGTACGATTCAGAGATTTCAAGCATTCAGAAATAACCCCTTCTCCTAAGATAAACCGCAAAGTGTTCCAATTAAACTTCCTTTTATAAATTTAGTCGCAAGATTAAATTGAAGTTAGAATGCAATCGAATGGAATTCGAAGCGAACCTTGAATAATGTATATTTCCGTAGATTATCTGCGATATTATGAAATGACTTATACTACTTGAGCAAAATTTGTGGTAATTTACCTCGCGTTTTTTCGATTGCTTTTTTAAATCTTTATTTCATTTGAATTGCCGCGGGTAATTTTACTTCCTTTGCAAAATCGTTAGTAATTATTCTTAATACAATCTTGCGTTTATCGTAAGAAGCGATCGAAAGTTTATTCCATGTCGCGTGAGACATTTTACACATATCATATCGCCGTATTGGCCAATGCTGTACTGTTAAGAAACAATATTTTATCGTTTCGTACCTCGTACGAGAGAATAATCAAACATATATCAGCAATAATGAAATTATCAGTAACCGAGAACACGTTTAATGAAACAAAATCGACACTCCTTTTACGCTTTCGTATTCGAACTGTGTTACTGTTTTTTTTACTGTACACGTTTATTTTTAGTGCAGATGTGGGTCAACAAACACATAAAAAGTGTATTCCAGAAGATCGCGCTTAAGGCAATACATGATTAGGGCAAGTATTTCCGAAATGTAGCAAATGTGTGATAACGGAATTTCATTAATAAAAATAAAAATTAATATAATAACATTTTCACAATAAACGAACGAATTGTTCGTGACAAGTGTTTACGGAAACAAGAATCGATGATATAGACCAGCTCGCTATAAAACGACGAAAGCTCGCAAGGATGATTCGGACCAACAAGTTTTTTTAAGGATAATTGCACCGATGAGCTATGAGTTGCATCAACCATGCGCTAGTATAAGCGCGGTTCGCACGTGTTTCAACTCTTTCGTTTAATATTGCCCCATACATTTCATATTTTAATTCTTTAAGAACAAGTGAACACAGTGCTTTCTTTTAGCATACTTTTCAAAATTGTCTAATGTTCAAATCTGGCACAGTTTAATCCAAAACATTTGCAATATATCGCACAACGATCTGGATTAGAGGACATCTGAAGGTCACAAGGATGGACACTGGAGAAGGGGAGAGATGTTGAAATTGTCTACACCGTAATCGTTGTATGTATGCCGAAAAAGTTTCTCACTTTTCGAACAATTTTGATTATTCATATACGAGCGTTGTAACGAGTCCAGAGCAAATTGATTATTCAAACTCACCCTTAGCGTTGCCCTTTTCAGCCATGGCGCCAGCTATACGCACAAAAGACCGATGCCACCTTTTCTTCCACTATTATCAAGTATTAGTTTCACAAGACACGTTGCAGTACGCCCTTGCCGTTATTGCAACTTCGATTCAATGGGATATTGAATACGTTTGATCAATTTTAACCACTTGTTACTTCGTGCTTCACTGTGCGTACACAAGCCCAATCGACCGAATCGAAATTCATCAATTACTAATCGATCGGAGAACTGGGGCAATATTAATCGGAGGCTTTTTAAATTGAGGACCGTCGTGTCCACCGGCTCGATACCTTGTGCGTGCAACGTGTAACTGAGAGTGAACGCGATGCTTCCGAGCCCCCAAGCTTTTCGGAGTACAACGTACGTATCGGGCGTGCGCCTTTTCTATAAATGCCATGCCACACGTGAACGCAGACTCGAATTTTCCATCTTGAAGCAATCCCCGTGCGTGTGACGCGTATTGGTTACCGGTTACCTGTCCATTGCTTCCAAGAATTTCTTCCCTCCGCTTTCAGTGAATTGCACGTACAACACATTTCACAGGTAATCCTTTAAACTTTCGCGGATACTGATCCGCGTAACGTATACTCGATGTTACAGGATGCAGTGATGCAATGTAGAAGGATAAAAGCGTGCCAAAATCTTCATTCTTTCGTTCATTCTTTTTTGTAGACTGGATTAATTAAGACATTAAGATATTGACGACTGTTACGTAAGGTCATTGTTTGATAAGATTTCGGAGTTAATCTTTTTAAGTTCGAATATTTGTTGGCGATGGGAATATTGCATATATGTAATTTAAAATAAATGTTATTATTTGTTTTATTTATTATATACACGTATGTATATATTTGTTTGTGTTATTTATTATCGAATTATTTAAAGTTTTCATCGATTGCATAATTACTTGGGGAACTGATTAGAGTTTAATTTTCATGGATACGATAAATTTCTTTTTGAAGCAATATTGAATATAATTTTTCTCTTTTATTTGTATGTATTCGTACGGTAGATTAAATATAAGTTTCATTATTATTATTCCATGTATGTACTGCTGCTTGTTTTGATGCAAGGAACCGGTCGTACTTGTAAAAGGGCTGGCCGAAAATACTCGTGCAAAATGAAGTTGTATCCGTAAATAACGTTTGATATATTAATCGCAAGTGGTAGACAAATTTTAAGGTTGACAGAATGCAACAAAACTAGAACAATGACGCACGTAAATTTCGATGTATAAAATAATAACTTTTGGAATACGTCGTTGTTAATAAAAGAGAAATATGAACGTGGAATCGGAGTCTAGCAGTAATCTCGAAGAAGTATATACCTGGATCGAGCAAGTTCCGTTTTCTAAACCGAAGAAAAATCTTGCCCGTGATTTTTCTGACGGAGGTACGAAAACAAATCGTATATTATAAACAAGAACATTATATTTATTTATGGAATACTTGGAATATGTTTAATTTAATTGTAGTCTTTATGGCTGAGCTGTTAAAACGATATTACCCCCGGCACGTTGAAATCCATAATTACATTCCTGGAAATAGTGTTGCAAAGAAAATAGATAATTGGTGTACTCTGAATCGTAAGGTACTCTCGAAGCTCGACATAAAGTTGGGAAAGGAAGTAATCAATCAATTGGCGAACTCACAGCCTGGTACTATTGAAAAAGTTTTGACTGACTTACGGCATAAAATTTTAAAAGATTGCAACGCGGACAGGTTTTCTCTGTATTCCGAATATGACGATAGTGAGAGAAAAGGTAAATAGATATTTATGAACAAATCAAATGTCCTGTTGAATTTTTATGAGATACTGCTTCAACGAAATACTATTTCACAAATAGAAATTGTTAAATCGGTGCTCAATCCGGAAGAAGTAGCAAACAAAACTGTTCCGCGACACGTTTTCGTAAAGTTAAAGCAAGAGTTAGTACAAAAAAATGAACTCATAAATACACTTCATCAGAAGGTACTTCATCTCGAATCGCTAATGAAGCTCAAAGATCAAAGAATCACAGATCTTACGTCGCAAATAATAACATCTACAGAGCAAAGTATTACACCAAGATCTACAAATATCTCTCCCGTAGGGGCTACAACTTCAAAACTGCGAACTAAAATATAACGCATTGGAATCCTTGAAATTGATACTTTAAGCAAATTTTAAAAGACCTTGTACTTAAGAAAAATTTATATTATTTATAAACTTTTAACTCGTGTAGTGTTTTAATATAATGTACCGCAAATCTATTTGCTTTCCTACATTTATGTTATCATTTTTATATATCTATGTTACAAGTCTTCATTGAAATTGAGTCTATTTCTCTTTTGCAATCTTTATAACATAACTGTTAAATGTTAATACAAAAAGTTGTATGATATTACGTTTGTGTAGAGTTCAATTCTATGCTATTTGTTCTTTATTTTTAGATATATTAACAAGTAAGTAGGAATATTATATTGGTGCTCTCATACTAGGCGGTGAGACCAAAATTACTCCGTCGCCACGAACAAAGAGCATAGAAATATTTCTTTTAGTTGTACGATAAACTTCCTCGTACGTTTCCTCGTCGATTTCCACTGTTGTTACAGTTTCTTCTGCTTCACCTAATACCATATTCAAATGCTGATCATAAGCCTGAAATAAAATTTGTTTGGTCACTCGTTCCTTTTAAAATATGTTAAAACACGTTTACGGTTATGTTCTGTACAGGTTAAAACGATATTTACGTGCAAACGTCCTCGTAACTCTCTTTCGTTTCTCATTTTCACATATATTCTCTCGTCGAGGCTCAATCTTATTAAATCTAACGGTTCTTTAACATTTATTGCTGGGACCTGAAATCAAAATAAACATTTATTCGATTACAGTAGGCCAGACTTAGTTTCCGCAGGGGAAACCAAAACATTCGTACCTGTTCTGCCTCATCAGCCATGCTACAGCTAAATTATTATTTGCTTTCGCAATTACTTCTAATCAGTCAATATATCTAGACCAGGATACTTTACATTCATAAAATAACAAACGTTGCGATTACTTGTCAAGCAATTTAATTGCTACACGGTATCGTTCAGATAAACCGGGAATGTCGCCATTTTTATACTTTACATAAACTGTCAACGAGTGGCGCCACGAGACTATTTTCGTTCAATTGGATCACTTTAGAACACGTATTATTGCTATTGTCATCCGAAAAACAGTAGATGAAATAAATTTCTTTCATAGTATACTTCTTTCTAACAATATTAACAACCCTCGAGAATTATCGTTTCAGGAACAAGCCTTTTGATTCTCCCGCGCCTAAGTTCACAATTCGACCGCACCGACGGGGAACGGCGTTAGCGGCGTGCGATGGAATTGGAGTAGCTTGTGGTACTGCTAGAGCGAACGAGCGCGATCGAGCGAGCAACGCCATTTTCTTGATTCGCGGGTGAAGTCTGTGCGCAAAGTGTGTGTATCATTTGGAGACGTTCCTTCCACGTTTCTGCTTTACGTCGACGAAATTGCGGACTGTGGCCGACAGCCCTGGTGGGTCAACCAGTGTTATGCGTAAACGTGCGACCAGCCGTGCGGTGGAAATGGTGAGTTCACAGAGATCGAAGCGCTCCCGGGAGACGTGACGTCTTGTCAGTCGGTCTTTTTCCATTCCCCCTTCACAGTACAGTGGTCCCGTAGGGATGGGGCCGTGTGGTGTTTGTCGTTCATGATAACGTAATACAGAGGCCAAACGGTGTAATCGAGCGTGCGTTACTGATATTCTCGTTGGTTACGATTATCACGTGCAATTAAAAAGAACCTTAGAGATACCGGGAGCCCGTAGAATGTTTCGCTCGGGCCAATGGGCGGAGGTTTAGGGCGGCACATGGCTGTTGGGGCGCCGGCTGTGCAGGGGGTGGTTTTTCCTGACGCTAGCTCGAGCCGATGAAAATTTACTCGTCTCGTCGGCTGATATCCTCTGTGCTCACGTTAATCTCTTGATTGAGTTCGCGTGTAATATAGAACTGCATTCGGTCACGGTTCGAATAGCAAGTTCATAGTGACAGAGGGGAAAGAGAGCTACTCCGTTGTATGTTTCGATTTTCTTATATACCGAAGAGGAGAAGGCCGGGTTCTCCTGGCCTTTCGCGGATTACGCGTGTCTCTCGTGTGCTGTAACGTTCTGAATTTCATGCGCGTAAAGATGGGCACAAGGTGACCGACAGTGTTCGCGATCTTTGGACGAGAAATTATCTGCGGATCTTCGTGCTACTACGAAATAGGGCCGGGCAACGTAAGCTCTGCTTTCACACATAATTTTTGTTAAGTGTAACACGCCTTACCGTGTGCACTAATTAAGTCAACCTACCGCTATAGTTTATTAATGTTTATTATTAATTTAACCGTTAAGTCGTACGGAACGTATTTAATGTATATTGTATATGCCTTATCGATTAACGCTTGTTGACATATTTGACTTTTGTCCCTACTTTTTTTTTTACGAAATCGTGGGTACGATTCGATATGATTCTTCTATTGCTCGAGTCGCACGCATAGGCGTAACGTTTCGGCGATTTGGCAGACGTTTAGTGTGCCAATATATAATTCACTATTACTTAATCAATTCCATGGCTTATTAGCATACATTGTAAAATAATCCATCTGTGAAAATAATTCTTGTCACTTTTGTCACATTTTTTCCGTATCTTTCTGGAATGTTAGAAGCGTAGGCAGAATAGGAACACTGAACATTGTTTTTGGTAAAATCATCAGGCCATTTAATTATTACGCCCCTGCATTTGCTTCAGTTCGTCTTGCTGTTAAATAATAAAACTGGTTAAAGAATAGTGGATTACTTGACAGTTCTGCGATCACTGATTATTTCCATTTAATGCGAACAAGGCATTCTTTTTTTTCTTTTCCTGCTCCAATAACACCGGTGTTAAAGCAGATTTATCGCCACGGTTTTTACCGTAAATTTATTGTATATTCATGCGTATACTGGAGTCTTATAGTGCATGGCGCTCGGTGATTAAAATTCATTCATGCGCCAACTAATTCGCCCGGTCTTTCGACCTTGTTGACATTTTAAACGTTCCCTGCCCTACAAGAAATCCGATAGCCACGTCCGTACTTACCTGTCAATTGTTACCTGTTTTCCGACATGTCTTCCACTGCGAAGTACCCTCTCCCTTCAGCTGTTCAACAAGTACATTATATCTCGTTCGCCGCGAGATATGCAAATACTGAAACAAATATATTTTGTTGGAGTGTTTTTTATTTGGGTGTGCTCCCATATTAATGTTTATCCAATAATTTATCATCATAGTCATTTTTATCTGACAATTCATAGGCTGACTTTTTCTATGTAAACGAAAAGATATATAAAAATTCATTGTCGCAATCAATTACGAATTACTGGCATTTTACCTCAGGATATAAAAGTACACGGAGAATTATAAATAGCTTCTGTAATAATGGAAAATGAAAGTTTAAACGTATAATTGTTAAAGTCCAGTAAAAGACGTGAGTCTTTTCAAAAGACAAAAAATTCCATTTAATTATTAACAGCATAATAGGAAAAGGATAATAAAAAGAAACTATTTTTTGAAGAAACTATTCTTGTTGGTTTCGTTATGACTTGTACATCTGGGTTAGACGGAAAAACAAAAATTGTTGTTGCATCATCGAGTAAAATCTTGCGCATGCATAAACACGTGTTCGTACATACGACGTGTGCGGCAGAACGAATTCAAAATAACTTTGTGTTTTATGGGTGGAGTGCTGTCGAGATATTTCTTTATTCATGAGTGGAAACGTCGAAGCTGCACGGCGTGCATTAATCCTTTGAAATCGTCTTCCCACCAAACTGCAACAAGCAGAATGTGTTTATAACGCTCGCCCGTATTGTAACATTTTATGTGGAAAATCGAATTAGGAATTTATGAATTTATGTAATATCGGGAATTAATAGGGCGTTATATCAATCAAACCCAATTATTCAAATCAGCCGAAATGATTTGAGAAATTGTTGATAATTGACGGTGGAAAATATTTTAGAACGATTTAGTTAATCGAGTTCGTTCTAGATTAGAGATATTAACTAGTAATATTAGTTAGAATATTGAAACATTTGGACGATAAATTGTATGTGATTCTGTTATTCAAGAATCGTGTAGGGAAATTACACATATACAATTGCTTTCTTCGCTAAGTTCATCGCCTTTCCTTTTCTACATTTGTTCGTGACTAAAGAAAACAGTAGCGACTTTGTGCACTCCAGAAGAGTGTTACACATATTACATATAATATTTTTCGCCTCTCGTGTCTACCCTCAGTTTATTCGCCGATCCGCTTTCGCACACTCGAAAGTCTATTATACTGATTTGCATGAGACGCATTAAGTCAAGTATGTCGTATGTTCATATTAAATGTTGATTTACGAGGCGCCCCGCGATACACAAATCATAATGGCTATTCTGTCCTATGGTGATATGAGGGGGGAGGTGGGTTGTTCGCTTTTAAAGCGAAGAGTTTCTGTATACTGAAAGTGCAATATTTATAATACTTTTTCCCCTTTAAGGGGAATAGGTCTAATGTTTCTTACATTTAAGTTTTCCATTACATCGGCAACATACAGTGATAAGATTACTATTATTAATTGTGCGATTCTTCTAACGGACAACAGAAAAGTGTGGAAAGAATTTTATTGGCCGTACTTGTTTCTATCGGATTGTCGCACGTTGTGAGATAATAACGTCCCAGTGCAAAATATTTCAAGATCGGCCACGTAGTAATATAAACTGTCGAAACGTGACGGTGCGGGTGCGAGAATGAATTTGCGCTCCCTTTTTTCTTATCACAAATACCCACATTTTATATTAATTCTGTTAGCTCTCAAAATTGATATACCTATTTGTAACACCTTTTGTTCTATCCTATCAAATAGAATTAACACTTAACAACAGCAGGTTTCACTACCAAGTGTACGGCCCCTTTGTAAGCCAGAGCGAGCAAGTTTCGACTAAGGTACTCGATTGGTAGGAAGCTTTATTTCTCTTATCTACCATCCATAAGCGTTTTACGTCTTATGTTTCAGGTTCCATAATAAGAGAAGTCAATTACAGAAATGCCTTAAAATGCCATGCAACAGGCTTGCTATACTTTTTCTCATACCTGCATTTCCTCCCCTAATTTTCCCAGTGCATAAGCAGGCAGTAGCAATTAACTTTTGTTCCACGTAACACCTAACGCTTTAATATTATTGAATTCGGTTAGCAACAAACAATGAGAATAGAAGATTTGTAAAATTCTGAAAAAAAGGTAACAAATATATTTATGAATATTCTGGTATTCGAAACGATTTCCAGATCAAGGAATAAGGTTAATAAGCTTGGGAAACTTATTGTATTTATGTGTCGTAATCGTAAGTGTTTGCGTCTGCATCGTAAGCAACTATTGTTGAAAATCTTGTTATTGGTTTTGTGACATGCATGTCTATATTTGGGCGACTACTATTCGTTAGAATATTTCAATGAAAAATGAAGAGTAATATGCCGTTCAATAATTGGATCTTAGGACTAAAATGGACTAAATTCGGCAATGATTGAACTAAGAAGCTGGTCCACTCAATGCCAAATAGGTTGAAAGATGTAGTGAAACGGAACGGAAAATATATTTTTATTAGTTACATGTTCCCCATTATACTAATATTCTTCTGTTTTTATATATAGGCACGTGAGACATTGTAAATAAAGGTTCATACCAAAACAAAGTGGTATGAACAATTTGTTCAATAGCTATAAATGTTTATATGCGGAACCCAATACTGTGCCAACACTTATGTCCACCACTGTACACGTAACAGTTATCCAAAATCTGTGATCAGCGACACGGACCAAACGCAGCTGCGATGAACAGTAAACGTTTATAGAAAGCACACGAGGAGTCCGTGACGAACCAACCACAACCTTGTCTTCGTGTTTCAAATCCTATTGCCACTCGACATTTCGCGAGCATAAGTGCTCCACGCTAATTATACGCAAGGGGGATTAATTTAGATGATATCGTGTGCCGTTGCTGCTGCCGACCCGAGTTGAAACTGTAAAGAGGCGTAAATGATTGGCACGAGTAGTCCGTTGCTGTCGAAGGTGTTAGCCACGTTGAAAGCTGAGCGAGCTTGATAACACACTAGCGACACACGTCAACTCCGCCTTTTTAATTAGTCGCGACCGTTGCAGTCAGCTGAATCAGTTTCGGCACTCGTTGATGGGTTGAATACGTTTCGTGACGGTTGAGGTTTCCAAGTCTATCGTAGAAAATTCGAAGTACAGGATTTATTCGGGGAGGAACCAGGATAAGTTCAGGCGCATATTTTACAGATCAAGATCTTTGAATATCTGAAATAGATCACTTATAACTTATACCCTTTAGCAGAACTTTTACTTTTGTTTGCAAGATTATCGCCCGTTTCTGTTTCACCTGACGAGGTGGAAAATTGGCCAAAAGTAAAACCCACATTACGTGACACCAAACGATACAAAACACATACAGGAAATTGTAAATATTATAAATACAAAGTTTACTAAAATGTCAAGGGGACCGTATTTTATCAACTCCGCAAAGCTTGATTAATATTTCAAAATGAAAGAAGGCTACGTTCGTAACGGTTCACTGCAAAAGAAAAAGGTCGGAGGTTCCCTGTTTGTTCACTTTTCTTCACGCTCTTTAACTTCACGCGCGGCTACCCGAAAATCATTTACTGTTAACTGGATACCCGCATTTCGAAAAATCAAATACACTATATTGAACTACAAGAAAAATGGGGGTGAAATTCCACAGAATTATAAAGCGTTACAGTGTTAGTTAAACGCTTCGCGATATTTAAAATAGCGCAGAGTACCGTCGCGGGTTGCAAGAAATGCACGAGAATCTCGTGGCTTTCACCTCGATCGAAAGTCTGCAGCTATACATATACCTGACCAGCAGGCTCTTTACTACGGTATTGCCAATGACCTGGATTGTATTCATGGACCCCGCGTATGTGCGTTTGCTACGTGCTTAACATGTTATTGCAATTAGAGCTCTGACATCAGCTCCCGCAATCCACGCACGAATGATGAGCAGTTCAGCGATACAGGTGTAATCGCTGGTTCAATCGCAAATACTTTATCGAATGTTGCGTGGCGTTTTCGCATTGACCTGGCTGAAAGCCAGCGTTTTACCGCTCTTTATATTCTCCTCTTCTGATAACCACCTATTTTCGTATGACTTACCAACGTTTATAACCATCGTTTTTTACATTCCAGTTTCTATTCCCTATCGTTTTTCCTTTCAATGTTGCACTCGCACGCGAGACAGATTTAATTGCTTCTCCAATCGCACCTGCATGGTTAATAGAATTCGTAAGGACGGGGCGACAGATTCGTGTTACTTACAGAATGGTTGCTGTCGGAATATTTTACGATTAGGGGCGTCGAATTTGTGCACATCCGTGTACTGAAACTTGCAGCGCCCACTCTGAACGGGGATATGGATTTTAGCAGGCTAGAATCGAAAACCGGGAGACATAGTTTTTCCACTATACCACTATTAATCGTTCCCCTCGTGAAACACTATTCTTCAATCATCGCGTGACAATGAGAAATTGTGATATAGGTGTTTGTTTTAAAATTCAATAGAAGCATATGTGTGCATATGAAAAATCAAAATCTATACGCAATATGCTTACTTAATCCTCATATTGTAATGTTTCATTTAACCAAAAAGTGACAAATTTTCCACCATTATACCGGCTGCAACTTCATCGCCTGGACAACCAGGATAGTGAGCTTTCAACGATTGTATTATCGGGCACACAAATTGCGCCTGTTCGCAAAAGAATATGAATAATTATTATAACATATAAACGTATAGACATTTAAATAATTTATTACAAAATTCTAATTTTAAGTAATTAGAGTAGATACGGTGCTTTCTGTTAAAGTTAGTTAAAATTATTAAGTTGAAAAAGGGGGCAGGAACGATACTTGAGAATATAAATTCATTTTCATAGGCTATGGAAATGTATAAAAAAATATAACATCTGTTAAACGTAGATAAGAAATTACCGAGCCGCTAATTTAGTCTGAAGTATATTTTGAACATAACTTTGTTTTCGTTTATCTAGTCATCATTTTTGCTTTGCTTTTTCCGCATAAGCTTTTCGATAAAAATTATTAAACAGAAAGAAATTGATTAAAAAGTTGACTATCATTATAGTGGCTGGAACTTCTGTGCCTGGACAACCAGGATAGAAAGATTTCATCGTATTGATCATCAGAAACACAAATTGCGCCTGTTCACAAAAGAATATGAATAATTAGCGTAACATATATATGTGTAGGCATTTAAATAATTTAATATAAAATTGTGTGTAATAATCCGAGCAGATACGGTACTTTCGGTTAAAGTTAGATTTTTCAATTGGTTATTTAAATAAATATTGTAACGTGTGCAGCATTGGTTAGTTTGATGATGATTTTTAAACTTTTGGGGGAGTATCTTTGACAAAATTCTTGGTAGATGCATATATAATTAATTGTTAGCCATGGATTATACGAGGTGATATAATATTTTCCCGTATTTCATACTTACGTACCATTTGGATAATTGTGATCACGCGTTTTGCTGGATGTATTAACATTCGTATTCTCGGTCCCATGTTAGAAAACAGGTAATAAGTGTACATTACCACGTGGATCGAATTGTTCACTACCACATATTGAAATGTCATCCCAGTGCAAAAATATTTCAAGGTCACCCACACAATATAACTCGTAGAAACGTGATGGTACAGGTGCAAGAATGAAATTTGCGTTTTCTTTTTTCTTAACACAAATAGGCAGGTTTCAGTATAATCGATGATTTTCAAGCAAAGTACCAACCACAATATTGATAAATACTGCGAATAAAGTTGTTTTTACAATTTACCACAATTTAATTTTGTTACAATGCTCGAGTTCTTTTTATCGAATTATTTTGCCGATTCCATTGCCAATCTTATATCAATTTTTTTAATTCACAATTTTTAATTCAGAGTGAACAAATTTCGGCTAAAACACTCGAATGGCAGAACATTTTGTTTCCCTTACGTACGATCTGTTAAGTCTTATGTTTTCAGTTTCGTTCGAAGAGAATTATATCACAGAAATGCCGTAAACTGTCATGCAACAGGCATGTAATACCTTTTCTCATACCTGCATGCTTTGTGGCGAGGTTGACATGTCATATTCAGTGCAATTGAAGAACTGGTCTTGGTACCATCCGTTATCCCATATTAGATACACTATAGCGGCATTCGCAACGATTTGAAAGATGTCGTAGGCAATGATGACCGATCGACAAGAGTACGCTGGCCTGTTTTCCATATACTTCGGGCCACATTTTAGGACGAAGTATAAGTACGCTATTGTAACGATTGTCACAGGTATAGGAGTTCTCACGAGTATCCAATCGCTGCTTCTTGGATCTGTAACATTTTCCTGTAGGTATTAAATTGGTGTCTCCCTTTTTGCCAAACGAACACAAAGCTTTCACGCTTACCAGCAATCTCATAGGTAAGGTAGTAATACCACTCTATGGGGCCCATTGTTGCTGATCCTGCTCGTGGATCGAGTAAAATGAATTTCCTTCCTAACTCGGTTGTCGGACCAGAAATTTTCGTAGCACATTAACTACTAGTAGAAACGTTTGCTCCCCATTCTATGGAACAATGGCAGGAAAACTGTTCCTTTTATAGCACCTGTTCTGAAATTCATAATGATAATTCATTGTGAATATTGATTGTCAATCCGCCGTTGCACTACTTCGCCCTGATTTAATTCCAGATCACGCGTAATGGTACATGCAAATTGCCTTCATAGTAAGCCCGTATTAGCCCGTATGCTATCAGATGCACAAATGGCATCTGTACACGAAAGAATATGTTTAATTACTATAATATGTAGACTTGTAGACGTTTTAATAATATATTACAAAATTGTCGAAATTGTGTATGGATCATCAGAAACACAAGTTGCGCCTGTTCACAAAAGAATGTTAACGGATTATATGGCATGATATAATATTCTTCCATATTTTATATTTACATACTTTATATTTTCGTTCCCATGTTAAAAACAGGTAATAAGTGTACATTACCACGTGGATCGATTAGTATGCTATTATTCCAATGATTTTTATAGGTATAGGAGTTCTCACGAGCGTCCAGTCGCTAATTCTTGAATCTGGAAAATTTTCCCTGTAAATTTCAAATTGCCTTCTCAAATTGTTCTTCCAAATGAACAAGAAATTTTCACGCTCACCAGCCGTTTCCGGCTGTCGATCGAGTAAACTGTTTTTCATTCCTAACACGGTTGTCAGTCGAGAAGGGAAACGGGAATTCCACTGGCAGATTCGTTTCGTTTGCGTTATACAGTTCGATTGACGTAGTGTACCTCGACCCTGTTACGTACACTGACGAGGGAAGACTCTCAACTTGTCGATTCGGATTTTAATGTCCTTTTGCAAGTTGATAATGCACAGGCTCCTGATGGTCTACGTAAAATATTAGGTGTAGTTATTTAGAAACTTTAAAGATATTAACAATTAAAGTTACATATTTTCTATGTGAGGACATATCTTCTAGAAATAGGAAAGAATCCTCAAGAAGATTGGTAGCCAAGTGAGAATGATGTATAGCTTGTGCCGTAGAGGTCCCGGGTTCGATTTCCGGTTAATTGTTTTTTTTTTATTTATTTGTGGTTTCATTTTGGCGACACTGCACATTTCTGGATAATAACTAGTTCCTTTCAAATGTTAAGAACTTTGAAACAGTATTTCTTTACAATGCGTTGTAGTGAACATGCGGTCCACACTGTTTACGATCCGATTGGAGATAAACTAGAGTACGTTTCTAATTTCACGTATAGGCTCACCTCACTTGGTGGTGTCGCACTTTCCTGTGTTCAATTGCATGTATGACAACTATCATCCAGAAACGTGCACAGTGTCGCTAAAATGAAACCACAAATAAATAAAAAAAAATCAATTAACCGGAAATCGAACCCGAGACCTCTACGGCACAAGCTGTACACCATTCTCACTTGGCTACCAATCTTCTTGAGGATTCTTCAACTCACCGTTTGCCTTATAGCGGCTTCAGAATTAATTGAAAAAAGTGACTCGCTGTATATAAAGGCCGCGTGGATGTATTCATTGAATGTATAGATTGGCGCGTGTTAGGTAAAGAGGCGTAGGTAACTTTTGAATGGCTTCAAGTTATCGAAAAGATGTATTACTCTGAAGTGGTAGCGAAAACGTAAATAAAAGAAAAACATGTCAAATTTTAAAGGATTTTCGTAAGCTGGCATATCTCCGCAATCTCCATAATTTTTTAGATTAATTCTATCACGGGAGCGTATTAATCTCGTATAGTTAATGTACGACGTATAGTCGTACATTAACCTTCCAGAAAGTCTGCCTATTATGGCCGGTAATCATCCCCCACCTCTGTACATATATCGCTACGCGGCAAGTACATAATATGTAATACGGTGAAACTTTTCGCAGCTGTTTATTATGGCACGTTATTCCATTAATAAAGGCTTCTAGCCGCCTCTTGGTATCTTGTAACGAGCATGCTTGTATGGTTGCACCATAATCCATGTCTGTATTATGCCGAAGACCCCCAATCGCAATTAAGCTTTATGAGAAAGGCCGATGCGCGTACGCGAAACGGGTCGTTAACACGTATCGTGCCCTGCTGACTGGCTTTTACGAGGTGTACCTGGGACATCTTTCGCCGAAAGACGCATCAAACATTTATTCGAATGTTTCACGCTGGTTAAGGATCGGTGGGTGTGCACACGGTTGTGTATAAACCATAGAATGTTACGTGTTTACGTTCGATTATAACGCGAAAGGAGCAACCGACTGAATAAGTACATACATGCGTAGCTCTGCGTAGTAGCGTTGTGTCTGTTGATATTGTATAGTGTATTAATTGAGTATAAAAAGACAATCGATTGAGAATTAATTGAAACTTGCATAGTTTGTGAGGTGAGAATCGAAGTATGGTCGTGCCTATCAACAATGAAATGCGTCCCTTAATTCGTTTGATTTTAAAACAATTTTCCCCGTACCCTCGTACCCAAAAGAAATAACGTTCCCAAATCATCATTGAAATTGACAATCGATTAACATAAACTTCGTTCAACCATATTTACTGCGATTTCCCAGGTGGCTGTAGCTTTCAGATATATCGGCCACGCGTGTGTTTCATTCATAGGAACGACATTTGTCTCAAGAAAAACGCGAGAACGTTTATATACGCATAAACGTCAATGGGAATTCATAATACCCTCCCCAATCTTTCCCCCAAATAGAAGGGAACAAAGCTCTAACGACTTACGATTTCAGTTTGTATCGTGGGCGGTCGTGCCCAGAATCTACGTCATAGCCGCGATTACGATTTGCTTATCGTTATCGTACGGTTGCAATACGTTCATCCCACGGTCTGTCGATTTCGACAGAAAAATGAGCCAGGCGTGGCGCGATAACGCGTCAAGTTTGTACTGTGCTAATTTATTGATAACCGGTCGTGCTGAATCCGCACGACGGATAAAATCGCACCTCGATCCCCGTTCAAGGTGCACTTACAGATGTCGATAGGTGGTCGGACTGGTCGTGTACACTCGACCACGTGGGTGGACACCTTGGTACGTTGATCGAGTTACCTGCAAACGGTTCTCATACGCCGGTCGAACTACCTCCTACCTTTTTCCCTTGACGCAATTAACCCCGGGACGAAATAGAGATCTAGAAACGAGCGATTAGGAGGGCCGCCTCCCGTGTCGAAGTGCATCTTCTCGTGCGGAGGGTTAATTTCGTACCCACTCGACGAATGGGTACAGAGAACGACTCTCTACGGTTCAGAGGAAGCTCTTGCACAGTATTTCCGTCTCCGCGTGGTATACGTTACGAGGTTCAATTTTTGTTCGTGCATTATAGTAAATGTTCAGACAAACGGAGTAAAATATTGCTCTGCAAGTTAATAAAAGAACTGGGTCGGGACGACTGGTACGTATTAGCCGAGCACAATCGGGGAAAGAATTATCGGTTGACCGATGTATAATAATCTGAATAAATACAATAGAAAGTGTCTATTCCATTGACACTGTCGCGTCGAAACGAGGACGCGTAACACCGCGTAAATCGGGGGACAAGTGTGTGTCTAGAAGACTCTCTGTGAACCTCGAAATCAAACTCAAACAGACCGTCAAGAACCTATACCGAATCTTCGAAAGCTCTTCAGCATCACTGCGTCAACCCTGACCTATTTGATCCACCCCTCGCAAAAGAACCCATCAACGCTCGGCACAAGCCCACTCAGCCCTGTCCCTGTGATACCTCGTCCCCCATCAGCCCTCCAGTTCGCGAGTTCTCTTTAACCCCCACCTGTATCGATGGTGCAACGGCCAAGCTGTGCAATCGGTATATCGTTGAAGAACGGCTCGATCGACCCCCATACTGCGCGTGGTCCGGTAATTTCACGATCATACTCATTTTTCCCGTTTCCCCATCTTCTTCTCTCCATCGACGCGTACACACTTGGCGCACGCTACACGCGATACGTCCGTCGCGTATACGCGAATGAAACGTTTCGACGTTCCACCAACGTCCGACCAGGAATCTCGCGGCGGGTACACGGGGTCTTCGAAGCATTCCGTCACGAAGCCGAGCAGACTGCCACGCGGGAGGAGTAAATTTGTCGCGGCCTTATTCCAGCACGTTGACGCGTTTCTGCCTGCTCCTGGTGCACGAGGTAAGGGACCACATGCACAGATGCAGCAAACCGCGGACTGGTCCGACCGGCGTGTACGTATCCCCGAGGTCGACGTCTCCGCGCAGACCATGACGAGTGTTACTCTATACGTTGCGCCACCATCTGTCCAGGATTCTTCCCCGTTTCGTTCCTGCCTTTCGGGTTTTTCTCGGCTGTGCCACCACTGTGCACACCACCACGGGGTCCCCTTTCACGCCTGTGCCAGTTCCGGACGACAGTTCGGGTCTCCTTTTCCCAGAGTCTCCCGATCGTTTTTCGACCATCGATTCGCGCTGTCCTCGATATTTTCGGCAGTCGATTCTGTTTGTCGTTGGCTGCGCGGGTTATCGAACGTTTTGCGCGAGCGCGAACTATGATCTATTTAATTCTTCGTGTTAAACGTATTTGGCGTTTTTCCGTAATAATACGTTCGAATCGAGAAAAAATGTGGATGCAATTTGCATAATCGAACGAAAAATTTAATCGTTCTTCGTTAAGCAAATAATTTATTCTTCCGCAACGAAGTTGACCTCTTCAACACGTGTACGTTGAGTGCAACCGACGACCCGATCGGGACACCTCGCCGAAACGATCGCACCAGACGTACATTTATTCTGTTTTCAAGTGCATATAGCGTTACTCGGTCGGGTAGAGGTTGAAAACCGCACCAACTGGGTGAACGAGTTAGATGCGGTTCTTTTTCCCTTCTTTTTCGGTGCACGCGGAGGCGACGGATAGCAAGGTTAACCAATCTGGAACCGGTGGCGGCGTTTGTTCATATATGATGCAGGAAAACTAATTCGGGGAAGGGGGAAGAAAAATTGAATATTCAGTGCTGTACGCTTACTGACAAATATTATAAAACGTTAATTACACAACGCTCTAGATGCTACATGTAACCAGTTGCCTGATAAATACGAAACGAAATTCGAGTCAAATTACACTAGACCGAAGTGACTTTTATGTAATCGTTAATAGCCAAACCGATCGACTCGATCTCAACCGAAGGTGGCGATGTCGCGTTGTCGCGAGTCATTTTTTTTTTACTCCATTAGAACGGTCGCAGTGCTTTGCGAAAATTGATATACGAGCGCCGCGTGTGTACAGGAAGAACTTGCATTTGTTGCTCGTAGATTCGATCGACAAGGGTGTCACCGCGATGGACACGCCAATAGTCTGGCCCGGCTTTTAGTCGTGAAATAAAGCACAGTGACTCACGACCAGAAGGGAAACCGTTTCGCACCTGTTCGACCACCCGGTTCACGGTCCAATTTACCAAGCAGCTTGATCAATAACGCACGCTGCCGCCCCGCAAGCGGTTAAGAAACACTTGCTGGCTTTGCGAACCTTCTTCGCGGTGGCCCTGTACACGTGGTCGGGCCTTGAGGGGTAGCTGTCGCCCGGTACAGTTCGTACGAACGTTCGATTGTTCAAGCCTTGACGGTACGTCAAGGACGATATACGTTTCAAGAATTACTTGCACCCCGTGACGCTGATATTTTTACTTCGCCTCTTAGTCGCAGAAAACTTTGTCGTACGTGTTAAGCTTAGCCGCGAAGTTTAATCATCGTGATGTATGATATTGGTTCGTGAATATATCCGGCGATTAGGAAATTCGAAGGAACTTGTATTTTATATGGATGCGTATATTAAAATAATATTGATACATAATTTCTCTAAGTGGAGGAAGAAATTTCGTTACTTGTGACACGATCTGCTATAGTTTATCAATTGATTCATCGAAATTACATCTGCTGGGTAACTCCTGTATGACCAGCGTTTTCGTATCGCACAGGAACATTAAACAAACATGCATCGCCCTCGAGTTTTCTACGAGGAAGTTCACCGTGGTGCGAATTGCCGGATCACATGCCTCGAACACAAAGTATTTCCTTTTTATTTCTCGTTACAACGATGACTATCACGGCGGCATCGCATGTTCATCTTCGGTTTTGTCTCAATTTTCCGTTCGATTCGTCATATCGTTCTCCCGTAAACGTTCCTATTTATAACGCGAGGGGCGTAAATGCACGCGTAACGCGCACGAACGATTTTTCGTATACGGCCAAGGTGGGTGTGTATGAGTACAGTGAGCACAGACGAACAATTGCTAGCATTGGATGACGCTAATACGAGTATGACGTCATTCGCTCCCCTATTATTGCACGAGGGGTAGGTAGTCCCGTTATCGAAGGAACGAGCGCGTTACACCCCAATAAAAGTATCCGCCAATTTTACGTGGCCCGAGGGTGGACGGAAATATCTGCAGTTCTACTTTCTGTCCACGAAAATTCAACGTCGTCTGGTTGAACAAAACAGAAATGTTATCGGCCGCGAGTTCGACGAAATACAATCGAATATCGATTGTGTATATCAGCGTGTTGCAACATTAAGCTAACAGAGTTGGATCGATTTATGTCAAATGTGTATTTCATACAGGATGAGTCACTTGAGATTATCACCTGTAATTGCTCTGTAGATTACTGGTCGCTTGGAAGAAACCTTTACGAAATGAAAGTCGTGTAGCAGTGGGAGGAAGGTATTTCGAGTTAGTGTTTTTGTATAAACGGTATAGATATTGAGCGGATATTTTGTCTAAATTTGAACATTTTATGCTGTTAAGCATTAGTATAGACGTTGTCATTTATTTCATTTATTTCCTGCCGCGTGGAATTAATGTTCGTTGCACGATATAAGTATTCGCGATACCGATATTAATAACTTTCTTTTTATACCAACGGTATTGGAACACCATTGCTTTTCTTTTTGTGTCGGGCGATAAAATGTTGCTAGCATAGGTACGGAATCCTTCCAGAGCTCTCAGAATGCTCAGTCGCGAGTAATTAGTGTGCACGTACACTTCACCTGACGTTGCTATGTCATTACACAGTATCTAAGTGAGGTGTATAATTAATGATTAGCAGATATGTTCCGTGTGCGGTGATTTAAATTTGTTCAGCGAGAACTAAGTTGAGAATATTTTCCATGGATAGATTTTTTAATACCGATTTTTTCCCATCTGGTTACATGGCTTTTCCCGGTTCAATTTGATTAAGATTCCGCCTGGTAACGAAGTAAATTCCGCTAATGAGAAGCCGCTGTTCTCAAGGGCAGACGTGCACTTCAGACATCTTCTTGGCGCACTAACCCTAGTATGTACAGATGTTTCTGCGAGTTGACTTTCACTTAGCGTAAGCATAAGAGTTCGCGATAATCAGCTTGCTACGTAAAGAGCGCAAGACCATTAGTATAACGGAATTGTTAGTGCCCGCGGTTTTTATAACTCATTGTACGCGTAATACATTGTCCGACTGTGTAATTATGATTCTCAGCTTTTTGTGTTGTAATGCAAATCGTTGGATGCAAGTGAACACGATTCCTGGTGTACAGGTTTGCCTTTCGAGCTGAACGCATTTAAATATGGAAGGGGGCATTAAGTCGTCTGTAGAGCATACAGATAAAAATTAATCTAAACTGTCCGATGTTAATAATACAATGTAACCACGACACAAGGAAAGAAAGTCAGGCGGAAAAGATTTTTATTTAACATTAAGATTGTTCATACGGTTTATACCTAACCGAACTCAATTATTGCACTGATATGCATATAAGCACTTACTTGGACAAATTGCACAATACGCAAGTGGAATATAATGTATTGTTCAGGAACGAAGTATGCTATCATTTTGTATGGTAGTAGGTACACGTTTAGAGTAATTTGGATGATTCTTCTTTCAATCTGCTTTACCCACGCACTAGATATGCATAGATACGTTGTGTGAACATTTCATAGAACAATCTATACGTTATACTCTCGACGCGGAACGATCAGTATAATTTATTCAACCTGTTGTTAGTAGCCCCAACGATTCACATCCTTCTTTTAACAGTGACCCGAATATAGCGGGAAGCTATACCTGCATACCTGCATGTCGTTCATCGATCACGCACAGTATAATTACATACGTGCTAAAATTACATCACCGATAAGAAAACTGCACGGTAATTACATTAACCAAACTTTTCACCATAATTTATATTTTATAACACGGACTGCGATTTTACTGAGGTGCGCGGAACGTGAAAACCCATTGAATTCGTTCGACGCACAATTGTAACAGCAAATCGTTTCCTCTTTTCGCGAATGCTTCCTCGGTGTACCGTTGCTTCTCAATATTTAACAAACAGCTGCAATTATTTGTCATTTTATAGCTTGAAGTGCAATACTCGAAATAATTCGCAAATTCATCCTGCGTCTTGAGTCGAAGAAACGTCATCGTGTATTGTCGAGCTGCAACTGGAGTCACGTTATGGTTTTGTATTTCGTAATTTTATACGCAAGTATGCAATATTGTGAAACTTTTGTACGACACCGGTGCATGTACATTCTTGTTTCCCCGGTGGAAGAATTTCGAAATAATATACTTTGAATGAACCGTAGTATCGTTCATCTCTTTGCTTGACTGTGATAGGCAATACAAATAGTAAGGATGCAATATTAACATAGCACGCCAGGGTCGATCACTTTATTGGATTATGTACTTAGCGTAACCTGGTTTCCTTTATGTAATATTACCTGACTACCAGTGCTTAGTGGAATTTGGAAATTGGTTCGTGTCCAGTTGGCATTCTGATCCTCCCAATTAATGTAGTATTCAACTGCAACGAACGAGCGAGCAAGCTTTCTCTCCAAAATAATATGCCACCGCCGTGTACGACGAGTCACGTATATCGGTACATTGTTTGCGGAGTTAAGATCTTATTTGCAGTCCAATTAAAAATTGACCAACGTTGTATTTATTTCACGATGATGTGTAATAATTGGTTGTCTAAATTATTATCCAGTAGGAAGTACGCTTACACGAAGCACGTCGTATCTTGTCGCTTTATCGTACCCATTGTAAAACAGGTAAATACTACTGTACAGGGCCATTGCATGGAACATTTTTCTCTTCTTAATAATAAACAAGAACCGAATGCTTTTCCAGCCTCAGATGTACATCGTTTTCCTCTCGTACTGTCGTTAAGATCATTTAAAACGGAAATAAGGTTTTCAATACCGTCGTTGCATAATTCCACCCGCATCGTTTACAATGTGCCAGAATTTTGCAGTTCTTGTCGCACATCTCGACGTATTTAATAAGACATCAGAGTACCGTGCATATTCATGTCTTCCATGACAAGAAGAAACCATTCGTTGCATGTTCGCACGATTAGACGTCAGCGAAACGCGGCTTTCGAACAGATTACGAATCGAGAACGGACGACAGAACTGGCGCATACCGTGACAGAGTTCCCTTAATGCTACCTTTGCCGTTGCCAAACGCATTTCTTTCGAGTCAGAAGTGTACTCTAGGTACATCTGTCGAACGCTATGCGTGTCCGACGATACCTCGACAGATAGTAGTCGCGCGTCGACTGGCCTCTTCGAATGGTAGAAACAGCGTGTTATCGTAGCCTGACCCACGATTAAGGGACGCTATCAACGAACGAGGCGATTCGTCGGGCACCTTGACACGGCGAGAAACGTGTGCATGTACTTTTCGTCAACTTTCGCGGCGCGCACACCGCCACCGTTGCAACGTGAAATATTTAACGAACAGGAAATTTAGGTCGTGGTGCTGCGCCAACTTGTGTGTACGTGCTACTTGGCCAGATAAACGGGGACGGATGTTCTACGAGTTCAGCAAGCAGAATTACGTTAAGCCCATCGTCCTTTCAGGGAGGGGTACCTCGATGCTCGGGATTTTACGGAACTACACTTACTAGATATCTAGATGCCCCCTTTTTTTTTATCGGTGATTGTTCGTCGATGTTGCCCCTTATACAATTATATTTTTATTGGCGATCGTTCACGAAGGTGGTTCACGAAATCGATTCGTATAGTCGCAACTTCAATGGGACGACAATAAATCAATAGAGAGAGTCAGCGTGAATTGGTTAACCGCAGTTACTTCACGCTGGATAGCATTACGAATATTTCAACTGCACGCGGACATTAATTTCTGCAAAATTATACTGATCGGAATTTCGTGCACGCGCGTCGACAGATATCGGGCATAAGTGCATCGATAACCGTCGAGCACGATCGATCGCTCAATTTTCCCAGCAAATCGGAACGAAACGAAACCATAATCTTGGTCAAAGTGTCACGGGCGATCGAACGATTCATTCGGGGACCGGCAGCGCGATTTGCACCAAAGATCCTTTGCGCTAATGAGGGACGCCGAACGGTTTTGCAATTATCAGTCGTCGGGCACGCGAGCCGGCGATCGTATCTACGAGGATATCGCCGATGGACGTGCACACGCGTAAGGAATTTCACGTTTCCCCCCTCGAGTGGCATTTCTGAAGCTTCTGTCGTGTCACCTTCTTTTCTCGAGCAATTGAGTCGCGATGCTATTTGTCGACGGCCAATCGTAGTCGAGCGAGCAAATACCTTACAGAACACTCGTAGGAGTGGGTAAATCTGTTCAGCACCGCCTCTCCGATTCTAGAAGGTAACAATTTCTGATTTCGATCCGACCATTTTCTATGCTCACATGCCGCGGGATATATTATTCTGTATTCGTAACGGTCGAGTCTTTTTCAATAGCCTGCAGTTTAAGCCGACGGCGGTTACGAAATGCTTCGCACGAATGCTTTACGTTTTTTTATTGCCCGTGGCAAAAGTGCAGCGGGAAGAAGTTCGCATAGAAGGAAATCGTCAGTTTAAATCGAAGAACATCGTTTCACGCGGTGGTACCTAAATTAGTTCGCGTAAATTGTTGAGCGTTCTGCCAGGATACGTATGAATGAAAAATTTCTCGCAAGGTGAAACGGAAACGATATTAATATCGTGCCGGTTAAAACGTTAACAAGTGTCGTACAGTGTTTGGACAACTGGGGAAACGGTTTCCAGCTTCTTGTTACGTATATGTATGCACATTTCCGAGCGTTCGGTTTACGTGCACGGTGTTCAACAGTTCACAAGCACATTCTTAATGCTTTCCTTCTGTCAATCACTGATGCACTAAACGCGGATAGTAAATTCATCGACGATCGGTATCGGCGTGAATGGAACGGTGGCACACGAATTGTACGTATCCACAGCGAAGAACCCTCGATGGAGGAGCGAACGTACCGGCCACGTTTACAAAACGCATGCACGAGACTTTCTTGTACGCGTGACCATATGGATAGCATGTGCAGGTTTGCTTTTCATACGGGCACACGTGCAAGACCGGAATGGATCGTGTGCCGGGGCAGGATTGCACGCTCACCGTGATCGTCGTCGTCACTCCGCTAATACGAGTTAAAGAAATTAAAATGACCCGCAGTTATTGTCTTTCAAGTCGGTCGCTAATTAGCACGGGTTAATCGTTCGTCGTTCCATGAAAGGTTTTTCCCTACGACTCGAAACACAACGTTGACATAAGAATAGATGACTTCATTCGTGCAGTTCGTCATGGCGTGGAATGGTACATCTGTTATCGTCGCGACAAATAAATATATTTCTCTGTCTTTTATTGGAACTTTATGATTGGGCGATTTGCAAGTGGAATTGGCAAAGTGGATTTAGGACTCCGGGTAGTGTAAGGTATTTGTTGTCTTTTCATTCGATTGTACTTTGTTGCGCTTCGCAATCGAGTAGATAATCATCCGGTTCGAAAGTTAGAAGCGTTCCTTGACACAGAAATAATTTAATGTATCATTTATTGCGGCGATATGTTGCCTGGCCATTAAAGTTAAATCAAACTGCTGTATTCTGGAGCGCAATAAATTAAAAACAAATGTTTGCCGTTTACCTTGCATTTACGATACTTTAAGAAGTTAATTCATCTTTGCGTAGATGGGACAGATTTTACCTTTAGCTCTGCGCGTCACAAATAAGGAAATCTACCATCGGATTTCGGGACTTGGATACCTGTTCTTATCGCGGGCGTTATTATTGGAGATAACTTGCGTACACAGTGACGCGGCCGTAAGAGCGTGACCGCGCAAACCACTAGGAAGATTACTCACAAACCGTTTCAAAGGTGTATCAATGGAACGGGGGCGGATTCCACTTTGAATGATTTCAGGCGACAGTTGTCAATCGATCGCGAATTAAATCGTTCTTCCCATTAGGCGAACGCAAATCCTATTTCGCGCTGTTTATTTCATTTTGAAAAGCCACCAACGACTGGCCCCCTGTATAAAGTGACACAGGGAACCGGACGGATTCTCTTTAAACCGCACTTCAAGTAACAACAAGTTCAACGGCTGTGAAGTGTGGCAGCTCAGACCAGCGCAAGAGTGACCTTTAATTTAAACGCTGCTCGTCTTACGCAAGACGATCGCAAGAACTAGCTCGAAGCTTCATTCACCGGTCGTTGAATGAACAGTTCGCTCTTGCAGCGAAGAATAAGAACAGCGTGTCTAACTGAACCCTCGAATTGCGGGGCGTATCACAAATTCCGACAGAAATCGGCGAATATTTCGTGCAATTTTTCGCCAACAAAACTACTGTAACAACGAAACTGATCCCGCTACGCATCTCGCCGAATTCTCACCTTTGCCTAGCACCGTCGTTGAAGCAAATTGTGACGGGAAAGGGCTACAATTTTCCATCGTGCATCATCGACAATTACGATTCTGCGTTTCAATCGATTAAGGATTCAAGGCCGAGGAGAGGCAAATTCCTGTACGCTGCTTAGTCACGTTGTCTCTCGTGTTTCATTCCAATCATTTTTCAACGACAATACGCACCGGGAGGGACCACAACATTTCGCGATACAATTTGGATCGCAACTTTTGCCTTTTCACGGCTAATGTTGTGCAAAACGGTGGATCTTCGCGCGGTCGATGGCATGGAATCGTAGCGCAGGAATCGAATGAAAAGGAAGGTCATGTGGAATCGAACCAGGTATCTTCGCATTTGTCGGCACTCATCGTCAGTCGCGGATCATCTACGCCACGGTCCCCTCCACACATTCGCTGTCCCTATGCTCCATATAACGTTGTTCTTCCTGCGAAAACGCCCGATCCTGCGACAGTGTTTCACGAAACAGATCGTCCGTCAGCGATTCGAGGGGAGAGAGATTCCGCGGAATTATTCGTGGCACAGTCGCTAGACAATTGCACTCGTGGCATCCTTAATAAGTCGTTTCCCGCGGTAGCGTCCTTATTGCAACAGAGATCGATGAGAACGCGGCCGGTTTTCTTGCGGAAACGTCGTCGCACGATGCGTTCCTCGCTCGCAACCGGAGTTGTTCCGGTCCCGGTTCGAGCTCACCCTGAGGAGAGTCCCTTACTTGGCACTGAATGCGTGGGATCGTGTGTGAAATACGGATACACGAGGCTAGAAGGTTGGATGGGCCCCTAGGTGACTCATACTATACTTGTATAATCTAGCGTAGTCTGTCCCACTGGAATCATTGCCCCATTGTGTTGATTCATGCTGCAGCTCCGATTCGAAAGGAGGCCACGATTTATGAGCGGGTGCGATTGCTTCGCGTGAAAACCTTGATATCGGCACGGTTAAGGGGGTTTCTTTTTGTTTCAGCACGCAAGATTCGGGCATCTGCAGACATATATACGAACGCGAAACGAGTTGTTGAATAATTATGAACGATTTAGGAATAATTGTGAACAATTATAAATATCGAGAGATTTGAGAAATTTTCGTTGGAAATGTCACCTCGTTGTATCGCTGATATCGCACGGTTCCTTAAAGCATCGACTCGTTGCGCTAGACTTGATAATTTTAGTCATTTTTATTCGAGGCGTGTAATCAGAATTACCGTTCGGTTGGGAAGTTCGGGCGGCGCTGTATATGGACAACGGAATTGTAACCGTGGATGTTCCAAAATGACGAAATACGAATAAGGAAATGAGGCGGTACAGCGAGAATGCGTGGTTGGAATGTTTGTAGGACAAACGAGATGAAAATTATTAAATCGCTGTGTTCTTTCGTAGGGGAATGAGCTCGGTTCGAGGATGTGGTTAACAAAAGCCACAAATAAACGAATAGAAGTACGTGGATGCTTAGAAATCAAACATTTTGCAAGCCGAAAGAGATTAAGCAACAGTATTATTCGAGAAAAATTGCAAAAAAGACAAAGAAACTTATAACGATCCGTTCGAAACAGGAGCTTGTCAATGTCAAATTAAATTGTCCGATTTTCCGCCGAACGGGAGTACGCATATCGATAATATGAAAAGCATGGTCGACTATCGTTTCAACACGCGTGAGCCCGACGAGTCGCAGGAACCACGATTACACACTGTTGCCCGGGGATTTATTCACCTTGCTGCTACGAAAGCGTTGGACGAGACTTTTTTCCGGATGGAAATCGGGGAAACGTATGATTCATTGTGCACGGTGCAGGGTAACAGGTCTCGCGTGGGTGGTTATATCGATGGACGTTAAAATCACGAGATTAATCTCTGCGAACCGTGGCGAGGAACGAATAAGGCGGGGTAGGAACTGGTTCTCTGCGATTTAATTATAACGTTCGCGGTAATGCAACATTTCACCGGGCGCAATAACGAACGTTTCGAGCAACGCAACATTTTCTGCGTTCGCTTCGTCGCGAGTCACATGACGGCGTGCAAACAGTGAAAAGTTGGTTCTTTCAATTCTCGATCGATCTTTGTTAAGCGACCGAGGTGAATACGCGTCGCGTCGATTAAGTCGTAAGGCGACACACGAAATACACGCGTGCAATGAATTATCGAAACTACAGCCGGCGCGTCAAGTTGGAATACAACGAAAACCATAAGGGACTTTCTATTTCATCGCGGAGGACAATGTACATACAATCGTGCGGCGTAAATGTCAGCCCACATATCGACACGACTACTGCCGATAGGTTTCATAATCCTTGGCGAGAAGACGTATCCACTCTCGTCGATCCACTCGCCCGAGCGCGGAATATGCAAGATGCTTTGTCACTTACAATGCAGGGAAAAGGATTCTTTCACGGGGGCATAAAATGTTGCAACGATTGCGATTATTCGAATGTCGCTGCCAGATAATCAAGCTTTCGTTCAGCACGCGTGCTGTTCGAAACATATGTATTTCAATTCAGAATTATATTTATAGAGTGCGGAAACAGCTATTTATTATTGCAATACCTTCGAAACGAAAATCACTGTCTATGGATGAAATGTTCCAACAAATTTATCGCCTCGTAGAAAATTATCGCTCGTCTTATTTACCACGCGACGAGGAACCTGTTCCCTTCTTATCGTATCGCGAATTACGGATAGGGTACGTCATTATCTCTACCCGCGTCGGATTACAACGATGGACAGGGCGAAGCAGGAGAACGTTAAGGCACCAGGGTAATGCCGTTAAAGCAACCTCCGCGTTACTGTATTCCGTTTAAGGTATCCGAGCAACGACCTCTAAAAACAAAGGGATCGGAGGGTAAAAGAAGGGTTCGCCAGACCCTACGGGGCACCACCCGGGGCTTTTATTCGGTTACACATTCATAAGCGATGCAAAGAGTTAGCAGGGAGTTTTAACGAAGCCACGAACGAACCTGTCTTGCCCCGTGGTGTCCATAATTGAAGATACCTAGCCTATTGCAAATTAATGACACCACTCGAATAACGTCGAGCGTTTCTTTTTTTTTCCCCCGCTGAATCCATAGAAAATTGCGTCGGATACGATGGAAAGATTGTTCCGGGTTAAATGCATTAACGATTCCAACGATTGTCCGCAATTGTTACAAGATTGTATCGCTCGTGCCCACGATCTACGTGCGGATCTGTGCGCGCAACGAGAACTCTAAACGGTACGAATGAACATTTTCTGTACGCTTGCCTTACTGGACAAGTAGCGAGTGAAATGTAACGCGACGGAAATGGAAGTAGCCCACGAGGATAAGGCATTTTTGCTGTCCATAAGAGGCTCCACGTTTTCCCCGTAATTTCTTAATTCGACGCGACGGGTGGAGGTGAAAATAAACGCGACGCAACATCTCGGAACTGTTCATCTGGTTCACGTTCGCGTGCAGGTTAAATACGCTGTTCACGCAGCGAGTTTCTCACCTTTTCGCTTATACGTTTCAGCCGGGGGGCTGCACCCCTTAATCGCGACCAGCGTTCCGATCCGCTAATTATCGTCGCGTGTCGACCCTGGGAGAGTTTTGCAGCGACCGATAAGAGGCTTACGGCCGGGGCGAGTCGATCGGGGCCAATGGGGTTCACGGGGGATGGGTGGTGATCTCGAGGTGAGAAACGGAGTCAAGGCGAGGCTGCAGTCGTCGCACCCGCCAGGATTCGTTCAGGTGATCGGTCACGGGACCGCCACGTCGAGGGAAATGCGTTTAACCCCTTCGCGATTTCCGCATTTCCTGATTTCCGTCTTGACAATAGAACCACCGACGTTACATTATAGATATGAGAACCATTGTATGAAAGTCAAGCAGGCATACACACGGATTATCATAAATTTCCACAAACAAGTGAAACGTAATGCGACTTTTCGAAACAGCGAGTGACGTGACGCACGTGGAAACCTGCACGGTCAAACGTATTTCAGATGGTACGCTTTGGCATTGCGGTATTCGTGTCGGGCAATATTTCCTTCGACGCGTAGAACAAACGGACGTCAACTGTTCGCGACTTTTGCGGTTGCCGCCTGAAGCATCGATAAGACTCCCGGTGCTTCACCGTTGCGTTGGAATGTTACGTAATTCGCATCGCGAACACCGTGGAAGTCGTTTTGACCGGCGGCCCGGGAATGGTTGCCGGAAATCTCAGGCTGCGGAATGAATGCCCGTTGCACCGTGATACTGATTTCGTAAACGTGAATAACGGCGACGGACGTGAAACGTTAAGCATACATTAATGCATTTCAGTCGGTTTCCCAGGTGTGCCGTACATTAATATTAAAGTGTATTGGCACTATTTACGCACACCGCGTAAATATTACGTCTTCGGTAGGTTGCACACGTGGACAAATCAGAGGATAATAATTCACCGTTTGACCCACAGTGGGAATAGTATATGGATTATACATTCGCATTGTGTGCAGGTTCAATTATTGATTCAGAATATTCAGTTCAAGACCAATTGAAATCGGACCGCACGTGGAAACGTTGAAGAACCATCGTCCACTTATTTTCCAGCTAAATCCATCATGGGACGTAATGATTCCACGCTCGTTAATTCCACCTACAAGACGGACATACCACTCGTCCCTCTAGATAACGAAGTGAAATACGGTTTGCAGCGAGATGGGAACGGGAACAACTTCCTGCAATAACAATTCCATTACTCATACCGCATGATAAATGTCCCCTTCGATCGTTCGTAACAATCCGCTGGCGCGCATCGTCCCTTCGTCGCGACACCGAAAAAAAGAAACACGGTGGAATTTCGGCTGCTTTTTCTTTTTTTTTCTTTTTTTTTTTTTTGTTAATTCCGCGCTCGGTATCCTCGCGTCGGCCGAACCGGTGGCCAATCGGACGGAAAAGTCTCACGACTTCGGTCGTACATTTTTATTCCACGAGAATCATTACTTTAATGACTAATCGCAGGCCACGAACATACCGACAGATTCCAGGATCGCCGGCATTTCAATTAACCGGCGATGTTAATTAATCGAGATACATCTCGTTCGCTCGGCGTGCCTCCGCTCTGCGCCGCGGTTCGCAAAATGAAAAGGTCGAGTCGAATGGAATGCACGCAGGTGGATTGCACCATGTCCCCTGATAGATCGAGTGTTCATCCCGTTAGCGGCACTCGATGCCAGCGGAGAGGCTGTTGTCTCGTACAAAGAGCTTCGAGTGCCGTCTTTGCCCGCCAGCCGTGTTTCGTTGTAAATTACATTTCGATTCGTTCCGGTCGATTCCAAACGCGAAATCGTCGGTTTTCGTCGAGTCGAATACTCGAACCGCCCTCGTGAACTTTCATTGCCCCGTCCGGAACGATTTACGATGGCAGCTACATTTTTGCTACTAAACCGTTGGATGTACGCAGATACTCCGTGAACACGTGCCGCTCTGTTTGGGTGGTAAATACATTATTGATATTATATTTTCAGCGTGAAAATCGGGATGTCTATCCCATTCAGGCCTTTCGTCTGACAATACCTCGAGCTCCTCCATACGCGTATCAATTTTTAACTTTCGTGCATTTTATGCACGATTGTGGGACCATCGAAGGGGACCTCGAACGGCCAGTACATTGTACATTGTCGATGTTCCTCTCAATATTATTAAAAAAATATATCTGTACGTGTATACATATATATATACACATCGATCGTCCGTGGTTTCCTTCAGACGTTCACTGCGATATTGCTGTATCTGTCGATTCGGAACCATTTTTGCCTTGATGGTCCCGTAGTCAAGTCGTTCAATCAGTTAACACGTTACGTTACTAACGTACACTGCATCGTTGTTGCAGGTCTCCAAGAAGCGGTGAGTGATCTTTCGTGGAAACGTAGAAGGCATCCGTCGAGAAGATGCCGCTTCCGAAACGACTGGTGGAACCGGTGCTCGTGGCACGTGGTACCATTCCCGAGAACTTCCCATTACCTTCGGAATTGGAGGCCGTGACGAATGGCACATTGGCGAACACCATCAGGCAATTGTCCAGCCTGTCCAGGCACGCTGAGGATTTGTTCGGTGAACTTGCCAGGGAGGCCCATGGATTGAGCGACAGAGCTAATTCCTTGCAGGCCAGAATAGATCGGCTAGCAGTGAAGGTCACGCAGCTCGACAGCAATGTGGAGGAAGGTTGGCTAATTGTCTGACTAATGAAACATTTGATAGTGTACAGATATGTTAAGGAAGGAAGAAATCCTGGACCGTGCATACGTGGCGTTATATTTTCATATACACGACTGTAGAAATCAATCAATGTCATTGTACGCGCTTGTACGATTAATGGTTGATGCGTAAATTGTATCATTTGTGGCGAATACTCTGCACGGACCGGGTGAACTTGATAATTTCACTGGATTTTAATTTTTCGTGGGGAAATTGTATCAGTATCTTTACGTTTGCGTTGAGGTCAATCGAGACGATAATTAACTTTTGCACCGCGACCCTTATTATTTTTTGGTGCGAGGGTATTCCTTCGGTTTTTTTTTTAGTCGATTTCTATTGTATTCTTTTGTTTCAGTTTCGCTACAAGATATACATATGAGGAAGGCGTTCAAGAGCTCGGTGGTGTTCGATCAGCAAGTTGTGTCCAGGGATACCATGCCAACGGCGATGTTGGAAACCTATCATCAGTGTGACACACCGCCGCCACTCGATAAACTTAATGTTTACAGGTACTTCGTCGAATACTTGATACATTGATCCTTAATGGTAGCCGCGATGTGAATTTTCACAAATACAAACACTCGTGTTCCGTTGCGGTTTATATTAATGTGTGTTCTGATTGGCACGACGGGGCACGGATCACTTATTTTGTTTCATAATTTATTCCTGTAAATTAATCATTATACGCATCTGCGTACAGGAATATTGTATAGCCAGGGAGAGTTTTTGTTTTTACGAGGCAATGATATATTTGGAAATATCAGTATTTGCGAATTGGAGTCGCTGAGCTGAATTTGACAATTTTCAACGCTAATTTTGTATATTCGTTCGAAGGAAATAAACACTGGAACAGATGCTAAATTTTGTTTCTCCGGATTTCAGGGAAGACGGCAAAGACGGACTGAAGTTTTACACGGATCCGAATTACTTCTTCGACTTGTGGAGCCAAGAGATGCTAAAGGACACCGAAAAGAAGTTGCACGATCGGGGGAAGAAGGTACGACCGTTTCTCCATCACTTCTTTATTTCTTTCAAACGTGCACCTCGACTCTTTGTTTTGTTTTCCATTTTGTTTCTCTTAGGCATATGCGACAGAACGATTCTTAATTTACATTGTTCTACTTGCATTTATTAAAAATGCAAGGGATACGCATATCTGTCTATTATTACAAACACGATTACTTGAAACACACTCGAGGTGCGCGATAACACGATACGATAATTATTTTCTACTTCTACATTGCTTATTATACGTGCGATTCTAACAATTGAAAATGTCCCCTTCGTTATAGACCGAGTCTGAATATGCCGAACCGTTCAGAGAGGCAAGTCGATGGTTTGGATCTTTGTAGTTTCTCTTCTTTTTTTTTTTAATATTACCCTTACCCAGTTTTAATGGATTATCGATCGCCAACCACTCACTCATACATAATCAAACTCACTTCTTTGTGGTTTTTCATTAACCGACCTTTTTACGCTGATAGAGATTGCGCTGATAGATGCTCGCTTTTGAAAATTTGTAGTTTACATTGCTAGGTCTAGCCAACGACATCTCGCATACTTCAGTGTTCGTCCCTGGCAAAGAATTTTCATTGCGTAGAACGAACGTACTTGGCATTCGTCGTGTGCCTTCGCTTTCGATAAGAATAATTAGACAGTTCAATATTCATTTGGTTTGCATGTAAAATCGTATAACAGCGTAAAATTAGGATACGTTCGATCTACGCAGAAAAGCCCTTCGGCCGATGTTCGTCCCCGTTTTGTGAAACGAGTTGTTTTTCAAAAATCGAATAGTTTTATCCACACTACCTTACCACTTTATCGATCACACTTGTAATGCAGTTCTGTGCCAGCTATGCAACTTTTGGATGTACTTAATTAGACATTTGCCATCATCATTCGCCGAGCCATCATTGCGACAACGGTGCGACGTTTCACTGTCCCGAGTCATTGCAGGATTGTTTTATTTCCGATCTGTCATGTTTCACGCTGTGGGAAATAAAATTGCGCACGCGTTCAGAAATCGTTCCTAAAAACGTTCGTGTTCTCGACGCAGACCCACGTACAACACGGTAGCTAAATTTCCAGCACGAGGGAAATTATTGTTTCGATCTTACCAGATACTTCAGTCGTACCTCAAAATCGGTCACACTGTAAATACTGGTGCGTATGTATGTATCGTATAAAATTTCCGAAAGAATTCCCCACACCAAACCAAACCAAACCACACCAAACCAAACCAAACCAAATCAAACCAAACCAAACCAAAAAAAACAAAACGATTCTCAGAGAATCGTTCACACTTTTACACACATAGTAACACGCAAGTCGATTGCTTGGAGTAGGTATACCGTGTTACACGAGGTTCGCTCGCGTATAAAATAACGATAATTCGCCCGTAGCAAACGTGTCGTTCCAACCAACGGTCATTTTTATTTCCTACAAAAAATTCATGCTCGTTAGTTGATCTCGTCTTTGAGGCCCATTGATGCCCATAAAATACGGTTTTCTAGCATTCACAAGTGCACAGCAAGACAATAGCACCCGATCAACCATCGAGTCATGCTTGATTGATAAAGTTGAGCTTGTCTTGCACATTTGCTACGTACGTTTGAGTATGTCCATCGCTTAATAAAGAGTTTCTTATCGTATAGCCGCATAGGCCTCGGAACGAGGGTGGAGGCGGTGGCGGTGGCAGACACAAGAAGCGTATAAGGCAACCGCATAACACAAGAGAAAGACAGAGACAGTTGGCCGTTGGTCATGGTGAATATATTATGCCAACGCAAGGTGTTCAATATAGAGCACCTCATAATATACCGGACGAATCGTTGCTCGGCATGGTGATGACCGAACCACGGCCACCCAGGCCAAACAGCATCGAGCTTAGACGAAGTTATCCGCCGGAGGAGCAACACCTGTACAGCCCTCCTTCTTCTGATCATTACAGGTACGTTGTATCGGCCGTATCGTCTTGTAGCGTTAATCTAATAATCGAGAAGGACGTATTACCTATTTATCGATTACATTAGCAACGTTATTTTATAGGTTTCTGATGCATTCTTGAATGAGATATGACAATTTGGTTTTATCAGTTTTTAATGCGTGTCCTTGAATAATGTATTTCGTTCATTTATCGTGCGTATTTCGTTGAAACCTAATGGGTACGTAAATGTTCGAACGCGCGAGGCGGTTAATATTAATTTCTCTGCAAATGGATTGAATAAGGAAGACGGATGGTGGAAGTCGAATTGAATTTTAAGTACGTGGGTCATTGAAAGAGCGCGCTTATGAAAAATCTTGCAGTAAGAACAGATTTTCATTCATGGAAGATATGAAATTCTCAATGCCCGAATGATTATGAATGAAATACGTTCCCCTTTGACTATGTATACGGTTTTCGTGAAAAGATTGCGCCGATTATTCATTCACAACCCAGCGAAAGCTGCGGGACGTATTGTGCACACAAAAGGCATTAATCTCTATCAGAACAAGACAGAGCGAATTCAAAGCTCCTTAATTTACAATCTTCACAGTATTCCCCTTGTTCTCTCGATACACGTGCTTTTGTATCGCAAAAATACAAGAGGCTACGGAAATATCATTGGAAATACTTAAAATGGATTATCTAACCAAATATTCTGATGGGAATAACATCATTTATGTACTTCAATGCTCTGTTCTTTATTCTTTTCTATCTTTTTGCTTGCTTGGACTGTACCCAAGAAAGGGTTCAAGTATCGAATAAGATTGATGTATCGATATTTCGTTATCAACGATAAGCAATTCCGCGAGAATAGGATGTAATCTTGATCACGCTTGTGCTGAACACTTTTTACCTCGAAATAGGGCAGCGAATTACGTGGCTCAGGGTTACGAAGAGAACTTGTACGGCTCGCATTATGGCATGGGTCAAGGACAAGCTGGAAGCGAAACGTACCAGAGTCCTGGTGGTCAAAGTACTCCAAGCAGAGGAGGAAGGTCGAGACCATCCCAACCACCACCAGCACCTCCAAGCAATACATCCAGCAACTCAACACCCACTGTAGCCTCCGCTAATAATACCCCAACGCGAGGAAGATCGATGAGCACCGGTAGAGACACGCTTCCGCCACCACCGCCACCACCTGGTGAGACAATGTCTCCACCCCCTATGAATGGTAATTATATTATAAAATCATATGACGAAACGTAATCTCGAATCGCGGATAATACGTGCTATTTTTAACGGATAATAGAGATACCTCTAATAATATTATTTTACTACGTCTCACTAGATTGTTCAGTGTGGTCGTAAATGTAAATAAAGCGTCCATTGAAATTGTATTTCACGTGTTACGGCTAATACGTGAACTGCAAGGCGAATTTTCGATCCAGTTTCAGCAAAAGGGAAAAAGCATACGGCGCAGTGTTAATTCGATGTAAAGATAATACCATTTAAACATCGTACCATCGGTAATCCCGCTTTAACCATTCGACTTAAATTCCATACGTAATCGTACGAATATATTTTTACAGTTTCCAAGCTGTATTTAGTAAATGGGTGCATATACGAGATAAACGATTCGCATTTGAAACTCCAATATGAAGATGTGCGCCGAACCAATGAAATTACTAATAATTCCTGTATCGCTCGATCATTCCAGGTTCTATACCGTCGCATCTACTTAATAGGAACGGAAGTCGTTCGAACAGCCCGCTGCCCAGCCACCACTCCACCCCTACCCCGCCAAATCATTCGACACAGATCGGAGCGGACGAGACCGATCCTACGCCGCAAGACCTGCCGCCTCCACCTCCGACTCCAGATCCTACACCGCCGAGACCCATTTCACCACCGTGTAATATTCCACCACCGCCACCGCCGCCGCCGCCGCCGCCTGTCGCCAACGGACCATCGCCGCCGATGCCATTGACCAACGGCGATATCGCTAAAATGATAGCCACCAATCCGCCGAAGTTGAAACCCTTGAAACCCTTGAAGAATATCGTGGACGGACAATTGAGGAAGCCCGTTAATCCGAACATCCCCCTTGTCGATCCGCGAAATGATCTACTTAAAGCAATTAGAGACGGTAATTATCCTATTATTCGTTTAATCGAAATTAACCGTCCGTCGAATTATCTCGTACGATAGGATATTAGAACGTTCAGCACAATTTGACGCACGTTTATCGCGCGATGGATAGACGGACAGATTTTTTGTTGTTGCTGTCACGCGGCACGCAACGAGTTACATTGTATTTGATCAAAAATGTTTCAAGTGCCCGATTTACTTGCGCTGGTTCGGTAGCGAAAGATAGTGGTCGAAGTTATTCGAAACCTATTTTTAATCGACGCTTCCGCACCTTCGTGTATTCATTTATTTTCATAGACGCGTTCTCGACGGGTTCGAGTAACATTAGTGGATAATCTCCCAGGTTTTGCGCGTAATTTATTATATTTTGTAATGTACAATTTCGATTAATCATTTTCACGTGAACGGTTGCAGGAATAAAGTTGCGCAAGGTGGAGAAGATCGAACAGAAGGAAGTGGAACGGGTGAACGCATTGAACGACGTCGCGTCCATTCTGGCGCGTCGCGTCGCCGTTGAATTTAGCGACAGCGATTCAGCGTCGGAGAGCGAATGCGACAGCGAAGGATGGGGCGAACAGGAAACGAATCTCGCGTGACCCACCTCGCTTCCGTCTACCGCCACTGCCTCCTAGGGAAATGGCTGACGATTCTTTCATCCGTTCGTTTCCAACGAAACGTGAAACTTCTAACGCTGGCCGCACAAGTCGCACGCATTGCCCGCGTGAATTTGTCGAATAGGTATGATTTGATTTCGGTTCTTGGCGCAAATCGACGGAATAGAAAGTGGATGCAGAGTCAGTGATTTTGGTCGCTGGTTCGTTTATGTTGCATTTTGTTAATAGAAGGGAGAGAGAGAGAGGGTGAGGGAGAGAGCGTGCGCGTATAAATGTGAATTATTCTAATTGGTATCATTAAAAGTGTAAACGTAGCACGATGATAACGATTATTTTTATTGGACCCGATTTGTGTAACTCTTTTCTTTCTCTTCTTTTCCTTGTCGCGGAGAAATATTCAAGGGTCGTTCCGTTTTCTTTTCACTTTTAATTGTTAATCGCATGGGTGATTCTTCGGAGCGTATTCACCTGAAAAGCCACGAGAATACGTATAGAGATAACGCAAGTGTTTCTCAGACGATATTATGGAATCGTCAGCGGGGAGATTTTTATTTATTGAGGGGGCAAGGAACTATACCGCGATCTACTGCGAGAATGAAGGTCGTAAGTGAATTTTAGAATATTTTTGAGATGCTACTCGTATAACACGTATTTCCCTTCAACGTCAGACACTTCCACTTTGTTTCCATTGTTGCAAATAAATAGTATGCAAGTTTGCGAAATATATGTAACTGCATGTTTTTTCCGATTATCCAATTCTTGTGGGGAGAATTCAACGAACGTTAACGGGGAGATGATAATAGCGTAGGAAAGTATGCACGGATAAGAAGATGGTACGCACACGAAGTAAGGCGTCACATCCTATCGTTACTCGATGTCGATCGTAGAGGAAGCGTTTCCTTTTCGACACATTCCACGATAATATTAATTCGTCTACACGCCGACCGACATGTGCAAGTTCTTGCAATTAGTTGGGATAAGCGAAAACTGCTCTGTATATAATATTATAATACATTGTAAGGCCGCGTACTATACGTGAACTAAACCAAACTGCAGAGCTAATATTTTTGTTCTCCTTCTTGTGTATAAGCCTGTAAAAAAAAAATACGTGTATCTTAAATGTTTTTGTATGCTTGTCGACTGTAGGTGGGTATACGGTATGTTCCATTTAACTTGGGAACGGTGGGACATGTCACGGGAGATTAAAGGTCATCAGGAAAATGTTAATATGATGGTGTACATTAAGTGTAGATTCGTCACGGCATTCGTTACCATAATACGGCGACAAAAATAATTTAAGACTATTAACTTTACTTCGATATCTCTCCCACATCTACGCCTGTCGACAAATTATTGATAACATCCCTGACGAGAAAACTCAATTGTAAGAAGATTTTTTTCGATTACTTTAATCTATTACAAGATATCCCACCGTCTACCAGTTAAACGGGACACTCTGCATATGCATACACATATACGTATGTACGTACGATGTACCACAACGAGTATAACGCTGTGGAATTTTTTCCAATCTTTTTCTAACGTCTCCAAGTCGATCTTCCATGTCGCGAAGAGGAGAGACTAATCGATATCGCGGAGAATGGAATATTTCTTCTTTTTCTTTCTTCCGTTTATTTTTTTTTTTTTTTTAATCAGCGAAGTGTCGAAAACCAAAATACTCCTTTTAATTGTAAGATGTAAGGACGATGTAATTTACCGAACGAGTGAGAAGATTCATATTTTCTAGAGTTCAGACGGAGTAACTCTAAGGGAGGAGATAATTAATGCCGTTGCAATGAGAATTACAGTTGCCAATTTTATGCCTCGAGGATAAAATGATTGTGATTTATTTTGCATCGATGTTGGTGAAATATAATGGTTATCGGTAAGATACGATAAATATATATATAAATATATAGATATTGATCGTTAAGATTATTGTATAATCTTATGCGTTCGACTGGCGACAATTGTTTTTTAAATCTGTTTTTTATTCAGCGCGTTACCCGAACGCTTAACGAAACGAGCGACGAAGAGCCTTCGTCACGTAAATTGAAAGTTTAGGGTAACACTGTTTGTCTGCTGGTTTTCTAGGATCAACTAGCCGTGTTTCGTGTATTATTTACGAGGGATGTTCGATTGATTCGAACCCGATGGAAGCTAATTTAATATATTAGCAATAACTCGCCGCTATGGTTAGAGAGCGGCTTTTTATCTTATATAGAGAGGTGTGCGAATGCGTAAGAGGTGGCGATGCCGGTTTTGCTCGCTAAATTGCTCGACCCATCGGCAACGACCCGTCTACATTCACACGATTTTAAAGTATAGCAAACAAAAAAAAGTACTACTATTCTATAATAACGTAACGAACAATGATCAGTCCCATCTGTACTATGTTTATACATAATTATACATATATACATACAAAGTTAATATAATTCGCAGTATAAATTTGCTAGGCGTAAGACTACTACTAGCCGTAGGGATATACTTCTAGCTACTTCGCCAACTACGACACAGTATTTATGGAGGATTTCTTTTTAACACGGCGATTCTACGAGACGACGCGACGCTTCGATTGTAAGCTTGGTTATCGTGCAACTCTGTATGAATGTATATTATATCGTCGACCGTGCTTTCGCGAGAGTATCGCGTATTAAACTATTGCAAAGCTGTTGTACCTAAATAAGATGGTTATTCCAAAGCTTAATTAAGGGAACTATACTTGTCTCGTCTCCTAGATAAAAAAAAAGAAGTGATCGAGATCGTTTCGTTCTTCTTTTCCGATTCTTTCTATCTACACACCTGGTACTCGCTCATCGATCTTTTGAATTGTTTCAACAGGTGCAAACTAAATGTAAGTGCCCCCACCCCTCCCAACCCCCTATTGCCGGGCTATCTATAAAATGATAGATAACGAATTTCTAGTGATGATAAATACGAAGGACGAAGCTGACGTGCTGTGGCAGATCCATTGCAGTAAAAGTGATGTCATTCGTGTACGATAGAACGTTATGTCTGGCGAAGATGTAATCGTAACATCCCCCTACGATGATTAAAACTGTACGACGGTATTATTAAGGATAATAAATTTGTAGTAAATCTGTACAGAGCCAAATAAATCAAAAAAACTTTCATAAATCATTGACGAATCGTCGGCTTTGCACGATCTTGTTTATCATGGTTTTCGCGTTGCATCGAACTGCAGGAAGGACGGGGACAGAATATAGTGAACGAAACGACGATTAAAGGAGAAGCGAATAGGGGAAAGGAAATGTATTTTATCAGCGTGAAAAATGTGAGGTTTTTTTTTATATACATTCACGGTCTCTATATACATGTACATTATACCGTTCCGAATGATCGAAATCGTTATTTCGTTTGAAGCAAAGTTTAATTCTATCGTCAAATGTTTTTACAAAAATGAGTATTATCGAAATGACAGAAATCATTACTAAATTATCCGGTACTCAAAATTGAATGAGAAAATACGAATTTATATAAAATCTGTCTCTAATGCAATGCGACTTTCTGTTTCGACAATTTTTCATATATTTCTTTCTTTTTACAGAATTACATGCGACAGCGAAGTGATACACACGTACACACGTACACATTAACAGTTACACGTATACATATAATTTAAGTAATCTATTTTGTACCTAGATGTAGCATAGGAACGCAATGAAAAATTTTGCCGCACAGAGAGGGCCGACAACAGAAATCAGCCCGCTGTTTCACCCCGAGCGCGTACCCGGAGGAATTTCAGGAGCAGACCCGACCGAGCGATAGAAAATATCACGCGTTTCTCGTTCCACCGTTATCCGCTATAAATATTACTTTCACAAGGATTGGAACACAATTTCTTCGGCGATCGCAACCCCGAACCCGCGTTCCGATATCTGAAAAATCACTCGCACTCGCTCGGAACAATTAACCCAGCATCGCCGTTTCATTCGCCGACGTTTCACTCTTTAAGCACAAAACTGCCGCGAATCACGGCTCGCCCTTTCGAAACAGATACCACTATCGCGGCTTATCGATGTCACGATTTCGCCGGACACTGGCTATCGCAGCGAACTCCATCCGAGGGCGTCGCAGTCCCGAAAACAGATAGATAAGCTCTACGGAATGCGAATACGGAATGAAATGTCGGCAACGTGAAACGCCCGCCGGCTACAAACAATAACAGTAGAGCCTCATGTTGAACTCGTCGACGCAGGCACTCTGCTTGCCGTACGCGTTCAATCTGCTTACAGAGCCCACCAATTTGTTACTCTTGTCCTCGGCCCTGTGCCTCACCGTGCCCTCGAATATCGCGCCGCCGGGTTCCGTTTCGATCGTGATCGTGTAATCGACGAGCTCGACGCCGTCGCCGTCGTCGCGCCACGCTTTCGCCGCCCTGATCCCCTTCAGGCCAAGCTTGGCGCACTGCACGAACCTCTTCAGCATGCTGTTCAGCCGCTCGACCAAGAACACAGCCCTGTCGCGAAGACTCGCCTCCTCCAGCGGCACGTCGTAGCTGTTGTGGCACATGCACCAGTGGCTGGCTATGCCGGCCATGCCGCAGGTCCTGTAATCGGGAATGGGCAGGAACCAACTGATCCCTCGTGGCAAGTCGTCCCCCTTTGACGTCGACCTCGAACGACTCTTCAGACGGGTCTCCTCGAGGCTCCGGGAGTCCAGCAGGTCGAGCAGGGTCTGGTGCAGGTCGAACGCGGTCGACAGGCCCCTCGCGTTTCTCCTCAGATTGGCCCAGGCCACCTGGTACTTCTCGCGCCACCATTTCGGCAGAACGACGAACACGAACGGCAGGCTGTCCTCCATTCTACCCTGATAAGTCTGTCGGAAGTCGCCCCATCGCATGCCGTGGTCGCTCATCACTATCAGCGCGGTGCGGTTCAGCATTTGCTCGTCGGTCGACAGGTAGGCTATAAGGTCGCGGTAGCGCTGATCGCCCAGCTGTGGATAGTTGAAGAAATCGTGGGTCAGACTGGCCTGCCAGATCATCGCGAAGTACGGATCGGTGGCGAACTGAGCGGCAGTCTTCTCCGCGTAGCGAAGCAGGTTCTCGTAGGTCTTCCTGGTGCCCACGCAGAGGTTCGCGTTCAAATTGTGCGTGTTGCCGATGTCCTTCTCGGACGCGATACAGAACGGCCGCAGGTAGTAGTCGGTCGGCTGGACGTGGAATCCAGGTTTCAAGTAGTTGAACGTCGTCATGCTGCACGCGTCCTCCGCGAAAGCGGTGCGATAACCGGACGCGCTGAACTTCTTCCAGATGAACGGACAGTCGTCGAACGATTTGTCCTTGTTCTGCCAGCACGCGTCGCGCAGCTCGTCCTCGGACAGGCCGGTCAACAGGGGCACCAGATTCGGATAGGTGTTGTCGGCGACTTTGGTGTAGCCAAGCATCTCGACCGCGTCGAGCCCTTTTAAGATCTCGACGGTTTTCGGCATCATCCGATGGAAATTTAACCGCGAGACGGAGTCGAGGCCGATTATTAAGACACTGAGGTGCTCGGTGTTCGATGCGGCCGCCCTCGCCTTCTCGCATCTCTCCTCTATAGACCGGAAACGGGGTGTGAAAGCGTGGTAATCCTTGTATATCAGTTCGCCGTCGCGCGAGCACTCGACCTTCACGAACTCGGTGTTCACCGACGCTGAGGCCCTGAACTTGTAGCACTCGTTCCCGTACCTGCGAACAGGGGTAGTTGCATTGTCTCGCAGGGATGCGACTACTTAGAGCTTTATTCCTTCGAGGGTTGAAACGGTTCCACGAAATGGCTGTTACGATACGAGGATTCCGCTCAAAATAGTTCTGACGAAGCGAAACGATGTTAGCACCCGATGTAATAAAACGGTCAGACGTTCGATGCGTTGCGGCTTTGAAAACGCTTAATTGAAACGCTATTTTTGAAACGGACGGAAGGCTAATAATAATCGTGGAACCGTGACCGCGATACGCGCCTCGCAAAGTGATTAGCGCAATGAATATTTCCATTCATCAGGCGGAGACGAATTTCCTTTGATACAGTCACGAACGAGTAGTTTTACTAACGTGATCACATTATCCTCGTCCTTCATCCTCCAAAACGGACGCCAGCAGCAGTCGATTTCCCCCGAGTTGTTATAAAAATGGCCGACCGCGTCTGGATTTACGAACAACGAGGTGTCATTCGAATCGACCAGCGGCAAGTGATCACCGTGCTCGCAGACAATCGGTTTCTCCTTTAGAATAAATCGCGTGATCGCCGAGTCGTATGGATCCATGGCCGGAATACGGCAGCCCTTGTTGCGAACTACGAAACCAGAGTTGACAATGGACGAGGGGTACGGCTTCAGTTCGACATAATTTTCTGAAAGAAGGGATGCTTGCGTTACAGAAACGGGCGAATAAGAGAATCGCAAATTATTCTAATCTCGCCCCGATGCCATTTATTTTGACAATTGCTACGTCGCGACATCAAAATAAAAGTAAATGTCGGTTCGTTAGTACGATATTTTATTCTGCCTTTGGCGACGACGAACGCGTAATGGAAAGTCTGCTCCGATACCGTCTGGGTTACTAATGAGAATTTGTCTGCAAACTGTGCATGAATGCATCTTCCAATTAATGAGACACGTAATCAATGGTATATCGTGACCGAAGCGGCGCGCCGCCCCGTTTGTATTCAAACAGGGACAATGCGAGCAAACAGAACGCATAGTCGCATAGCTTCGTATATCTCTGTGTAAACGCAATCATCTGTATTTGTGGTCTTAGAATTGAAGTGTGCGAAATCGTGCACCGTCACATTTATCGAAACGCGCCAGTGCAGAAATATCGTTCGACCGCGTTGCAGCCGTTCAGTTCGCGATCTTGTTTAATTGATTCGTCGTATCGATTGCAGTTAAAATCTCGCGCGACTTCGTCAAGTTGGTTTATATTTAATTACGAACGATCAAATCTAGGTGCGAGTAATTTTAATACGAATTGAATCGTTTGTTTGCAAATACCTTGCGACGTCTCGTTGACGACGGTTCCATATCGCAGCGTCCGAAATTGATCCGTGTTGTATGTGTTTATCACAATCAACGAAACAAATAAAAAGATCAATAGACCTATCAACCATCTTCGTAGACGTAGGCGACTTTTGTATATCTTGCAGTCGAATTCGAAATTGAAACTACCGCGCTCATTATCCAGCGCCTTAGTACCACCTCGAAATAGTACCTAAACAGGAGCAAGGAAAAAGAAATATGGAAGAAGTTTGTTAAATTAATTGAAACAATTGTGTCAAACTCTACTGTTCAAATTATAATTGTACTTCAATTGAGACTTCAAAAGGTTCCTCGAGCTGTACAAAAGTATTGTCTACAGCAGTGGGTTAACTACGTGCAAAGGTAAATTGAACTGTATTGTGTTCACTGTCATTTCTATCGCTGTGAGATATGCATATTATTCTCTGTTATTTTTATCCAGTTCGAACGATTGTAACGAAGTTTACCAAGGCTTTATGGTCCAATAACTGATTACCCTCTGCTGTTCGATTACTATATCCATGTAACTATATTACGTTGTCTGTGACTTATTCTACTTACAAATAACATAGGCTCATTCGAGATAAGACGGTCTATCGTCAACTTAAATTTTTGTAATTTCGTAATTTGTAATTCGTAAATTGCTATTTGCCTTTTTCACGCCATCCCCGAGTTTTTTTTTTCTGTTTTAATAATCCCTTTCATTAAATGCAATACTATAATGCGTCCCGCACATTTATGCATTTCTCCTCACGATCGTTGCGTTTCGTAAAACTCGAAGCGACCGAAAAAATTGTACGTGTAACTCCAGCCTTACCTTGTCTGGGGAGTGGTTATCACCCATTTCCTGAGCAACCTTCCTTGTCAACCAATGTTTGGTGATTGAGGGATACAACGATAATAAGTTCGAGCATGTTCCAAATTTGATAACAGAAACATTGATATATCTGCCAGGTGATTCCGGCTATCCACGTGATCGTCGGATCTGGAAGACTTCCCTTCTCCCTTGTCGGGATACGAGACGGGGTTTCTTTGGCAAAGAAATGGCAGGCCGTCGTTATCAGTGAGTTCCACCAATATTTATCCCAACTTTTTTTTTTCTTTTTACGAGACACTGCGATCTCCTCGATATCGTTAACAAATACCTCGATCGACAAAATCGACGACCGTAGAATTTCTCCAAGATCTTACTCCTTGTTAGACAACCGCGGGATATTTTCAAGCGGTAGGCGGAGGCGATACTCAACTCGATCATTTATCCTTTCAAAAAATACTCTCTCTCCGAAATTAAACGATATACTCACATGTACGTACGTGTACACCGATGCATCATCTATATTCTATATGACCTTTGTATAAAGTAGGCGTTTCGTCGATTGTGATACTCCAATTTGACACAGTTTAACGCAATGAACGCGTCAATTCCAGATCGCCCGACGCCCGGAAGGTTTCAATTCGCCGCACTTGAACGGAACGAAAGCTGACATTTCGAGGCATCTTAACAGAAGTGTGGTTCAGGCCGGGTCCCCCGTTTCACCCTCGTCACCGCCGTCCCCGGCGTTCTAGAAAACAGGCCAGACGTGACGCATTTTCGCGCGACCGACCCGTCGCGGCCTCCTCTAAACCGACCCCGAACAACTTTAGGCACTTTTCCAATCGCTTTATTCACTTTCCTCGCCTTCCGCCGACCCTCTTACACCACTACTTCTACTTCTACTTCGTCCAACGCCTCCGTGCTCTCGTCAGAAATCCCTCGTCGCGATATCCATCGGTGGCCAACCGACACACGCGTTCCCCGACTATCGCCGAGCCCGCAGTCACATTTCACGACGGCGATTCTCTCCGCTCTCAGGGCCACCCCTATCCGTTCGTCGCGCGGCGGAACCGCGACGAACCCATCGCAGGACTGTTGAAACGGGGGGTTGATTCGGCGTGACCGGGGCACCCCGCCGTTCCACCGGGTCGCGACGATGATCGTGCACCGATGGACCGTGACCCGCGAACGTTTCGATGTACGTACGTTGAATCGATAGCGGTGCGACCCTTGTTACAGTTTAGGCGTCGATCGGAAAGGGTGTTTCAGCCTCTTCTCTTCCTCATGTTTTCCACGTGGCCACGCGGCAGGGGCGTGGGGGTTCGGGTGGCCCGGCTCCAGTTCCGATCACCGGAAGACGGTTCGAGGCAGCGGTGACGAGGCGTTGCCGTGGCTGGGATACTGGCGGAATGCATGCAGGGACGTCGTTCGCGTCGGCAGTGTGGTCGAAACGAGAGGAGGAGAGACGAGGATCTGGTCGATAGACGCGGCAGCGCGCGCGCTCTCCTGCAACTTCGCCTCGTGACGGGGGAGTTAAGTGCTATCAGCCTTTTTCCCTACCGCCCGAAGCGCGGCGCGGTCCAGCGGGCCTTAATGGACGGGCCGTGCGTTGTTCGACGGTGATTAGCTGATCGCGAAACCGATGCCCTCGGGGCACTCGATAACGGCATGGATAACGAGGGCCTGCACCTTCGCGACGCGTCGACGGGGTGAAACGGGAGATGCACGTAGACGTTTCGCGTTAGTCGATTCTAAGGGGGCCGACGCGAATCGACGCGAATGCCAGTGGCAAATGGAACGGCTTCGGTGCGTGCGTGGAACGCGCGACCGGGACTTTCCGAATTACCGGATATCACCCTGAGCGATAACGGCGATTACATGGCGCATCCGTGGCACGGATTGTATGTAACGCGGCGCAGGGAAGTCGCGACTCTCGGGTCGGCTGAACGCGTTTCGTTTTAATTTTTATGTCGTTTTGACGCTCCGACGTTTTAACAATTAACGCTGCAGGGAACGGGCGTAACGGGCTGGTAGATTTTGTTCGGCGATTATTTTATTCCGCTATAAATATGTATTAAGGTATTGTACAATGAGGCGGAGGGAGTGCAGGTGTGCACTTGCAATACTGTTGGCGTACGATGACGTTTTCTCGTACGGTTTTCGTGTATTTTTTCAGCCCTCCCAGTTGGATTCTTTTGCAATTTTTTGCAATTTTGTTGGCACTATCTCGAACAGTTCATACGGATTCGTGGGCACTGAACTGGAACGCATACGATCGAAGCGAAACTGTGATCTACCGTAATTTGTACGAGTAGATGCGTGCTTTTAATGGATAATTCATCGAATTATATCGATTGATCTTGATCAGCAAAGTAAAAACATCGAGTGTCCATTAATCAAACGCAATCAAAGCATTTGATTTCAGGTTTAAAGAGATATGATACAAATTATGTAATAATAGATCCTATTTTAGTGGTTTTTGAATAACATTGGACTCAATAAGTTAACGTTTTATTTTAACAATGGGTTAAAGTTCTATCTGTACCTGACGTGGGGCACTACTTGTTTTTTGAAACAGGATTATTATAATTTAGGAGGCCTTTGATGGCTCACTTTTATGTCAAACTCTTTCCTTTCTTTAATCAGTTTCCTCCTCTTTTGTCAGGGTTCCGCGATAACGGCTTATTAAAATCGATAGAGCGTCGTGTGGAAGTGGATCTTTCCGGTTTCGAATTGATAAGTGGACGTATTTTTGTTGTGACTAAGAATGGTTGTGAATTCCAGGCAGGGTTTCGTATATACTTTCATAATAACTTGTAGCCAACAACCGTCCATATTATGTGAGACGCCTTATCGGTGATGAATATATTTTATGGGAACAGGAATAATAAAACTTAAGTTTCATTTAATTACAGTAGTCAAGGTTTTTCCAATGGATATGTGTAATAATAATTAATTTTTATTAATTTTAATAATTTAAAATAATTAATTTTTATAATTCAAAATAATTATTATCGATGATATATATATATACATTTTTTAATAAATTATAAAATTAATTTTATAAATGGACAAAATTAATAATTATTTTCGTAAATCGCACCGCCACCTATGAATAATAGCTTGAAACTACTCGTGTCCTTGCCATACCTACACTCGAAAGTGGTCTGGAAAAAAAATAGCTTTGATCTTATTTCAATACGATATCATATGACATTTAATGTTACCAAACATTATTTAAACTACTCTTACGATCTGTAAATTAATTTTTTGTGTAAAGAAGTATTTCAAAAATAACTGATGTGACCAGCTGTACATAAAAGCAGGAAACTACTAGTGCCACTGTTGGCCAGAAATAGTAAAAGTCCAGTAGGTACAACCCTGGGCACAGACGAGATATAGGAATAAACAAGTCATCTTATGGACTTTTGTGGCCCAACGTAACTGACATACCGGCTCAGAAATCCAACACTGATATCAGCGTCCTCTGCTCATAAACAGTGTTCAATTGTAGAACTATTATTTACTGAAGTAGGGGGGACAGGACTCATGCGACTGTGTGAATATATGTGAAATGTTTAGGGGCAATTAGGAAAGCTATTTCTCGGTCAATGTTTCGGTAGAAAAAGTGAGCTACGGTGCCTGGTCGCGAGATGCATTTCTGTATAGCGCACTTTTTTAAAATATTCATTTTCTAGTCCAAAAATCAATTGTTTTAAACATCTTGAATATGCAACATTTCAAATAAGGTGTTTCAGATACCCCGCTTAACATTAACACACCTTTACATATAATTGCTACAAAATATTTAGTAATATAAGAAAAATAAAGTAATAATAATAATTTTATATAATAATATATATTATATATTTATTACATTATTATTATATTTATTATATTATTATATTATATTATATTATTACTATATTATTATATTTAATAATAATAATAATAATTTTCAGGAAAAAATGTAATTAATTGTAGTACATGTTTTGTAATGTATTTTATTTTTGTTCTAAATCGTAATATTTTATTTTATAAACTTTAAATACAAAGTTCACAAGCGGAGAACTTGTAAAAGTAGTCCTCAACATTACTAAACATATTGCAACCAGCTATACATAAAGGGCCTGACAAAAATTCAACCAGGTTGCAAAGAAATGCCTAATGAAAATGAAATACGCCAGCAAATACCACCTCGCGAAAAGGCAACAAAGTTGCAAACATCTCCTCAGAAGACAGCAATTAAGTTGCAAACAACTTCTCATAAAATGCAATTAAGTTGCAAACAAGACATCGCGAAACGCAATAAAGCTGCAGAAATTCTTGAGAAAATTCACAACAAAGTTGCAACTCGAACTCTTAGGAAATGCAACAAAGTTGCAAATAACGCCTCGCGAAGACGCAACAAAGTTGAAAAAATTCTCGAGAAAATTTGCAACAATGTTGCGCCAAAAATTTTACAACAAAGTTACAAAAATTCGCGAGAAAGATTTGCAACAATGTTGCGTTTTCTCGAGACGTCATTTGCAACTTTGTTGCGTTTCCTAAGAGAACGATTTGAAACTTTGTTGTGTATTTGCGGGGCGTTGTTTGCAACTTTGTTGCGTTTTTTTAGATCTCAATTTGAAACTTTCATACGGCACTTACATTTCTCAGCTATATTCCCCTACAGTTGCAACAATATGGCATTAGTGGTTTCATAGTTATTAACAATTGAAAAATCGGCAAAAATGCAATCCGGGTCGCTGCAGTTGTCTCGGCTTCTGGAGCAGCTAGACTGATGATCGAGAGCTTAGAATAAAGGTAAGGGGTGTTGCTACAGCACAATAAACAATTTACAAATGCTCTATTAGCTGTTTATGTGTTATAAACAATTAAACTATTTGTTTGTAAATTACACGATAACTATACCCCGGAGCTATGCTATATTAGAAGGAGATTGTTTCTGGCATCAAGACCATTAATTCGAGGCATCGTTGACCACAATAGGGAGGGTTAAACCCCCCGTGGGCGGGGCTAATCCCCTGGTGGGCCGAGCCAAGCCAAAAAGCGGGCGGGGCTGAGTCACAGGTGGGCGGGCCCAATCCACCGATGGGCGGGCTAAATTAAAAATGGGCGGTGCTAACCCAGACGTGGGCGGGGCTAATCCAAAAGTGGGCGGGGCTAAATACCTGGTGGGCGGGGCTAAGTCAAAAGTGGGCGGGGCTAATACCCTGGTGGGCGGGGCTAATCCCCGGATGGGTGGGGCTAAGTCAAAAGTGGGCGGGGCTAATCCCCTGATGGGCGTGGCTAAGCCAAAAGTGGGCTGGGCTAAACCCCTGATGGGCGGGGCTAAGTCAACAGTGGACGGGGCTAATCCAGTGGTGGCGGGGCTAACCGCCCAGTGGAAGGGGCTAATCCTCTACTGGGGGGGGCTAAATAATACACTTCAAAAAATACCCCAATGCTGTAGCTATATACAGTTAGACGTAATAACAATTTTAATTGTTCAATTGTTTATAACAAATGAACACCACATGGAGCATTGCTCACTCCGATTGGAGATGGTAGCTTATTTTCCAAGCTTTAATTCATGTCCGGTGGTCGTTGGTGTACCTCGTCGGCAAGTCGATGTAATCGCATTTGTTTATAATTTCTTTAAACAAGGCGGTGCGGAAAACTGCGAAAGAACCAAATGCAAACAATAATCGTTTGCAGACACGTTTATCGCAGGAATTGCCTTATATTAGTAAATGGGTTACTTCGTTTTTTTTTTTGTAATTAAAGTTTAACGTGGCATCGACACCAGGGTCATTAGCACTTCGTTATTGTTATTAGTTGAATATAAATAAGAAATTGCGTCTTTCATTAACGATAAAATTGCTCCAAGGCACAAGATAATTAATGAATTTGTCTAGTAACTATACAATTAACAATTGTAGTATACAATTATCGTCACTATCTTTTTCATTGTGGCAACTTTATTGTTTGAGTGTTAAAAAAATATACATTTCTTAGCCCAATTTGTTTTTGTCATTTGTCAGAAAATAATGTAGAGTATAACTTTAAAAATTTTTCATTTATTGATAGTACAATTGGAATAAGAAAATTCGTCATAATGTGTCTCTTTAATTAAAAGATTTTTAATTTACATTAAATGTTTCATATCCTCTGTTGCCATTCATTACGGCTAAGAACAAAAGAATTCTGTGAAATTATTTAATTTTCGCATCGTTTTCTATAATCTGTGGGTAACGTTGCGAGTGACACGGAAATGGTAATGGGTCCCCGGGACACAGAAATCGTGGCCGAAAAAATTCATTGGATGAGTTGTCTATTCCTATATCTCGTCAGTGCCCTGGGATCGTAGGTTCAGCTCAAACTTAGTCAGAACCCGCAGAAGTCCAGTCGGCACGACCCTAGGGTCGTAGGCCCGGCTAAAAATTGGTCAGAACCCGCAGAAGTCCAGTCGGCACGACCCTAGGGTCGTAGGCCCGGCTAAAAATTGGTCAGAACCCGCAGAAGTCCAGTCGGCACGACCCTAGGGTCGTAGGCCCGGCTAAAAATTGGTCAGAAACAGTAAAAGTCCAGTAGGAATGGCCCTGAGATAGTAGAATTTACAGAAATAGCGAATACCACCGAGCGCAGCGAACGCGCCGGCGCGTCGCGGAGTGGGGTGGCTCGTGGAGTACGGTCGGTCGCCGCGCGGCGCCCCGTCAGTCGCCTTTGAAGCGTCCCAGCGTAAGGTTGTCTATGTAGTTGAAGGCTAGCGACATACCTCACTCTAGAACACGATAGCACCTCGGGCTACACTGTGCCATCGTGTATTCTTGATTATTAGCTTGTATTAATTAATACGCGCTTAACTAACAATCGTTCTACTATCGCAGCAGTACATTAAACTTTAATGATTAAAATCTGTCTTGAGTCTCCTTTGCTGGACGAATGACCGATCATCCAATTGAGGATGGACGCGTCTTCGTCCGGCATCGAGATTTTTTTAATATGATATTAACTAGTCGTTCGTTGTAACGTCGCGTTATCTAATTTGTTAGTTTGAACGATTCTTCGAATTTTTATTATATTTTATTCAGTCACTTACATATTGCCTTTGCGACGTATATATGAAAGTTATGAAAGTTATTGAACACTCATTATTGTATGTAGATTTCAATCTTTACTTCTCTCAGTTCGTATATCCACGTTCATTAAATAATGAACATTTTTCAAATAGAACTTACAATGTTCGCGATTGAAACTAGTCAGTAAATTTCATTAATTTTAAACGAGAAATTGACAATTAATAATACAGTAGTACTTTAATAAAACAAAAGCAGTAATTCCTCAACAGGCATAAAGAAATAAGAAAGAGACAAATAAAATCACATGTGTATTGCTTTAATTCCTACCTCCTCCCCTCATTTACTAACTTGACAGATTTTCTTTCAGAAAATTTTGATGGCCGCGCGCAATGCGGTCGGTAGAGTCAGTACTTGTTCCGTCAAAGTTCTTTTTAGTATTTTTTGAGCGCAACCGCTCTTGATAATAATTAAACGTAAATAACAGTAAAAAGACGCGAAAGTAGAGTCAGTGCTTGCTCCGAAATAATACCCTCGCGAGATTAGAATCACTTCGTTTGACGATCATAAGTTTTCCATTAAAGTCTGTGTCCTGTTCGGCGAGTTCGGGCTGCATCCATCAACCTGACGAGTAAGTATCACTTCATTTCTTTAATCTTTAATTACCACATTCGAATGGTACTGAAAATACAAAGAGTTTAATGTTGTCTGCCTTTCTTGAATGTTTCAGCAGTTACCATGGCTTCGACGGTGACGAGCTTGACCGCGCCCCTTGTGAGTCTGCAACCGGTGAGTGGCATGCTTTAAAGTTCTTCTGGTCACTCAATCATGTCGCAGGACGAAAGGTCCGAACCGACACGAGTGACTGGTTGTAATTACGTAGATTTTTCTTATAAGCGATTAAACAATTGTTATTACAGCCAACTGCACATAGGTACAACAACGGGGTATTTTTTCTCGTCTAGATTATTTTCTTCCCTTTTCTTTGACATCCCATGGAGGGTAACTAGGGTAGTAGTTACGTCTTTGAAGATGTTGCCCGGCTCTGCTTTATTGCATATCTATTGTTCATATTTCCCTATCCTCCCTGTGTCATTTCAAATTCGTAAGTTATTCTTACTTCCTATTACATCTATTTCTGCTCATTCTCTTAATAGGTGTTTTAACCTTCCAAATGTTTTCCGCATGGGTCACATCTTTTATTCTTTTCCTTCCCTCAATATTTACTTCATCCTTTAATGCTTTCGCATCTTATCTGCGCTATTAATTATTGACTCTACCCTCTTTACTTACGTGCTCTGGTAGGGTTGCACTTTCAATATACTTAAACCTTTCAATTATATTTTGCTTCTTCTATTTTTTTGCCCCATTCATGCTGTTGTATTTCATAGTCTCTTCTTTCAAGGTTGCCCGTAAATTCCTTTACTTCTGCTGTCATCAAATTCTCTCTTACGAGACTCATTCCATACCCTTGCAAATAATCTTTCTCCTTCCCTTATGCTTCTGGTTTGCCCCTCCCTTTGTTCCTGAACAATCTTTCTCTCTGCTATTACATACTTACTAATGTATTGTTTGTGTGTGCAGGTTTCGGAGGCAAAGAGTAAGGCGCATTGACCGGCACTTCTCATCGCGCAGAAACGCAATAAAGAAGAAAGAATATTAGCTATAGTAAATTGGATTATAAAAATACTTCGCATCTATTAGTGCATAACACATAATTGTGTAATTAACACATTGGCGACGGGTGACCCGGATATGCGTCATTTTAGACCTACATTCCAAATGCCCTGTCGCCAATGTGTTAACTGTTATGTATATCTATTATATATTTTATTTTATATTCGGTTTATTCTGTTGATCTTGTATAAGCTTGAATATTGCTTTTACTACAAGTTCTACTGGATGTGCTAAATATAAAATGAAGGATATAATAAATAGTTTACATATGCACAAGTTACACAACTGTTGTAATTTAAAATAAACATCTGCATATAAAGTACGTGAATTTTGGTATAAGTTTTATCTGTACGATATATTATAAATTAACTTCAAAGAACAGTTTATAAGTATTAGCTTGTAATTTCAACATTATTGTAACTTATGTATCTTCCTTAATTAATTTAAATAAATATTGAATGAAACAAAATTCTACTGCTCTCTTTATTTTAACACCTTAACAATTCTTGAAAAGACCTAATTCCAATTCCTTAAACAAGTACTACTGTGCAGGAACTTTAAATGCAAAGTTCACAAGCGGAGAACATGTAAAAATAGATCTGAACATTACTAAACATATTGCACCCAGGTATACATGAAGCGCCGCACCAAAATTCAACCAGGTTGCAAAGAAATGCCCAGAAAAAATGAAATACTGCGAACAACGCCTCGAGAAAACGCAACAAAGTTGCAAACAGTGCCTCGCGGAAATGCAACAAAGTTGCAAACAGCGCCTCGCGAAAGGCAACAAAGTTGCAAATAGCGCCTCGCGAAAATGCAACAAAGTTGCAAAAATTCTCCAGAAAAATTTGCAACAATGTTGCGCCAAAATTTTTTCAACAAAGTTGCAAATCGAGCACTAAGAAAATGCAACAAAGTTGCAAAAATGCTCCAGAAAAATTTACAACAATGTTGCGCCAAAAATTTTTCAACAAAGTTGCAAATCGAGCACCAAGAAAATGCAACAAAGTTGCAAAAATGCTCCAGAAAAATTTGCAACAATGTTGCGCTAAAAAATTTGCAACAAAGTTGCAAAAATTCTCCAGAAAAATTTGCAACAATGTTGCGCCAAAAATTTTCAACAAAGTTGCAAATTTTTCTGGTGAATTTTTGCAACTTTGTTGCCTTTTCGCGAGGCGCTGTTTGCAACTATGTTGCCTTTTCGCGAGGCGCTGTTTGCAACTTTGTTGCCTTTTCGCGAGGCGCTGTTTGCAACTTTGTTACCTTTTCGCGAGGCGCTGTTTGCAACTTTGTTGCCTTTTCGCGAGGCGCTGTTTGCAACTTTGTTGCCTTTTCGCGAGGCGCTGTTTGCAACTTTGTTGCCTTTTCGCAAGGCGCTGTTTGCAGCTTTGTTGCCTTGTCGCCAGGCGTTGTTTGCATCTTTGTTGCATTGTCGCGAGGCGTTGTCTGCAGCTTTGTTGCCTTGTCGCCAGGCGTTGTTTGCAGCTTTGTTGCCTTGTCGCGAGGCGTTGTTAGCAGCTCTGCTGCTTTTTCGCCAGGTGTTGTTAGCAGTTCTGTTGTAAATATATAACAGATAAAGTTATATATTTATATACATTTGTCAGCTCCCAAAGGATCTGATTGTCTTTTTAATTATTAATCAGCTTCATAAATTTCGCACCTCGCAGCACCAGTTTTCCTGCTCATTTTTAATACGAATGCACTAACTTTCGCTTTCCATTCCATTTTCACTATTCTCAGATTACTTCGTTCTACTGCTGGAGCAGTGTCATAGACGAACGAGAAATTGGCTATTCTCCTTACAAGGTACTAATGAAAACATTGAAAGCAACATCATTCTCATAATAATTGTTTATTGTTGAAGTGATATAGATATAATGATCCGTAACGTAATTTAACTACAATGAGACAGGTTTCGCAACTAGCATATTCGAGTTTATACATAGATTATACAATATGTACAGAAAACCCACGATCGTACGGGCAATATCTTTGTTTTTGGACACAATTTCGCAGGACTTGCATCCGGGGAATAGCTGCCGGCTTTTCTTCGCCCCCCCCCCTTGTTCCCCCCCAATCTATTATTTCTGGTCTATACATATATATTCGTTAATTAGAAACGATGTTGTGCAAGCACACGAGATATCCGCACACCTCAAACGTGTAAACGTTCCACTTAACTTACGAAACATTTTGAACAGCACACTAACGATTTACATCGACGATATCTAACACGACTTCTCTCGCCTCTATACGTGTCGCGTGTTCTTTATTTACAACATTATTTATATGTATATATGTATACGACCGCCGCTCGCGAAAGAGATTTTTTTTTTTTGATTTATCTTTTAAAATCTACAAATTTTAGACTATCGAACGATCTCGTCTCCTATCGATTACACCGTTTTCTCCACCCTTCCATTGCGTCGAAGTAATTTACATTTGCAGCTCGTGCTCATTGTCGTCTCGTTTTCGTCTTATTCTATTTACCTCGGGCTTCGTTTCGTACAACGACCGTTTTTCAGAAAATAAACGCACTATGACCACCGCTTGGATACATCTGCATCGATGTGCTCCGGAATGGATGAATTTGTAAGAGGAGAACAAAAATGTGCTGCTAGAGACGTGGACTCAATTCTCATCGAACCACTGCTGAGATCTGCTTCGATTCTTTCTTCGTTCGTGTACTTTATGTTCGCGCGATATCCGTCGGGGCGTTTAACACATTCGCATACCTTTGTTCTGTGCGAACGTCGCGAGCTGTTCACCTTTTTTGCCATTTTTCTCAACGCCTACAACGTCAGTTCGAAAGACCTGAATACGTGACACCGTTTCGTTTTCTCGCAAGTTGAATTCGAGTGTAATTTCCTTACATTTCTTTAAGCCGTTTCCGATGTCGACGCATTTAAAATGAGCTCGAAATTCAATCCAATCCAGTTGATATCAGCGAGCGAACTGGGAGACGTTTAAGAAACGGAAGGATAAAAATCGAATATACTATAGGAATACCATTTGCATTAATTAGTCATTTATCTTCGAAATAACGGGCGAACGTTCGACCGTTGTTGGTGTTGCAATTAATGAAAACCCCAAATGCGTAACGTGTATCTCTATTAAATTTTATTTAACATTCAAGACTTTTCCTCTGAAATTACATAACTTTGGATTTTGACGCCCCTCATCGATACGACAAGTCGTTCTTTCGTTCAATTTCTCATCGCTGGACGAAACCGTCCGTCGAAACACCGTTGGGCCGGGTGCGACCCCGTTTCGCGACAGAGACCTCGAAATCGACGGAGCTCGCAAGAAATTACCCCTAAGCTAGGTAAAAATCAGATAAATTACTTAGTGAAGTGCTTACTGGACACACGTATGCCGCTATCTTTATTTATATTTTTTACACATTTTTACACGCGTATCGTACTTCGTCTATTGTTTATTTTCATTTAATTACTTATTTTTCTTCACTTATTCGTTTATCCTTTCATCGCATCTCGTTGGTTAAACGCGAGAACATACAGGAAAGCCATTATATACGAGTATTACTTGTTTTTTTTTTTTTTTCGAATACGAAGAAACGCGATCGATTGCACAATCCGCGATGCAGTACGCACCGTCGTTTATATTTCTCGACAGCGATAATAAATGCGACCGAAACGATTCGAGCAAGGATTCCTTTTACAATGCGAAAAGTGTATTCACGGTGTCCGATATAAGTGTTTCGCCCGTTTGCGAATAATTGTGTCTCTCCTTCTCCCTTTACCTCGCTTTCATTTGCTTAGAACATTTATAATGTACTCGGCGGAATCGATTTCTCGCCGGTTCCCGTTACTCTTTTGATTTGTACAGCCACGGTAATAAATAATAGTATCGACAATTTGTTCGCACGAGGTGGTTGGGGGAGGGGTGGTTGAATTTTTGTCCCCGGGCGAAGAAGAACAACTTTGGCTTCCCCCGTTCTTCTCAGTTTTCGTGATCTAGCGATGCGCGACGTTTGTGACGTTCGATATATCGAAACTTGCGGGAGCCTCCTTATTATATCGCGAACGCGTCGAGTTCGACGATAAACGAAAAGCACGAGAATCTCGCTATTGCTGATAAATCACTTCGTAACACCTAATCGCTGCAACTGTTGCCACGCTCGTCCCAGCGTTGTTGAATGACAAAAAGAATCGAACGTCGCGCAGCCACGTGATTCGAGGGTACGAATAAAAGTGAGGGAGGATTATAATAATTCTGCTATGCGCTCGAATAGACCGATACGGGTGGCAAGAAGAAAAAGGGAGAAGAAGGAAACGAACCAGAGAGAGAAATAGAGAGAGAGAGAAAGAGAGAGAGAAATTGGGAGAAGATGTTCCTCGTCTTCCTAATACATAAGTATAGGATGTATCGGTGGTACGGGTAACGATGTTATTGTCCATTGGAAAGGAGTCGAAGTTCGATTGAACGGCAGTTTAACGGGGCTCGATACAGACAAAAAAAAGGCTCGAAGTCGATGGGTTTCTTGGGAACACAAATCAACGTCGGCTCTTTTTCCGTACAAAAGAACGATGGGACATGTTGCGGTGTGTGCTGTACATCGAGTGGAAATAATAATAATAATAATAATAATAATAATAATAATATTAATAATAATAATAATAATAATACTATGATACAAAGTATAAGTACATTGGTTTAAATGATTGCAGGCTGCTCCTCTCATATCACAACGAGGGGCGCTGCCGGGCCCGCTTCGAAAAACTTCTAAAAACGGCCTTCCCTTTGAAAAGAGAACGCCACGCATATATATAATCGCAACGTGTATACAACTCGCGCACTCATACCCCTTCGCGCTAATAGAATATTTTATATTTATATATTTATATATTTATATTTCATCTTTTTTGCTTTTATGTATATATTTATATCATCCCTTGTACGGAGCGTGTCGCGTGACCGCGGCGCGACAATTGAACCCGCCCGACCCGTCCGACCCCGTTGCGAGTGTGTCGACGACACCGCTCCCACCCTACCCACCCTCCCTCCCTCGCCGTACTTCGTCGTCAATCAATCGTCTAAAAAATATTGTACCCTGAACGACAATCACTTATTGTATCGATTACCAGCGAGATCGCGCGACACCGCGGCCCCAGCGATACACTCCGCACGATAATTCATTCTGCACTGCGTCACGATTAAACCGCAGGATAAACCTTGACGGAAAAAAAAAAAAAAAAATGAAAGAAAAAAAGGAAATGAAGTGAGAGTGACCATCACTGTCGCGCATGGACGGTCAGAGTATGGAGGGCAGGGACGCCGCGACGCCACGTGTCTTGCGGCCACGCACGGCTCAGTCTAGGCGTCGCGTCCGTCGCGTCGGTACACCTCGTGCGAAAGCACGTGCTCGCATTGGGAGTCCGGGGGGTGGTGATGGGGTGGGGGTGTGGGGAATAGAGTTCCGAGGAGAGACCTGTCGTCGGAGCCGGGCGAAACTTCGACGGTCCTCTCGAACACGTTTAAGACTAGTGTGACAATAGGAACATGGTGTCTGCTCTGGGGGATTCAGGAAGGATATGTCGTTGGACGTTCTCAGCGATCGTGTCCCTCGGGCTAATATTCACTGTAACACTTGCCAGCCTGCTCAGCGCGTGAACGTCCCTCGTTTCATCTTTCTCTTTGTATGCCTGTCTGTCTGTCTGTCTGTCTACGTGCTTCTGCACCCAGGCCAGGACGGAGTTCAGTCGACGATAGCGCGACGCCTCGAGCAGCGAGGGTACGTCTGGTCGATCGAGATTCACGTGGTCAGTCCTTCGCCCCTGGCCGTTGGGGGTGGCGGTAGCCGCGCGGAGGGCGGCGTCGAGTTGCCATCCGACCTGGTGGCTGGTTCCCTGTCGAAATGGTGCTGGAGAGCGTCGCCCGTCCACGATGGTACACCGGTGCTGTTCTGATTGCTACCGTTCGACGACGGAGTGCCCGGCGAATGGGACGGTGACGGTGTTTGGAAGAGCATAGACCCGGACGGGATGGAGGATTTCCCGTCGAGCAGCGGCCCGTTGCTGGTCGCCGTCATTGGCTGCTTGTCCAAGGGGAAGCCAGCCCCAGCCGCGTAGACGGAACCGAACAGCCCTGCGTACTTTCCGGCAGCGACGCTGTGGCTCGGTAAACCGTTGTTACTTTGTATCACCGAGATCTCGTTCAGCTGAAAGCAATGGGAGCCGACTGGTTAGACATATTCGTGGAAAGCGTTGCCTAGGAAAGCGACGGAGAGCGTAGTCGTTAATTGTTGGCCGCGGTCGCGCGACGTTCGTTTAATCTCGAACGATGCTCGTTGTCCATGGGCTTCGAACGACCTGACGCACCGCGAAGCGAAGCAACAAAATGAATCGGGTTGCGTGAAACGTGGCTGCTCACCTTCTGCTGCACGCCGTTAAGGAACGGCGCGGGTAGATACGGATAGAAAAGGTCCGGCCTTCGCTGAAGGAACTCCGAGTCCTTGGGGGTGATGGGCAGGGGTGGCAGGTCCAGCGACATTCGACGACCTCGCCGGGAGGCTCCGTTGGTCCACATGTGGGTGCCCATGTGCACCTGCGGGCAAAGGATCGTCGTGCGGTCAAAACGACACCCTCGTTCGAACAGATTCAACGACGGCGCTGATCTTTCATCGAGCTCGCGTTTAATTCTCTTTTACGTACTGTACGTTCACGCGTCAGCGTTAGTACAAGCGGCAGCAGCTAGCTAGTGTTAGTGAAGAAACTCGGGGATTTCGAAGACACGTGGGTACAGCGGAACAGAAGATAGAGACAAGTTGGGGGGGGGGGGTTAGGCTTGGAAACAGGGGGAAACATAAAGTAGAGAGAGGGAGAGAGAGAGAGAAAGAGGGAGGTAAGTAAAGAGAAGTAAAAAGTACAGAGAGACAGGGGAAAATTGATGTGTATACCTTTAGATTGCCCTTGGTGGTGAACGCCTTCTGGCAGACGGTGCATCGGAACGGTTTGTCGCCCGTGTGAGTTCTCATATGGATCTGGAGCGCCGAGGATGACGAGAAATTCTTATTGCAAATCTGGCACAAGTGCTTGCTCGGCACGCCTGCAAATACACACACAGTTTCGCTGAACAGAACCTGACACAAGTTTAGCGACGGTTCTTAAAAGCCTGTCCCTTCTCCTCGATTCGGTGGGCGGGTGGGTGAGTTAACGAAACGCCGATCGACTCCGTGGTCGACGGACCGTGGAGAGGCTGCGACCGTTACGCGGTGCCCCGGGAAGCTCGATCGTGCGCGTGGTCGTCGTGACGAGAGACTGGTGCCGACACGAAAGGCGACAGAGGAAGATCACCAAAGCTAACCACCAGGAGGAGCGTGTGCGGATAGAAACAGCGCGGTGCAGAGAAAGCACAGGGCGTGCGTGCAAGCGAAGCGAGAAATACTGTCGCGTATTCGAGGCAGAGGCCGCGATCGTTTTTCCCCTTTCCTCTCGTTCGATCGGCGAAACGGTTGAACACTGCCAAGCGAAGCGCCGCGGACCGTTCGAATTACGCTCGATGAAGAAGCAGACTGAACAGACGCCGAACGAGACCGAGCATCGTCTACTTACTGGTCGGCCTCTTCGGCGCGGGCAGCTCCCCCTCGGTCGGCGATCTCTTCACCGAGACGCTCTGCTCGACGGAGGTCGGCGGCATAGGCGGCGGAGGAGGCGGCGGCGGCGGTGGAGGCGGCGGCGGCGGCGGCAAACTAGAATCCTCCGCGCACATCGGGCTTCTCGAGGTCTCGTGCTCCTGCGATTGCTGCTGGAGTTGCTGCTTCGCGTCGCTGAACAGGTGGGCCGGCATGTCGCGTATCTTGTGCGTCAGCATGTGCTGCTTCATGTTGCCCTGTGGGAGACAGAAAACGGTTCTTCATTCATCACGCAGGAACGGACTGCCTCACGAGTTCAATCACTTCGTCCATTCGATAAACACCACTCTGCATTATTTCACGCTCGCGTGTGCCGTTAAAGTGAACAAGATTTCTCTCTGCCGCGCGTACAGATCCGCGGCGCCTGTTCGACAGTGAAACAGAGAGAAACAGCGATAGAGAGAGAGAGAGTGGGAGAGAAAGGTAGACCCCGAGTCTCGAAACCGGACAAGCGAAACGGTTCGCTTTAAGGACTTACGACAACGTCCATTGACAGTTGCGCGGAACGAAGATAGAAACGAACGTTTTTTTTTTTTTTTTGCTTCCGGTCGTGGAACAGTGGCCGTCCACGAAATGACATAGTGGTGTTATCGTGGCTGGTGTTTCGTTGTGAAAATTCAGCAGGCTCTTACCAGGAGGCTGTGCGCCGAGGGTAGAAGTCCGAGGGCGGGTGACATCAGCGGGGGTAGGCGGATGGCAGGATAGACAGGCGTAAGCCCCCGCCCCCCTCCGGCTCCTTTCCGCCCCCGGCTCTTCCGTTCCTCAGGTCGCCGCCGCCGCCTGCGTTTCGCTTTTTCTCGACTATTGGCGCACGCTGATCCGTATTGTGGATCGGGTGAAGTGATCGAACTGTTTGCGGGCAACGGTTGAGACGCACAGACGCATGCTTGCTGCCCGGAACCATCGTTCTGAAAGTATCGTAGAAAAACAAAGGTACAGAGCTGGCCAGACCTTGCGCGATGTCAGCCTTCGATTCGTGATCGACGATTTTTTTTTTGTTTTCTTTCGTTCTTTTTGTCGAGGAGCAACGAACGTGTCCCGGTGCCGCGACTCGACGTTTTCCCGACGAATTACCGAGGATTGTCGCGTCGGTGCCGTTGCGACGAAAGCGAGCAGCAAATTTTCATTGAACGCGCGTAGACGTCGTTTCGGCAATCTTGAATTTCATTCGCGAGGAAGCGCGACAGCGAGGCGCGGCGAGAAAGGGCAGAACGCTCGAGCGTCGATTACGAAATCGACCAGAAACGTCGGCAAGGTAGAGTTATACGCGCGCGCGTTTATTTCAGCCGACAAAGCGGGCAACGAGAGCGCGACGAAATTTGAATTCGCGAAATTACCGAAAACGTATCCGTTCGAACCGTTCGCTCGCGCTGCAAACGCGTATCGTGTACCGGAGCGCGGCTCGCTCGGATGCATTCGTCGATTCCATAAAAATTTGAAAAGACTACGATCGCCCCAAGTTCCGCACCCGCGTTCCCTCGGCGAACAGCAAACGACCGTTCGATAACGTACGCGTTCACAATTCGATCCTTCCGATCCAACGAATGCAAAGAAAATTACATTACCTTGGTGGAAAAGCCCCTGTCGCATATGGTGCATTTAAAAGGTCGCTCCTTCGTGTGGCTCCGGTAATGGATCTCCAGCGCGGAATTGCACGCGAATGTCTTGTAGCAGATATTACATGTGGTGTTTCCACGCACTGTAACAGATCGTACTTCTTTACAATTGCTTCCCGACACTTTCACACGTTTCTACCGTCCGTGAAAGCAATTTGCAGCCACGATTCGACCGTAAAACTATCCATCACGAACGCGAGAGAACAGGCTAATCTAATCGCGGAGCGTGCGGACGCGGCCGAGACGCTCCCGCCGCGTCGCGCCTCGAACCCACCGGAACCCGAAGCTGATCGTTATCCGCGGGGCTCGCACGGAGCCCTGGTCTCTCGTGGCAGTTTGACGGAAGGAGTGAAATGAATCGTACAGGCAGCAATCCGTTTTGCAAAGCAAATTTATTTATTTATCAAATATCCATAGTGTCTAAACTCTCCTTACGCAAAAACGAATTACAAAACTAACAGTTGCACAGTCTCCAGGCAAACTTTGGGATCCACCGTTCTCTTTTAAACTATTCCTAAATCTATGGACGAACCATCATCGAGCGACTCGAGCTAACGAGAATAGACGGATAGACAGTGACAGAGGCATAGAGACAGAGAATTACCGAAACAGAGGTGTTCGAACAGATAATAAAAAAAGAGTGAAGCGGGAGGGTAGGAGTGCTAGGTCCGGCTACACCACAAACAGGATACGTCGATGTACAGCTTGGATAAGGTGGACGAATCAGTCAGATTGGCGGTTTCAGGATCAGTGAATCGTGTCAGATCGATCGTCAGGGAGGTGTAGCAGGAACTGCAGCTCGCCCTGATGCTAGCAGCGCCTACCTGCTGGCCCTCCGACAGCCAGGCCGAGCGGGTTGTACGACGACGTGGCGGCCAGCACGGCCGACGTGGTCAGGGAGGCCAGGGGTCCGGTGGGTCCGCCACTTCCGCCGGTGACAGCGTTCATCGAGCTCACGCTGTTTATGCTCGACGATCCGATGCTGCTCGTAGACGGCGACGAAGAGACCGCCTGCAGCAAGCCTGCAAACATTCCGAATGGATGCGGATGGTGCGTGGCGATCTGTGGGGGCGGCGTTGGCACCGACGCCACGGAGGCCGGGGTGGACGACGCTCTGGGCGTCAGGTCGAGCGGCGCGCCAGGGTTCGGCGGACTGTTGCTCTTCTCGCTACCGTTGTAGCGATGGAAGGGCGGCGACCTGGCGACGTTTCCAATCGTCGACGTGGCCGTCGTCGTGATCGTTCGGACCTGATTCTCGAGGGCGGCGAGGGAGGTGGAGAAGCTGGGTATGGCGAGCTCTTTCTGTTCGTTCTCCTCGCTCTCGCGGTCCCGCTCGTCCTCGACGTCGACGCGACTCCCGCGATTCGCGTCGCACCTCTCGTCCTCGTCCCTGCGATCCTCGTCCTCGTCCTCCTGATCGTCCGCTTCTTCGCTGTGCTCCTCGCCGTACCTCTGCCGGTGTTGCTGCTGCTGCTGAAGATGATGGTGGTGATGGTGCGACTGCTGTTGAGGCTCGTCCTTCAGCCCTAATTCGTTCTCCGGGGGCTGTCTGTCCAGCCCCTGCAGCCTACCTGGGGGGAAGCCCAGTGGAAAGCCGGCGCCGGCGGGATGAATCGGCGGGAAGCCCTGGGGGAGAAACGACGCGAGGGGATGATGCGGGTAGCCCGGGGGAAACTCGTTCACCTCGCCAGCTTGGATCTGCTCCGGGCTGAGCTCCGTCGGCTCGCCTGTGTGCAGCCTTATGTGCTGCTGGAGGACCAGGGCGTTCGTGAACTTCTTGTGACAGACGGGACACTGGTGGAGAACCCTGAGGGGCGGCTTCGCCCTGTGCACGCCCATGTGGGTCTTCAGGTTCCCCTTGGTGGTGAACGCCCGGCCGCAGATCTTGCACTTGAACGGACGCTCGCCGGTGTGCGTTCTGTAATGCATCTGCAGGGCGCTTTTGCAGGAGAGCACCCTGTGGCAGATCACGCACTGGTTCGGGTCGGTCAGTTTGTGCTCGATGTTGTCGACCAGCTGCTGCAGCTTGGACGTCTCGGAGGTCTTCGTTATCTCGATCAAGCTCTCCCAGGAGTTGTCGTTGCTGCCGGGCCGCGGCAGCAGGCTGGAATAGATAGCTGGGTCCTTCGCGGGATCGATCATCTCGTTCACGGAGACCGCGGGTGCGTTCGCCACCGTCGAGGCGGTGTGGAGCGGTATTTGGTGGTGCGCGGGTGGCCCCGGGAACAGGATACCCGCGAAGGAGGTTTGGAGGCTTCCGCTGCTCGCGCTACTACTCGCGGGCGAAGCTCCGGGGTACGCGACGATGTGCTGGGGCAAACGATTCATGGTACCCCGGCCGGACAGATTCTCGGGCTGTTCCTCGATCTCCTCGTCGATTTCCATGTCGCCGTCACCCTCGAGCCGACCGCTGATCTTGCTGTCCATGCTACAGTCGTCGTAGGTTTGCGGCTGCGACGGCGGGTTGACGGAGGATTGCGGGGAGGAGATCAAGTACCGTCTGGTGGCCTCCTCGAAGTCCTCGCTCTCCTCCTCCGTGGGTTCCTCGGCCTCCTCTGGCTCTTTCTTCGGCGTTATCCTCTCGGATATCTCCTGGCTCGTTGGCCTTTGCTGGTACTGCTCTTGCATAGGCGACCGGTGCTCGTGCTTGATCTCGTCCCGCTGCTCGAGCTGCTGCTTTTGTTGTTGGTGGTGATTGTCGTGAAAGGAATGACGAGAGTTCGACACAATCGCGGGGGAATGTGGGGAGGTGGTTGGGGCAGTGGTAACGGGCTTGCTCAGGTTCTCCGGCACATCCTGATCGTCTCGATGAGCGACAACCGGCGATCTGTACAGAGGTGGCATACCGGGCAGGGCTAGACTGAGTGGCAGGGGCGGCTGAGGAGGCAGAAAACCGTGCGCCGCCGCCGGATGAAAAGGGGGATGGTGAGAAGGCGGCGGTGGCGGCGGGGACGGCATCGGTCTCTGACCAGAGGCGATTTGCTGTAGCAGGGGTGGATGGTACTTGTCCAGGTGTTCCGGAACGGGATTCGGGTTCATCTTAACATGTGGAAACTTGGCCGTATGCCTCTGGAAGTGGACCTTCAGGTTCCCTTTCGTGGTGAAGCGGCTGCCGCAGACGTTGCATTTAAAGGGTCGCTCACCTGTGTGCGATCGTATGTGGATCTGAAGCGCCGAGTCGCTGCCGAACACCTTGCCGCAATACCGGCATCGATGCTTGAAGAATGGCTCTCCGCGACCGCCGCCGGATTTCGAGTCGTACGGGGACAGGCGGGAGCCTTTTCCGCTCCTGAACGCCAGCTCGTCGGCGAGGTTGTTCGCCAGAAGTCCTTGGCTGGCATTGTCCAGCACCTCCTGGGCTCTCTTCTGCAGCATCTCCAGAGTGTTCGGCTCGTGCAAAGGTGGCGGATCGGTGTTGGTAATTATCGACGAGGCTAGAGAAGAACTGATCGAGCAGAGCGGCGGCATCTGATGAGGTATCGGCACTTGGCTATTGTTGCTGGTAGTCGCGGCCGTCCCGGTGGTATTCGAGGAGGCCAACGGAAGATTCAGAGGAGACGCGCTACTCGTCGGGGTGGGCCTCTCCTGCGTCAGGTTCGGCGTCATGGGAGCCGGCGAGGTTTGCCGATGGCTCGGCGGCCGCGACGAGGGAGGCGAAGTTAGGCTCGAGAGTGGTTTAGGCTGGATGATCGGAGACGGAGATATCTCTTTGCTGTCCGACGGCTCGTTCGTTCCTTGCTGCTGCGACGGCTGATTGTGCGTGATGGACAGCTGCTGCTGGAGCTGGCTGATCAGCTGTAGCTGAAACACTTGCTGATGCTGCAGGGTGTACAGGGTGCTCTGTAGGAGCGCCAGATCCTGCAGAGCTGCCTCGCTGTCCGCTCCACCGGCCAAGGCTGTCGCTGCGAACTGAGCGACCGCCACTTTCGTATTCTGAAGTGCCTCCAGAGTAACGTGACTAGTTCCAGCTGGTGGGAACAGACTAGCGGGCGTCCCGGCCTCGACGAAATTATTGTTGTTCTCCGCGTCCTGTCTGTGACGCATCTGCTTGCGGGAGCCCTCCTCGTCCTCTTCTTGCTCATCCTGCTCGTCCACGCCTTCCTCTTCGTCCTCTTCCAGACCGTCCTCCGGATCCTTCTCGTCCTCGTCGCCCTGGTGGGACCTGGACGCCGTGAGGTCCACGGCCTCGTCTCCACCAGCTCCTCCACCTCCGCTCTCCTCGCCGTCCGACGTGAAGTCATTTTCCTCCCCTGTAACACAGAAATAGTTTCATCGTTAGCGGGACGCTCTCGATACCCTGGGGCTTGTTTGTAACTGTTTAACTTAACCATTTCGATGTTAGTCCCGTAGTTGCGTCAGGAGTTACCCCATCGATTTTACTCTAAATTAACGAGGCTCGGGAGCGAACGGTGCAAGCCTTCTTTATTCGGGCGTGTACGCAAACGACGATCGAGCCGACGCGAGCACCGGTAAACGTCGATGCATTCGTGGGGAGCATTTCATGGTATTCGTTCATAACGAATAAAACAGCAGGGAAGACCGACAAACTTGCAATCTTATTCGATTATTCAATTTTTTTTCTTTCTTTCTATCTTTTAATCACGAGAGGGACATACAGAAGCCAGCTTAAGCTACGCGATGCTACGCGGTACGACGGAGGCGTCTAACGCGAAGAAGAAGCCATGCCTGTTTCATTTGTATTCAACGTTCAAGTCGTTCGTATGTATCGTGCTAATGATTGAGAGAAAAAAAGAATGTATAAAGAGCGTCGCTCGTTTCAGGTACCGTATACCGTATGAATGTCAAACAGTTTAATCGTGTTACCGATGCAACGGGGATCATTCGATGAACGAACTTTACGTATTAAGAAATGTAAATGGCACCTTTTCAAACACTGTCCAAGACCGGGGGAGGGGGGAGGGGGGGAACCTGCATCTAATCCGTTCTACAAGGTTCTGTGAGACGCTTGAAAGGAATGCTCGTCTCTTAAACTAAAAATAGAAAGATGAATATTTAAGGATTCCCGCCGTACGCCCAGCGTGTCGCGTTTCGCGTTAAACTCAAACGCAGCAACGTGATAAAGGAGCAAATGCCACTTCGGAAAAGGTACGCAATTAGGAAGGGAGTGCGTTCGCTTCGTTGACAACGTGTTTCAATTGTTGCCGTCGACGAAAACCCGATATTACTCGCGGTTGGTGACAGTGTCCGAGGCCTGGATCTCGATACTTCGCAAATCGAAATGGAAGAGCGCGTTGCTGGAACAAGCGAGGCGTTTCGTTGCTCGTCCGCGACGAACACGATGCTGCATTCGCCAACGGTTCGAGACTGAGTTAACGAAATATCTTCCTCGAACCTAAGACCGATCTACATTTTGTCTTCGTCTAGCGCTCGCCTCACCTGTTCCACGGGAATGATCGAATCTCGCGTCCCGGGCGCACATTTCTCAGACGAGGTAAACAACCAAATGGCGCAAAGCGCGTTCACTTGAGACGTCGAACGCGTGCACGAGGAATCAACGAGCATCGCCCTCGGGAACCTCTGACGGTTATCAATCGAGCTGCAATAGCAGGTTAATTCCCTTGGCTAGTCACTTCAAGAGGTTCCACGACACTAAGAATTAATAAGAACAAGGAGCACAGCCGATCGAAGGTTCGCCTCGCGGGGAGAAACGTAAAAATCTAAAGGGAGTCTTCACTAGACGCACAACACTAGTCCGGGGGGAAGATCGACGTCCCGTTAACGTCACCGGAGGGTGACATATCGAGGTGCGATCCTCGGGTCGAATCATCTCGACGGCCGAAGACGAAAGCTCATAATGTTTCGCTTCACGATTCGTGGCGGTCGCCAAGGCTGTGCCGAGCCGAGCGCACGGTAGGTCGAAGCGGAATAGTTAAAATGTACGGTGTCGCGGTGGAACCGTGGCAGAATCGTTAATCGCGGTCGGCACGATTTTATTTGCCATATATTTACCAACACCGATCACGAAACAGCGCGTACCGGATCATTTCTTCGAATATCCGCATCAACCGTCAACACTCACGAGTGATCCGCGCGGTGCGATAAAATATAGGTACACACGGGCTCACCGCGGCGAAACCGTGTCAATACGGGCTCGACAAAGACCCAGGATCGTACACAGTTTCGTGTCAATGATAAGAAGCGACGACACGGCGTATTAGTATTCCATGGCGCGGCGCGTGAAACCCGTACCGCTGGAAACTTTTAATACGCGCACCGGGGCCAATGAAAAATGGAAATCGCGCAATTACTATTCCCGGCGGGCCATCCAGACCCGTTCGAACCGCACCAGTTAACGTTTCACTCGAAGGTACCCGAGGTGACCCCGTCCACCGCTTCCACCGGGGGAACTCCAATTATTCGACCGCACAAACTTGTTAGAGGTGATCGATGAAAAATAAACACCCCACCCCCCCTCCCAAGAAAGGGAAAGGAAAAAGCAAAACAAAAAACAAGAGATAGAAAATTCACAGGACGACCAAGGAGTGCAGTGTCGCGCGTGCTGAGATGCGTTCAAGGTCAGCGTTGCATACCGGAAGATCGGGGACACGAGGGTCTAGAGGGCCTGCAGGTGCTCTGCTTGGTCCCCCGGCACTCGAGACGACGCGTGATACTCCATCTCATGAGCTGCATGTTTCCACGGGTCGACGGAGGATGCTCGTGCGTAGCGCCGACTTGCGGTGGCGCGTTGAAACAGTGTTACGTTTATAAACCGGACGTCCGCGTGTCGACCGGTGTCATCCGGCAAGGACGAGAACCGACTGATCGCTTGGTAAAGAGCCGGCCTGGGCGTAGGTACCGCGGCGCAACGTCACGCGTCACCCTTTACCCCTCCCGTGGGCCAGACGGTCCCCACCACCGGTGCATCATCCCCACCATCGGTGAAACCTGTACACTTGGTTATGACAAGGAAGGCGGCGCGGTTCATAAATCAGGGGGTAAGGGGCGGGGCCTGCGCGAACCACTCAGCGACCGGTTATTAATTATTATATAGGGGAAACCCCCCCCCCACCCACTCTTCTTTGGTTCCACCTACGCCGCTCGACTTCCGGATACACCGGCGCTGCGTGTTAACGGCCAACGAGTGACACGCTCGACGCGTCTCGCTTTCGATTTTGTTCCCCGCTCGGGACCGCTTTGGGGGTCAAGATAGCGAGGCAGCCCGAGGCAGACGACGGGGAACCCTTTAATTCTGTCGAACGCGCTCGGATGTCGTTCTTTTTCCTTACTGTTTTTTCGGCACAATTTTTCGAAGCGTGCATGGGGTTCGCGTATACAAATGCGGACTAAAGGATAATGCACGGTACGGTGTAGGACTGGTACTGTACATACGTGTTTCCACCGTGGATGTAGGAGGGGTTTACGCGACAGAGACGCGGATTTACGTTCGTAGGCAGTCCTTCTTCGTGCGGATCGCAGGTGTCTACGTTACACAATTTTTTCAGATCGGTTTCAGATCGGTACAGTAAATCGTACTATTCGCCGTTGCGCCGAGAATCGCTTCGGAAATTTGGGAAGAACGACCCAGAGGCGTTCTGCCTCTTTGCTTGCGAATATTTACAACCTATTCTACTTTTCGTCGCGGGGTAGGAAAAAAAAAATTGTCGACTTAGAACCTTCCGTACAAAAGTCAGGATAGCTTTCACCGATGCTCGTCCGGCCTTGGAACCGAAACATCGGGGAAAAGATAACTGCCATTAGGCTAGCGTGTTCTCGCTTGAGAGCGGGGCAATATTTCGTCGAAAATAGAATAGTCCAGGCAAACGCACCGTGCACTTCCGGTGACGGCGATAAAAAAAAAAAATGTAGTCGCAACGTAATCCGAGTTCCCAGCATATTTGCGTAGGTAATCGTGGGCCAACGTTTGCCCGGAAACTAATTTCGCGATACTCGAAACAAAGAAACCCATTAATAAATCGATTGATAATTCGCGAGCCGGTCGCGTTAAGCCGGAGATCATCGGTTCTGCCTCGAGACCTTCTCAATTTGCGACCAATTAGACCGGCTGGTAACAGGCTTCGCAGGCTACGAACACAACGCTGGCTATACCGTAGCTTTTCGGACAAAGAAACAGCTGGGCGTGTCGAATGCAGCAGCTGAATAGAACCTCGCCGGATTATCTATACCGGGCATGAAATAGCTTTAATTCGATTACGTGTTACTGGGTGCGAACCAGCAGCACTTCGTACGGCTTCGCGACTAGCTTCTGACCCCTTCACCGGCGCTACCTTATTCGCCTCGCGATAAATAACGCCGCTATATAACGTCCGTTATAGTCCGGAAAACTGTCCCGTTCCGGTGCTTGAAAAATGATCCAACGTCTTAAAAGAGGAACGTATAACCATATCTAAGAATTATGTGCGAAAAGAAGAAACGTCCACCCTTGGAAACCATTTATTACCTCCGTTCGATCGATTCCTATAAACTGTGAACGATTCTCGCGAGAACACCCGAGACCCGTGAGGCCCGTGCACCGCAATAGACACGTCTCTGTCCTCCCGTCGACGGACCACTTGCGTCGAAAATCGGGGAAACGAATCCGGCCACGCGTCCAAATAACGCAGCGAGAGGCGTGCAGGTGGTTGGCTGTTTGGGTTCAACCACGGGACAATAATCCGTGTAGTCCCTACCTCGGTCGGGCAACTTTCCGCAGGTCAGAGGCTCACGGGCAGGCATTCAGTGGTTGGTTGCGCAACGTCCTGGCCCGTGGCGCGACCAGCCGAGTGACTTTCGTCGAGGTACCAACGGCCTTGGGCCCTCCGGCGGATGATTTATATTCGCCAGTAAATCATAAACCGGAGGAGAGCCGCGCTCCAACGGAGGTTAACGAGCAACCGGGCCCCCGCGACAATGCGAAAAATGGGTCGGAAGTCATAATTCACGTCGGAGGAGCAACAGCAGCAGCAGCAGCAGCAACAGCAGCCAGGCTGCTTCCTGCTCGGAGGAGCATAAACATTTCACTGGGAAGAGGCTACGAATTTGCCACGAGGGAACTCGCTGATAGACGATTCCTCTGCGACTTTCACGGGCCCCGACCGGCCCAACGTCTCGCAACCTGGACGACGCGTTTCCTGCCTCCGGATCTTCGATCTCCGTCGACGAGTCGCGTTGAAATTTACGATTACGTGCGCGTGTACGCCCTCTGGCTCTGTACGCCCGGGGGTCGTCGGGTCGCCCGGACGATTCCATCGATGCGCGAAACCTTCGACAACGCACGGGAACGCTTCCAACTGGATCCACGGTCGAGGAAGGTTTCACGGACCACCTGGCGAACCGACGCGGGGCCGCTCGACCCCGTCGACCAGAACGTTATCGGGGTGTCGCGATTACGCACGGGCGTAACGAAATCCTCCGCGGGACAGATAGCGGGATGCATCCTGTGGAGTACAAGGTCGCAGGACAAAGGAGGCCGATCGATAAAAGCAACGGGCGAGGAATCGTTGCGGGGGTCGTTGCTCTCTCGAGTCGCGGCGCATCGGTGCCGAATACGAAAGGGATTCGTACTCGCAGTGACGGGGTCGAGTCTCGTTTAAATAAGTTAGCAGCGTAGCGCGGTGCGGCGCGGCGCGGAATGAAGCGGCGCGGCGGCGGCGGCGGTGGCGGCGGCGGCGGCGGCGGCGGCAACGACACGGGGCGCGGGCGAGGGCGGGGGGGGGGGGGCAGGAGGGGGTTGACACGGCGGGGGCCGGAGGGCGAAAGAGGTAAGGAGAGATAGAGGAGGAATGAGAAATGAACGGGGCAAGAGAGACGAGAACCGAGGGAAATTGCACGTGGCGGACAGCGATTGGCTCGCACCTGTCTCCTCGGACCGCCCTCGTTCAGACGGGATCGCATGCCTGCGTACCTAATACGCTTTCTTACTCGTTGCATACGCGGCTGCTTGCACCGCGTGCATGTGGATGCACACTTTCCCACCGTGGCCAAAGGTGTTCGTGCCGTGTAATGAACCACCACCGCCAAGGCTCTTGCCTCCTTCGCCCACCCCGTCGTAGACACCCCCTCCCCTGACCCCGCGTACGCGGCCCCCACCACCCACCGGCCCCCCCTCGACCCCCTTCCGCCGCCACCGCCGCGTCGTACCAGTCGACGACGGTGGTGGGGTACCGGAACAAAGTGGAGGGGTACGCGAGGCGCGCTACGGCGAGGAAAGGACGGACGATAGTACATATTATAGTTTTGTTACGGGCCAACGGGAGTGAAAGAGGGGGTTGGGGGGGCCGGGAGGAGGGGAGGAAGAGACGACGCGGCGGCGGAGGCGGCAGCGAGGGCATAGCCGCGGTTGCACACGGTTAATCTATCTCCTGGTAGACACTAAAGCGCAAGATGGAAGTCTCCTTCCATTACGATTGCCATATTTGCAACTGCGAAGCCCCCCATCCCCCCCACCCACCCCCCGTTCAACTACACCGCCGCGGCGATCTTCGCGGCTGGGTTCTCTTTGTTCGCGAGTGACTGCTGTCCGCTCGATGAGTTACGGTTGCTTCGGTTTTTTTTCTCCCCGCCGCCGCCCCCCGGATGGGGGTTTTTTCTCTTTTCGTCTTCGCTGGGGGCTTGGTATCGGGGGGGGGGGAAAGGGGGGCATTGATATTTTATGTGGAGCACACAGGCGACGAACGATTCGCCCGTTGGAGGCGTTGCGTTAAATTTGCCACTTTTTTTCGTTGCGCCTGCTTCGTGGCAATTGAAGCACGTTGCTCGAATCGGTTGCCGTTGCGACAGAGAATCGCACAGGGTCGCTCGACATCTCGATTGAATTTTTCGAACGGAACCGATCAGCGCCGATTTTCGTTGCTTGACCACCGGAGGAGCTTAATCGGTCCGACTTCTGAACGACCCGAGGGGTGTGACGGCTGCAATTTGGCATGCGATCGTAGTTTATGCTGTTTCCTGTTTAGAGTGGATTTTTGAATACGATATCATCGGGGCGTGGAATTTCATTGATTTAAACGAGACGCACGGAACGTGTTGTATGTAAAACTTGCTCGACGGCGCTGCCGGCTCGAGCATCCGTCGAGATCAATTTGCGTTACTGCGCCCGGTTACAATCGTCGCGCGGCGTTTAAAGCTGCGGGAAGACGAGCGACGTCGCTCGCAGAAATTTGACATTCATTTTTGCGACCGTGCAACGGAATTGGCGAACATTTTACGCGATCGAGAGGGAAAGCAGGGGGGGGGGGACGGCGGAGAAATAATTTCGCAGATATCGTTCCACCCGTAATTAGAGTGCGACGAGGTATAAGATTTAATTGTTTGGAAAGCAATTACGAGATCCTATCCTCTGCTGTCGTTCGAATACCGACCGCTACTGCCATCTGTTCGCTACATAGCAGTATAGGGGAAAACGAGAAGCGTTAGGCTGTTGCTAGTCGCTCTATCGCGCCCTAAATTCGCGACCAAGCACCGCGAATGTCTGTGCTTCGTTGTTCGAATGCGGAAAAATTGTTGCACTCGTTTCACCCTCTGTTACGGAACTTCTCTACGATTTAGAATTTTGGTCGATCAATTGTTAATAACCGTAGGCGGAACGATATTTAACTTAGCTTGAATACGAAACGATACTAAATTGAAACGCAGCAATCGCATTTCGTGCCTCCCCGCTTTCCTTAAATTCTCGCTAAAAGTTCTTTCGCAGTTCTTTTGAGTTCTTTCGCAGCCGAAGCGTTTTGTAGCGCGGAAAAAAATACAGCGGGCATCGGTCACTTCGATTGATCGAACAGCGTCTCGGAAATCTGGCAGCTCGAATGAGGAGACCTTGACGGTCAGGCCTTTTAAACCTTCAGACGACGAAGGCCGTTCACGGAACTGTTGGGTCATCGTAAATCATGCACCACGTGGGCCCCGAAAGCACGACAGGAAAGGAACGGCTGCGCGTTCGTGGGTGCAACACGAAGGGACACTTAACGTCCGGATCGTTGGCGGCTCGCTGCGAAAAATGACGGGCAAAAAGACGGCCCGCGAAACACGGAAATCGAAGATTCACCGAGTTCGATTATACTGCGCGAAATGGTTGCGCAAATTCTTTCCCGAGCGTCTACCTAAGAAAGAAAAAAAAAAGAGAAAAAGAAGTGATATATATATCCTTTAAATCACTTTCGCCTCGGGGGTCAATTTTTTCCCGTAGGTACACCCCGGGCATATTTCTCTTTTATCCAGATGTTCCTGAAACGAACTTCCGTGCGCTCGGGGGACGAAAACGTTTCCATAGTCCCGGTAATATGTACCGATAAAAATACGTCCCGCGTTATGCGCACGCGCGCGCGCCGCCGTAGATTAAAAACGTACGAAAACAACGAGAAGAGAATGGCAGAAACAGCGGACGAAACAAACCCGTCCAACGGTCCGAGTCGCCCCTAAATTCCACGCTCTAAGTACGTCGGGCGTATCCTTCTTACACCGTTGCGAGCCGCTGTTCGACCCGTTCGAATTACCTGCGAAACCGTCTGGAAACTGAAATCGCCAGGATCTCTCCCCGCCAATGTTCCTACCCGATCGCGGACCTCGCGCAATGCGTACAATACACCTTCCGCCCCGTTTCGCGAATCGCCAACAACATTTTCATCGTGCGGCGTCGCGGCACGAGTTATTGCGATCCGCGTGTTTGTTAGGCGATCGGTAACGCGTTAAGCGTGTCCGAGCTTTGTTATCTTTGAACGAAGGGAGGCCAGAAACAAAAACACCGTCCGCCGGGCATGAAGTAATAAAGAACCTGAGCGGTGCGACGGCGAGGCGCGGAGGAGGGGGAGGATCGGTAGGAAGGTGGACGGAGGGGACGGGGCTGGAAGGGTTGGCGAAGATCGTTCGGCGACCTGTTAAGTAACCAACAGATTTACAGGGCTCTATCTTATCGACCGGCCGCGTACACCGTACCTCGGTGTGCACGTTTATTTATTCGTCTGCAAATGAATAAAGAAGGCCGATCGATGCTCGCGGCCCGCCGCGCCGCTGCGGCGCTACAAGTCGCTATGGATTCCAATCTAGAAGTAGAAGCTGGCCGGCCCTTCGGCTGGGGGGATGCTCGGGGATGCGCAGGGAGGCGCAGGGCGGCGAAACGGGGCGAGGTTGGCGCGGTCCACGGGCCCCGGGCATGTCATACGCGAAACCCTTATCTCGTCGAGAGCGAAATCATGATCGTTCCTCGCGCGAACTTCCCCGTGGGACAGACCGGGGTACACCAATTCACGGTCACAACACGGAGTGTGAGAGGGTTTTAATGTTACCGCTGCTCGCCTCGGGAATTTATCGTTACCGGTAATCGCGGCCGGTCGAGTTTCTTGGCGGCCCGCCTTTCGGCGAGGGGGTTGCACTCCCTTTGTGTCCGAACTGCGAACCGGACCGCTCTCTTCCGTCGAACGGAGGTCGTCGCGAACGGAGTGGCTCGTGGTGATTTCTCTATCCCTCTCTCTCTCTCTCTTTCTGATGGACGAACCGATTGAAGAATCGTTTAGGCATCGGGTGTGCACAAGGCGCGCGCGTCTCGGTGGTTCAACGCGCCAGGTTTATCTGCCAGGAGGAGGAGAAGGAAGAGGAGGAGGAGGAGGAGGAGGAGAAGGAATCAATTCTGGTCTAGTCCCACCTGAGAGTGCTTTGCTCGTCGATGATTGCACGAGGAGGTTGTGTATACATGCACGCGTTGTGCTTCGCGAGTGGGAGAGCACTTGTTAGAATCGAACCCGCTTGTACTTTCGCGATCTCCACTGAAAGCCGATGTATCAGGCTGGCGCTTAACGTTTCCTTTATTTCGGATCGGGGCAGGGTAACGGGGGAGTTGCTTGCTGATTGAAGCGATCGCTTCGACGGGGCTGCAGCGGCGGCAGACTTAAACGGGGAAATATAGCGTACGACGAAAAGGTGTTGATGGTACGTATTAGCGAAACTTTAATTTCGTACGTTTCACGTACCGTTGTTACGTCGAATTGTAGTTACGAGAGCGTCGTACTTTCGCCGTTAAAAAGGAAACGCTTTTAAAGTTAAGGAGATTCGCGTGGTGCCGATCGGTCGCAGGTAAAACCGGGCCGTTCAGCCGAACCGATCTTCGTCCTGCCCGGTGGTATCGCCCTCGGGGATGATGCAGACAACCGGCACAGACAGCAGCGGGGGGGGAGAACGCGTGGATCGTTGCGTGGCCAGCCCATGGGAGCGTTGTTCTGGACGCGATTTAAGCGGCGTCCCGACCAACGGGTCAATCTGCCGGCACTGATTCGACCCTGCCTCTGTAATAGACCGGGCGAAGTTACAGCGGAGCGCGAAGGTCGTTTCATTTTCCTATCGGCCGTCCTGTTCGCGAGGTGCACGGGCTAAGATCGCGACCGGCGCGTATGCGTGCACGCACACCTCACCTCGTCCTCGTCGGTTTCGTTCGACTTCGGCGCGGTGCACCGCGGAACTAACAGGTAGACGGGCCACGATTTTACAACGTTCCACGGTAATTAAGCGGCCTGCGCCGTCCGCCCGTGCGGCGATCGACCTGGTCAGATGGCGAGGAAACGGGGCAAACTTTTTGGCCGGCAGTCGGGGAACCGGTTCGAAGAATTGTTTCGTTGAATAATTCGTGATTGCGGTGATCGACGAGTTGGGCGTTATTTTTTAGAATCGTTTTGGATAGCAGCGGGTGCTGGATGAGTATCATCGACAACGACAAATGTTTGATATGTAATTTCTTAAGGGCAGCCAACGATTTTGCAAATCGCCGCTGCTTTTCGACGCTCATCGTAAAGCTGTCAAGTAATCGTGAGCTCAACCCTTCCTTGCAGCTGCGCGTATGGAGTTCGAAATGTTTAAAAGGTTCCGCGCCGTACCGATTTACGGTAACTCTCGTTGACTCGAATTGTGCAACGATTATGACGACAGTTTGCTGAAACCAAAACGTGTGCCCCTTCTGCGCTGAATTTTAAACGTCGCACCTTTCTCTCGATCATAATGATTTTTGCGATTTAATGAATGTTTCACCGCGTATACGTCGTAAATAGAAATGTTGGTCTCGACAGGGTGGGGACGCGTGCGACACACGTGTCACGAAACGTGTCAAGTTACACGTGAAAAAAATGAACAAAAACTATGAACAATTGTCGCGATCAATCGAGCTGCACCGATTTCTATTTCCTCCGTTTAAGCCCCACCGGTTGTCCATAAAGATCGCCTTCTTGAATATCCACGGAACGAAACTTTACGATTATCGTCGCGAATTGCTGTCTGATTAAATAAAGGACGGATTAACGGCATGTTTTCCGTAGCTCTTTCATAGAGGCGCGTGCATTCACGCCATTAGTAAGATTTACGTTTTGACCTAGCCAAGTTTTATCCGCTCGATTGGCAATGTCCAATGAGCGACGATTAATGCCACTCGTTTAGTCGGCTCGCGATAATTGCCATTGGCTTTAACTCACCGTTTGAGAGCTGAATTATACGCGGGCACGAAATTCTCGGGCATCATTGAGATCGGCTCCCACGATGATTCATAGACGGGTCGAGATATTCGCGGAGTGATTTCGAGTCGCGAAACATTTGACTGGCACAATTCGCAGTTTTCGCGAGCCCCCTTGACACCTCGTTAGCGCAGCTCGATTCCAATTGGCGCTTTGAACCGATAGGTGCCGGGGGAACAGTAATATCGAAGGGGTACGAAGATGGGGATACGGGACGTGTTTCTGGAAAGGCTACGAATTTCGTGAACGTGGACGACGTTTCATAACGATATGGATGTTGGCCGTAGATCAATTTTTGAAACAGGACAAGGAGAGACAGAGAAGCTGTAGCGGTGTCGCGAAGGAATTTGCAGAACGAAATCGGGGACGCCTGACTGCTGTGCATTGAGAGGAATCAGCGTCATCGAGTCACAGCTGTGTAACGGAAAATTGTTAATGCGTGTGGTGCAATACAGTGGATAGTAGGAAACTATCTTGAAAACGTTTAAAGTATTCTCTTGGAATTATTTAATTGTTTATCGGTGTCCGTGTAAGTCTGCAATTTGTTGAGAAACTTTTGAAAAAAAGACTTTGACACTTATAGACTTAGAGAGCAACGAAAGAGACAAAGCTAATTGTCATTTGCAATTGTAGTGGAGAGCCTTCTCTATAGAACGAAGTACGGTATATAATGCACGGCAGTCAAGAGGATATTCTATATTTCTATGTTCTCTTGAAACGAACGCAAACGTTACAAGTACAAAGTATTACACGCGAGTTAAATTTGGGTTAGACACGATTCCACGCGATTAGACCTATGATAGACAAACATTGGATGAGAATTGCTGACATTAAGATTTGGCAACTGTCGGTGACATCTGCTATACTCGCTAATTACTCCGAAAATTGACGGTAGCATCTGATTAGGAAACGATAACGATACCATCGAACTGGTGCTTGCCAGAGTTCATTACATAATTTTAGCTAATTCGAAATTAACTTAAAAAGCAGAAGATCGCGCGTTTGCATAGATTAATGATTTTTTTTTTCATTTCTGCAATTGCAAGCATTTGTCAAATGAAAAAGAGGAAACGTGCTTTCCAATTATCTCGTACGCGTGCAATCGTATTTAGGGGTGAGCAAATTTATTGTGTTTATTGTGGAATTATTATTTTCGTCAGGGTTCTTCGTCGGCACTCCTATTACCGTTACAAAGTTCCCGTTAATTGTTAATTATTTAAACGTGTGATAATCGCAGACGCGAAATCTATGGAATACCGACGCTACAGTACTATAAATTATGCACCGCAGTTGTTTATCACACTTTGAATCAAGTTTATGATCCAATGCGATCGTGTCGTGTCAATTGAATCAAAGTCTCGGTTCGTACGTCATTAAAACGAAGCCAGGTACGCGTCTGACGTTTCAATACTAAAACAGCTATTTATGCGACCGACAGATTTATTTATTCGTGCGTAATATAATTCATGAACCCCAGCAGCTGAATACTGCGATACAAGTTTCAAGATTTACCCAGGCCAACTTCTAATCCGTCCGAAAGCAGAAATTCTTCGGAACAATTCCCGCAATTGTTCGTTTCGCGAACGAAAAGTACGATAATCCTCCAATTGACGATTTCTTCGAGCTTGACGGACGCAACAGAATTTTAACAGAAATCTACCGGGTTACGGTTACAACGAAATCACATATGCGACTAGGTAAACGGATGAATTTGACGAAAGCCAAAATTTACATCGCTGCCCATTTTGCACGCGAAACTAAAGGAAGCTCTTAAAAATGAACTCAGAGCTAGCTGACATTCTAGCTAGATATTATGCAAAAGGTTGATGCAGTCTAAGAGGAACTCCCCGGCTATCTGTCTCCGTACGACCTCCCCGTCTCCGTACCCCTTGATGACCAACCCTTCCTCCTGGGTGTGATTAATACTCCGAATGCACGGACTTCGCTTGAAAAGCTGTTAGACACGAGATTCGTGATGCTTGACATATTCGATTGAGCCGTCTCTGGCAAATTTTCCGTTGGTCAGGTGATGACCCAGACAAAAAAGGACAACCGCTGTTGAAATACTGCAAAAAGCTGCGGTTACAATGTTTCGTTGCTGTGTCCATGCTATTTCTACCTGACCACGATGTCTCCTTGATACGAAGAAATTTTCGTCAGATTATTATCTCTGGAGTAAATTATTTCCATTAATTATTATTATCATTTATACAGTTTGTAATATCTTTTTTTAAAGATATGCCAATCGTATTCAGCGTTAAGTCACTTTTATAGAATTGCCACAGTTCAATGAGTAACAGTTGCAATGCTAATTACCCTTCAATTAAAACTTGCGCACTTCCGCAATTCCTAACGGCGAGCCCGGACTTTCCCTAAGGTAGCCAATATCCGCTACAGTATTTTTCACTCGTCTCGACCCAAGATCACGCCGTACCTCTTAAATTAATCGCTCCAAAGGACCTACCGCGACGCACGCGAACGTTTCCTCCTTTCAATCACAAAAGCCTTCGATTAACAACACTACCGTGAAGCGCGTCGACACACCAGCCAATACCTTTCGAATTCTATAAATAACAATCAGCACGATTCAACGCAATTAACCAATTTACCATTCCCAACTATTGTCCACCGGAACGTGTCAAAGGTCTCCGTTCCGATCGTTCGAGCCCAGCCCAACCCCCGCCTTAACATCCACCGCACAAGGGCATCTCTATTCTTTCCGTTCTGTTCGATTCTCGAAACGTGACCGTCAAATCCCGTCCGATCTTTCCTAACAGCGCGGCGCCAATAACCGTTCCACGAGCGACGATTCTTCCTAACGTCGGGCCCACTCTGTTGATGACCGTACATGTACGCGGCGCGTATCGTTTCGCAGGAGGGCCAGGCAATTGTCGAGCGCGACAGCGCCGGCCGCAAGGAAAAGCGGGACCGTTCGAACGACGAGAATCGTCGAACAACGGAGCAGCTGCGGGGGTGTTCGCAGCTGACCATCGACGCGGAGAAACAAAAATGCGGGGGTCAGAGGGGAGCGACACGAGACCAACGTTGACCATTCGTCCTGACGGACCATTGTCCAGACTCGTGGCCCATTAGAAGCACGCCAATTCCCATTGATAAAGTCCTCCGGTCCTTTCACCATTATCCCTCCATTATTCCCGAACTGGCCCTCTACCTCTACGTCGCTCTACCTGCGGAATATTTTATAATCGCGTGCCCCCACAAATGGGACGGGGAGGGGGTTGAAAAGGGGCCGACTCTGCCCCCTTTTGCGGGGCTAATCAACGCCCACGCAAGCTGCGCCCCGGGAACGAGGGTGCACATTGCGACGAACCGCGGTCCGCGTTTGATAGACTGCGATTCTGCGCGACACTTCTCATCACGAATGTCGTTGCTCGATCGCGAAAACCCTATTTACTATTTACCCTCGTTTGTTCCAGTTGCGCTGCGTGGCCCCGCGTCGAAGGGGCGCACGTGGTTCCGCGCGACTCGCCCAGGGTCGTGCCACGTTCGTTTCGTTCGGCGTACGGTTATGAAGCGAGGTGGAAATTGAAAAGTGATACGAGGGGAGGGGCGGTTCATTGAGGGGGTCCTTTCGGGGTATAAAGAGTGAAATTTGCTGAGAGCGATCGGGAAACGGCTGGTTCGTGATTCGTCGGGCATTGTCCGGGGTTTCGGGGGTGCGCAGAGAGCGAATCGCTGTTTCTAAGTGTCACCGTGGAATCAGGGAGCAATCGATCGGTCAAGCTTTTGCTTTCGATTCAATTACGAGCTGTCCGCGTTTCGTGCGTCTAGAATCTTGTTATCATTCGGATGAGATTCGTTGGTTGGTTGCTTCGCTCGGGTTGAACGCGTGGCATTAGTTTATTGTATAAATGACGTATCTAAGACTCTGAATATAATTAACTTTTTTAGATTATACGACGAGCCCCGATGAGCTAACGACTCCAAGCTTACAAAGCTGCATTCATATTGTTGCGCAGCTGTCACGAGATAGAGACCTCGAACGCGAGTCTCGGTAATTCGACGTGGAACGCGAGCCTCGTCAAAATCCGCTTCGTCTTTGCGGGCGTTAGACGGCGAAGAGGATTCTCCAAGGGGTTCGTACATTCGGTGGGGGTTCGTGGATATCGCGTTTGATAGACAGCCTGCGCAGGCAGGACTTCTCGTCATTTCCGCGCGTTTATCCTCGAGAACGAGGGATGAGGGTGAGAGGGCCACCAGCAGCTGCCTGCTCGTTTCTGTTTTCTCTGTTACCGAAGTTCAGCCGCGCGACTTCCTCCTGCCACCCAGAACCGGGCGGGGGCGTCCCCTCTGCCGCGTTTCGCCTTCGATTATGGCTGATTATTTTCGAACGTTTTCACGGGGAAAACGTTATTTATACACGCGCGAGTCGGGTGAACCCCGGCGCGCCTGTAGTCCTCGGGACCACGGTATCTTTGCCCCGTTTGCGTTACGAAGCGGGGGTTGAGAAGTGGATGGTCGTGGTCGCTCCTGCGAGAGTTGCATCCGAATTTCGTCGAGCGAGAGGCTCGCGGGGCCACGATTTTTCGGTTTTCGGCGGTCGCGCTCGAATTTTCGGCTCGCTTCTATTTTCGGATTCAACGGTTATGCGTTGCCCCGTTCGGCGACAAATAATTAGTTCGCGGTTTCTGTAAGGAATATTTCTTGGCAATTATTGCCGACGCCCCGAGTCTATAAATATATTATTATGAAAGAGTATGACCGTGTTTGCCAACATTCGATCGAAGTATTTTCGAGGTGTCTAGAAATCGAACGAACTATTTCGGACCGCGTCCGTTCGGGAGAACGCTTCGATCGTTGTTCACATCTGTGTTCAGCAGGCTTTCCGAACGGAACATTTCGATCGATCGTTGCGCGGCCGTCGCGTGTAAATCGGCGGTGGTTACGACGACACTGCGATATCACTCTAAAGAATAATTTTCGTGGAAAGCAAAAGTTACGAATCATTGGTGGAATCGTTCGATACTCGGATGTCGCTGGTAGAAATTGTAATTGCCAGTATTGCAATACGAAAGAACGTTTGTAATCTGCTCTATATCCATTGTAACAGACAATGAAGCACGTACTCGAAACCGAGCACCGCATACACGATTCGTCCAAACGACGAGGGCTTTCGGGGCCGGATTGCCAACGGGGACGCACGCCGTAAACTGTCACGAGACAGAGATGACGGGAACGAAGTGGTAATATCGGGGGTGGCGCGTGGCTGTTTCGTTTTCAGGGGGTGTAACAGGACCATAAATAAAATCGGGAGCCCACCGTTTTCTGTCGTAGAGCGTGACTATTTCTGGACAGTCGATGGCGCGTGGAACTTTTACACGTTTCAGGAAAAACCAGCCGCACCCGTTGTCTATGGGGTTCTATCAATAGCGAGGGATTCGTCGCTCGTGGAATCGCTTTCACGGGCCGACGAGCCCTCGAGGAACGTTCGCGCAGTTGTCCCTCTTTTACTCGTTACCGACTGTACGTCTCCGGTATCGCCGCGACGGTTTTACGCCGCTTCGCGAACGGCCCGCGATACTTTATGGGGCTTTAATTGATGGGTTTTTGAGTAACGCGCGGCCGTTTCATTTACACGGGCCATCCTCTTTCGTTGGGACGTCGATGGACGAGTAACATTCCACGGGACGGAACGTTTCACGGCGTTTCCAGGATGCTTTCCACGGAATCGGGACGGCATGCTTGTTTCTAACGTGCCGATACTTTAATTGTTCTTATCGGTTCCTTTTCAGTGGCTTGTTTCGGTTATTTGTTGCCGCTGTTGCGACGAATATTTGACACTGTTCATTTTGTTCGGTTCAGTGCGACGTCGTCGAAGCTTTTATCTTCATTTATTAATTTAGCGTTATTATTCGTGATTATTCGCGACGCTATCGGAGATACAAAAGTTGTGAACAGCATGGTTGATTAATTCGTTCGAACGTTTTCGCGAGCTTAACTGGAATGGTGAATTAATAAATTCTGGCGCGTGAAAATGATTTCTTTTTGGGTTCTGCAAATTTAAATTGTTCAGCTTGATTTAAAGTATCACTCGTAACCATACGAAGAGAATTTATGCTCTTTCGACGATTTTACGCGTTCTGCCCGTCGAATTTTTACAGGAGTATTGCCAATGGTATGTGCCAAGTGGTTTTTTTGTTGTTGCTGTTAGAACAGTGCTCGCGCATCGAACTTCTGCTTCGTGTATGGCCACTGCCAAATTGACCTCGATCCACGAAGACAATTTACGCGCATAGAATTTATGCGGCGATTAGTCAGAAACGGCTACGCGATTTTAATTCCCGTGCTGATGCGTTGATCGTTTGAAGCGAAGAATAAGGAAAATTCGTGCGGGCAAATAAAACGAATAACCATTTACGGTGCACAGAGAAACCGTGAACGCCTAAATTGTCTTTAGGAGTCGGGCCAACGTCGAACAGGAAAAACCATATCGTATAAGGACACCTTCGCTTCGTATTAGGATCGTTCGGTTAAATCAAGATTTCATATTCTTTCCGCTGCGTGTACAGCTGCAAGCGAGATAAGAATCGAACTGTTCAGTTAGAAGAATTTGTAACCGCGAATAAATTAATTCAACCCCATTACGAGCGAGAAATATAAATCTCGTTACTCGTTACTCTCGTTGAAAACAATGAATGATTGTATAGATACGTGAAAAAAGCGTAAAGAATTGTCGCTCGTTTCACATTTAGCTGACAGATTACAAACGATTTGTAAAAATAAAAAAAATTGGAGCACGTTATTAATCCCTAGCCGTTTCGAGTGCTCCGTTCGGAGTACTTAAAAATTGTCTACCGCTCGCAGACTTTGTACGGGACCACTTGCCATCCTTGACCACTTATTCAGAGTCGTGCGAGCTAAAATTAGTGGCGGAGTGTCGGAAATGGGAAACGGCGAGCGCTCGACGCGCTTTTCCCCGAGATAAATCTGGCTGCGATTTTCATTCAATGGGGAGATCGCGTAAAGATTCGATTCGCAGAAAAATTAACGCGCAACGGCGGCATAATAGCATTATCAGTGTCCGGCGGAAGTCTCGGGGAATCGCTATTCCCGTCGACAATGCCCCAACGTCTGTTCAAAGAGGGGAATAATTTGAACAGTTTGCTCTGATCGGGTACCAATTTGTACGTAATGCGTGCGCAATTAAATTTCATACGAAGTGTGCCGGGAAATATCGTGAAATTTATCGTTCGTCAAATATGCATTTATTGACGGAGCAAAGGGGTCAGTTTAGACACGTCCTTAGCTGGTCTTCGTTCATACAGAGTCTTCGACATTCTTCCATTTCGTCACAGTTGACGGGAATGCAGCCGTTTCTCCTCCTTTCTAATTACTTCGCTGCGGATGCGTCTTAGGGATTCTTATGACGAGCTTATGATCGTCCCTAATGACGCTTTCTGGCTGGGCCGTCGGCAATACGTAACACGATGCGGATGTACGTGACGCGATTTCCCATGATATAAAACGGTGTGACGAGGCTGATAATTGCGGGCGTACGTATGCCGGTCACGGACAGGTGTTGTACGTCGCGGGCCGTACTGGAATTATGCTTATTTATTTGAGACAGTTACCCCTTTCGAGGTATCGTCGCACCAATGCCTCGGGTCTCCCCTTTCGAAACATTCAGAAATTACAAATCCAAGCACTACGCCCGTATTAAGATTTCGGTTTCGAAATATATTTCAGAAAGAAGTCTTCCCGATTCCCGACCCGTAACGACGAATTCGAAGAGAAGTGTATTTACGCCGTGGGTAGCTGAACCTCGACGAAAATTCTCCAGTCACCGTCTCGAGGTGCGCATCCACGCTCGATCGCGACAATCGTCGGTTCAACGCCGCGGGATGTGTCAATTCTGGGCGTCGATGGATCGCGAAAAAATCGACCCTCCTCGCGTCGTTGTCCTTTTCACGCGAGCACATTTTTTCCTCCCGACAAAAGCGTCGCGATGGCTGGCGTAAACTGTTATGAACGTGGGCGTCGCACTAAATACACCGATGTAAATATCCCGGGGACTGGCGAGCTCGAAGGGGGTTGACCGCGAAGAAAAGATGCTCCAAGCCTGGCGGCGGTCTTTTTGTGCCTTTTGTCAACTCGTAAAGAGCGTGGCGTTAATTGCGACAAGAATTGACGGTCCCATTTGTTGGAGGAAAAAAAAAAGAGAGAAGAAAAGAACAGCAGCCGACAGAATTGAAAGAATACTCTTTCTCAACCATCCTCCGAACGGAGTCTGCGCGGTTAATCGCTTTCTACCACGTTGCGTGAACTAAATTAACGGATTCTAATTCGTGAACCGTGCGGTCGTTCAATTCGTTCGATCGGCTTTTGAGGCTGCTTCGACCGTATTGCTTCGTAGCTCTTTGGCTTTCTTAACGGGTCCGTTATTCCGTCCGAAAATTAGTTTAATACAAAACATTGGTGGAGTATTAATTTCTATCTGAACTTAGTGAATCGATCATTCGCATTTGCAGGTGTTTCAGTGTGACCTCGTTGGAATAATAACGAGGCAAATAATTAGGTTACGACGTTGGAGGTGGTCAATTTGCATGGAACAGCTTTTGAAACTGAAGGGAACCTTGCGATTTATGGCCGTAGGGTCGGGGGAAAATTGAAAACGGGGCTACCTGGCGAATACGTACAGCGTTGTTTTGACACGCGTCGCAGGATTTTACGACCGAACGGATTACCAGCCGAAAGTTTTGACGAAAATCGCCCGTAAAGATCGCACAATACGCCCCGAATTGTCGCTGTATTTTCTTCCAGCGTCGGGAACGTTCAGCAACGGGCTGGAGAAACGTCGTTCGCGATCGACGAAACTTTGCGTTCGTTGCATGTCGTTCTGTTTTCATGCCGGAATATTAGCTATTTTTAACCGGCGTTTACGCTTCTTTTTCTCTTTTAAACGCAGAATAGAAGGAAAAAGAGATGGAGAACCGATCGACGAAATCCTCGGATCGAAACAATTTGTGTACAGAAAATAGTTCATTTCTTCATTCTCAGCGTCGACGTTATTATTTTCCTCGTAAACGTGTATCTCTTCGCCGTTGTCGTAATTCTATTGGCAACCCTTCGAATAATCGAGGACGTCTATTAAAAAAAAATAACAATGCAGCAACTCGAATGGAACTGATCAATTCCAATGTTTATCCATTTTCAACAACGAACAAGAAGTATCAATTTTCCTATCACTCCTGACGCGATATAGGCGTTCTAATTTACCTACAAATAATTGCCGCCGGCTGGGATGTTAACGATCGCGGCGCGACGACAATTGTCGTTTAACATATTCGCCTTCCGTTGCTCCGACGCTAATTCACGCGGCCGCTATCATAAGTCAGATATTTATTGTCGAACCAGGCGAAGTTATATCAGCAATTTACAATGGCAACTTTATTGTTCTCCGTATCTTAGCTAGATTTCTTTTTCTCGCTTCTCCCTCGAGCACTTTCGGTATCGAGAGGACAGGCCGATATATAAATGCTAAGTTGCCGCACGTCACGAGTCCCTATATCATTCTATTTTTCCGCGTGCCCGAAATCGTCGTGCCAGTGCGGTGCACTTAAAACGCACCGGTTGCACCGCGCAACGGGCGACGAAATCATTAAAGCCGCGCTCGCGAAACGTATAATTACCTGGGCGGCACCGTCGAACTCGAACGTTCGCGGTTTCGGGAGGCGTTCGAGGTCCTGGGTCGACCAACGAAGCGATTAGAATATTAATAATCGCGATGAGAAAAGTCGCGGCAAGTCGGAGCGTCGCCGCGGACTTGTCGAGGAGAGGAGGAGGAGGAGGAGGAGGAGGGGGAGGAGGAGGAGGAGGGGGAGAGAAGAGAAGAAAGAAAGAAAGAACGAAAAGGGGAAACTCGTCACGCGATGAATTTCTCGTGGCCGATTCTCTCCGGTTGGACTTGGAACAAGTTCATCGACACGGTCCGCGACACAGCCGCTCAAAAATAGCCGATGTATAAATTATGCGTTCCCGGGGAAATGAGAACAATGTTACGGTCGGCCGTAGTTAATGCAAATTGTGGCCGGGGTAGAATTAGATTCTACTTCGGGACGCTTAAATAGTTCGCGAAGCACCGACCGGGGATTATCATTATTCATCGCGCACCATCTTTGAATTGCAGAGAACGATTATGCGCGAAATTCCGTCGATTCTTTTCTTTCTGTTTCGTTCTTCCTTTTCCCCCTCTGTCCACCTCTTCCACCGCCCGGTCGACGGCGCCGCCGATCCCGATTTAATCCTTGCGTTTCGACGAAAGTTTCTAGGACCGAACTCGTTTCATAGGTGACCCGACTCGACTCGAGTATATCGTTCGTTCTGGAACGTTCGACGACGGTGCCGTGCGTTCGTTCGAGATGCATGCGATTTCGCGTTTCGGGAATGCCGTTACCCCGTTCGATAGTACATTTCGCCGGGGCATGAATAACGGGCGCCACGGTGTTGCGTTGAAGGATTCATTTGCGAGGGGACGCGTTATCATTATGGGGGTAACCAAGTTTTTCCTTGGGACGATATTAATTATTTCGAGTCGACGAATAATGCGGTATTGTAACAAAGTTTGTTTAAAGTTTCAAACGCGAACCTTGTAGCGACCCGATATCTTCCATTCGCTCCGCTCGATCAATCGAACGGCCCCGAATGAATTCGCCAAATTTCTTACAAACGCGTCGCCGAACACCAATCACCTCGCGCCTCCTCAACACTCTTACGTCCGGAGATACGTTCGCCTCGCCGTTTCCTACGTTCCACTTCGTCTGACCCAGGTAAACTCGCTCGGTTCTGTACGCACCGGTGGTCACGTATCAATATTCCAATCAATCACCCGTCCCCGATTAAGCGCAGCGCCAAACGACCCCCCCGAGGGGGCGGATCGAACGAAAAACGAGGCAGCCGGTGAAGGGAAAAGGGTAGGAAAGAACGATTCGGAAAAAGCGATCCCCGAGCGCAGCAAAAATTCGTCTCGCGCAGAATTCAAGTTCTCGCGACGCCGGACGATAAAGACGCACACCGTGGCGCAGCAGTTCCCGGCAAGAAACCGGCCATTCTTGTGGAAAAAGGCCCGGCCAGCCCGTTGCCAGATGACGAAATTCCATAGCACGTGCGGTTAAAACGAAGTCACAAAACAAACCCAGAAGTCGTCTGGAGGCGGCCAGACCTCGACGTTTATCGGGCCGCTACTCGACGACGGAAGGACGTCCGCGTTTCGAGTAAATATTTGAAGATCTCCAGTCGTAACGGCGGAGATCCTCTCCTCATAAAAACCGCGGGATCGACGTGTGCGTTCCCTGGCCTCCTACGAAATCCCCCGGCGCATCTGGGATCTCCGCCCTTCCTACCGAATCGTACGAGATCCTCGCTCGTTTCAATGATTATATTAGCTTGTTGCCGAACGCGCTGGCCGTTAGACCGCGGGGAACACACTTATCGAGGTTTTTCACTTTTTCTGGTATATTTAGGTTGAACGGCGTTCTTCCCCCGCGCGGCGTATGGTACGATATATTAGTTAATGTGGGATGTCCAGAGGTTTTTTTTCTTTTTTCTTTTTTTGGAGTGAATACGGTTCGTTTGTTTCTGTCGGGTTCAGTCTGACTGAATGGCACACGTCGGATGTGAAATTTGTTACTCGAGAAGGTATATCGGTGGAATATGGGAATTCAGATTTTGTAATTGATATAGTCTTCGACGTGGAGTGGGATTTGAATACATTGACGTGTCGACGCGTCGAACGCATAGTATCGATATCGTGGCGAGCTTCCGCTGGACTAAGGCCTCGTTTGAATTCGTAGCAAAAAAAAAAGGGGCTGAGTCTGACGCGTTGTTAAACGTTAAATCAAGAACGATAGTTGTTGAAAAACTCCTGTCCACAGTTGGCTCTGTATCGCTCACTGCAAGATGAACTCAATTCCAACCTCGGAAAGGAACCATCCATTCCATCATTTTGCAGTCGAAACGCGTCGAACACGTATACTTTTTAATAAGCAAGATGCTGAGGGTTTCGTTAACAGCGGACGAGAGTCTACGCGTTCCTCTCATACGTCGGCCGCTAACTGCGAGACGCTCGAAAGTATATCAAGCACAATTTCGTAGTCCATTTGTCCGTTCGTGTCGGTTGTAATAGCCGCGGAGAGCGACGATGTTCGCCGTTTTATTCCTGCCACCGTCTATTCTCGGAGGAAATGAAGTTTCTCCGATGGGGCTTTGTTTAGCTTTGCATACCTGAAGCGGCGATGATATGGATTTTAAAAGTTAGCTATGAAGTGGCCGCCGGAGTTATTCGCGGATGCCCGTTTGTTTTTCCACGGGTGTATACCGCGTGATCCGGGTGAACGAGGCTGTTCCAGCGCCTTGACACGCCCGTTCGCGCGATTCGCGTGATAAAAACGCCCGACGAATGTTTTATTCGCGAGAGACCTCGAATAACGATACACCGTGTACCTTATCGAACGACCGGTCATTAAATAAAATATTGAATCAACCTGAAGCGAACGCGGCGCAGAAGAAACGGTGGCAAGAAGGGAGATTCGTTCCACCTGGGAGTAAATACTCGTCGCGATTGTCGCGAGGCTGCCACGGATATGTTGGAGGAAAACAATTTGAATACATTTTGCGCCGTCGTCGAGGGCGCGCCTGTCCCGGTATTAAGACGCGATCCTTCATCGAGAGGCCCCGCAAAGGAAGAACCAGGAAGCCGCGCGACGTATTCGGTCGCAAGGCGGCTCGATTCTAAGTTATGACCGATGCGGAAAATGAGGTCCCGATCCCGGGGGAACCGGGCCTGGTAACGTATCGCCGTCTTCCCAGAATCTCGCGTGGCATTATGTTATATGGGTATAAATAACCGAACAGGAGCAATAATACGTAATAATATATCAGTCGGGATTTTAGTGGTGCAGCTAGCTCGGTCGGCCCAGCGGTCGTAACTCATCGCGCAACCCGGGCTCACCCTGGTCCGTAACCGCTACACGCGCGTCCCCGCGTGTACAAACGGCTGGGAACACGGGCGTCCGCACGGATACACGCGAAAGGAGATGTACGCGTGCTGGCAGAGATCGCGAGAGAGAGAGTTTGACAGTAGCCGGATTTTCGATCGCGTTGCCCCGCATCGAGGTCTCCTGGTCCCTTTAACAGATACGATATTTCGGGCAGGCGATTGGATTTCGCTGGGACCGCGCCAAGGGGAAATATTCACGGTGCAGAGGGAATGTTGTTGAACGCGCCGCGAGAGGACGGTGCTCGCGATGATCGAGAATCGATGGCTGGCCCGCTTACGTCGCGGTTGAAAATCGGTGGGAGGAAAAATTCGCCTGCGGAATCGAGTGGAACGCACCGCGTCTTTAGGAGAAACGCTTCTGCGACGGGACGACGATAACGAAGAACGGTACACGTCGGGTCAGGGGATGATTTTTATATTTGCGACGGAGTATCAGAAAGATCGAAAGTCCTCCTCGAATGTGCGCGACGATTGGGCACCGTTGCATACTTGCTCGCGATGAAACCGTGTGAACGAGGGAAGAGTGCAACGCACCTGTTAAAGCGAGATTAAAGTTGGCTCGAAAATAAAAGTGAAGCGGGCAGAAAAGCGTAAAGGTAATTGAAATAAAATTATGCGAAACAATTCCCGCACGGGCGAACCGAGAAACGAACCTCCGTAATTTCCGACATGCCACTGCCGCGATGCCAGTAAAAACGCTACAATTCCCTTGCACCCCCTGCCACGGGGAAGCTTAACATGCGTCGTAAGAAGTTACGTAAAACTCGAATCCGACCGATCGAGAACAACCCCTTTGTCTACAGCGTACAGCGGCTTGGCCTGGGTGGGAGGGAGTTAACTTGGGCTCTCGGTTACACGGGGAGGGTTGGGCCAGCTGAGATTTCATCATAATAATTTTCCAGCCCATTAAGTTATAGGGGGTGAACGCGATCCGCCTTTGCATAAGAAACTTAACAATCTTTCCCCGATAGGGGTCGGCACGCACCCTCTTGAATTTTCACGAGGGAAAATGAAAACGAAACGGCTCGAATGTTTTTAAATAAACAGGAACGTTCGGTTCGCTTTGTATTCTCATTGCACGGTACACACTTTGTCCCTTATTTCACCTTTCTCTCTTTCATCTGTCCACCTCGTTATCGTTAATTCTAATACCGCCTTCGTGATTTCGCGTTACTCTCAATTACTTGTTCCCGATATTCCCGAACGTTCAATCGAATTGAAGTGCGCTGTCTCTATTTTCTCTTAGCGCTACATATCCCAGAGAATGTTACATATTTCGAACAGGGCGCACTTTGTTCCCCAATTCCCTTCAAATTCGCGTTAGCAAAGAACAATTCGCGCTGGTCTTATTTTCCATTCTGTTCGAGGTCGTACAAATCGCGACCATCGCGATCAAACGTCAACGCAACTCTGTCAGGAACGATCCGTCCGAGCGTCGCGCCAGTCGGTTTCCTCGAGAAAGGCAGAACCAGTTGTTTTCCCAAGCGAGCAGCGCACAATTTCCTCCGGCACAGCTATTTTCCTTGCCGCGGATACACTCCAATATTTACCAAGCGTAAGCGTGCCCGGACTAGCATTCCGAGCATTAATATTACATTATATCAATAAGGGTTTGAAAAATCAGGGGGTGCCGCGGCAAACGGATGGCCGTCGTTTGAGGTCTCGCGTTACTCGGTAAACACTCTGGCGCCCCACGAACCTTTCAATCTTCCCTCCTCTGCCGTGTTTTTCCACCTCCGGGCGAAGGGATATTAGGCGGTTCGCGGATGGCAACTAATATCGGCGTCGGCGCCGGGAACACGTAGGGACCGTCCAGGCGATATTCGAGCTTAATTGTGCCGTTTGCTTTCGAAAAACGGGGGTTCGCGTTAATTTCCACGGGGCGCGAGAACAATTTTCGATATGTCTGCAGCGGACGCGTTGGCCAGGCAGCCACTGGTCGAAGTTCGAAAGTAGGAACGTTTGCACCTGTTGGTAGGTGGTATTTCGATTCGCCATAAATTTGTTACTAACGATAGGTACGAGGGGGCATTTGAACAATCATCGAGTAGCTTCTAATTTCGTTTGCGTTAATCAATATTAATTTCAAAGATTCGAATGTTGTAATGCTTGCGATATTCGTTACAGGTGAACACCCGAACCGATGCACCTTTCTATTTATTCGAGACAGGCGTCACAGCGCTGCGGGAATATAACGAACGCGCGTATTTCTATCGTCGACGGGAAGGACGTCGTTCCATCCAGTCGAAATCGAATAATTCCGCGCGAGCTCGGCGGAGAAATTACGCCGGCGAAAATTTCGCCCCGTCGCGCGCTGTTCGCCGGCAGTCGAACTTAATACCTCGGCTGTGTATCGGGACGTCGCAACGGGGGAGAAACGGAGTTTTAATAAATCGGTCACGACGCCGAGAACGGTCGCGAAGGGCGCCCGGGGCAAGAATTCGAGGGAACGGTCCTCGTATCTCGCGCTATTTTCGTTTTCAACACGCGAAATGAAAATAAAAGAGCGAGCTTCGTGATCTACGCGCGCCGCGACGCCCTGATTTATCGGCCGCTCGCCCCGTCGCGTCGCATCGAACGCGTCACTATTGTGTGCACCCGTACGAGATGCACTTTTATAAATAGAAACCGACGCCGGGTCTCTTTAAGCCACACGGAGATCCTCCCTCTCGGCCAAGGGTGCACCTACGACGCCGTGGAACGGGTCAATCGTGTCTCGCGTACACGATTCGCGTCGGCCCGTGCTAACTGCGCCGTTCATTGATGACTTGCCTTCGATTAACCCCGTTTCATTAATTACGCGCCCTGTAGGCAGACGTCACTGGCGGACGCGGAGGGAGATACTGGAATTGCGAGTTGGTCAGTTCTGACATATTAATCGCGTGCAGACCGGTGCAGTATCGGATCGTGAAATTTTTTGCGGAAAAAATGGAAGTTTGAAGTATAGAATCTGTGAGATATTGTGCGGGTAATATTTTGGAGATGTTGTTCTAATTATTTATTCTGTTGAAACGTTCGCGATGTGGAATCGGTTTAGTTGAAGTCATTGCATCGCCGTCGTTAATCGAACGAGTTTAACGAATGACGAATACCGATATCGGATATTAAAGGACACTTTTAGACCTCGAAAGATACGTAAAGTATTTTTGGCACCCCCATGACTGGAAAAATATTTTTACAGCTTAAATACTCGAACATTGATTACGATATGTCTGCTGCTTCGTTTCTCCCGTTTCGAGCAGCTTAAGTTAGCCAGCAATGTAATTAATTAAGTTATTTTCTGTAACGATGAAGTCTGTCTCAATTTTTCAATTAGTATTTACATAGGAAAGAGGTGCCCCTTCGCAACAATATTGATTGGAGAAAATTAGGGTGTACGGCGTGTGCTTGACTTTTCTATACATTTTCAACCGAATTATACAGATTAACGTCGCGCGTCGATAAATCAAAAGGAGCTACTCTGCATTCAAATTCTTACAATTTCCTTCTACCTTTTATTTCTCGGCTAAATTGTGGTTCTCCTATCAATCGCGACGCGTTCGCCAAAGAGTTCTCAATCTAGTCGAGACGTGTTTTCGTTGCACGAAATCGAAGGACGCATTCTCACCTGTTGATTCCTCCGAATGATTTACCTTCGACCGAATGATTCGGCGTCAAGGAAGAGAATTGCTCGCCTCGCGACAAAAGAATTAATCACCGACGGTGGAATTTTATGGGGCGTTAGAAGATTAGCAACGAATAAGGCAGATCTGCGAGCGGCGTGCACGGTCAGCTGATTTCCGGTGGACAATAATCGCAGACAGACAATCGCGGAAAACCAATTGTTCCTTTTCGAGCACGCTCGCGGCACTATTTCCATCGTCGAATCTGTCTCGAACGTTGAACGTTACTTATACCTGCGAATATGAACGACTTAAACGGTCAACCAAAGTTTCCAGCAAACGCAAACGGATCCTACACCATCGAGCCAACCGAGAACCGTTTCAATCGAACACCTTCGCGGAAACGAGAGCTCCGATCGACGTTTTCTTTTCGACGCGACAAGCGTGATTCCTCGCTCCGCGTCGTTTTTCACTTCATTCCTGCGAATAAGAGAGAACCGTCCTCTCTCTGCCCCCGGTGACGCTATAATTTCTGTCCTCCCTTTTTTCTTCCGGCGTCGCTCGCGCGTGCTCTCCTATACCCTCTCCCCGGTGCACGACGTATGCTTCCCATGGGGAATAACTGAAGCATCGAGCGACCATAACGCGTTACCGGCACTCGGGTGTCCTATCGGAGGAATCCCGGATAGCGACGTGGACGTGAGAGCAAGCTTAGACGTAGCCGCGCACGCCGTTACGATCCTCGAGAAATGGGGAAACTCGAATAACCGATGCTCCACGATTCCGGTGTTCGTGAGAGTTTCTATAAGCGACCGTTCCTCGGGAATTCTTAAACGCCGCGCACCTTTTCCTCTTCGACATTCGTGTCCCACCCGCAGGCTCGTTCGCCAGGCATTTTAAATGCCTCCCGCGTTACCCTCCTCCGTTTCCCAACTATTTGCATTTCCACAGTCATATACGCATTATTACGTGTTATTTTCGTTCACCATAGTTCACAGCGCGTATTCCGTTGCTCAACCGCGGAGCGCATTTTCCAAACATCTCACGCCTCTGTCCGCCGCCGTTTCGGTTCTCTAAATCTTCCATCCCTTTGTCCTTCTGAGTCCCCTTTCGCATAACTTTATAATTTCCCGTTACAACATTGCCCTTTTCTTCTTTTTCACTTTGGATCTCGCTTCTTCTTGGATCCATCTTTTGTTTCACTTAGGTTCGGTTCACGATGGAACGCTTTTCTTCTTCGTAGTTTTTCTTGTCTGCTCCGTAATCCGGTTGACTCTTCGTAGGACACTTTCTTCGCAGTTAATTCGACCGTTTTCCATCAAGAATTGTGCTCGTCCTGCGAATAGAAAATTCTGCGTCGCCTTTTACTCGCCTGTCGAAAGACGTCGTTCAACAATAAGCAAATTAAGCTTATAGCCGGCGTGCTCGTTAACCTCGTTAAGGTAACACGATTCTCGGCAAACCACCCACGAATCTACTCCGTAGAAGGTCAGTTTCGTTTCGTACAGCTATGATAAATCGATCCCGCCCCCGCCCAGCGAATAAAGGAAAGCACCACGAACGAAGCGGGGAATAAGGGATACAAATATATAAACGGGGCCGCGGGACGGCGAGAAAGGATACGACACGAAGGAATAGAAAATACGATACAACTGGGGGCGCTGTGAGAAATGATTCGCAAACAACAATGGAAGAAGAAAGACCGACGAAGCGTGCGAAAGTTATGAGCGGGTGGGACACCCCGCGATCGATGATAAAATAATAAAATAATAAAATAATAAAATAATCGATAATAAAAAAAATTACAAACACAGATAAAACGATGCACCCTCGCCATCTGATCCGCCCTTTCGCTATCTGCAAGGTCCGCGATAATTCCCCAGGAGGTTCGCGAAATCAACGAAACAAACATCGTGAGAAATCATCGCGACTTGACAAGGTGATCCGAGAGTGGAGAGAAATGGAAAGTCCGGAGAGATAGTTCGAGGAGGGCCGCGAACCGCGTCGGACAGATGTTGCTCGCGTGCGTGCCGATGAAAATACGCGAGCGTGACGGTGGCGCACGCGTGTCCCGCGCCGAAGAAGAGCGAGCGAGCGAGCTTTTTGTTGCACGCGGCAATTAGCCACGGTTCGCCGTGGTTTGGCTTCAGCCTGCGACGCTGTCGCGGTCGCGTCCCCGCGATCGACGCCCTGCGTCTCCATCCCGTCGCCGACCAGCTGGCGAACGGGACGCCCGGCGTCGTGGGGGCGAAGAGACGCGACCCGTGCGCCACGGGTTCAAAGGTCGGCCGCGGGAAGTTGTTGGTCACGTCGGTGTTCCGGCAAACGAGGCGTCCAATCGGCGACGGTTATCGAAGACGGCCATTGGTTGCTTCCGCGTGTCGCGGCCGATTCTTTTGTTCCATCGGGACGGACAGACGGAGGCGCCTTTGTTCTCGGATCCTTGGACGGTTGTTTTCGTTGCAGCCGGCCAGCGGGGAAATTAACCGAGGTGGTTTAATTGCTCCCGGCCGTGCCGCGGGCTGCTTTTCAACGTTTCGATGATTAATATCTATGCTGATGTCTTCGTTGCGATTGGCCGACGTTTCGTTCGCAAATTGTTCATTGCGCAATGAACGATACGTCGCGCTATAATTTTTTCCTATCGCTTGCACGCCGCTGGGTGTACCGAGCGGCGGCAAGGATGCGCGAGAGATTAACGGACGAGATCGCAATAACAATGAATTGAAATCGGGCAACATTTTTTATATTGTGTTATTTCAGATAGATAATTGAGTAGACTGTTTCCGGTTCGTTAACTTGTATAATCCCGCGGTCATAAATTAAACATCGTAACATTAATTTCTAGGGAAATGATTTGCTCGACGGACGGGCATATCTCCTCGTATATTAATTTCATGTTTCTCTATGAATATAATACGTATGTTAAATTATACAATTAGCCCCGGCGAAGGAATTCGCGGATATAAAAATATATTGGATAAGAAGGAGTTACTAAGAGCTACAAACCGAGAATTTTTAATACGATAAAAATTTTATCAGACTTCCTTGATGTTCGCCTAACGACTAACACGTGTCTGATTTACCTATACGGGAGCAAAATTCCACATTAAGCCCCCTCGTTATAAAACATTCCCAGCCTTAATGTTGCATATTCGTTTAATATTTTCTGTCAACGTCGGTCATTGTATAATACGCCGTGCAATACACGATACTCCGATCGCTGAACAGTGACACAAGTCCGGTAAAAAGAAACAACAAATTTATTACGCGCGTCGTACCTGTCCGCGAATAACTTCGCAACACCGCACAACTTCAAGTAACGTTTCCTTCTCACTTTCGTCCACAGAATAATGCACGGTCCGCGATTCGCGACCCGCTCGATGACTAGAAGACCAGCGAAGAAGGGAACCGAAACGTACGTTGCGCCTGAAAGATCGGCGCGTTGCGTAAAGCCGTCGATATCTGGCATCGATCGGCCGGTGCCGCGCCGGTCGAATTAAATTATAGATTATGGCGGCGATCGATCGCGAGGCGCATGTAAATCACGGGGGCCAGGTATCGCCGAAGGCTCGGGGACCATGCAACTCAATTAAACGAGACGACGCGCCGGTAAATAATCGGGATGATTATAAATTGTGAAGGAACGACGAGGTAACGAACGCGGCCGGTCCCGATCGGCGTCGATTTTTCTCGTTAACCGTTGGAAACGATTCAACGGCGCGACGTGAAATACAGTGCGTTCCCTCCTGGACAAGTTCTCGCGTCCTGGTAATGACACGCAGCCTTTGACTGACTTTCTTGTCGAACCGATGCAAACCGATCCTTGCGTCAGATTGAACGGTTTATAGCGACTCGTCCGTGCCGTGGAAAACGGAGTCGTCTGTGTCGATTGTTAGCGGCGGTTACCTGCGTATTCGTTATATCAGAAATTCGTCCCGAAAACGAGGAGAAATACGCGTGCAGTGACTCGGTGTTTTGTACAGTTGGCATTTTCGCAGCGAGACTTTTTCAATCTCTCCACTTTGTAGTTAGATACGTACGCGCGCGGGTACAATGTTCTATGAGTTGCAGATGTATACCACACACCCGATGTTATTGCAATAATTATTGTACTATATACGTCGTGCATATAGAGCGATCGAAAACGGCAGCCAAATCTGCATAGTTATACGCAAGGATTTATTAACGATAAATTTATTTTCGAGATCAACGTGACGCACAATTGCCGAACGTTCGCGTTGTGCAGCGCGAAATATATATATATATATATATTTGTCATATCACTGGCACGTGTGTCCGAACTTTATTTCTAGACGTTTGTGTGTAACACGAAAATACATTTAACCGCCTTCATATTAGTTCTATCGCGGTACGTACGGGAACGTCGGTTTCGAAACGGTATGCACGCAACAGAATCTATAAACTGAGCGCACGATTTCGCGTGCTGTCGTAAATATTGTTTAAATCTGTCATAAATATTGTAAAAACTAATTTCCCCCGGTGTTTCTGGAAAATATATTATTTACAAAACTCGATCGTTCCACGGCCCAAGTGATGTATCGCGCAAACACTCCTATTCCATTCCATCCTAATATTCCTAATCCTAAGCGAAATAAATACCTTCGAACGACCAAGAACGAAAAACGCCCCGACAGAATCGAGCCGCACCACGATTATCAAAACCTCCTTCCACGAACACCTACGCGTATCCTTTCCCGCAACGCCGTACATTCCCTACAATCAAAATTACTCTCGAAATTACTCTCCCAAACGCACGCACAGCTAAACTCGAGGTCTCGTTCGCGCGTGCACCCTGTCGCGCAAAGTATCCGAACGTCAAAAGCAACAACGATTACCCGAGTTTAAGGAACCGGTCCGGCGGGCCCGTAGGTTGCACGCGCGCACCCTTAACCCGGAGCCAATCGCGGCTACCTCAGGGCCCGTATACTCCACGACGGCATGCGCTCGTGCAACTTCGATCGAACTTCCCGAAAAACGCACATATCCGTCCGTCATAAATAAACATCACCTCCCTCGATACGCGTGCAAAGCACACGCGTAGATCCCGACGAAAGGAATAAAGACAAAGCCCCGCGGGCCCGCCCCTCCCGGAATCATCCCGAGACCTAAATCACCCATTTCCAACCCCCTGTCCCTTTCATCCGTCCCGGCGATCCCCTCTCGCCGTCGTTTCTACCACTGGGGCCGCCGTCGTCGTCCATGCGGTTCCTCTCCTTGGAGGAGAGCAGGAGGAGGAGGAGGAGGAGGAGGACCATGCGACAGGACGCGGCGAAAATTCGATACCCCCGCGGTATGACAGGGCAAAAACCTTCGGGTGTATGCCCCGTGGATGACAATTTCGGCCGGCTCCAGAAGCTGTCCCTCTCCATTCAGGCCTGCGACGCGGCTCATTGTCCCCGTCGTTGTTTGCCAAGGTAATCCTGTACGCGGCGAGGACAACCGTATTGGGGGGGGGGGGGGGGTTTGGAAACCTGCACCGGTGTAACCGAGGACGCGACGCCGGGGTACGACACGAATTTTCCGCCACAGAAAGCTCGAATGGGGAAAACCGATCGACGACACGCCGACGGGCCCACTCCCTCCCTACACCCCGGGCCAGAAACGTATTACATTTTAAAACGACAAAAAGAACGCTCCGTTAATAATGGGGATAATGTGGGGTGCCCTCGAACGTGAAACGGCTCCCGAATATCGGTGCATCCTGGCGAAAACCGGTGTGTAAACACAGAGTTACCGCGACATCCTGTCAATCTTGAGTCAGACGTCCCGTACTCTCTCTCCCTCTCTCTTTCATCCACCATCTCCCTCTCTCCCTGCCCTTGTATCCCTCGGTGGCCACCCTGTTTCGAAAGCCGGGGCCGAGCGATCGACCGCGTTATCTGATCGCGCCCTATTCTCTCCCGGGCACCGTCGATACAAAGATACCTCGCGGTGGCCCGGGCCCCGTTTGTTTAATTCGCCACTCGTTACAGAACAGATATTCGTGGCTTGTTATATATTATGCGCTCCGCTCTGCCTGGGGCCGGTTATAGTTCTGTATGACTGCGGGGATTACGGGGACGGGGGCGGCGGGGCCGGTGGAGATTCGAGGGGGTTATTGTGCTGTCCGTCTCGCTTGTCTCGCTTCGCTCGCCGATCGGATCGGCGATGTCGCCCTCGGATGACCGGGGAGGAATGGAATATTTTGCGCGCGGCTGCAAATTGGACGGTGATTCCGTGCGTTCGTTTACCGGGCCCGTTCGGCGATCCCTTCGACCGCGACGTTGGGAAACTTTTGGAGCGCCAAGCGGTGCACGCATTGCGTCGGTTCGGAGCACCGTTGGCAACGGTCGGGGACACGTAGGAAACGTTGAATTGTCCGTCGTCCGACTGTCACGGAGTCCACGGCCGATTTAATGGACCGAACGGTTCCGCGCTTCCGCGTGCAGATTTTTCTTCTCGGTGTTTCTCCCTTCGAGTCGGAGCGCTCGAAGGCAACGCTGGTAGACACCTTTGCATAATTAGTAAGGACCCTGTTACTGATTATTAACGGGCAATCGATTCTCCGTCACGCGGTTTTTTTACGTACGTCCGAAAATATTCGCCGGGGGTCACGCGTCCAATGGAAATGTTTCTGCTAATGCCGGGCTCATTTTCCGTCCCGCTACAAGCTTTTTATCGCGTCCACCGTGGCCCCGGACGGCGGAACGTCTTTTATTGCAATCGAAATAAAAGTGCACCGCGTCGCGTCGAAGGGATGGCAAGGTGGAAAGAAGAAACCGAACCGAAAGAGCATCGGACGTCTCATTTAGCCGCTTAGAGATAAAGAATCGATACGCCACCGCGCGATCCGCCTCGACGCCGTGAAACTGTTCGCCGCGTACCCTCCGCGGCTATCTCCAGAAACGCGACAGCAATTCAGCCGGGCCGTGTTAAAGCGACTCGAGCGCTGCTGTAAAGTCACGGCATTAAACCCGACGACGACGCCCGCGGTCGCCAATCAAGATTTTACGCCGCCGCCGGACAATTATGATATTTTACAGGTGATTTGGGGGGGCATAAGCTTATCGTATATCGCGCTCGCCCGGCTGATAAGCGGGGAACGGCTCCCTGGAAATATCTGAATCCGTTTGACCTTGGATCCGAGCCAAATCACGAGCGAGAGATCCGCTCGCGCTGATCTCCGACATTCTCTCAGGCGTCGGTCGGCTCGGCTCGATGCTCGCTCGTGTGTACGTTATGGATTCGAACACGCGATATAGTATAATCTAAGAACTGCGCGCGTGATACTACGAGTCGGGACACTCGTAATAGTATCCGCGCAAGAATATACGGTGCGTGTTCCGGTTATTGCCGACAGACGACGGGTTAAGTCAATAATATGGAAGCCGCGCTCGATTCTTCCCTACCAGTTTCGGCCGAATGCATCTTTATACCGACTGGATACGATCTCGTTGGCAGAAAGTTCTCTCTCCTCCCGAAGAAGCTTCCCGAACGCGCCACCGCTTCTTTCCGCGCAACGCTTATTCCTACAATGTACAATCGTCTTCCGACCTCGAATCGGACGACGCTGTGCTGAGGGAAAAGAACGACCGATTCGCCGGCCACCAATAATCGCGACGATGATCCAAGCGACGCCCTTCCTTCCGTCGTACCCCTTGAACGTCACGCGGGCAAAAGGAGGAGGAAGCGAACGCAGCCGCGGCTCGAACGCGTACGAAGAAACCCAACTCGGCCCCGGCGAACGAGCGGAATCAGTGACTGCAGAACTGGAAGGGAATCGCGCAGCGGCACGGCTTCCTCCTTCCTGGCCGGTAGGTGCGCCAAGGGATTGGATTTTCGGCACACCCTACCGACCCCTTCGCGCGAAAGGGTTTCATCCCTCGGAACGTTCACGCGCTCGTTAGCATATCGTGCGAGCGGCGGGCCCCCCACGGGGGGGTTGGGAGGGGAGGAGGTTGAATCCTCGGCCAATAACAATCCATTCCGGCCTGTCGACCTGCTCCAACTCACCCTCCGCAACCCCCCGGCATCCCGGCATCCTGTATTACAATTCGTATACGAGCCTCCTCCGCCTGGTCCGTTTATTTGTCTGTCCAATGGTCGGACAGCTCAAAGCGTTCCGCCGCATGGGTCGCCATTTTTTGTTTCTTCTTCCCCCTCCCCCTCACCTGGCCAACTTGCCCTGACCCGTTACACCTCTCCGATTACGGAAATCTCGCGGCCCGTGGGACCGCGTCGACGACGGACGCGGCGGGGCCTCGCGTCCACCGATCACGGCCGCGGGGCCCCTTTTCCTCCAGAGGACGTTTCTTCATCCCGTAGGATCTTCTTTCTCGATTGGTCTGGATGCGCGGCAAGGACGGATGGAAAACTGCGGTTGGAGCGTGGCGATGAGAGGAACGAGAGGTTCGCATAATTTCACCCCGATAAGTGTTTCCTTTCGTTCTTGCCCGTGCGAGGCCCAATTCGTTCGCGTTTCAACGGGTTCGTCCGCGATATTTAATAACGCCGGAGGCACGGCGTTGAATTCTACTGTCTTCTCAGTGTATGCATGAATGAAAAGCCTCTGCCTTTCCACGTGCGCGTTTCGATCGCGGAACGTTGCTCCGTCGGACGATGACGGTGCTCATTATTTTACGGAAAGTTGACGCAATCTGTGTGCATAGGCTCCGTTTATGAAACGGCAGCCTCCTCTCGTTATCGATTGATTCATCCTCGCGCAATGCACGTTTCGCTCGTCGTTCGGGGGTAAAGTTGCAGCGGCGGTATTGGGAGTGTTCCGCGAACGTTTGGACGAATCGAACGAAACGCGAGTTAGTAATACGGAGGACAAGATTCCGGTTTCGGCAACGACCGCGAACGAAGTCGATGGGGTACGATTCGTTCACGACGGTGGTTGACGGAAGCGGACAATCCCCGTGGCCGTCGTTGAGCGGATCCGCGTTGATACCCGACCTGTGTAGCGGCCGTTGTTCAATTCTGTGTCTTCGAAACGGGCGTGCAAGCAACGAGGTGATCTGGGTCGAATGAAAACGCGGGGACAATGCGGGACAGATGTCGACGAATTTCTTCGGCGAACATCGGGGAAACGAAGCCACCGTCGTTTCGATTCGGTGATGCGTCGATAACTCTATTGCATTTCGATCGAACGAACATCTACGAGGATCGCATCGCCCCCCCCCCCGGCCCCCTGGGTTACAAGGATAATCTGGCGGCGATTTATGTTTCGCGTACACGTCGGGCAATTTGTTATTTAACGAACGCGTTCCTCAATCGCTAATTGCCGTACGATAATCGTGATTCTGCTCGGCGGGTATTTAGCCGAAGCGATGGAGATTATATTGCGCTTCAATTCGTTAATTATGGGAGGGGGAGGGGAAAAAGTGCGGAGCGCTGAACGAATCGTTATTGGTCAATTTATTAGCCCGACCGGTCTATGTAATAAGAAATTAATAGAGGCAATTATACTATCTGGAGATACTAAATGAACGCTTATCTTTCCTTTTTATCTTCGCCTGAAACGAGCTCGCCAGCTATACGATAATCCCTGTTACACGGCAAGCCATCATCTAAATTCATTTATTAACTTTACTTAATTGGCGCTCTCGGTTACTCCTGTTCCGTCTAACGCGCCTACGAGTCGCCGCGACGTGAATCGTATCAGGTGAGCGCGATTGTTTCGCAGTTCGGTGTTTCCTCGTTCGACGAAGGCACGGCAACGCGATGAAACGACGGCATTAGATAGCAGCGAACAAAATTCACTCCTCTCCGTGAGCGCCGCGCAGGGTAATTAAAAACAATTGCTGAAAATCTACATTTCTGAAGATCCGCGACGAAATCGAACACGTCTCGCAGCAGTAGGTGAACCGCGTTACGAAAGACAACCAAACTACGAGTCTCGTACCCTCTGAACTATATTACATAAAAAGAGCCGCTCGACCAAGAGCCAGCCGCAAAAATCTCGTCGCGTTTCAACGAACGATCCTCGGTACGGAATTTGCGAAAAGGTTCGGCGCGTTCGCAGAGTCTCCCACGAAACACCTGGTACCGGGACGCGTCCAGGGGTACGGGGACGATTCCGGATCACGGGGGCCAGGGTGGGGGGCAACAGGGAGGAGGAAAAAAACCCGGAGATGCTAATCTCCTATCGCGTCGAAGGGTGGAAACTGTGTGCTAATGCGATCCCGTTTAGCCAAGTCAGCTGGAAAACGGTGCAAGGAGAGTCCCGGTCGACGAGTGCGAGCGTAACACCGTCCAGGGGATGGCCCCCTCCCCGTTACTAGGCCTCCGGCCGTTTTCGATGTTGCGGCCCGAGGATCGTCATTATTTCGCGATATCCGTTCGCCTGGAAACATTTGGACATATTGTGCTGCTCGCGATTCCATTTCTTCTTCCTCTGTCTCTCCCCCTCTCTGTCTCATTCTCTCCCTCTGTCTGCCTGTTCACGAAGGATAATTCCCACAGACGGTGCGATTATTGCGAAGTCCATTATTTGGGGGACACGTTTTTTTTTTCTCCATTCGGGTATTTCGGTTGGTAAGAGGCTTTCCGCGTCCCCCCGGCTGTCGCGGAAATTATGATTTTCTCGGGGAACCAGCGACGACTGCAGCGATCGTTCTAATAATTTTTTCCCGTTTCGGACCTGTCGCGTCGCGACGCAACAGTTCGGACTGGTTCGTCGCTGCCTGGAAGTAATGAGAGAGGGAGAAAGAGGTTTCCCTTTGTCGCACGGCAACAAAAGAGTATTTCAAATGCTTTGACGGCATTTCAGCGCGTTGGACATGATTTAGAGATTATCGATATTCAGCTGCCGTCGACATGTTTCATGCGATTTGTTTAACACAGTTTGCATTGCGGATGAACGATCAATGGGCAGCGGTACTTGTATTATTCGGTCGAATAAACAGATGAGCCGCGAGATAATCATCTGGAGGAGAATGAACGAAGTTTTCGAGGTTCGCGTTTAACGATAGAAAGTTTCGTCACCGATTTATACGTCAGGTTTTCGGCGACTCGATGGAAAATCGAAATAAATATCAATGGAGAATCGGAAAATGTTAATCGTGTCCCCGACCACTTCCACGCGGCCCGTCTCTTTCCTTTTAAATCATCCAAAATACTCGACCTCGGCCCATAAATAGCAACTCCGAACTTTTAATGACTCATTAGGTACTTGCGATACGCGAAGGCGGCCGTAACGAAAGCAAAGCAGCTAGAACAAACTTGCGTGAAATAAGGGAATAAGTTATAGGCAACGATAAGGCACGCCGATACGGACGGTACATTCAGATAATTGTTATTAGACTGTTCCGTTGTCAGTTTGCTTTACGCTCGACGCAACACGTAATACATAATGCATAATTTCTGCGAATTTAGCGCTGCCTTAATATCGATGGACACTCAGCAACGCGCCAAACATCGAAAACAATTAGGATACGCTCACTATGTGCGCGCAGAGTAAACCGCGTGTAATCGGGTCAGATTATTCTGCTGCTCGTGGGCCGATCGAAGGTTTTATATTTAGCGGAACATCCTTCGATTAGAGCTTCGCGACGATTATAATACATTTTTCATATAAAAAAACAAAACCAACCGAAGGCCGTAGATAAACAATTCTTCCGATCAGCCGACCGACGACGGAATAAATTCAAGCCGGTCACATTTCGCGGTTCACCGTGTGTCAACTTCGTACACATAATAATTTTCGAGAGAAATTTTAGAATCTACCGATAATCGCGAAATTATCAAGAACGAATTCCAAACAACTCGTTCGAACGATAACCAACTCCGAACAGTTACATTCTCAACCCCCATAACAACCCTGTCCGCCTCTCCTCGCCGAATAAAACAGTCGGGCACTTTTCTTCCCCCGTCGTCGTTTCATTATCCAATAAACAGGATCGCGATATCCACAGAGAAAGGGGCGCATCCTCGAGAGGTCGGAGGTCGAGCCGCTCGGTTGCAAAAGGACGCGAGGGGGTGCGAAAGCCGACGCGACGCGCAAATGGAAAGGAGCGGAGAGGCCCCCCGGGTGCCAGCCGCTCGAATTTCGCCTCGACGCCCGGTTATTAGGCAAATACGGCCACGTCGATGATGATAACCCTTTCGCTCGGGGCCGAATAATATAGCGCCCTTAAACGGATCCCGTTTGATGTGCCGCTGCTTCGTCGCGCGCTCCAGCCAATTTTGTCGCGCTACCCCCGCCGCCGCGTGTCATAATCGCACCCTCCGCGAGCTACTGTTCTTCCGGCACGCGATTCCACCGCGGATATTGTGAAAGTGTTTACCGTAATCGTTTAATGAATTCGGGGCAAACGGTTGGTGCAACGTGTGGCGGTACGCGGGGCGCTCGAAATATTCCGGGATGAAGGTTTGCGAAAGGTTTCATTAGCTCGCCAATCAGGGATGCGTTTGCAATTTGTCCGTTCTGGACGCGTTGTTCGATTTTCGACTTGGAATCACGTATTCGTCGGTGGCGAAGTTTAGGCGCAGATCGAAGCGACTGGTGGCAAGAACATTTCTGACTGACGGCGAGGAATGAAAGTTTTTCGGAGAGGATCGAGTTCTGCGGACAATCGAACTTCGGTGCTCGTTAGGCAACGCGTGAGCTCGTTTAGTTATTTGTAGTGCGTTTGGTTCACCCGAACCAGATGCTCGTCGCTGTTTCGGCTCGCGCGTCGCGGCGAATGTATTTATGCAGGGAGTTTATTTTATGAATTTTTTTAGTAATTGCGGAAACTCTCGTCCGTGTACGGGGAAATGCAGTTCCGTCGCGAATCGCAACGGTCGAGCGAAGAAAATAACCAGAGCCAAACGGCGAATAATCGTTTACAAGGTGCGAAAGGTGGCAGCAGCTAGTATTTATTTGTAACGTCGGTCGAGCTTCGAGGGGAATATCCATCCGACAAGTTTTCGATCAAATCAGTATTCAGAAAACGCGAGCAGGAAAATAATGACAAAACTGTAATTTCCATCGAACGAAACGTGCGGGACACGCGCGGCACAGTTACGTCGCCGGTACAATTACGTGATACCATTATCGCTCGTTATTCAATTTAAAAAGTAATTTACGGGCCAGCTTTTTGCGCAGCGATCAGTCATCGACTTGACTTAGTTTTGTCCTACGCCAGGCGCGCTATATAAGTGGCGAAACACGGTATACCATCGTTTTAAAGCCAATTTCACTTTGTCCCCATTGCCATCGCGATCCTTCAGCAGTGCGCACGCGACGGGTAAACAAAAGTTTCTGACAACAAAATGATCGCGAAAATTCCTGCGAAACGCAACTCCGTCGAGTGACATCTTCTGCGTGAATGTTTCAACGACCGTCTCGTCAAAATCTTGCCTCGTCGCCAATCGAAATATTCACCAAGAATCTCTCCTAATTATTTTCAACGAACAATACATTTCGTTCGCCATCTTTCACCCGTTCGAAACGATCGTTCCGTTACCTCCGATTAAATCCCCCGTCCCCTTTTCCACAAATCTAAAACCTGTACCCCGTCGAAGACCATCGCCTGGGCACCGAAAACGAACCCGCTCCGAGTCATCTTCTCGCCGACAGGGGTCACCGATGGTTATTTACAGGAATCGCGACTGCACCGATATTATGACGTCCTCTCCGATCATTGGACACAGGCCTGAAACATGTTGTCCCGGTGCTGTTCGCGCGTTGAAAACGCTCGCTTGGCGCCGCGCCAATTGGGCTGCTGCCCTTCACCTATGCCAGTGAACGATCCTCGAAATTGGTTTCCCTGTCCGTCTGCGAAAAGCTTCTCGCTCGAGATCGAGCCGGATAACCGTACGCCTAACGTCCCCAGAAATTAAAACCGCCGCCTCGACGGACGTTCTCGCGGTGTATTTTTACGTGGAATCGACTGGCGCGGTCGATTATTAATACCGTTAATACTTGCCTCGGGAACCGTGTAACCTGCCCGCCGCGCTCGTCCATTGTATCGCGGGCGAAATCGATAACGATACGTATTACGGAGCCTGGCAAAGTTATCGCTACAAACGCGACGCGTATCTCTTTACTAGATTCCCGTCAGAACGTTGTAGCCCGCTGCTGTCCGCGGATTTGACCCGTTCGCTCGATCGAAACGCAATGATTCGCGATTCCTTGGAACGCGTCGTTCGCGCGGTGCAAGGCAAGTGCTCACGAAAGTCGATCAGAATATTTATCCGAGAAAAGTCGAGGCGCGACCGCGAACGACGATCAACCGCGATCCGCGGCGTGGAAGTCGCCGCAATCGCGTAACGCCGCATCGAAGTCAATCCCCGACCGAAATCAACAACAGACGGCCAGAAGGACCGTCCTAAACTGGTTCACCGAACGCTGGAACCACCACAATGGACGACAATCGAGCGGTTCGAACAAAGTCACCGACAGGTTTACCAGAACTCCAAGCTGCGAGCGAACGGAGAAAGGGGTGGCTGGTACGGCGAGGGTGTTTGCCAGGCCGCAATTCCTTCAGGCCGGTACCTGAATGAAACTTATGAGGATGAATCTGGCCGGTCGTCGCGAGGGAGGGCACAGCGTTCAGCAAGAAAGAATGGTGGATGAAGAGGCGAGAGCCTCCGCTCCCATCGTCCCAGGCGTATCCACTTACAGGCGACACTATGGCCGTGCCGCGGTTGGATAGATTTAGGCCAGATAATTGTACTAAGTACGTGTTCACGGAATTGCACGAAAAGATGATTGACGCGAGTCTGAGGTACGTCGTAGAACGGCGAAAACGTGAAACTCACGCGGCGCGTTCCGCGTTTAATTGGAAAAGAAAGCGAATCCTGCTGGGCAACGGCACCGCTTTCGTTGTAGCGAGAAGAGAAGGAAATACGATCACTCGTATCTACTAAGAATGATTAGCGCACGAGGGTTGCGAATCTGTCGCGCAAATTAATGACAGATAACTGCGACGGTAGCGGCGGTAGTTAAAGGCGAAATAATACTTGACGCGCGTGTGCGGAATAGCGCGCGAATGATGATTAATCGTACGCCTAATGACGATTTCGCATAGCTGGAAATGATGGTTTCGCTTCCTCTGTTCTATGATTACCCTACGCCCGGACATTTTCCATCGCGGTTTCCCCCGGCGTTCGCTCGGTCTACTCGGCGTATTTTCCATGATTATTTTGCAAGAGTTAGCAGCGCGTAATTGTTCTGCAATAGTCGTTCTATGCTACTCTTGTAACGGCCTGTTCTATAATTATTCCGCGGCAGTTGTGCGTGTTCCTCCTACTGCCGCAGTTGCCGGGCAATAAATACTGTATAATTGTTCTGCAATCGAACATTGTTCTCCAAATGCTCGTAAGTCTCCACCGTTGAAAAGGAACACCGGGCAATGTTTTATGAATTTCATTGTTCACTTAACGTTTAATCAATCCGTTTTTAGAAGTTGCGTTTAAATACGATTTGCATTGTAAAGCAGGCGAGGTAAAGCTGCGAGGCGGATCCGAGCGGAGTTTCATTAACGCATAATAAAATTCTTACAATAAATTTAGGTATCCTGTATCGGATGGCGAGGGGTCGGTCTCGTTTCCTTTTTCTGCAAGCGTATAAAACGTTCGGCGAAGCGGTGCGACGGACGAAAAGAGAAGTAGTCGCGATTACCTTGCGCGTGCACGTTGCAGGCAGGTATATAATTTACAATAATATACATATACATGTATATCGTATATATAATAAAATGGTCCCGGCAAGTTTACGCAGAGAAATAATCGGTGTTAAGGAATATCAATTACCCTAGTTTCGCGCATATCCCTATTCGATACGCCTTTAATTTTGTACCTTCGGGCGTCGCAGGCGATGCTTATCTGGAGCGAGTTCATTCGGCAACAATATTTCGCGGAAAAAGCGCGATCGATGGTACGGCAGCTCCGGAATAAAAGGGAACCAAAGCGTCGGTATCGGCGAAAAAAACGAGGATCTAAAAGCTATTTAAAGGGTCCTTCGGCCGTGCGCGTTTCAGCTCGCTTTCGAACCGTGAAAAGCTTCGCTTGTACCGAGCTTTTCATATCTCGTTCGACGTCGTGTCGCCTGGCGATCGTTGTACTCGATTGTCTATCAAGGGTACAGATATCGATATTTGCCGTCGTAAAAAGAGCGTAACGTTATTTGTATACGAGGTCTAAAATCAAAATCATCCATTTCGATGCTACCGTATCGGATCGGGATATGTCGGTAGAATTTTTGTTCTCTCTCGAGAATCAAATAGACGATACATCGCAGCAGAGAGCCAATGCTTGCGTATTATAATGCACAGGGCAAACAACGCAAAGCAACCGCGTCCGTTATTTTCATTACTAATGGATCCGCGCTTATCGGTTTCTCTTGTATCAGTTGGTTGCTTTTTGATTCATTGTCAACAGCTTGCGTTGCGCCGCAGATCGGCGATAAATAAGAATAGATCTCGGTTCTGTTTGAACTGCATAGTTGATTAAGAAGGGTCGTTTATACTGCGCGACGAATTATCCACATTTTGTACAAATATTGAGAAAACACTTACCCACGCGGGTCATGCGTGTGATGGAAGATTGAACAAGTTACCCGTGCTCTTTCTTTAGAAAGTATATAACTGTTTCTACACGGGTAACTATACATATATATACAGTGCTTTGCCTGGACTTTGTATCATTCTTCATCTATATTTCGATGTATAGTATATTATACGTCGCTGTGTGTCGTAGGTTAATTCGTAAATTCCTATTCCCTTTTAAATTTGAATTCCATTATCTCTATTACACGCTGCGATCCGTCAGGACTGGTTTAAATAAGAAATTATTTGCATTTTCCGAGGTGCCAGCGACGAATCATCGATGGGGCGCAATACCTTTTTGCGTCGCCCAGAAAATTTCTGTTCCCGAGTTCCTTCGACGGGAACCGTTAATTAGAAAGTCGTTCGAAAATACAAAAGACCCCGTTAAAATTCAGCAGGGGGATATCGCCGCCGCTGGTCGGCAAGGTTAATCAATTTCGCGACTCGATAATTATAAAATAAAATCGCGTATCGTGCGGCAAATACGATTACGGCATCGTTTGCAACGAATCCTCGTGTATATCATTGCGCCGACACACGCGCAAAATTATTCACGAGTTTAAGGTCAGCCCTATTTGAATCTACGGATATCTCATAAATAATACACGCGGCTGAATTATAACTTTCGGCGATCTATCGGGGCGAAACCTTGGAACAACTTCGGACGCCTTTGGATCGATGAGCCGTTCGGCCTGGAAAGAAAATTTTGGCCGCACCAAATTGCCACGACGGAACGATACACTTCTGACAAAGGAAAAAGACTCTGACACCGAAAATTAAAATAATTAATATCGAACTAGAAATTGCCGGCCTCATTCGCTTTCAATGTTCACTGAAGAATATTTGTAGCAACAGTGCGCTCACGGTTACAAGGAAAGATAGTTGCACGAAATTTCGCAGTTGAGACCTGATACAACGACCACCATATAATGGAACATAAACGTCACCCGTTGCACGAATACTCGAAGTACGTATAACATATGCCGGGGGTGAAGTAACATAATTATATTAGAGGGGAGGTTGCGAGCGTTAGACCTGCAGGTCACGAATCAAACAGCGCCGATAGCTTCGACAACGACTGCAAATTATTATGTATTCCAAACGCTACAACGTCCTTAACGAACATTATAATATAAGGACGCTGTCCCAGCCCATTAAAAATTAAAAACCGTATGACAAAATGAATGCCGATCGCGCCATCGAACACCAGGAGCCAAGACGAACCTCCTCATCGGGGGTGGCGAGTAAAATCGCGACCGTCCAACAGCAATAATCGACGCGAATAATCCGTGGAAAAATGATTTCTCTCGCGCATCGTCGAACTCGCGGTTTATAAATACTGTCCACCCGAGCAAAGAAAACGAGAAGAAACGGAACCGCCCTCCTGAAATTCCGCTCGTCGTCGAAGGGCAGCCTCCTTCGTCGCGGCGAGCCTCCAGTAATTACCCCGCGATATTATTTATATCCGTCCACGGTTATATCACTAGCCGACGGAGGGGGCCAGCAAGTAGTCCGCCAGCTCTTTGGCGGTATCGCGCGAAACCGTTCCGCGGCATTCCTTCGCGGAAGACGCGAAGGTCGCCAATTATCGGAGGCGGCTCAACGCGAGCCACCGTGACGCGTCATATGCAGGTAGCCTTTTTTCCCCGCGAGACGATCCCACGGGCGGCGTCAAGGTGCACCGGCTGCCCTCTGAATCGTTCGCGGACCTCTTCAACCCCCTTGTTCGCCATCGTTCGTCCGACCTCCAGTGATTTTTCGCCCTTCCCCGAGTAGCGGTGGCCTCGAAATTCGATCGAACTACGTTTAAAATCAACGGTGACACGGAGAACTTGGAAGTATATTCCGGGAGTCGTCGATATTATTGTTATCGTCGTGTCCTTAAGTTGCGATGTTGCTACTGTTGTTTTAACGTTGCTATTGATTCGCTTCGTTTACGATTGTTCACGTGGCCGAAGCAGCGAGGAAGCAAGAGATAGGGTGTATTAGAAACGGGATGATTTGGCTATCGTTTGGCTATCGCGGCTGTTCCTTCTTGCATGCGTCAAGACCGGCCGAGATTGACGGGCAGATTTTCACGAACAAATTGATCGCGATTCGACATGGACAGTATCGGATTCGCTCGTCCGCCTGCGAACGTTTCCGACACAGGGGAAACTTTCTCGCGTCGACAGCGATCATCGAAGTCGATTGCGAAGTAGGACGTCCTCAATAATAATCGATCTGGCCGTTCCCTACGGTTCTTAGCTCGGGAATTAACCCCCGTTTCGAAGCTCCACTGTTAAAAATATTCCCCATTAACGGAGGAATTCGTGCCTGCCCATGAAACGCCTGCTTACCCGCGCGAGGGTTGAAAATGTGGGCAAAACTTTCCTCCCGAATATCAAGAACGCCCTCTAACACAATTATTCGTACCTCGTCACACGCTTCCCCGTGACGCTCCAATAAATAACAATGTAAATCCCACGAAACACGTCGCGATTACGTCGTCCCTAAGAATTAACGAAACAACAGCGATACCCATCTCCCCGCGGAGATCGATACATCGTTGAATCGCGATCGCAGCGTTCGACCTCTCCAACAGAGTAACGTTATCGCCGCTGCGACGCGACCGCCGGGAAATTCCTGATCCAACGAGAAAAGCGGAAGACCCCAAACGCGACGGATTAATAACAGCCTGCGAAAACTTTCACTACGACAAACACTTATTTTTGCCCCGACAGGAATTCCCGTCCGGTCGAAGCTGATTCACGTGACGCGTTCGAAATTTCGTATCGCCTAGCTCCACTTCCAATCCCGCGGAAGAATGTTCGATCGTTCGGCGGACGAATCCAACCAGCCAGCCGCTTTTTCCCACCTTTCTCATCGTGTTTCCCCGCGACGACGCGTCCGTTACAGAACGACGCGATAATGACACCGAAAATATTCGCCCGCGACGGAGTTCAAGAAACCGGTACGCCCGCTTTGTCCACGGTGAAAAAAGCGACTGTGCATTTCCCAGATTCCTGCCTTGCCACCGCTCTGCCCATTCACTCGCTTCTCTCTCGCCGTTTTTGTTGTTCCGCGCCGACGAGCCCCCTTCCTCCGTCCACCCTGTTTCGCGGCGCTTCTTCAACGGGGCTGCGCGTTCGCCGATTTTTCAAAGGCGATCGATATCCGTCGACGAAACGGTGTTATCATTGTTCTCGTTTCCCTCGTCGGCGGTCCGTCGTGCGAACGCCACAATAATATAATCGTGAAATAATTTCGGGAGACTGCAATTCGTCGAAGCGTTATCCGAACACAGTTTTGCCTTCTTGTCAATCCGAGTAACACTGAGAATGTTATTTTAAACATGCAATATCCTCCTATTACGTATCGAGGGAAGTGCAAGCGCTAGCACGACGGCGTCCATTGAAGTAAGAGCGAAAGACATTTTTTATCATCGACGCACAGTTCCATTCGTTCCATTTATACGAAAACGATCGGAAACACCCCGTCGCGTGATTCGAAATATTTACGATATTACTCGCAGGATCGCGCGGGCCACCGTTGACCCTTTCTGCACGCGCGATCCCCGGAAACGAACGGGTCGCCAACGAAAGCGAAGCCCCCCTCAAAAATTCGACCGCTCGTGCAATCGCGACCGATACACCGCCGCTACACCCCGCTGGTCCCAGCCGAACGCATAATCTGGCAGGCGTATCCGTGACACGATAAATTCGTCTATCAATAGCCACCTGGGATCGCCGACCGACACCGCGAAAAGATGACACCGTCGCGCCGGCCAGGTTGTTGATTCGTCGGGGACCCGTGGACCGTATCTCTCCCCTGCGTTCACGCGTTTCTCGCGAACGTCCATCGCTCCGAAACGGCGGCTCGTTGCGTCCGCCGCAATACGAGCGCATCGCGACGAAGACGCGAGCACAGGTGCTCCTATAGGTACCCGGAGCCGACGAAAAAACGGCGGAATCCTCGCGATTAATTTACGACGTTGGAACTGGTTTGTCGGCTCCGCGTTTCACGGCTCGTTCGTTCGAATCGCCGGCTGGCTCGAGTATCGCGTCCGTCGCAACCCCCTGGGACGAGGAACGGGGTGGGCAGGGGGTTGCTTCCTCCACGGTGCTTAGGCCGTTTTCGCGACGCCGTCGAACGTTCGAGGTCGCGTGCCCTTCGGAATTTCCGAATCTTCCGAATTCCTGGCGGCCAGGAGACACCCTCGTAAATAGTGGCCACGAAAGGAAAGCTCGTTACTGGGATTCGTTGTCCGCGACGGAAATTCACTCCCCCCCCATCCACCCTGACGCCTCGATGAATTCCGTCGTCACCGTGCACGTCGGGTCGTCTCGATGCATTCGGCGTTTTCGGAATTTCAGGCACGCCGATGGCCTCGGGTATTTACGGGGCATCGTTAGCCGGTCCGTCGATCTTCAGGTGACCCGGGACGACCGGCGTGCAATATTGTTAATATCGCGGGGCACTCGCGATTATTGGACGATGCGGGCCGGGTGTCCACGGATTGAACGATCAAACTTGTACCAGGCGCGTTCTAGCAGTGAAAGGGAGAACGAGATATTATGTAAACGTAGGTGAGCGAATGCTTTGTAGAGAAGTTGCACGTTTAATGGTTTTGGCGAGATCCACTGTTGCAACGAAAGCGATCGCGTATCGTTGAGACGTCAATTCGCTACAGGAACTAACAGATTAACTTGAACATCCCCGCGATGTCTGCGTTGCTCTCTTATTTTCGTTCATGGGGCGTACTGCTGCGGTTTGATCGTTCGACCCGAGGACACCCCGCGTGTACTCGCCAATAACCTCGAGAACCCCGAAACGTTAACAGCTTGCGTCGAAAGTCCGCGAACATCAGACTTTTCGTTGCGGTTAATTATACTCCTTACGAGGCTACTTACGATACAAGCAACGCAAGGGATGCTCGCCGTGTCTGTTTTCTATAAGTTGCCGCACGGCTGACACGCGACGTCGCTGGTATCAATAGGCAGGTAAATTAGATTATTCCCGTAAGTCAATTTGGACGGCGGACTGCTAAAGGGCCGATTTGTCAATTAGATTACTGCCACCATGCGCCGATACATGAAGTAGGCCATTTACCCTAAGCCGATTCGCAAAGAGAGATTATTATTACGGTGAATTCTGCCGGGACGTACGGTCACTGGTTCCCGGTCGAATTTAAAGTGCGCATTATAATCTTTATCGCGCTATCTTCCAGAGGACTGTTAGGAGGATAGGGGACGAGGCTGCTGTTATCGGTCCGTATGCAGCGCGAATTACTGATATCGGTCGCCAACTGAATCTCAAGGAGACTCCGAATGGGGGGCTATTCCTGTCGGTGGATTTCGAAAATTGCACAGCGACTCGAACGCGCTATTTATAATTGCTGTTCATTGCTCATTTAACGTTCCACGTTTTCTATGTAATTGGCGCTTGAACAGGGAATATCGCCTTTGTCGTTAGGCTTGTTAGTTACGGAGTGAAATTGACGGAGCCCCGTACGTTCGATATCGCTCGTTCTTGCTTAACGTAGAACACGAAACGTTCGCGACGATGCGTTGCCCTTTCCTCTAACGGCGCCGTTTTATTCACGCGTTTGTCCGCGATCCGATTTATAGTGCCGCTCCTGTACCAGACGGAAATACGCGATTGCAAACCAACTTCTCGTCTTCACCCGAATATCCAAGATTTCTCGACTGGAAACGGTGCCGTGCATTTATTAATTCGCGACGATTCGATCGCGAATAATATTATCGGCAAATTCGACGACGCGATTAATCGTGCGGCTGAACGATCGCGACCTGGTCAATCGAGGCTCTTACCTGTTCTGCACGGAGAAACGGTAGATATCTCGCGGGCGCAGCGATCGGACACTCGAATGGCCCGCAGAGCTCGCGGAACAAACGACGCGCGTAACGATGCCGAGCGAACGCGTATATTGGGATCTATTAATATGCAGTCAAGCCCGATGTTAGACGGTGCTTAGTCGCTTGTCACGCGTATTACGGGCCAGCACACCCCCTTTAATGCGTTGTCAACGCCGCGCCACTCGACACGACTGTTCTCCATTCGTCTGTCTGCGATCTGTCGCCAAAATCGCGAAACTGTTTAACAAAACTGTCGACAACTAACGACCCCCGGGGCGATCGCAGCTACGCGCAATCGCGACCGATCGATTGGAATCCGTTTTCGTCTAGGACGGGACGCCAACGATCCGTAGGATCGTTGCAAGAGTTTGTTGCTGTTTGAGAGAAATATGAGCGAGCTATCGATGTAATTTTTTTAGCGGATCTTTGCACAGTTTTAAACGACAAGCGCGCAAGAATTGTCGTATAAAGTCACACCTTTGTTACCATGACTTTGTGCACGCGTCCCTTCTTTGTTATGTTATTGGAGGTGTCTTCTTCTTTTGCGTCGACGTTTATGTAAGACGGCTTCGGTCCGTTTATAAATAAATGAATAAAAGATAAACGATTATTTTTCTGCTCGATGCCCGTTGAAGTTCTAAGCTGTCGGCCAAGGCAGGAATTATTTATACTTTCATGATTTCCCTTTTGTTGGCGATCGTAGACTTCTCGAAACGACTCGACACGCACCGCGGTACTCGAGGGGGGGGGGGGGGGGACAAAGAAAGTCTCGTAATTCGTTGATTATTCAACCTGCAATTGATATCGCGTTATCGGTTAAACACGTGCTGCTGTAATTTGCGTTACGCGAATGCGAAATTTATTGCCCCGTTGCAGTTGTTATGCGGCGTTCATTCTTCGTGCATTTGTAACGCCTTCGTTTCTGTTTTGCTTTAAAAGTGTCCGTGATCGCGTTGTATCGTTTCGAGTTCCCGTTGATTCGCGGCAGCCGTGTGCAATTGCACGCCGTCGATGGATCCTTATTTCATGGACGACTCCGTTTTTTGCTCTGCCGGTCTAACATTTAAATGACCAATAACGTGCAGGATTGGCTCGTTTCGACGGAGACGCGGCGAGGAGTTACGGTCCCGGAACGAAAGGACAGTGCGAACGCGAGAAACGAGGGGCAATTATTTTTTATATTAACGGCAATTATTTAATATTGAGATCGAATAGATATCTGTTTATTTCTGACGCGATCGTAGGCAGTCTCGATTATCCACAGTGTTGCATTTACTAAGAACACATTCGCAATAGTTCTCGCACGCTCGAGAATTATTTATTAAATAAGGTGCTGTCTTGCGGCAGAGATTCTCTCGAATCGCGAATTTCGAAAAAGCAGAAAATTCCGTGTCAACACATCGGCGGGACCTCGATCGTTGAAAAAAATCTTAACGATTCGCCAATACACCGAACGATCCACCGCGCGCCTTGAATAACAAATTTTATAACTTCCTTAATTTATGGCAACGATAAAATGATAGTTGGATATAAGAAACTGTTCTGTCTCGTTCAAGAATTCTTTAACAGATTGGCTTCAATCGCTATGTAAATCTTGTTATTATTATTATATATATTTAATTCCCGGATCCATAAACGTAGTTTAATGATTGCTCGACGAATATGGAGTTTCATAACCCGACGATTAGCCTCTCCGTCGCGATATAAATAATAGCAGACCTGAAGGAAGGAAAGGGATCGCTGTAATGCTCGGCAATGAAATAATTTAAGAAGTGAAACCGCTGTTACTCGATTCATAAGGAATACAGATAGAGTCGATCGATTTGCATATTATATTAGCGCTGTGCTGCTGCATTGTAAATTATAGTGGGGCTAAATATCGATTTATAAAGTAGACAGTATCGCTATCGTGCAATTCGCGTGCGCACTTATTGGTCTTTAAGCCACTCGCGGGGGCTGATAAGCCGTGAAAAAATTTTGCGAAACGGCCCGAATGCGTCCTTTCGATCGATAACCGTTTCGTAGTCGAATTTCAGTCTCAAGTGAAAACTGATCATCCGCAGAGCAAATTCATTCGCACACTCGCGATACTCGTATCTGTATTCCTATAAATATTTATACGCGAATGTATTGCCAGTTTCCGTTTTTGTTTATTAATATCGTAAAATAGTCCTCAAGTAGGAAATTCACCAGGTAAAATGATTGTATAAATATCTCGCCCGGAATAATTGTAATTATATGTCGAATCTTAGCAGATGTTTATTAGAATCTATAAGCGTAGATATTTATTACAATATCAGCAACGTTTTATACACCGTTTAACTCATCAAAGGCCACGGGTTGCAAGTTCAACGAGAATCACGCTAGCCGAACGAAATAATCCCTATCCGGGGCCGACACCTTTAACGTCACGAGGGATGGCTCAATTAACGAAAAAATGTTCCCGATACTTTGGCGTTTACAAGTATTTTCCTGTCGGGGCCGCGGCAACAATTCCTTACCGATTTAATCGTGGGCCTTTACATCGTGTTCTCCCAGCGATTTGAATTCAATCGGAACAATAAGTGCGGTCCGCGGCGACGCGCCGCGACGTGGAAAAGAGGATGGAAACACGCGACAATGTAGCAATTATGAGAAACGATGACGGAGGGACATGCCTGCGGAAGAGCGAGACGTTTCATCGAAGATTGCACGGACGTTTAATCATTTCAGTGCCAGTGGGCGATATTTTAAAAGGAGTAAATCGCCGCCTTTGTTTATTGAAAATGAAAAAGGCGCAATGGCGTGGAGGGCGTAAGCATCGTTAACGTAAACGAGTAATTGAATGAATGTCGACGAGTCAATTACCGAAATAACGATCCGCCCTTTCCGTTTCGATTTCGCAAAATTGTATCTAACGATTTCCGATGAGAGTCTGGAAAAGTCGTCGGGACACGTTTCGATAGAATGTATTCGATTGTACACCTTGACGCTGCAAGGGGTACCAGAAAACGCATTTGTCTTCTTAAGTAAAGTCATTAATTTAGAGTAACCACACGACTGGGGATAAAGATAGTATTCGCTGTCGTTTTAGACGGCCGAAGCGGCAATGTACGACGACGAATACCCCGCACGCTGTTCCGTACGCGCAACGCGCATAATTCATATTCTACGTTCGTTCGAGGTAATCGCGAGAAGTTTATTTTTCGCGGATCAAGTTTAACCGTAAGTGTAGCTTCCGCGATGATAAACTGTTAGACGCGCGTCACGTGCGTGTCCGCTGACGGAGGAATGACGGAGGAACACCGACGATTTTTATTCCATTATTTCTAAACGAGAATCGACCGTTCGCCATTAAAAATGAGAAGGTCCTCGACGCGCAGGGCAGCGTCAATTTCATTTATACAAATAAACACTTGGTACTCTGTTTCATTGTACTCAAAGTACAATATGTATAATTACTTCGAATAATGCAGAACGTCTGTACAAATTTTTCGCGATTTACCGAACGGCTCACTGAACATATAAGGGCGCTGATGCAGCGTCCTCCGCGGCCAATAAAAAGGGTTAATAAAGTTTCAAACGGGACGAACCCAATTGTATTATTATTTTCAGCATATCTACGACAGTGTATCCGTGACACCGCGAGCAATCTAAACTGTCACGCAATGAAATATGATCGAAACATCGTCGCGTCGCGTTCTCGCGACGATTCGCCATTACGAATGGCGGCGGCCGCGAAAAAGCCTCGAACGATGCGCGCCTCCTCCAACGATTAATCGAGAAACACGGACTCCTGGACGCTCGACGATTCGTACAGCCAGGCCCGACGATATCTCTGTTTATCGTTTAATTGAGGAACCCGTAAGTACACGTGCCGGACGGCTCGCGCGGAAACAAATAACCGACAGCGTTGCTTCAGTCAAGAACAGGGCGTGTCGACCGATCGCAGGTAAACTATCATCCATTGATATTCCCTCTGCTATCGCTCCTATTTATTTTTTCTTCTGTCCCCACCTCCTCTCCCTCTCATTTTTTACTGACACGAGAAGATTACGAACAAATGCAATCCGCCTTTACCGCGAGTGCACTTAATAAACGCCGATAACGATGAAGAATTTCGCGACCGGGGCGTTTCGAACGCAACGCGTCAATTTGTACGCGAGCGAACGCGCTATCGGTTTGCTCGGGAATGGCTTCGGCGCTAACAGTCTATGGGGTAAACGGGGCACGGCCGGTACACCGCGAGTTTACGATCCTGTTTTGCTGAAAAAAGGACAAGGGGGGGGACAAAAAAAAAAATCGAGAAAAATACCGTCATTGTAGCGGCGAGTTTTCTTCGGATGAAGCGTTGAGGACGGCGGCAACGTCACGCGTCTATCGCGATGCTAATTAACGCCACGATTCGGAACGTTTAGGTGGGTCACGAGCGGCGGTGTTTCAATGTCGAGGACGATAAACGCGAAACGTATTTGGAGCTGTTCGAACGGGCGCGGAGAATTATTTTAACGGCCGCGTTGTATTATCACGGATGGAAAGTTGCGTGCGAGTTCGATCTGCAATTGAAATAGGCCTTTTTTTTATATTGGCGACAGATGGCGGGTGGCCTAAGCAGCGTACACGGTTTTTACGGGTCCCGCTGTTCGTCGCGTGTGTTCGCCTGCAGTTTCGCTAAGTTCGAGGCTAATATTTCTCTTAATTAATTATGGGACCAGGATGGGCAACATTGACGCTGTCCGTCGATCGGTTGGAAAATTAACAACGTCGGCGTCTAATAGACACTGGAAGCTAGCTGTCGTTTTCTGTTTGCGCATACGTATGTATGCACGCGTAACACTGCCTTGAAGCATCGCCGTATTTGCGCTCAACCGAGAACAACCGACGCAGGGCTAAACGTTTCGCCGCCGAGGCAGCGTTTCGACGTTACTTTTCAATCGGGACCTGCGCGCAACACGGAGTTTCGACTCGATTTTCTCGGCTCTTTCGTCTCGAGCCACCGTAGAAGAAAACGAGATAAGACTTTTCGTGGAAAAACGACATTACACCGTGCACTATGATCGCTGATATGGTTTATCGGCGGCCCGCGATGAACAGACAACTAATAACCGACGAATGTTTGCGGAAACTTTGCTCGAGAAGTCTGCTTATCGTTTCGATTCTCTCGCGCGTGACTCACCGGTCGCGTTTCTCCGTTACCGAATTTTTATTTGACCACTGCAAGCATTTCTGGGGAGGGGGACGCATCGCGAATTCACTTGTCCGGGGGGTGATCGTCCCCGGAAAATGGTGAAACGCCAACAGCGCTCCGTATAAAACAGAATGCCGATGCGGAATTTATTTCGCGAGCGTTCTTCAACTTCCAAATGACGAAAATGGAAATTCCGAGTTAGTTGGCCGGTGTCTGGGAGGGCCGTGAAATTTTTAGCGTCGCGGTGCACGACCGGGTGCGTCACTTTTTACTCCATTCCGACAGAATTTGATCGGTTCTTGTTCCGCGTTTGCTTCGACAGACACGCGGCTATTTTCATTTGAACTGTTTATTTGCACGGAAAAAGAGCCGACCGCCGGCTCTCCATTTATTTTCACCGTCGAATTATTACTCTCGCATAAGTCGACAGCAACTAACGACAATCTCTCGACAAGTTCGACAAATTTTCTAAACAGCTCGCGAGTTCCAAACGAGGTTCAACACCGTTGCTACCAGGCAGGTCGAACCGACTCGTTTCGGACCCTTCGCCTTGCAATTATCGATACACGCGCGGGCGTCGCTGCAGCAATTTATAAACGACTTTTAATAACACAGAAAGACAATTGTGTATCTCTATTAAATGTCCATTCAACGACTCCCGTGTTCCCGATCCGGCTGACGTGCGCCAAATCCGAATGCTGCGAAGATCTGTCGGCAGTGCCGAGTCTTAATAAATCGTAGGCCCCGACCTAACTAAACCCCAATACTATTTACACCTTTATCGCAAGATTATTACCATTGTGGCGAATTCGCGTTTCACCGAAAGCCGAGGAAAGGAAATCTAAAAGCCGGTCACAGCGCGGCGTCGAGTCGTCCCAATCTCGGCGTCTTTCGGAGAAATTCAAATTTACATGCCACTTAACGCAAGCAACTAAAGATCAGCAGAATCCGGTCGTTTGTCATTGCCGTGTCCGCCGCTCCTCGGCACACATCTCGTCCGATTCGAATTCGCCCGGCGTGTCTCGCCGAATTTCACATTCGAACGGAGCGCACGGAGAGAAAAAGGATCCGGTTTCCCGTCGTCGTTCCGTCGAATTCCGCGCGATGTCCGCTCGCAGTACGGCGTTGCGAGTGCCGGAACCGGGGAACGCGAAATACGCGAGCGAAAAGGCGAGGAAAGGGGCGAGGAAAAAATACGAGGATCCGCGAAAGCCTATCGTCGCGCCACCGTTCACCTTTGCTCGCCTCATCCGCGTGCCCTTTTGGATTCGCCTGGGTTCCGTGAAATTTCGCACGGGCGAGATTCGTCTTTTTCTTTTTCCTCTCGGCTCCCCCAGCCGTTCTGCCGCGAGGCGGACACGGCCACGAAGGAAAGCTCGCCGCTTCGGCGGGGCGTAATTAATCGGCCGGTCGATTTTATCGAAAAAATTCTCGAGGAAATTCTGCCCGTTCGATCGGGACGCTAATTTCGGGCTGCGACTTTCGAAGGTGCGACGTTAATTTCGCCCGGCGGAAGGTATTCCGGGGGCCCGACAGTCTCGCGATAAATCGCGGCGAATGTTTCTAACGAACACGGATGGCACCGTTCCAAACAATCGTAAAAGCGGGGCTTGCTCGATCTTTGATCGCGGGAAACGACGGTTCGATCGCGCGGAAGGATCTTCCGCGACCCTGGCGGCGGGGGTAGAAGTATTTTTCGAGCTGGTCGCGTCGCATTCGCCGCGTTCGCCGCGGGTCGACGCGGATCTGTTGAAATTCAAAATTCGCCCTTACGAGGGGAGCGATTTCTACTGTCGCTGTCGGACAGTATTAATATAGCGTCGATACGCGTTTTACTTTGCTAGCGTTGATCGAAGACTCGTATGAAGACGGAAGCACGATCGTGACGCCGAAAACACTTCACTTTCCTCGCGGTCGTGGAAAAAATGGTTGGTAAACACCGGTGAAACAATTCACTTTGATTAACCGTTGGCTACGCGAAGCTGCGGATGCGCACTCGTTCAGCAAGCATTTGCTTGAAACGGAGATTTGATAATTACATTCCCTTTGGTACGGGTATCCGTGAGAGGAATTTGTTTATAATTAAGATATTACGCGACACCCGTTGCATACCGAAATCGATACCCGAGGGAACAATGAGAAAGCGCGTAAAGCGAACAAATTATCGTGAAACGTCGTGAATCGTTAAACCGCGTAATGGCTTTTCCCTAACGAATTCTAAGACCCGCGGCGTGAGAAACGCAAACAATTGACGCGAAGGAAACCTCGATGGTGTATCGATGCCTTTCCACTTTAATGTTTGCCCCGACCGGGGGCCGGATGAAAATTTACCAAATTCGTTAAGATGTTTAGCTCATTAACGGCCGGGTGAAATAAAATATTCGTCGGGCTTGACGCAAATGCAGCGTAGATCGGACGCCACGTTGTGCTGCCAGTCGGTTTTCACATCTCCGAGTTTACATTAGACCAAAAATCCCTACAGAAACTCGTCGGTGAAACTTTCCTCGGTGCCGCGTCGTCCGTTTCGTCGGCCGTTGTCATTTGTTTATCCAGTTAGTATTTATTACAGCTCGAGCGCGAGCATCGCGCGGAGAGAAATGACGGGAAAAGGAGGAATTGGTGTAATTACCGCTTCATAAAGAAGAGAAACTGCCTCGCAGAGATCCGTGAAACCATCGGGCGAGAACTCGGTGTCGTTCTCTTTTTGTGTAACGCGAAGTAACGTCGAACAAGTAGAGAATTATCCGACCCGGGGGAAAGGGATGATGGAAAAGTTCACCGGCAGAAAGTAAATAACGACTACGAAGAAACTATTTGTATAGTGGAACGGGAAGAATCGCCGGCGCGAATTTCGACGAAATTCTATTCACATTCGACGGGCAACTTTTCTCCGGTTAACTGTGAAAAGTGTAACGGGTTCTGCTTAATTTAATTGGAGAAGCGACGCGAAAGTAATATTTCTTACGGTCAACGGGAAACGGACGTCGGATCGATGGAGTTTCATTGCGGGGAAATTGATTCGACGGACGCAGGCGACGGGCAAAGTATTTCGGACAATTCTGAGTAATAATTGACGCTCGTTCCCACCTGAACGGGACGCGAGAAACGAGAACGAGAGATTCTTTTTACGCGGAATAACGACCGACGTTGTCCAGGTTACGCTTAATAGCGTTACACCTTTTATTCAAACTCTCTCTCTAATATCAGAAGTCACACGCTATCGAACATATCGTCAGAATTGATCTTCCGGTCAGCTAACGGGGCATCGTTGTTATTCATGAAATCCCGAATTTCATTGGCGACTGAAAAATCCTTCTCCCCGATTCAAGGCCGTTTCGAAAGCTTCGCAAAAAGCAGAAACGCGAAACGGAGAAATAATTTCGTCCGCTTGACTGCGACTCGCGATTTCGATCGACTCCGCGCAAGGGACTATGCCGAATACCAATCGACAGTTAAATTAAACGCAGCGTTAATAAAGAAAGCTCGAGATCCGAACTGACTTTTACGAGTTCGTTGCGTTCGTTACGAGTGCGATTTTATTGAAAAATATCCGACCGCGTAAGGGAGTACACTCATCGTTATGTGAAGTATAGAAGTGGCAACAATTGGTGCTTGCTATTAATTTCATAACTGCACTTTGGAGTCCCAGTTTCGCTGTCTATGTATACCGCGTTGTTTATTCAAGATAATATTTAGAAGTACAAAACCGGATACCAGAAGCCTGTCCACGATCGCATAATATACGCGCGTATCCATTCGAGCAAATATTAATTTTCATTTTTATCGTCAACCTCAACATACCTCTACCAAATCTCCGCCAACGTGTATCGCAATATATTACAATATTTAACGGCAACTGCAAATATAATCTCTGTCAACGGAGAACCTGGCCAACCTTCGTAACGATATCGCAGCTCGCAGTAACTTAGCCGGCGAGCACAAACATGGTACATAAACAACCACCACTTACGTCAAACGAATAAACTAGTAAATCTCGATAAATATTCGAAGAAGCACTGCCCCTCGGTCATGATATCCTTCAACTCGAGGGAACTCGAAACCTATCTGCTCCGTTTCGCCACTGATCGACCACTTTCTTCCAAAACAGCCCGAAACGATTGCAGAATCACGCATCGCGAGCTTCGTCCCCGTCTTCTGGACTCTTCGTCCCAGGGTCAAAACGATCGCGGTTACAAGTTTCGACAACGAGGATAATTCAGAAAATTATCGATACTATGCGTCGCAGCCGCAGCGGCTGCGACGATCCCCACGAACGTTCCCAACAACTGCAACGCTTCGCAGCTCTCGATGGGGGCAGTCGAACGGTCGCGTGTTTTCCGTTCACGGAAAATCCGACGACACCGAGCGCACCGCGTCGAAACGAGACTTTCACGAGCTGCACGCGAAACTCGAACGCGGCCGACAATGTCCGCGACGCGGCCGGTCGCAAGCGACAAGTGGCATCTCGCGTTCGTCGCGTTTTCGAGCGGGTCGTCGCGCCCGAGAGGAAACGTGAAACCCGTCCTCGCGAACCCGCGGTTATCCCGGTTCGACACTCGAAATCGAACGCGATCTACGTGCGTCTTGCGTATCGGGGGAGAACGCGAAACCTGGCAGCTTGCCCTTTCAATTTTTACCGCTGGGACGCGGCGCGCGATGGCGAAATCGTCGTAACGCATTCCTCGGGGCACAGTTGGACGCGCGTCGTCCCTCGTGGGCGAAAAATGTCGCCGGCTGGCAACCGCGCGGGGGATTCTCGTCGGTCGTTCGACAGGAAGGAAACGGAAGAGCGATTTGGAGCGGGTCGACGCGTCAGGACGGGAGATGCCCGACGGAGCGAGGCCCTGAGACGAATTTCGATGACACTCGCCGGTGCGATCGTGCGCCGCCGTCGGCCGCTGTCACCTTCTCTCAACTTTCGTCGATGTTTACGCGGCCGTCACTTGTTTTCGTTTTGTTAACGCGAGCTTTGCTGCCCGGAGGATGGTTCGTACTGTGCAGGTTTCGTGGCGTGGTTGCTGCGTGACACCGATGGACAGTGTGGTATCGTTTCAACGAGTTCAAGGGAGAGACGTATGACAGGTGCGAAGGTAGAAAATTCAGCTCAGCGGAGAACAGTTTGGTCGTATATTGGGGTAGACAGCCTTTTAGAAAGATATCGAGAACGATCTTGCGGTCGAAGGGCTTGGACGAATATCACGTTTCGAATAACGAAAAGGATATAGTGATATAATAATTGAGAATATCATTGACGGTAGGTTTTCGATATCGAGAAATTCGTCTGATTAATGTAAATAATAAAGGCCGTAACAGGCATCCTCTTACTATAATTTGCGTCATACTCTTCGTAAATACCTATTTGACCTACGAGACGTGACACGATACACCAAACCAACGTCGTTTCCAAGCGAGACATTATCACGACCACTCGCGGACTCGAACCGACGACACTCTCTCGTGCACCATCGGCGCTCTTTTCTTTCAACCCTTTGCTCTCCCATCAAAAATCGAACCTGTCGCACAGCTTTCCTAACAACCTTGCACCATCGAAGCCGGCTTCTCTACCGCGAAGCAACCCCATCCGAAAATCTCGCCCGTGCTCCATAATCAGCGACGATTCCGTGCCTACGCGTACACGACTCTTCGACGGTTCTCGTCGCTCCGTAATCAACACAATCCCCCGATCCCCGCGAATGTCACAGGTCAACAGCTACCGCGATCGAGTGCGACACTCGACGTCTTCGCCACCGGATTCACTGTTCGTTCCGCGACGCGGCGGCCACCTACGTACAATCGAATGTGTGTACACGCGAAACGAACTCGACGCTACTCGACAGAAGAGTACTCGAACGTCCCTTTTCGCCTAATCTAGCCCCCCACAAGGGCACTGGAGTCGCGCGGTCGTAACGTCCTACGATCCCCCGTTTACGAATGCACCGACGACGACGGCGACGACGACGACGACGATGGGCGATGATGATGAAGTTCACTTACGGGTCTCGTTCACGGTTCCCACGGCATTGGCGAGCAGAGGTCCCTGGACAAGATCGTCCTCGAGGTGGGCACGGCTCGGTCGGGCTTGCTTTCGCCGTGACATCCCTTCTTCTAATCTGTTGGCTGCTGTGTTGCTAGCGTTACGTGTAGCGCCGGTCTGCCGGGTGGTGTGGATCGTGGAAAAATCGTCGGTCACTGGGACCGACGCGTGATCGGTCCACGACGCGGCGAGGACCGCGTCGGTTCCGCACTCGGCGATTCCGGTCGCGATGTAACCGGCAACGATTCACTGCTGTACTTCACCATGGACACTGTCTGGGAGCCGCACCTCCCAAATCCACTTCCTGAACGATCCCATGCGGATGGAACACGACGGTTCAACTTGTGAAGGAACACACTCGAGCCATCCCGCGCACTCTCGAGTTTTTCTTTTATATATACATATATATACAATACATGTATATATATATATATGTGTGTATATATGTATATATATATATGTATACGTATATATATATATTCGAAACGGCACGTGGCCGTAAGCGACGTACACGACTTATCCCGATCTCCCTAGCTCTTCCTTTTCGTTTGATTTCCCGATTATATTTCTCCTTATTAGTTTAACGCGTTTAATCTGTCTCCACTGTTACAGGTATATCGGTGTCACACACTGAACTTTCATTTTTATGTTTCCTTGCTTGTTTGTTTTGTCTTGTTCCTCCCAAAAACGAGTAGGGCACGCACACCGGGTGCGAGCACGTGTGTCACCGAGCCGTAATTCAGTCCGTCTGTCCACGCGGGTTATACGTACCGCGTGCGTTCGTGCCCTGCCACGCTGCGTGCGTGCGTGATTAACGTGGGTGCGTGTGCAAAATCTGTGTGTACGTGTGTTTATGATTCTATATCTCGCGCGAAATCCGCGGCTCTGGTGCCTCGAGTCGGCCGGACGACGGACGGACCAGCTCTGGGCCTGACGTCGCGACGCCCCTCTCCTGCGCTGACCGTCACGGCCTGGAGGGGGGAGCGGAGGGGAGAGGCATGCGCGCGCCTACCTCCCCACCCGGTCGCTCTACGCCACCCCCACCAATCGTCCAGCCCCTCACCGTCGCGGACGTCAGGGGTGGGATCAAGTTCAATGTGTACTCATGAATCTGAATCAATTCGATAAGTACGGCGGCCGAAAAAAAGTATTCGTATACTGTGAAGCGTTCGACTTCCGTTGCTATTCAGGCTGCGTGGTATCTGTGTGTGTGTGTGTGTGCGCGCGCGCGCGTGTGTCGCGTGTGTTCGCATGTGCGCGCGTGTGTTCTGGTAAATTAATCGTTCCTTGCCTCGGAACGTGGGAACTTTATGCGAATCGCGGAGACGACGAGGCACACGTTCAACCTGAAGTACGAAATACTAATTCTGAAAGTGACTATCCGTCGACGATCTATCCGCGACGTTTAGAGTTACTTATATTTCGCGGAATCGACTCGGTTTTATGGCCTCCGGGAGGATTCGTTCGACGATTTCGTATCTCGGGCTGCCCCTTCGTTGGGGATTAACAGTTATCATGGCGTAACGAGCATTGCGGATCAAATACAGGCACTTGTTTAAATCGAGGTTTCCGGGGGGTTGGGAAATCGGAGTGGGAGATCTGCGACGTTGTTTGAAATAGTTGCACCCCTGTTCGATGCATCGACGATTCCTTGGGATAACTGCGAAGCAACGGGATCGAGATTTAGCGGATAAATGATATTCTGAAGGGGCGGGCTGAAAATTGTGGGAAGAATAGGTCGGATAAAATCGGTCAAGCGTTATCCAGGGTTGTTCGCATGGTTTGGAGCGATTAGACGATTAATAGTAGGTACCAGCGATTCGTCTTTATTACAAATTTCGGTAGGAATGCCGTGAACAAAAGGTACAGCGCTTACCGAACGTTGCGTTACATTGCCTAATACATGTCGGATAATGTCAGTGTACGTTTTCTTAAATAAAAGTATACTTTCTACTCGCTAAGTAATCGATCATATTTACTCCAGACTCGTAATATCCAACGTTTTTTATGCATCAGCCACTTCGCAAGATTACCTTCGCCCATTAGTTTCATTATTCATCCCGGCGAATTGACAGTTTCCCCTACCTGAAGCCGATTCACATCCCACGCTTTACATTACAAGACAGATTCTCGCGAGCCCAGTTTGTTGCAAAAACGAAAAAAGCAATACAGTAACCGATACGCGAGATCTGTATTTATGTAACAAACGAACAAATTTTAATAGTATTAAATCCTGCGTAATACGTGGAGTACCTAAAATGCATTTCGATATTTTCCATTTAAATCCCACCGTACACCCACGGTTCCCATAAAATTAATACCACAGCTAGTGCCACTCTTCCACCAATCATCAGCCCCTCAAATTCGATTTCCATATCTCGCTCTATCCTTCAACATTAATTCCAAGTTACCCCGCGCCGAAAGAACCATCGATCTCTCCCTGAAGAAAAAAAAACCAATCACAAGTTTCGTTACATTGCAATACTTATTATACGCGGCGATACCGTGAGACACCGCCGGGCAGATTCATTACTTATCAGCAGTTTACGCCGAGCGCAGCCAGGCAGACGGTAGAAAAGGCGAGAATTTCCGTGTGACGGCTTCGGATGATTTTCTGCTTCAGCTTTGCTTGTGTTTCTGTGACTCCCCGCTCGCCAACGCTCGCGGGCTGTTTCCCCTTCCGCGGTGTGCGTCCCCCCCCACCGCGCGGCCGGCTGCGCGGGGCGTGGCCTGCGTCAACCGTCGCCACGCCCCCTTATGCATTATTATAGGGAGCCGCTCGTGTCTCTATGATTTTATATGCCCGCGTGAATATTCCACGGTTTCCCCGCCGCGCGTGCCGATTGTATTCTCGTCGCGCTGACGCGTTTTTGTAACGGTGCGGCGAAAACGCTCGCGAACGTATACCCCTACACACCGTTGTGGCTCGGCGTCGGCCTCTCCGCGATCCGTTTTCGTTCGGCACTATCGAATCCGGACGGAGGTATTGATGTTTTGCTAACGTTTCCCCGTTGCTCTGCTATCCTTCGGCGAGCGGGAGCACCGCGGTCTAGGAAATTAAGCGACGCTCGTTCCGTGTCTGGTGCGCGTCGCTTGCGTCACGACGATCCGTGCAGTATTTCAAGCAGATATAATATTCCCGGTGTCGTAGGTGGATGGTAATTATGCACGAATGCTGTCGTGTCGTTTCGATTGATCCTTCTTCGCGACATTTCCATGGGGTCTGTTCAGGGGTTAACGGTATCATTCCTCGCGTGCTTTTGTCGGGCAAACTTGCCGAGCGAAGCGACCGATCTCGAAGCGGATTCCTTTTTGCCGCGATTCGATTTGCAGCGGCGTTTCTCTCGAACGAAACAGGCATTCGAACGTTTATTAAGAGGGGGATCGTTGGCGGACGAACTCGGAACGTTACTAAATATGTAACGCATCGTCAGCTGCCTTGATTAAAGACGCGAGAGCATTATCCAGCCGTCTATTGCAAACGGAAGCACTTCGCTCGGCTCTCAGAAGACGCCTCTTCGTTCTCTATTCGCAACGGCGATTACCGAAAACCAGGGGACCTTGGCAAAAATCAGCAAACGTTTCTCCTCGAGTCCACGCTTCCGACGCACAGCCCCGACAATGGGGACGGTGGTCGCCGGGCGCGTTCAACCCTTAGCGTTACTTCTCAGCAAAACAAAGAAGGGCCAGCAGCCGCGCCGCGCCGACTCGCCCCCTTCTTCCGTTCGCTCCGCGCGGCCCATTCTCGGCTCGTCTTTAAAGGTGTCAGCGCGCTGTAATCTTCGAGTGCCCGGTCCCGGCTCCCTTTTACCCGACCAGCGAGTTCCGCTTTGAAGCGGCCGGTTATACTCTATCATCCGATGCGGAGGGGGAGAACAGGTGGGTCGTAGGAGTATCGACGATTCGACGGGACCGGCGGGGGGGGGGAGGGTTCGGGGGTAAGGCGAGAAGGTCCAAGGTTCAGGTGCTGCCGAAGGATCCGTTGCGGCGCTCGCCACTTTTATCGCTGAAAGTAACCTGCCCTGCTATCCCTTTCTCCCTTTGGCCGCAGCCGCACCGCCGCGCTTTCCACCCGATTTTCCCTCTCCCTCCTCTCACGGTGGGCTCTGCGCGATCCTTCCCGGGGGCTTGCATCTTCAATTTATAGATACGCCGGCGTTGGCTGTTCTTGCCCGCGCCCGTGGAGTAACCGTCGTGCTTTCTTCGGGGGTCGGGCTTTCATTGCGATCCAGCTTCTTTGCGGCGACGCTTCTCGCAAGCCTTTGAAACGCGTGCCCCGCGGCAGGGCAAAGATGGTCGGTCATAGAGACGACGATGGAACGATGGAACGATGGCGATGTCGGTTACGCGATGGTGGAGAGCGCGGTCGGGGATTGAATAGGGTGGACTCGCTCTGACGGAGGTATCGGAGGGTTCCTGGTGAGCGTACGGTTGCCTGTTCGGCGATGGTTCTGCTTGCACCTCGAGTCTATTTCGGGCCTGAATTCGAGGAACAGCGGAATCCACGGCGCGGATCTTCGTCGGGGTAAGTTTGGCCGCGTCGCGAGGGGAGGGTGTATTTTTGATTGAAATAAATCGACAGCGCTGAAAGGGAAATATTCGTTCGACTCGCTTGGAATCGTGGAGGGCTTGTCTAAGTCGAAGCGAACTTATTCTGATACCTTTTGGTAGGTGAAACGAATATTGGAACAAGTATTTTAGTTGCGCGAAAAGGGTGGTGGTGGAAATTTATAATGGTGGCCTTGCTGAAGAAGGAATGATACGAAAACGGGCGGCGCTCGATCTCTTTGAACCATTTAACCTGATCGTTTGTTATCCATCTCTTTTTATCTAGAGCCTGAAGGGAGATATGACTTGGCTTGCGTGACTCACCAGGTGAGGTACAAGGTGCGGTCAAGGTACGTTTGCGCAGCGGTAGTTCTCCAACGCGTTTGTAATTTCCCAAATTTGTTATATTCTCCCCACATCGCTGAGTAAATTTTTCTCCTCACTTCTCCGTCATCGAAGGATCGATTTATTCGTCGATCCTCTCCTCGAGTTTCTCGCGAAACATTCGCTCACCTGAACGTGTTTCTTATTCGAGCCTCGAAAGAGGGGCGACAACGTCGAGGAACCCTGACAAAAACAGCGTCGGACGAGTTCACAAAATGCGTACTTCCTTGGCATACGAATGCAACCGTCGCATTTGCATGCGGATTGCGCGACGAGAAATTCAGGTGTGCACGCTAAACGAACAAACAAACACGCACCCGCCGAAACATAGCCTAGCGAGCATTAACACTTGAGTCGAACGGCTCCTCCTACTGTTTCGAATCGGTTTACGGCCTGTAATTTTTGCGCAACGATCGGCCGGCTCACGGTGACCAGGTAAAAATGGAGAAAAGGGTGCCGGTCAGGCGCCGGCGCCGGGTTTTGACACCTGTGGTGGTGAGTTTTCGCCCTCGCTTATACCTGCTTCACGTGTCTCGCCCAAACACTGTCCCTGCCGTTAAAGAAACCCCTTGTAAATGTGTTGCGATAAATAATTTTTACGTGCCGCTGGACCTTTTTCCTCGCCCGAACAACAGCAGATCTATGGGGGAGAGTGGTGAAAGTTACTTTGGTGAGGATCGTTCCATGCATCGATGGGCTGCTTAGGGCGAGACACGTTTATTTGTACCTTTTTTTTCAAATGCTCGATGCTTCCCTCCTTTCTATATATTCGGGCTTGCTCGTTCGTTGCGTCGTTCGACAAATATTAATTGAAACTGTTTCGCCGCAGGTAAATTAACATTGATCTTGGGGATTTTATTACGCCCTAACGATCGTGCATGGTAACTCTGCAACGTCTAAGCGTACGTGTGCACGGACAATTATCTCGAGTGTCTCAATGTTTTGTGTAAATAAAAACAAAAGAACCGAGCGAGAACCGTTTATTTTCACGCGACGACGCGCAAGCAGCGTGCTGTAATTTCCCCGATGCAGTCAAGACTATACGGATAGCTTTACAGTTGCGCCAATTACTGTAAACTTCGGACCGCGATAAACTTATTCTTCCGCAAGCGGGTAGGTACGAATTTCTGTTCGACAGCTTCCGGATATTTCGGCAGGCCGTTAAAGAGTTAAAGGACCGCAGAAAGGCCGCTGCAGCAGGTGGCGTGTCCCCGCGGCAGGGTGTTCACACCCCTCAAAGGGGTGGACGGCCACGCGAATCGACGTCGTTCAGATCGCGTTGCATTCAATTAGGCCGTCGGATAAAGAGTCGTGCTTTCCCCGACAACCTTCTATTCTCTTCCACCTTCTTTCCCTGTTTTCAGTCGCTCACTTCCACCCCTCCCCGAACCACGTTTCGCCACGTTCCAGAAACGCTATTCGACGGTTTCACTCTCAGCTGCATTACCAAACAAAAAATCCCTCGAGGGGCACGCGAAATGATAAGCGTCGAGTCAAGCACGCGTACAATACGCGCGCCTCCAACTCATCCTGACAAGCAAACGAGGCTCGTCTTCTCGCCCAGAACTCCATCCAAAGGCAGACCAAGCCGCCGCGGAAGCGCAGACCCATTTACCCATACACAACCCCGTCCAATCGAAACGGGAAGTCGACGCGAGTCAACGTAGGCAGGCGTCCTCGCGGCGCGGTCGAACGGCGAAACGGCCGCCTCGCCGCGGCCCGAGGGCCGAATAAATAAGGGCCCGGTTTCGCCCGGTCGCCGGTCGGTCCCCCCGGCTGGGCCAGCGTGGCCACGGCTCGCCGGTAGCCGGGCGGGGCGCGCAAGATCGCGACGCCGATGGGGTTAGAGCGGGTCGAAGTATCGCGAGCCGGTGGCCCTCGAATTCCGAATTGGTAGAAACCGACCGGGCGTAGCTGGAAGAACCCGGGAGCTCGGCTCGGGGGCCCCGGTTTATGGTGGCCGTTCCCGGGCCAAAAGAATAGATATGACGTATTCATGAGGATGGCGCGGGTTTGTCAAGCAGATGGCACGGCGATAGCGGCGCGTCGGAACCCCCGAAGAAAAACACGGAATAGTTGCGGCTCGCTCGAGGCGAGACCGGACCTGTTTTCTATCACCTTCCTTCGCGTCTGCTCCGCGTCGACCCCCCTTCGCCACCTGCCCCCCCCCCGCCCCCCATACGTCTCGCAATAAAATCCGATTTGACGTCAATTTATCTACGGATATTTCAGCGACCGCGGCGGCCCCCTTTTCTTCTTCCTCCGCGTCGTCGAGCGTCGCGCATGAATTTCGCTCGCAACCGGCTCCTTCGGCACGGCCCCCTCCGTCTTTTTGCCGGGGGCTCGCGTCGCTAATAAGATCGTGCAGTTACCGATGCGGATCGTTAGGGATCGAGATATTGAGAATCGGATTTATTGGTGGTTTCTTCTCGGACCGCGGGTTGAGGGGGGAGGCGGCCGATATTGTTGCGCGATATTGTTGCGCGCCCCGGGGAAGTTTGCGTCGTTTGCGTTGGACGCTCGCGTTTTCGAGGACGAGGATCGGGTGGGTGATTTTTGGCCGCGAACTCGACGGGCGGTCGTTTGAGGGCGAGGCGATGGATCGTCGTTGACGGATCGCGTTCTCGACGGGACAATCGGCAAGGTAACGGAGGAGGAAAGACGCGTTTAGAAACGAAAGCTACGGGCTGCGACTTACGTGCAAATTATACGTCCCCATCTCCGAGGCCTCATGTCTATTCAAATGACATCGTTTCGTTGTAATATGCATTACTGTTTCATTATTATATACACGTGATAACGTCATATGTTTCCCTTTCAATTGTACTCAGCCATCTCGAGACTAGGATTTTCTGTTACAGCGAAGTGTAAGCTTACCATCTCGCAACGGATCAACGATTATGAAACAACCCGATATTAGAAAACGGTTGCCCGTTCTATTGCGTCTGCCGTTTGCTTTTGCAATTAATGGAAGGACAACGACACGTTTATTTCTTTCCTCAGCGTGGCAGTCGAGAATTGATATATATCAATATTAATGGCCGTGTCATGGGACTAGACCCATTACTAGGTTGCTGTTTTGCTGGATATGACGAGCACGGCCGACCTGGTTCCACCGGTCTCCCCATATACGATAGGCAGTAACCTCCATGCACACGAATACAGGTGTAAAGGTGGGATACGCTGTCCGCGTGGACATCTTGCGTGCTGGCGGGTTCAAAAGCCTGTACTGCTAACAAATACGGTTGTAAAGCAGAGAATTCCCTATATGAGGAGCTTCTTTCTTCAATTCCTGAAGCTTTGATCATCTGACAATCGTCGCAGGAAGTGTTGCAACAAGACCAAACGTGCGCGTCCTCTTCCAACGAGACATTTGAATTTGACTTTGTATGCAAAGGACTGGAGGAAAGGACTCCGGGCATTCTGTCCTGAATAAGTGAACGTTAATTACACCACGAAGGGGTCAACGCTCGTGTTCTTTTCTCATTTAAGGAATTTCGTCGGCCCGAGTTTAATTGTGTTTTGTAAAATATGAATTATACTCCATTGTAAAGTATCATGTATAATGCGGTTCCTTTCCCTCACGCGTGTCAGCGTCTTCTTCTCTTTCGTTCGTTTTCATATAACAATTCTCTCGGTCCCGCAATGTCTTCGAAGTATCGATTGCAGGTGATTTTCATTACTTGCATTGAAAATACTCGCACTCCTCGTACGGCAAATCGCGAGGGCGCAATCGTTGTTTCGAAGACTCGAGGCGCATCGACGATTCGACGCGCGAGCCCCAGCTTAACCACTCGCGTCGCGGAAACAAAGGGGAGAAAAATTGCTTCCCGATAAATTGGGCTTCCAGCGTAAAGATTAGCCCGAAATGGTCGCCGCAAAATGAGACGGTAGATGGTTGCCATGTTTTCAGAACAGCGGGCTACGTCGGATCGTTTTCTTGCGCGATTTCGAGCTCTCCTGCTGTTCTTCTTTGCCCCCTTCTTCGTTCTTTCTCGCGCACTTGGACTTTTTGCCCATGAAGGTCGCCGCGAGAATACCTGCCGCTCCTTCTGCCGTTTTGTCGACCGAGTACCGCGAAATCATGCAATTCCTGGTTTCGCGGAGAACCCTGTAACAATCGAAGGGACAAGAAGCGAGCAATATTTCCTTCGCTTTTGACAAGGATACCAGTATTTCTTTCCTCATCTTATTTACCTGTTGCCTTATTCGCTTGCGATTTTTACGGCGGAGCGACGCGTGTTTCACGTTGAGAAAAATTTTATACACTGCCAGGTGTATTCAACGCCGACGCTTGCACCGAAGATCGTTTACGGGCGGTCGAAATATTTTCGAGGGGGGCGAATTCGAAGGAATTATCGTTTTTCTCAGATTTTAGTCCGCGTTCATTTTTTGCCGACGATTCTTTCCATTCAAGATTACAAGTAAGCAAGCGAACGCGGAGATATTCGCGATCCGGTTGAAGCGTTTGTATTAATCCGATGTACGGAGGAATCGCGTTCTCGACAGCGGTTATTTATGATTATTAGCTGACGGCTGTTAAGCAAGAGCGGTTGCGCCTTTTGGATTGGTTTCAGATTAATGTCAGAAATCGAACGGAACGACAGAGCGAAATGAAAACGCGACATTTGCGACTGCTTCTTGCTGGCATTCTTTTTCCCCTCGACGTTCCCTTCCCTTCTTCCTTGCCCTTTTTCGGACGCAATAGTTTTTCACCCGCAATGGTCGCACGAAAATAGCTCGGGCGCTTCTTGCAAGTACTCCGACGTCGCTCAGATTTCTGCTACGCGAGACGAAGTACGACCGTGCTGAAATTATTGTTACTATTACTTCAAGCTGTCCTTCGTTTTTATCGATCAGCTGAGAATCATTCTGCATACGTGGGTTCAATTAGAAGCACCATGTTATTAAAAACCGGTCGAACTAAAAATTACCAGTCTCGCGTTCGTTTATATCAGAGATATAAACTTCCAGCAAAAGATTTCGATCGAAGGCTTCGCAATTTTGCGCTACACCGCAGCTCGCAGCTGCATTCGCCAATAATCCCCGTTTAGATATTGACTTGCCACTATTATCATGGGACACGGGTACAGCAGTATCTGAATTTAGCACCAACTGTACATAATATCCACGGGGAACGAGCAGTAAAAAATTACTGCCGTCACGAAACCCACAATCGCTAACACGACCGTCGCCGTCGCCTTTAAAATCGTTCAACGATTACGCTTAAAGTACATTAAAGTGCTCGCGTACTCCGCAATGTAAAGTCTCTCTTGAGCTTGGTACCATGGCACCAACCTTCGTCATCATGGATCCCTCTCAAGTGTCTCCTCCCCCCTCTCTCACTCTCTCTCTCTCTCTCTCTCGTTCCCTCCACGCTGTACTCCATACTCCGTTCTCCTCACCCCTTTCGGTTTAACATTTCCCGGACACTCGTCTGCCAATATCCCACCCCGTTCACCGGCAATAACAATAATAATGCCCGACGGGGCTCGCGATGGCGGCGACGACGAGAGGCAGGGACGCGGCCAAGGCCGGCAGAAAGGGGCCCGGGTCGGCCGATCGCGGATCTCGGTCGCATAAATTTGTTTTAATTGCCAGCGACGTTACATTTTGCTTTAATTATGCCGCATTATCTGGGAGGTAAATTAGGTAGGCCCGGCTCTCGGTCCATCTTCCCCTCCCGTCTTTTCCCCAACCCTTTCACCGGACCCCTTGGCCCCGGCTGTCCCGTGTCCCCGGGACAGTTCGCTTCTAGTGATGGGCATTCGATTCTTCCCGTTGCTCCTGGCTCCCCGTGCAATTCGATCCGAAGTTTCGTTCGCGAACACCTTCGACATCGTTCGTCGTATTTCCCGATTTCTCTTTCAGAAACGAGGATCAAGTCATTTTCAACGCACCGCCGTAACACGATCTATTCCGTTCGATAATCTCCCGTCATCTATCGATTACCGCCGTTGTTCCGTTCTCGACGGAACTTCTTTAATTCCCGAATTAAAAATGTTCCACGTTCAAGGTTCGACGCCTAACCCGCCGAACGCGGCCCGTTGATTATCAACCGGGACTCGACGCAACCTAACGAAAATTCATCGACCGCCGCTCCACTCTCCGTCCACGGAATTCGTTTAATCGCCGATCGAGAACCAGCGCCGGGGCAACTCGTCCGTCGCGATTTATTCGGCACGGCGCCGGATCAGCCCGCAAACGCGTATGTATATTACACGCGGCTATAAACGCGCACGGCCGTGCAACGACGGAAGGAAACGCTGGCCGGATCTGGTTCCAGGCGACTCGAAGCGTCTTGAGCTCATCACTAGCCCTCCCTGCGGACTCCGCCACGGGATAGGATCTTTCTCCACCCGCTCCTCTTTCTTCCCGGCCGATCAGGACCCTCGGGGCCCGCCACCCCAATTCCCTGTTCCCTCAGAACAGAGAGAGCGTGTGACAATTTACTCGGCCGATCTCTCCGGGCCCTCGTCTGCCCACCCCACCCGCTCCTTTCACCCTTTCTTCTCTCGTTCTTATGGCCGCGTTATTTATGCGGGGTCCGGCTAATAAACATATGAACGCCCGTGGCCTCTCTCGTGAGACCAGGCCACGGCGCACACACGCATGCACACGGGGCCCCGAGCATTGTCTCGTCTTATTAACAGCCGGCCGGACGATATATCTCGCTTGTCCCCGCCGGTCCCGGCCTCCGGGAACATCTACCGACACCTTCGGGAAAGGACAGGGTGTCATAGAGGACTCGGACAACGTCGCGCGCGCACGCCCACGGACGCTTTGGGGTACATTTTTCCCGGCTCTCCACTCGGTGGACCGTGGAGCCCTTGAACGGCCCGGTGCGACATGGATTTTATATTTCGAGCGATCGTCCGTGGCGGTGAGCGACCCGGGTACGGCGGCGAGTTTTACGGTGGTGGGTGATTTTTGTGACTCGCGTATTCGCGCGGAGGAGGAACGCGGACATCGAACGCGATAGGTCGCGAGGATGTAAATTTCGGTTATCGCTCGCAACGGGAATTTTCGGGTTCTTCGAGCGTTTCTTTTCGCTGCGGTGTTACGCTCGATTCGTAAGCGTTCTGGAAGCGTATCGGTGGAGTACGAAGCGAAACGACGGGGCGACGATGCTGGTGCTCGATGTGCCGCACGGTGTAGGGTGAACGAAAATTCGCATTTATATTTCAATTACGCGACGAATCTTGACGGACGCCCTTGTCGGTCGCGGTGGACACGTAGCCGTGGCCCGTGGCTCGAGAGAATAACTGCCCGACGCTTTTGTCGCAATTGACGGGGTTAATTGAACGGGGATCGAACGCAAATCGATTCGTTCGCCGCAGAGCGGGGATCCGCGATATAATGAAATACCTTAGCACCGATTCAGCGTAACGAGTAATTGTTCGCCGACGCCACCTTGACCTATCTCAACGGGGAGTATGACAGCTAAAGCGATAAAGATGCGCAACAAAGAATATACGCCCCGAAGTAAAACGAAATTTCGACATCGTAACCGAGTTGCGACGAATAACGACGACTCGAACCGAATTGAACCAAAGATTCAAGGTGGGTGGGGGGACTATCGACGAACGATTAGATAGGCTCTCGTTGGCGGACGTTGAAAGTTTCAACGGTCCCGCGAACGGGGCCTCCTTCAGAAGCATCTCTATGGCAACGAGCAACACGGAGAGGCACCGAGGAGAGAAAGGAGGAGCAGCTCCTTTCGGACCAAGCGCAGAGGGCCAGTTTGTAGAAGCGACGCGGCCGTGATGTCAACGAATATTTATTTAATTGGCTCCGCGGCGGCGGCGGCGGCGGCGGCGCGACGTCGAATGCTGCCGCTGTGTTATGCGGGGGCGATCTCCATCCTCTGCCCCCCCGTCCCCAGGGGGAGGGGGGCAGCGGGGACGGTACCCCCAATATTATCTTCGAACGTGTCCCAGCGTCGTGGGCAAAGCGATCGGCTATAATCGGGTGTCTCATCCCTCTGTTTCCTTCGGGGGCCCCGACTTTTTTAAGTGGATAAAGTGAGTGAATGTTTTATTAGCCGGTCGGCGGACAGGGGACCGATCCTTCGCATTCTTCGCGATTTCGCGTCACGGGGACGACGGTAACGCCGAGAAAGGATATTCCGTATCGAGCGTGTTTCACGCATTCGACCCGTTCGCGGGTCAGAACGATTAACTTGCGGCTTCTCCGTTGTTCGTCCCTATCAGTTTCACTGTCGGGGCCGCTTGATCGACGTCCGATCATTTTGCGTTCGCGACGGATTTTCCCGGCGATGAGCGAGAAAAGCCTCGAGCTTTAAGGCCGCACCGCGTACGAAATTCGGGGCAGCACTAAATTTCCATGTTTCGAAAATGCTCCGGATTCTCGTTCTTCGGACCACAGCGACCGAAGGACAAAAAAAGGAACGCGAGATTACTCGAAACGACCGATCGCAACCTTCATACGTATCGAACACCTCGTTTGTTCTCGCGGAATGCTCCTTGGGGTACCACCTCGCCGGCGAGCAAAGAAAAAAAACACGGTCCGTCCAACGGGTACGTAGCTCTCCCTCCTGATAAGAACTCTCGCCGTCCCTCCCCTCCCTGCCCCCAATGGTAATCAACGACGATACCGGTCCGCCGCGGACGAAGGGCTTCGCATAGCGGCGACGTCTGGTTATGGCAGCATTACTCTGTCCGAGGGGACGCGTCAAACTCAAAAACCCAAACATTCCCCGGCACGTTTCTACCCCCCATCAATCCGCGGCCCACGCATACCGCGGCGGCGCGGTTAAGTGTCCTCCGATAAGCGAAACGAGGCTACCGGACGTAACTTATTGGCAAGTTGAGCAGAAGCACACCGCAAATGGAATAGCCCGCGGAACATCGAGCGTGCTACCACGGTTCGTCGAGGGGGCGAACGAGGAGCGGCGGCGGAGGGGCTGCCGGGGGGGGAGGTTGGCGATGGTGGTGGTGCGCAAGCAAAGAGGAATATCTGTCGTGGAGGGCGGGAGGAACGGAAGGAGAGCTCCTCTCGAGCGGCCGGAGTGATTTGTGAAGACGCTCCAGCGCGGTCGTAATCACGTGGGATCTCCGGCTCCCGAGGGAGCGAGAGGGCCGTATTGGGACCGCCGCCGCAGGGAACGGGACCGACAGATTCTTATTGTTATTATGGGGAGTGACGTCCCACGATCCTGGCATGTTTATGCGTCCAGATTCGAGGCGGCCTTGGCGACGAACCGCGGCTGAAGCCGAATCAAAGAGTCTCCTCCGGTCAGTCCTCGTAACCACCGGCCCCTCCTCGACGAGCGGACCTTTTTGTCCGGCCAGATCGCGCCGGAGGGAGGAGGACCGGTGAACGACATCGGTGATCGGGAACGTTTCTGATGACGGCGCTACCGGTCCGCTTAATTACTAGACTGGGAACGGGATCGTCTCGCGGGAGGTGCGCGTAGGCGCCTCGGTGCTTGGTCGGTTGGGCGTTTGGACGAATTCGCAACGGGTTGACTACGTTGCGAGATCGGTGAACGCCGGATAGGCGAGTTGGTCGAAGTTGGATTACGATATTGACGGAGGTTTGCGGGAGTGCGTTGTCGGTTTGAGTTGCGAGGAACGAAGCGGAGCGTCGACGATCGAGGTGTCTTTCAAATTCTCTTCTTCGGTTTTATTGAGGCGTTGAATACTTATATCTCACCGCTTGGACAATTGCAAACCGTTTCGCAAATTTCGACAGAAATGAGTTCAAGAACATTAGGAAACCATATATTCGTACAGCTAACTGTAATACCTTCGCATCGTTATCTGTATCGCTCTCGAACGTTACAAGCATCGAAACGTACTTCTGTTGAGCGATCGAATTAGCAAAGCGGTACTTGCTCGATCATTTTCACGCGTATTATCCGCGATACGCCGTTCGCTTAAATTCCACGCGCGACACCGCGCCGCTCTCGATTCGCGAAGCAACGACCGCAACCCCCATTCGCGGAAGGAAAGTTTCAACGAACGCCGAGCCAAATCGGCGGACGTCGGTCACGCTTCCGCCCTGTTTCTTAACAAAATCTGTCGGGACAAGGGGGTGTGTTTATGACGCCGCTCGTCCCAGGGCCCCGGCCTCATAAAGTGGAAACGGCACGAGCCGATGTAGCAACGGAACGTGCTCCTGGGCGTGGCGGGGCCCCAGGGCGCCTCCGACGGGAATAAATTATCTCGCGGGCACGAGCCGCGGCACCCCGGTTATTATTGCCTAATAGGGGGCCAAACAAACGATTCCCGCCTACCCTCGATGACGGCGTGATTAAATTGTTGTTAGGACAGGCGGCTAGGCGCTCGGAAACCGGTTGAAAGAGGCTGGCTAGCCGCCGGGCGCGGATAGATCGATTGAAACGTTCGTTAGCTAAATTTCTGCGTCAGGTATCATTTCGCGCGAGCGATTTTATCCGCCGGAAAGTTTGCTTGGCTCGGCTTGCGCTTGGCGCGGTTCGAGGATCGCGAACACTCTTATTTTCGTCGCGCCTCTTATCCGGCGAACTGGTCCATCGAATTTAAACGGGGGTAAACCGAGGGTGGGTCGAAATTTAGTCGAACGCTAACAGATATTCGTCTTTCCATTAGCCGGGAACATTCTGGAAAGTTTGACGGCGAATGTTCTCGACTGAGGGACGTCCAGCTCTCGCCGCTATTATCCACCCCGTTTTAACGACACGCGCTCCTCTAGATCGTGCGCAAATCGAATTACATATCGCTGTTCTTTCCCGACTGCGGACTGCCCTCCTAATAGGGCGCCCACCTTCGTGTCGACGAAGCGAACGACACGACGCCAGCCGATAAATTTAAACCTCCTTCGCGAAGCAAAGGGAACGACGAGGAGCTGCGCCTCTGTCACCGCACTCGCCAGTTTCAATATGAACGCCGGTGAAAAAGAATTCTCGGACAACTAACTTCACCCCCGTGTACCGTATACGCTCGCCCTTCCGACCGTTTCACCCCGGCCACAACGAAGAGATCGTTAAGTTCGCGCGACGAACCGTCCAACACTATTCTGGACCCGATCTCTGTACAACCTTGAACTGGTAAAGCTCGTGGCCTCTGCTCCGCCTCGATTCAGGACGCAAGGACGTTGTTTGAAACCGCAGCGAACCCTGACTGAGCACCACTATCTGTGTTCCACTCTTCCTTCGTCTCCATCTGTCCTCAACCAATGTCCCTACCCCTTTACCATATCAGTTCTCTCTCTCATTCTCTCTCTCTCTCTCTCTCTCTCTCTCTCTCTCTCTCTCTCTCTCTCACTTTCTGTTACGCTATCTCTGGATTCTGGCCCTTTCTCTGTCGTCACGGGCATCAAAGCAATGTCTCGTTTACACGGCTGTCGCGCGATACTTTATGCTTCAATGTCGACACACGTTGTCGCCTGTACGCCTGTACCGCCTGTATGCCTGGCCAAGCGGGACACGTGAATTTTATCCGACATGTCCGCGGCCGGATCGAACCGGCGAACCCGTTCGAAACGTGTATCCGGTTGGAAGTGTAGCGGGCTCGGCCGGCCGAAGAAAATTTCACGGGCACGGATATGTACCGTATATCGATTTACGATACGTCGCGTCTATTTATTATTCGCCGATGGAAATTTCGGTTCCGTCTAATAGCCGCGCGGTTGGCTTGCGCGCGACAATTTGCGTAGAAACGCGTTGCTCAATACGCCTGTATAATATTCGAAGACCGTGCACGCGTTCCACGGAGGCCCGACGTCGGATTCGTATCCCACGGAGTATCGAACACGCGTTTACAATCGATATCCGGCACACGGATCATATCCATCGCTGACGTTTCAACGGATCTTCCATCGAACTCGCGCTTCGGAGTGTCCGCCTTGGAAAATTGAGCAAACGCAGCCCGGCCTCCTTCAAAAGCGCACAAACAAACGTTCAAAGTGACGTACGACGAAGACGAACATATCGATACGCGTTTGTTCAGCAGTGGCACGAAATTTCGCGCACCTCGCGGATACAAACAGAACCCTCGAACAGTCGCGTTCAATTAACGGTAACCGAATTGTTAATTCTGCCCGTTGGTCGGCAGGTGAACCGTGGCGTCGCGCGGACGAAGAATCCGCGTTTCGCGACGCGTTAACGATACGTCATTACCGGCAACGAATACGTCCGTTCCAGCCGTATCCGTCAAAAAAAATCTGGCGAGCTTCCAACGAAACGTAGTCCGGCGTCACTCCCCCAGCAACCCTCCAGTCACGGAACGCGATAAATCTTCCCCATCGACACCGGCCTGGCAATCGGCATGAACAGTGGGCATTTGTATATCGAGAAGATAGGAAGAATTAATTAGAGGTATCGCTGGTATCTCCGGGCGTCATTAGCGGGCGTCGCTGTCGTTGCTGGCGGGGTACACGTGTGTAACCTCGCATGACCGGGACCCTTTAGCGAATCTCACCTCCTTGTTCACCCTTTCCTCCCCCCCCCCCCGCCCCTGCCGCTCTGCCCCTATCCACCGTGGGGCATGATTCATTTTTTCATGGGGCTGCCCGTTGCGTGTCGGTGACGTCCAATTTACGCGGGCCAGTCGCTTGTCGTAGCCGACGCGGGCTTAAATCAACAAGATGTAATTTGGAAAAAAACGGAACAGAAATTCGTATACCGGGTCCCGGACCCACGGCGAGGAAACCCGTCTGACGGTGCTCGAAGGAGAACGCGTTCAAGATCCATCGGATCTTAAGCTCGGATCGTTGAGGCCGACGAGCTTTGTCGCGATTCAATTTCGCCGAATTGTTTTCAGTTGCACCGATTCGCGAACGTAGACGATCGCGGGCCTCGTTCTTCTCGACGCGCCTCGTCGGACGCGGTGAAACTAGCGCGTAAGGAAACGTTGCATTCGTAACGGTTGTCCCGAGAAATCGGTCAGATCGAAGCGTCGTTAAATCGTACCGAACGATTCTCTCCAACACTGTCGCGACGCGCGTATCGAAGAAACCGCGACACATTCCGCCCCTCGCTACTGACCCAAACGCCAAATTCTACCCGCTGCGCCCTGTAAACCTCGCGTTCCCCGCACGACCCTGCGATTCCCCGCAAAACTGTATTCCAATCGCCGGCGTTGCGAAAAAGGAGCAAGGAAAAAAAGCAAAAAAAAAAAAAAAGAAAAGAAGAACCGGCCCGCAGTTCGGCGGTACTCGCAGGCTGTCCGTGAAAAAAACCAATTACAGTAACGACGGGGAACACTGTCATGACCTTTTCCCGTCGATCGAGGGGCAAGGGGGTCGGCCGGCGAGCCGTAAATCTCGAATAGGCGGGCACCGATTACCATAGACACGCCACGCGTTGATTATAAACATAATTAAAAACAACAACGGCCGGCCGACGTTCCTTTAACGTATGCAACCGGCTCGATGCCGGTGGTCCTGGCACGGGACGCGCCGACCCAGGAAGCTTCGATCGTGTCTCCACCGAGTACCCTATCGATCCTCATCGATCCCGATCGTCGATACCGCCGCTACCGTTCGTCCCGCCCTGCCTCTGCGCCGTGTCTGCCCTGTCTGCGGTCGCGCGGCAAGAAAATGGAAAAATTCAAGCGGACACTGGTCCGCGGGGGACGACTTTTTCGCGGAAGCTGGGCGGGATCGCGGATAAGGAGCGACGCTGCCTTCGATGTAAAACTGGATGATGATTTTTATTGAACCCTGAAAACGGAGCCACGGAATGGTTTTTTGCATTGCGCCGGAGTCGTGGTTTCTATCGGCAACGGTTGCGTCGCTGTTTTCTTTTTTTTCTTTTTTTTTGCGTCTTTTCGGACACAGATTTTTTTGGGGGGTTTTAATTGGTTCCTATTGGCTCGCCGTTGGCAATGTTTTTTCATCGACGCTCATGTGCCTGGCGGTTAGGTTCCTGCGTTTGGCGCAGCTCGTTGTTGCACGGATTTCGGGTTAAACAGTTTTCGGGGGGGGGGGGGGGGGGATTGAACGGTTGAAATTCGTTGCAGTTATGAATTTAATGGGAATTAACGAAATCGTACTTGTTGCCGGTGTTGCGAAGTGAACTTGGTCGCAGAGACCAAACGGTAAGTCCAATGCGCCCGAAAACGTGACACCGGTTTCATAAGAAATATTGCCATAATTTCTCGACGTTATCGCCCAAACTTCGACCTGCACTTAGAATTCCCGTAAAGGGCGGGTCGTCGATCGTCTCGTCGCCGGCAGTTCGCGAGCGAACGACGCCGCAAATCAAAATCCCGCGTGTCTTTTTAAAAGCGAAACAAGAAGAAACAAACCGAAACGGCATCTGGCCACCGCAAATTACATATGTCGAGAAAAGGAGATAAGCAAACATCGCGGTCACTGTTATAATAAGCTCGCATGATCGAGCGAGGTCGAACTATCTTGCCTTAGAATCAACGGGGATACGTAAAATCGTCGTTCGGGCCGCGTATAAAATCGTGTATTTACGGCGTCGCGATGGCGCACGGATGTCCAAATGTAAATTCATTTCATCAAATGCCGACCGAAATTATAAATGCCCGCGGCTGCCTCGATTCAGGCACTCTAACGATCCGCCGGTATTCCAGCCCTCCGCTCTGCATAAAGATCTTTATCCGCGCGGCTGTTCGTTTTCCAACGGGCTGGAACTTCAACGCGAATGAGACTTTCACGAATGTACGTATCGGCGACCGAGTCGTTGGTTTTCGCGTTTGTTGAAATATTTTTACGCGCGGCGGTGCGCGGCTGTGACACGGCGTAGTTTTCGCGCGGCGAATAAAGGAAAACGGAACAAAACGAAGTGGAGCGGTACAAACGACGCCGGTGTATCGGTGGTGAATTTATTTGCGAGTCCTTGGTGATTGCCGGGGAAATATCTCGCGGTTATTGAAGCGAACGGTTCACGCGGAAACGTTGGTTAGGGACAATTCGATGTACATATTTTAAATGTAACGAGACGAGGGGAAACGGTAATTGTTTGGGCTGAAATCGATGGTGAGATAATCTCGAGTATCGAGGGACACGAGACGCGCAGGGAGGCTTCGTCGAAATTAGAAATTTCGCGAAGCAATCGTGGATCGTCTGTCAAACAGAAAGCGAATGAAATTGTTCGGCACGGTTCGGCCATTGATATCTTTTCGCGTTGACTCGAAGGATCGGTAGCAGGTCCCCGAACGTTCCCTCGATATCGTACGATTCCGGTGAATAAAAAGCGGAACGAAGTTAATAGAAAGTTACACGTACTGTAGGAACTAATCTTAACTGCCTGACGCTGCTCCATTCGTTAAATATTACTAAACATTTTCAACGGCGGACGGGCCGAGTGAAATTCAAATCCCGACGTCGGATTCCTACGTAACGCGACAGAACGACGAACACCGGACACATACACAAATTCCCTGAAGGAGATACACAAATAATTTCACTCCTTATAAGCAGATCCACAATTTCCATAACGTATTCAAAGCGTATCGCACTTACGACGTACAAAATATCTCGGATATACCTGAAATGATATCACACTCGACCCGTTTACGAAACGTTGCGTCCGCGTGAAACGTTTCCCAACGGGTACACACCATTGCGCGCATCGTCCCAACGAAATTCATCCGTTGTCGTCGACGATCGCCGTACGACCAATACCAGCGAACGTGTCCAAAAGCGGTGTGCAGTGTCCATCGAGGGCTCACGACACGAGGGGGACGATGCAGCCTGAGAGCACAGCGACGATTCCAACAAATTTGCACCTCTAATCGCACCTCGCGATACGAGTATAATGAGAGCATGACGCCAGTCGGGGCTAAGGATGAAGGAGCTCGGCAAAGGGACCCGATTGGATCTCTGTGGCCGGCTAGTGTGAGAGGCCGGGCCTCACCTTTGACCCGACGTCCACGTTTTCGTTTTATTCTTCCTTCCCTTCGCCAGCTCGTTTCTTTCGTTCGATCTCTCGGTAGCCTCGGGGTCCTGTTCCCCGCTCTCATATTCATCTCATTCTTATTCTATCGATTTCACGCTGTTTCTTGTGCCATTGGCCGCGCGCCGTCGCGTCGTTCCGTCCAGCCTCGGGGTGCACCTAGGGGCTCGCTACCAGGGAAATTAATTTCACCTTAATCTCTTGCTCTCGACGGCGCTGGGTATTCGCGCATTGCGAAATGAAGTTCAACTGTACGGCATCGGACGGTCTTGTGACAGCGCGACAACGATGCACGGGACTTCCCGGAAGATTATAATTCGATGATTGGTAACGACGCGTGGGTAATGAACTTCTGGAAAAAGATTCTTTTACCTCTTGACGGGGAATTCGAAAGGATCGACCGAGAACCACTGATTTTGATAAAGAAACCGATACTCGAAGGCGGTCGCAGCTGCTGTCCAAATCAGCGTATCTTCCTGTCACGAAAATTCCTCCGGATAATCTAATAATCGTTGCTACACGATACACCGAAGAAAACAGAAACACAAATGTCTCCCACTGTCGAACGATCGACGCTCGAATCTCCAAAGCAGATCCGTCAGACATCAATGTTGTGTGAAAAGAAGGAAAATAACGATCGACGCCCTTCGTACTTCATCTTCAACAAGTGGACCTGGTGCGACTGAACACCTAGGGCCAATACACGCGCGCATTCGCTGTCACTATGATACGCCAGCCACGCTTGCCATAACTTCGTCTATTACGATTTCCCTGGGAAACATCGACAACGACGAAATTTGTTACGCCGCTAACAAACCGTCCTCGCATCATTAACCCATAGAACACCTCGGGCGCTACCGTCAGGGACCGGGTACCAGGTCTTTAAAAAAATAAAAAAACGCCGGGTTCATTGGCGTGCTATAATTGATAGAGTGGTAAAGGCCCGCGTCCAGCGAGTCTCGAACGATCAGGCAGAAATGAATCACTGCCGTGCTCACGCACACGCGGGGAAGGCAGCGCGCGTTCCGGCCTTAATACGGCCGTAAAGACAAGCCGCAGTAATAATAAAGTGATAATAAAACGAAAAGCGATGCCCAATCGTCTCGCAGACACGCCACAGGGAGTTTATTACACGCTGCCATATTATATGCAAGGAACGGGCCGGCAACGCGGTGCCGCTGATTTTATGGGGCCCCGGCAATGAGGCCTTTATTCCCGCAACCTCCGCTACGTCCGACATTTTCCTTCGGCTTTATTGTCGATAAAGGGCCGACCGATTCGACGCGTAGATAGAGGGTCCACGGTTGTCGGTGTCTCGTTGTCGAGGGGTTGGCACGGCGGATGTGCGCCGCGACAGATTCGGGGACGCGTCGTTTCGAATAATTTTTGCACGGTGATAAGCGACTGTTGTATATCGAACCGCGGGTGAAATTTGTTCGACGCGTTAGGGGACCTTTCTTCTTTGGTCGACGAGTGCGGGTACGTTTTGCACGGTTACGGGGATAGAACAGAAAACGCGAAGCGCGATTCGCTTTGAAAGTATGGCGGATCGTTTTAAGATAGTGTGAACATTCTTCCGCGCGGAGTGACTGTATTTTTTTAAGCGTGAGAATGGTGCTCTGCTTCGTTGGTTCGGGCATTTTTAATGTAATAGGATGAGGAGAAACGATAATTGTTTGCGTTGAAATTGATGGTGAAAATATCTCGAGTTTCAAGAAATACGAGATACACAATGAAGCAATGAAGCTTCGATTTGGGGTAAATCTGAAATGATTTTCTGTGCAAAATATTTGAAACAAATGTACTATGGAACGGGAGATAATGCTGATTGCATATAAGACAATTGTATTCTAGTTTGACGTAACTCTTCTTTTTCTAAGTAGCTCTCGATTTTGGAGGTCCTGTGAAATAAGAATACCAAATTTCGGTCAACAGGATCACGTGGGAAAACCTGCTTCCCTTTATAGGGAACCCCGTAGATTATAATCCTTTCCTTTCCTATGTTTTATGATCGATGTCAGTATAGTAGCCACAAAGGTTTCACGGTACGGTATCATTAGGTGCAAAATAGATATTACTAAATATATTGCCCATAAATATTCGTCGTGTGAGGTAAGTCAGCGTTTGTCAACATTTATTGTCTATCCAGCCCTATCTGAGGATCCGTATACGTAACATCTTAGATCAGTAGATCTTTCGAAGATAAAATGATCGCGAATTAATTCTATATTTATTTATATCCCGCACGTCTATCGCAACTAAAACCAGCCGCGAAACTTGACCGACGCGATTCATTTTTCGGATGATTCATGAAACGCAGCTCAGTTTATTCTCACGAGAGAGAATAAAATACGACGTACGAAAACCTTTTGCGCCCGTCGCGGACACAAATATAAAGACGCAACAGATTTGCATCGCGTCCGACCAAATATCCGGAATCCCTTTCCTATTAAACATTCGCCTATGAAACTCTACACCAGTCTTCGGGTGTCTTTTTATTTCACCGTCGCATTCTTTGCGGCTTCGGTGCTTCGTGCGGAGGACGCGTAAAAACGCAAGTCGATCGGCGGGCAAAGCTCGACTGTCGTAGGTGACGAAGCAAGTAATGCGAAGGGTGGTCCCCGTAAGGTGAACCCCGGTCGTAATTCATCGGCGGACATCGTCCTGCGGCAGATTTTAATTTTAACGGCCAACTTTCTGGGCCCGTTTATGGGCCCCGATGTATAATTTTATCGCGACTGCCGATCTGACCGCGGCCATCCGGGCCAAATATTGTCCTCTGCCGGTGGAACGGAGGTGACAACGGAACGAGGGGCGGCCGGGGGGGACCCCACGATCGTAAGCGGATCGGTCGAAGATACTTTTACTTTCGACAGAGACGGATACAGGGCCTTTATGAATAAAGCCGAGCGAGATTTCGTCGATGTTTCTTATTATAACAGCGGAATCGTTGAAAGCGTGGAAAGAATGCGAGGAACGGATTCCCGAGCGCGACGAACCCCGGGCGGGTCGAGTTTGGCTGGATGGTTTCGGAACGAATCATTCTGGTTGCAGTTTGTCGGGATATGGTTGCTCGTGGTTAGAACTCGTGTGGTGTTAGAATTTTATTATTTCGTTGAGGGAGCGTTTTCGTGTTTGTTAAAAATAGAGTTCGAATTGCTGTATTTCTTACTGATACGTGTGCCGGTAATTACGAAAGTGTTTCGAGTGTTTGGAGAAAAGCGTGAAGAAATGGATTTAGTCCATACTTCGCGCCGCGTGTATTTCAATTGCAGGATTATGAAGTTAGTTTATGAAAATCGCGGAGATCTCGACTGTCCAACGAGGTGGGAAATAAAAGTATTCGAAATATTAGTTTGCTGCTGCTTCACGCTGACATCGGTGCCGAGGGAAATTGAACCGGCTGTACTCGAAGTCGGACAGGAATAACTTCCACTTCTTAAAACCGCTGTCACCAGAAAACATGAAATATAATAACTTCCATAGACGTTCATATCCTCCGCTTTCGTTCCTTAGATTTATACGAAGAAAGTTTCACGCAGCGACAGCTTTATTTCGTTCCTCGTCTCGTCATATTCATGTTACATTCCGTTCACTATTTTCCTCTTTAATTATACACGCATCTAGCTACCGAGACCTCGGGCCGTCGTTCCCGAAAAAGTAAACGAGATAAAATCATCCCCGGGCCCGCGTTCGATCCGAACGAAATTCAACGGTCCCGGGCATAATTCAAATCACCTCAAAACTTATCGATGCGTTAGCTTTAAAGGAGAACGCATTAACCCGCGATCGCATCTCGGCCCATTCAGCCGCGTAAATATGTACACGGAACAAGGAATCTCGTGGGACAGCCAGAAATCATGCGCGCGCGCGCGCGCGCTCGCCCAGTGAAACGAAAAGAAATCTATACCCTGGAAGAGGTAAGGGCTCCTTTATAGATTTGTAGAAAGTTGTAAATCAAACGTTAATGGGGGCCCGCTGTCAGGCATAAAGAGCTTGAAACAACGACGCATAACGATAAAGATAAAGGTCCGAGAGAGCGTAAAGGGTGTTCCGGCCCTCTGGCCCCCTTCCCTCCCCATCACCCCTACGTCATATTGGCTTTTATGGTCCTTACACCGGTGAACCAGTTTGTAAGCATGAACATTTAAAAAGCTTCGAATAGCCGTCATCAAAGTTTGAGGGATTTCCGCGTATCTGATGGAAGACGGCCGTAAATTTGGCCGGCGCGTCGCGGCGATCCTATCTGCCGCGAGCCGGCCAGAAAATATATATATATATATATATGTTCCATCGCGCTCGGAACACAGCTCCAGGTTGCACTGTAAAATCCTCGATTTACTGCCCTACATTGCAACATTTCGCTATTGGTGTTTTCGCGAAATCGAAGTGACAAGTTGTCGCGCGCGGGCCGACCGGTTTATCGTTGGAACACCGAGGCGACAGCCACGGCGGACGGTGCACCGGCGTTGCGTTAAGGGGTAACGTTCGAATGGAAATGGAAAATGAGGGATTTCCACGACGAGTGCCGAGGGGTTCGCGTTTCGCGAAGTTGAGGAAGGTGCGCGGACCACCGGGCCACCGCGCAGTGGTCCGAAACCGTGGAAACACGAACTAAATTCGTAGCACTGTTATTTACGCGTTATTCATTGTGAATAGAAAGATTTTAGGTGGTGCTCGAGTTACAGAATGTAATTGGAATTAAAAATTCTCTTTTCATAATTATTTTAACAATGATAACGGATAAAATGCTGTTCGGTCGAAAATGGTACTGATTTTTTTTTATGGTGTGTGGATATCTCTCAGGTTGCAGTAAATCAAATTTGTTACAGCCGATATCACGACTCTTGAAATACTGATTTCATCATTGAGATTCATTATTTGTAAAACAATTAATTGAAATTATATAGTTAATATGGAAATAGTTCGACGATGGGATTGTCGGTGCACCGTTTGGAGGAGGGTCAGTGGCGGAGTATTTCAAACGAGTTACCTGCATACACCTGAGTACTTGGTTCTCGGTGGTTGAATATTTTGGAACGGTGCGCCGTTTTTCAATTCGTTACGGCGATACAGGATTTTCTTTTTATCACTGCCTTGCGGTCTTCGATTATTTTATTAATAATGTTGCCTGCAGTTTTTGTTAATCTTTTGTATCTTCAAAATTGATTTTTTTTATCAAGCTTAGTAAAATTTCGTGTTCGGTACCGACTTTAGTATTTCAAAACGAGTGATCAAAAATGTAGTAATCTGACTTACCAGTAATTTATTTAAGCATGATTTGGATTATTGGTATTTTTGTACTGTTTGTGTCTTGTTTCAATTAAATATATTTCCTTTGTTCTATCTTATTCTGCGAAAGGCTATCGAATTAAGTTTTGTATGTACACGTAGATATATCATAATAATAGAAGTTAACGAGGGAAAGAGAAAGCGAGGAACTTTTACTATGAACGCAAAATATTTCCGTTCAGTTATGAATGAATTATTCATTTGCCATACGTTTTCCTGGCACAGTTTTTCGTCAGTTTCAACAGCCGACGAAAAAAAACACAAAACTCATGCGTAAGCGTACGAAAATATCCGTTTCATCTAAAACAATATATTAGACGAATAGTTTGCTCTGTTTTATACCTACGTCATAATTGGATATACAATCACGACGTATCTATCGTTAAAATTACTCGAAGCAGCAGCAGAATTGTTCAGATTGTTTCTGGAAATTCCGGGGCAGCCTCCGGCGGATCGTTAATTTTGCCAGTGATATTAAAAGATTAATGGTTCCGTTTCGAGAATCCGAAACCGCAGATTATTCATTAACTTCCCCGGTAAACGATCTTCCATCATCGTTCGTTGATTTGTTCTCGCGAAAGATAATAAACCGCCGCGCGCCAGATCACGGCCCGTGATATTCGTTCGGGGAAATTTCGTTGAACGAGATCGAGTCGATGTTCGATTCTCGTGCGAACTCGTTCACCTCCTGTCTACCTGTGACGAATGAAAATCCCCGCGATCGGTAACGTTCGTCCCTTGCGCGAAAGAAGAATAAATTAAACGATATTTATGGGGCAAAATTCCGGTTTGCTGATATTTATTGCAAAATTCTTGCGGATGCCGCCCCTCCTTTCCACGGTGGGCAACGAGTAATTATGCAATAATTGCAAAGAAAGATAAATGCTCGACCACTATGCAAATAATTCACTTTGATACAGTATATAACGCGGTTTCGAGCTGACGCGATTAACATCCGGGGCTGGAGAGAAATCGCGCATAAATAAATTACTGGCAAGTGAGATTACTATATTTTCGATTACTCGTTTCTAATTTGGATAGTTTTATTCATTTTCTTATCGCAGGACTTTCCAAAGCGGCAGCGCTTTTTCCGACCAATCGCAACGGAAAACTATTCTCTCTCATTTTCTGTTTTTCGAGGGACTGCCTCGGACACAATAGAGCATAATAATAAAATGCGCGATAAATAATGAAAGAAAAGTTTCCCACTCCAATCTTAAACAGCATAACATCGTAACAAGTATCAGGTCGTTCCCGAAGTACTCGGGCAAGTCGTAAGTCGTTGACCATTGATAACACTTTAATGACACCATAAGTGGCGACCGTACCATTTTAATGATACCATAACGCCATAAAGTGCAACAGATATCATTCGAAGGACCATATTTTTCACTAAAGAAATCTGTGAATATGTATATACACATGCAACACGACCAACACACGACGCGCCGTAGCGAGATGCTTTCACTTCTGTATAATTATTGGAGTACATTAATTTATTTCGTAACGACGTTCCCGACGTTATTTAGTATATTACTTACAACGGTATTTATTTATCAGCCTGCTCTTCACAGCGACAGATCGTCCTGTTTTGTTATCGATTTTTATTTAGAGATGTAATAAAAACAACGGTGGACGGGTTTCACGGAAACGTCAATCCTTCGTCGTTAATAACCGGCACATCGACGTCTGACGGACGCCTAGCGTCGCGGCTCGACGTCAGGACGCATTTGCTTGCACAACGGCCGATTGTGAAGCAGGAAAGCGACCGTGTTCAACCAGACCTCGGACAATTCCAAATATTATGACGCTTGAAACACGCCAGCGCAAGGCGTCGCGACGCATTCTGCGGTGGCACGACGCCTTCCGCGGGTTTGTCTATTTGAACAGGCCGTGGAACGCGAACCTTTCTGATTGTTGCCTTTACTGGATGTCGATGATCGCTAATGATACCATTTTGTTAAATCATTTTTGTATTTCTCTCACGAACGTCTTGCCTGTATACTGTTTACACCGGTCGACGCGGAATCTTGTATTCTCGGCCAAAGATGAAAATCGGTACGTAGATGTCAGATTCATCAATTGAATCGTATTACATTTCTGCGGGGCGCAAGGGAATTTAATATAATCTGATATCAGTATAACATATTGTTGCCAGCACGGTATCGAACGAAAACTGGCTCAGAGTTATGAATATTTATGCGCCGTGATCCGTCCTGCCTGCCTCCGTGGACGCTGGGTGCCATCGTTACACCTTATGTAAATGACTCCGGGCAGTTGTAATATACGAAAACGAAATTTGTCCCTATCTTTAGGAGTTTCGAAGAGCGTACCTTGTACCGTTTCAGCCGGTACACCCTGCATAGGGTCGTTTCAAAGATAAAGTGCATTTACGTGCACCGCTTATCTCGAAAGACTCGAACGAATGAATTAAGGTGAGTTCCTAAAACGTAAATAATGGCCATTTTTATTCTGTTATAAAAGAAAGGCGTAAAGAAATAATTTACGCCGGGACACGTGAATATTCCGTCGGGATATTACACTTCGTCGAGCGTTTCTACTCGAAACACCGCGTCTCGTCGGGCTTCGTTGACCGATACAAATCTGCGTAATGCGTGCGCGCATTTCTTTCTCGCGTGGGTTGCAAACATTTCCGTAATAAATAAATAGTAATAAACAATGAGCAGACGTTCGCGATACCTCCACCTCAGATTTTCCGCACGCGCCTCTATATTATCGTTAGAGTTCGCTAAATTACGGGACGACCCGTCACGAATTAATTCCACGATTCCGTCCCCGTTCAATTCCACGCAGCAGAGGAGACCTCGTCGCGCGAAATATCGTCGTACCCGTTCCAAACAAAATATTGCCAACCGGGCGAACGCGACGAAGACAGAAATCGCGAGTCGGCGATTAGCGCGGACGACGGGGAAAGCGTTTCAGCGGGTCCAGTCCCATTAGCGTGCAAAGCAAAACGGGAACGTCGCGTCGCGTCGCGTCGCGTCGCGTCGCCGAGGGTTAATGAAGACCGACCGCGACGATGTTCGAGGAACTTCATGCCGCGATTTATTCTTCCACGAATGGTTGCGCGCACGTGTCCCCGATCACGGGTGTATCCCTCGCCTAGGCAGAACGATCCTTTCGATGGAAACGCGACGGAAGAAACCGACGGGGAATGTTCTGCCCTATGGGGGTACGGATCCCCTTTTGCACCGAGCCAGCCCCCCGACCCCACCCCCCTGTTCGGTCTTTTTCCGTCGAACAAGGTGAGACCGGGCAGAAAAAAGTTCGACGCTGTCGCTTACGCGAAACGCTCGATCGTCGTCTCCGTCTTCACCGGGTCGTTTTTCCTCCGTAGGTGCGCGCCCTCTCGCTCTCTCCCTCTGTCGCGCTGTTTCTCTCCGCCGCTCGTTCCATTCAGCGGGGATTTTTCAGAGGCCGCACGAACGAGCGCCGTTTAGGGAATCCTGGAGGAACGAGTCGGGTCGCCGGCGCGACGGGGCGAGGGCTGCGCATCTGTGCGTGCGGGGTTGTATAATTAGAGTGCAACGCAATTTGTCCGCCTGCGAGGCCCGTTGAACAGGAAAGTCGTCCACGATCGGCCGATTTTTCTGTCGCCGCTTTATGCCCGGCTGGCGCAGCGCGATTCCGCGAGCTGTTTCGCGAGAACGAAATCTGAATCGGGCCGGGTGTAAAATGATCGAGTGCGTTCCGATTGGTTGGCAAATACCATCGCGTCCGTTTAGGTACAAGTACGGTTTCAATGTAAGTTACAGATACGCACGGTTGGACAGTCGCGTTCGTTTAGAACTTGAATCGCATCGATGAGGTGGAAAACGCGTTTTGTTTTTTTTTAACTGATGACGGTAATATTTGACTCAGTGGATTTATAAATTCATGGATTCGTAAACATCGGATGGTTCTGTTCAACCGCGTGCGAAATAAGCACGGGTATAAGCGAGCAGCAATATTTTCCGAAAAGATACACAGGTGGCTAATCGAAATTCGAGCACAGATCGCGATTAATAAAATCAATAGAAGATTCGAGCGGCGAAGAATTTCTGTAACGCCGCAGTTTCCTAAATTCGAGCGGAAATAAATGATCGTAAACGTATCCAGCCTCAAAGCGCGCGCGCGCGCGCCGCGTCGCTGAATTTAGAAACGTTCCTCGACTCGCGTCTAAATTCCCCGGCCCCGGGACTTGCCGTTCACTTCACGACTTTCCCCCGCGACAATTTTTCATTCAGAATTCTTCATTCATCGTTGCGAGCGCGCCCACGAGATACAGCGGGAGGCGTTTTTAAATATTCCATATTCCCCATTTGAATTGTTAATGGGCATTCTAATGGGGGCCGGGTCGCGGTTCATGGTTTCCGAGAAGCCGTTGAAAACGCGACTGGCATAAATAATTCATCGACAATTTCGTTGTTCGACAATCGCCTGCCCCTACGGCGATCGATGTGCGTGCGATAAAGCATCCCCCGTAAAGAGGATCGGGACGAGAGGCTGTCCGGATAAATGTTGCTCGTTTCCCACGTAAGCGAAAATTTTACCTGCCTGCCACGACAATGCGGGCAACAAGTGTACCGTTCGCGACGGTACGACGACGGTGGACAGTGAATTTGAAAGCGGAATGCTTTTTTCGTTTCCTCGTCACGAGCAACGCAGTGAGCCTGGAGAATTTTTCGTTGCTGCGCGCACGTTGCTGCTTCGAGCTTTTGTAATCCACGGTGGAACGCTATTGGCAGGTGCACCGTAGACGAAGCGAACATTTAACGAAAGTAACATCTCCGCTGTCGGAGCGAAACATATTTTCCGCGACGGTGAACGCTGGAACCAATTATTCATGTCCAGCACTTTTCAACAGGGACACGACCGCGTCCAAGACACTGTAGCCCTTTACGGAGAAAATAATTGCGAGCAGCGGCGGGGTAGCACGATTCACATATAAATGGCATATAATTATAAATTCGTAATTTTCATGCGGAATTTAATTCCTTTTTTTGTACATACCTCATTAATGCCAGCAAGAGTTGGTGCGAGCCATTTAAACTAATTAACATAATGGATATAATTAACGTTGCTTACTGCAATTAATGTTACGGTAACAATGCGCCACGTAATTGCGATATTTCGCGTCGATAGACTGGCGGGTTATTCAAAAGAGAGGACACGGGAAATGGGAAACACCGTTACCGTAAATCTCCCATTAAAGTTGCCCGCGATCGATTCGGTTCATATCGTGACGCAAAAAGAAAATCGATCGTCAGTCCGAGCGATTAACGCAATTAACAATTTTACGCCAGATTTGTTAAGAAAATTGCGCCCGCATTTTATCGTGAACGTATACGCGGCGCGTTCTAGTGACAGGTAGGTGTTGGCACAGCGAAAACGTGTCCGTTTTTACGGATAATTCGATTCCAGTTGGTGCGCACTTTTTTTTTGCCGTCCGTATATGGGGGGCGCACGTAATTCTTAATTGCCAGTCCTACCGAACACTCAGAATTCTTTATTTAATTTATGTACATATATTGTACACTAGCAGAGCTGACTTAAACTAGTTTTTTTTTTTTTTTTTAGAAATTAACAAGCAGTGCAGCTACGGTACGATTTCCACGAAACCGTTCAGGGTGATCCGGGGTTAAATTGCCGATAAAGGGACGGGGTACACCTTTGATCGATTATAATTTGCCGCACTCTCGTTATAATTCACCGCTTCGAATTCCCAATTTCGTGCTCCTCCCAGTTAACAACGAATCCCAGTGCAAACTTCATTACTGAATAACAAAAAGGACGAGATTGAAGCGCACGCAGATTCTTGACACCGTTTCGCTTGCTTCAACGTTATTGCTCTCACCCGGCACAAATTTCTGTAGCTTTAAGTAGAAAAAGGAAGCTCGGTTCGAAAAACTGTGCCAACGATACTTCGATTCTGCACGCGCGACACGCGTCGCCTCGTTAAAAACGGATGAAATTATTTCTCGTGGCGGGGGCAAACGCGTGCAGCCCTCGGGGCAGATCTGTTTACGGTAAACGAGACGTCATTGCACCTGGTTACCAAGCACGCCGGTGTTCCCCCTGTCTCCTCGCGGAACAATCCCTTATCGGGACAAGACGAGTCTAGGAGACGTTCGTCTATCTTATTAGAATAGCCGCGCGTCTAATGAGTAATGGGGCGATTTGCTGCAGGCATGCGGGAATGCTGCCTGCGATCTATGACAGTGTCTTTACCGGCCTGCCAATGCGGGACACGCCATTCGAAGGGACGAGTGGAACGGTCGGCCGGAGGAAAAAAGTCCCCGTGGACGCTACGAATTGGAAAATTCGCAGACTCGTCCGCGTCGAAATTGTAGAGCTGATGCGGATCAAATTTGCCGCTAATCACGACGAATTTATCGAACGTCGTCCCTTCTATTTTCGTCAGCAGTGCGATTAAATTATAGCAGGTGGGATCGCGGCAATTCCTCGGGGCGTATCGGGTTGAATTAATCGATTAATTAATTGCCGACAGCCCCGGACTTAGGTATAATATATGAAACTTTCCATTTCGCATGGGAGAATTTAATGCGACGTCTAGGCGCTGATACAATCTTCGTTTCCGCGTTGCAGGCATCTCTCCGTGTTAATGACTCTCATTAACAGGTGAGTCGTCCGTCTCGTATTTTCGTCCCCCAACAGGGACACTGCGGAGAATCGCTTCGAGATTTAATAGAAACGCGGTTATGTTCGGTTCGTTCGACGCGCGTCGCGAATTGGTCGAATCATAAATTGAACCTCCGACGAGGAATGCAAAATAAATCGTCCCACCTCGGCGGACCGTCCCGCTAATTTGCCTCTCTCTTGCCAAAAAAAAAGAAAAAAAAAAATATCCAACAAAGAGAAGCTTCCGTTCCAAATTGCCGACATCCACGACAAAAGGGGCCGTCCCTTCGGTCCGCAAATCGCCGTGAAAATTTTCATCCGAGCTTCCACGAAACGTCTATAAACACGAAAGGAACGAAGATCTCCGAGGTATCGGGCACGAATCCGGGCCGAGGTAAAATTAAAAGGACGTCTCAATAAACGAGCGCGGCCCCCCCGGCGCAATAATTCCGTCCCAGCGAGACGGTCAGATCAAACCTGGAAACGATCTCCTCGTGCCGTGTCGCGCCGCTCGCGAAGGAAACGTTAGAGGGAAAGAGAGGCAAAGGGAGGACTAATCCAAAAACTGTCTCCAAGTAGCTCGTCCCCGGGCAGATCATCCCGTGTACGCGGCCAACCGGATTTGCCCGTGCGGCCGCTCGTCGCGCGGACAAAGGCCTGACGGACGCGACAAATATTTTGAGCGGCCCGCCGATCCGTTAGTAAACGGTTTACCTGGCGAAATTCTTGCGGGGGCGAGACAGCGTCCCCGTAAGACGTCACGCGGCGAGGGCCGTCATTGTGGTGCAACTTGTTGCACGACAAAAATTTATGCTTCGCGGCGCTCCACGTCCACCGCGTAATTGTCATGCCGCAGCTGCCCGCTGACGGGGTACGTTTTTACGATGCCCCGCTAAATAATCTGTCGCGCGGGGATGATCAGGGTGGTCCAGGGCGGCTGTCGTTCGGGGGTCTCTCGCGCCGACGAGCAAATCCGACGCGGGGTCGCGTTTTTGAGTAGCGTTGCTTCCTTTGACGGGGATTGGTATCTGGAATTGTGTGACGTTCCTTGAGATTTTATTTTCTCTGCTCTGTGCGGGCACGTTTGGATTTGTGTATGCGTGTATCTGGTTTGGAGCTTTCGAGAGGTGCGCTGGGTTTTTTTAGATGGGTGGAAATTAGGTGCTCGCTGTGGTTGTTTGGAAAGGCGAAGTGGAATTACTTGGAGATCGATACGTATCGGGGTCGGTGTTAACAACTTTACGGGTCTGCGGATTTTGTTTATTCTGTTTTACTGCGGATACGTAATGATGCGTTATAACGACATTAATTATGCGTTTGTAATAGCAGCGGCAATAAAGTAGACGAATATAGGAATAGCGATAAGAAGATAACGAAAGGCGTCCTTGCCTCGATTCGATAAAAATTTAAGGAACAGTTCAGCGAAGAAAAAACGAAAGCGAAATCATTCAGAACGGCGAACATTCGCGCGTTAGCGTCCTTACAATAAAAGACAATCTAAGAAATCAGTGTACAGCGCAACTAAACTCCTAGTTCCATTTTCAACGGGGACACAAATATCCCACGAGCGATCTGCACCTCGCGTATTCGCGAAATCGTCATCCGACGTCCACGGAGTCCACGCCGATCCGCCGATCGTTCCGTCGCTCGTCCAACTTATCGCTCCCCCGGGGTTAACCAGAGAAAGACAAATGAAAACGAGAAGAAGCCCCCGCGGAAGAAAAAAAGGAGGACGGGCGAAGGGAGGAGGAGGAAGGAGCCGGCGAAGGAGCAGAAGCCGTTCGGTTCCCCCCGTCGATCCGGAACGAAAACGCGCTGCCAGGCGAAAAAGAAAATAAGGTCCGGGTGCATCCGTATGAAGCGTCATCGTGTGTTCGGGATCGTCGTCGTGGATGCGGCGGCCATTGTATTTCCTCGAGGCAGGTCCGATCGGGGATTTTGAAGTCGATAAATCACAATTAATTAGCGGGGCGTAATGATGCGGCATGTCGTTGCAATTGGTATGAGCTGACGGCGCGTCGGTGTGCACGGCCGGCGAGAGTGTCTGCGGGTGCAGCGGCCGGGTTTAAATGCACCGAGGCCGTCGCTGTTCACAGATTCGACGAGGAAAGAATTATGGGTACAAATTTGTGCGGCGCATCGTTCGCCGATTTTACGCATAATCGCGGCCGCCGATCGGGCCCGCCTATGTAAATGACTACACAAACTGTTTCGCGATTTTAAACGCAATAATGAGCCCGGTTTGCTGTTTATAATTGTTTACAGCGATACGGGTTACGGCCGCCGATGCGCCCGGCAGCTTTGCTTTTATTAACATCTACGCGCTTCCGGCTATTTTCTGTCCCCCACCTTCCCGATCTCGACGCGATCTCGCTTCCGCTGTGAGCGGCGGAGATTGACGACACCGATCGCGGCGCACCGGTCAAAACTGCCCTACTGGCTGGACGAAATCGAGAAACTCTGGGGCCCGAGAGAAGATTTTCCACCGGGGTAAGTGAGAGGTAAGAATGTAAGAAGGTTCTTACCGGGGTAAGAAAACAATTCGTGTCTGCCACTTGCAATTTGCGAGCATACGACGATAGTCAGCAATCGAGGCTACACGGTTCATCGGTATCTATTAATCGTTAACAGTTCTTTCCAGCTCCCACCATACTTACCGCGACACCTTTCCTTCAACTAGCTGCGAAGGGTATCAACGATTTCGCGAGCCTCCTAACGTCCAGCGTTGCAAATTCCCGGTGTTCCGTTCGAGTAACGTTTGCAAAACGAGGCCGCGACAGTTTCACCGAAACAACGATCCTATCTATGCACCTATATGCATCGCAGTCGCGCTTCTAATACTTCTAACCAGCAACGCCACGTTCACTGTCGCGGTAACTGTACCATCCTCGCGGCACGATTTTCCCTTCGAGCAGCAAGCTCCATTTCCAAAGGACTATTTCCGAACAGCGGAAAGCGTTCCGCGGAACCGGTCACGAGCCGTAGAAAACACGAGCGAACCGACCCCCCCACCTTTTGTCCAGTTGTCCGGCCGAAAATAATGGTTTAACTATCCGACGCCGGGGAACAGGGCCGCGAACGGAGGGGTTTGGCGGCGTCGAAGGGAAGCAGTAGGTGGAAAGGGGCGGTTGGACAGCGTCGGAGGTGTTAATACAGAGGTCGATCTCCGGACTCCGGTACCAGTTTCATGCAATATGCGCATGTTTAACTGACCAAAGAGCTCTGTATCGTGGGCCGGTAGAATAGAGTGTGCAGAACGCTCGGTGCTGCAAAGGGACCGGTTAGAAAAGGCAGCACGGAACTCTCGCTTTATTTATACACCGCACTCCAATCCAGAGACGACTGGCCAGGCTGGCCAACCGGCTGCGAAATGCTGCCGTGTAAACACGCCGGCCCGCTAAACTTCGGACTTCCTTTGGGGCTGGGGCTGTCTTTGAGTTGCTAGACCCGGATGGATCCGACCTGGCCGGGGGTTGGCCGTCCACGACGGACGCGTCGAGATTGGTCGCGATTAATTACTCGTCGTTATGGATTTTCTTTCGCGACCGTGGGCTAAATCGCGTGGGAACCGCGGGGTCGGGGGAAACGGAATTGTGCTTTTAACCGTCGCGAGGGGCGATCAACCTGGGTTGATTAGTTCGAAGAACGGTTATTTGATACATATCGCGTGACAATTCTCGCGAAACGTATGGATCTTGAAGGTGGACGAAGAAAGGAAATCCGGAGCGATTTTGCTGCGCGTTGTTAATTAATCTTCAAGTACCATTTCGATTAACAGACGAAAGTTACCGCGAATTTCGGCGGACTTGATTAGTTAGACTTTCGCGCAAAAAAAAGCGGCTTTATAAATATAAATAACAAGTGATCTCCCTGCAACGGGAGATTGCAAACACTTGGTGCTGAACGTCGAACGAAATTCTCATACAGAAGGCTTCGTTAAAAAAAAAACCAGTCGACTATGAATAACAAGTTCGAATAAATTAATTCAATTAATGATCAACGCGGATACTATCAATCGCCTTTTCGTCACTCGCCAGTCCTTTCATTACTCCAGCATTAAATACCTCCGAAGTGCATACATTCCGAAATGCAACGCAGAAACACTGAAAATCAAACGCAAGCCCAAACCGAAACATTCTCGAACTCTTCGCCCGAGGCGCTCCACGCCCGCCTACCAATAGTCAGACTTGACACTCTCCAAGAGTGTTACCAACGTAATCGAATTTTTGTGATCGAGCCCGGCGGACAATTACGCCGCGCCGGTTCCTGGGGCGGCGAGGCTCGAGTTGCGTCAAAGATGGCTATTTGTATACCTTAGCCGTGTGTACCTTCGCCCTACAGTGCCGTGGACCGGTGGAGAGCCGGGGCGAGCCGGGGGTAGAATGGGCTGGATAGAGCGGGGGTTGCAGAGCCAGAAGCGGACAGCCGGGTCAACTTTGTTTGCATTGGCCGTGCATGTCCTGTCGGCCATGGGGCGGCCGCTTCTTGATGCAAACTGCCCATTTGCAACTACAATCATCTCGACGTCGAATCGCACGGCTCCTGGCCTCGATTGCCGTGGAACGCGCGCGGTGTATAAACCGACCGCACTCCAGCGCAGTGCAACGGTGCTTCAGTCGCTGCATAACAGAGTGAAAACAACGGCCTGCAAGCCGTGGAACCAAAGGCCGTGCCAACAGAGGAGAGACCGGACACGATACTGTTCACCCCCGGCGCCCGTGAATTCGACGCCGCGTCGCGTCGCTTTGACCGCTACGTGGATCCCGATACGACGGGTCTCGCCTCTTTTTCCACCTGTAATGCTCGTCGATCGCGGCGCGGACCGGCAACGCGTTTATGAATCCACCGTCGCGTCGCATCGGTAACGTCGTGGATTTTTTTTCGTGTTCGCTGGGCGAACGTTGCGAGCGAGGCGCACCCTTTGGGCGCAGAACCTTCGGGTCGGCGTTGAATTTCTGCCGATTTACGCTCGACGGAATATCGTTTCATCGCGGCTAATGGGTGACGACGTTTCGGTGACGCTTCTGGGTCGAAAGGTGGCCGGATGCATTGTATCGTAGGGAAAATTCGGCTCGCTTCGTTGTTTCCACTGATTTCCATGAAGGTATGTCCGTGTGTCTTCGCTGAAAGATTCCCAGGGAAATGTGAAAGCATTGATAAACGTTGTATTGCTGATAAGAAGCAATATGACTGTCATGACGAAGGTGATGTAAGTAGTTTACGTTATAACGCGATATTGCTTGCGACTTGCTTCGCTTGGTTCCAGTCGACGAGTGCCTCGGGGCGATTAAAATATTATATCAGTCGCGAGTGCAACGGCAGCTAGCGATTAAAATTCCACGCGAGTTGTGTCCTACTTTTTTTTTTTTAGCGAGGGAAACCACCGGTTAAGAAGCACGTTGCACGCATGATAATTTGAAAATTCGATGAAAATGAGGGTCGCCGTTCCCAGCTTGTCTTTGAAATATTACTAATTCCGGAACATAACCGAGCGTTATGGATGCACGCTGGGCATTCGACTTTCACGGTGGCCGGGTTGAATCGAAAATACTTGTGCATTCAGGGGGAACAGCAGATGCGGATGAAAAGAGAAAATCATAATTCAATTTGCTTTGGTTCTTACGTACTGTAGAAGTTTTGTCGCATACAGAATTATTCTAGGACGATTGTGTAAAAATAAAAGGAACTGTTCGGTTTCGTAGGTAAAGAGAATATTAAACAGTTATTGTTTGCTTGGGTCGAAGCTCACGTTTCAGAAAACTTTTGGGAAAATATTGGAAATTGTTCTTGCCGCTACTCCTTGCCTACCGTTTTCCTATCTGTATATCGGAAAATCGTAACTATGAAAAATATTTAACTTTACTTAAAAAAATGACAGCGAACTCTTTCAGCGACAAATACCGTTATACGCACGGGAGCTCATAGTTAAAGAGAATATAGTGGAACTTTTAACTTTTAACTCTCGGCAGGAGAAGGTCAGTCCTTGATATTGACTAGCCACTCTCTAGGTCACGTTCACTTCCAGCAAGTCACTGGAATAAAAAGCACTCTAGTACCTGTCGTAAAATAAATGGCACTCATCGCGTATGAACCGACTGCAGCAATTAATAAAACGAAGACACCGCTTATTGATAAGCATTATTTAAATGGTAGAGAAATATTATCGCGTCATCGACTTCAAACAAATTGCTTGCACCTCTGAACAAGCATCTCTATTGCCGATGCTTCTGTTTCGCCTTTCGACTTGTTAACCATGGCTCTAAGGACGTTCATTTTAAACTGAACAAAACATCAGTTTCGAATAGACACCGAATCATTATTTATTATCACAAAGGTCTTAGTCAGAGAGAGATTGCACCGCAATTCAAAACGTTATAAAAAAGTTGAATGCAACTGAATCTAATGCAAGTGGCCCGAGACTTTTGCAACAGTAGCGCGTGTACCTCGCTTCATCCCCGCGATACCGCGACAAATAATCCGTCAATAACATGCAAACACTCCTACAAAATTCGTCCCACAAGCAAAGTAAACCCTTCACTGAAATCCTCACGAGGGTGTCCGCTGCTAGTTACCACGAGCGTCACACATACGAACACCCTAATGCCCCGCGAACATCGCCCCGCGTCTTCGACGAGGCGCACCCCGTCTACGAAAGACTTCCGCCGAAAATTCGGTCACCGAGCCGCGAAGCAATAACGTCGCACGCGCGGCACCCCTGCATCGAACCACCCTCGCGCCCCCAGGAGTTCAGGGTCCACACCTGTTGCGGCCAGGTATCCTCCTCGCGGGTCTCCTCGCCCTCGGTCGGCAACCCCCGGCTGCTCATTAGGGTGGTATGACAGATGCGGGGGTGTCGGCCGCGGTCCCGCGGACGGCGATCTCTCGCGGCGCGACATTTCCATAATATTCAAATGCGCGGCGAGGGTGAAACAGAGGCGACGAAACGGTGCCGGGGAACAGAGATATTCCGAGGGGCGGCGGGATGGAGGGCTATAAGGGAACCGGGGAACCGGACGGAGGATCGAGGGTGCGAGAGCGGCGTGGTATGCCGCGGCTTGGTGTTGCCGGCTGACATATTTATCGGCGGCCACGCCACCTGCAACCGGGCCCGCGGCATCCGCACAGAGCGTTGTTTTGCCCATTTGTATCCTCGATCCAACGACAGCCCAGTTCGCCCTTCCCCCGTACCCCGTTCCCTTCCTCGCGAGCCTTTCTTCTGCTCGCCTTCGGCCCGCGCCAACCGGGCGCAGGGTTATCCGGGCCGGGGGCAGACCAGAGGGATGACATATTGGCCGGTGCACATTTTTAGGGAGCTGTCCGTTGTCCCACCTAGGCGATCCGGCCCGATCGGCCGGGCATTTCGAGCAGATTTGCCTGGCGAACGTTGAACGGCGAAGGATCGGTGGTTTGGGGGGGTATGGGTGGTGATGCGGGGACGACTTATGGGTTTTTGCGCGGAAGGTATTTGAAATTAACCCCTCGAGCTGTCGATTCTCTTGGCTTTGCGTTATGAGTGTACCTGGGTGCGCGAGGGTGCGTTTGGCTTGGTGGAATTGGAAGAGTTGCGGATGTTGGTGGGGCGCCGATGTCTGGGTGGTAATTTTTGGGAGAAAGTAAGGTCCGAGGTTGGACTGGAAGTTTGGCAATGATTTTTAGAAAGGAAGCTCGTGAAACTGGGGAGAGAAGCTATGTTACTGTGTCATCGTAGTGCAGTATGTTTACGGTGTAATTTTGCTTCAAACGGTTTACGAATAATATTATTTCATTTCTGTATTTTAACCAGCGAACCAGTTTTAAAAATATAGAGGCCACAGACGCAGGGCTGGCCAAGTATGAAACGCTGGTTGAACGAAATGAAAACTGCCTCGCGCGCATTACACTGCACTAGAAACAGAGTTATCGCCAAGTCCTCTACTTAATCCATTCGAGTTCGTTCGACGTGGCAAGTAGAACGAACGACACCGTGCCCGCTAAAGAGGACGTTCGCGTATGCTTTCAATTACGGTTGCGGAATCATAACGAAACAATTCCCTACCTCGAAACGGTCGAAGATCGAACGGCCGTCAACAATGTGCCGCAAAGAAGAAAGACTGTTCGTAAGAGAGACCCCGTAATGTCGGGGCAGGTATCTTTTCATCGTGGCTCATGCGCCCAGTGAGCGCTCGGCACAGAAGTCGGCGGCGGCTATTAAATGACCACTTGGTCGAAGGTTAATCCTCTCACCTGGTAAAGATGATGTATAGTCGCGGGGAAAAAAACGACCGGTTGCACGCGATCACCGTAAATCCAGCCGCGGTTAGACTTCTTTGCGATCTTTTCTCTCTCCTTCTATGGGCGTCCCCTTTTTCCCGTGGGCCCCTGTCCGCCGATGAATCGCCGCACGATGATATATCCCCGCGCTGTTAAACGGTCCATTGTTTGCGACGGCCACTGACGAATTTGTATATGTTTATAATAGCAACGCCTGTGGCTAGCTATGAGGCATAATGGTGACAAGGGGAGAGATTGTTTCGTGAGTGGAAATTGCTAGACGCCTGTGGGCTTATTCGGTGTTCCGGGCGAAACGAGCGTCGATTTGTCCGTTTTCGTTGCACTGCCGGTTCAACGACAGTTCGCGTACTTCGATTGACAGTGATAGAACTTGCGGGGGAAGAATTGTTTATCGCATGGAAATAGTAGCAACAGGTTCGGCCAGTTTACGTAAGCATCGAAGGTAAATGTACAAGGGTAATATATTATTTCGGTATAATAATATGTATCACTTGCGTTACCATTCACGAAACTTACTTCATCTGCCACGAAGCACCTGACACGAGTCGAATCACAATAGGACGTGCCCAACAGTGCCTGAACTTTTGAACGCGGGTTGCGATGACTTTGACTTTCTCCGCTGTTCCGAAGGGAACAGTGAAATTGTCCACGTAGCATAGTTTTCTAATATTTTTCATACATTCTGAATACCCACGTGAATTTCAAGTCCCTTTAATCCCTTTACAAAAATATCGCGGACACAGATTGTCCTATAAGTAGGATGCGCTTGAAAGATTCGTCCCCTGAATTTGCATCCTTCGACAGTGTACCCTAGTCGACCTTAGCGTGCACGCAGTGGTCGTCTTGGTGCACGACGCACCCCATAAACGCAACGCCTTCTCACTCCTTACGTCTGCACGCGGTCCGCCCATTTCCATTAACATTTCTCACACTGTTTACAACGAGATCGATCTCTAGGTGCTGCGTCGATGTTGCTAAGTGGCAGTTAATATTATTGGCCTTACATGCCGGGCACACCGAGTCCGAAATAGCGTGGCCAGCGTTCCCGTAGGTCAGTCCACGTGGCCGCTTGGCAGAAAGCCATAGCGGGTGATAACGTACCGGGCAGAATGTGAAATTCTAGCGCCGGGTGCTGCAACATCCGTTGGATTCCTCCTCTGTTCTCGGCCGGACGACGCAACGTGCTGGCGAACAGTTGCATCGAATTAAGCGCAAACTTTTCCCCTCTGATTAGCGAGAACCCGACGCGACGGCACTTTCCTGCTTCCTGCTAACGCGAACTCCCCAGCTACGGCGAAAGAAACACTTGTACACGCGCCGATAGATTAATCATGCCGCAAAAGCCAGGGGGGGGGGAAGTTTTCCGCTTCGATCAGCTGACTCTTTGGGGGGAGGGAGAAGTTCAGAATTTTCAACGGGTATAAATATTTTATTAATTTTCCGTTTCCTGCGTTCAGTGGACCACGATGAATCGACGGTCCCTTTCATCCGATCCAGTATTTTATACACGGTCTCCTTTTTTCTAATAATGCTCGAGATTTTCTGTGTTGGCGTTCGTGCTGCTTTAACGAATAACTTCGGATTATCCGGAACGTTTTTTCTTACCGCTGAGCGAATTGCGTAAGTTCCGGGATTCTTTTTCTATTTGTTCTTATTTATTGTATTATTATGTATTTAACGAAGTGATTTTTTTTTTTATAGATGGAATCACTTTTTAGCGGAGTTGTATTGAAGCAAAACGTAACTATATCTGGGAAATTCTATTCAGGGTAAGAACTCTTTCCACTTAATCCAAGACCGCCAAGCGCACACGGCGCGTATGGACAAATAATTAACGGCAACGATCTCTCGCCGATGGTTACGGTTCGACGATCAAATAAAACCCATTCCGAGCGTCGTGTCATAAGGAATCCTCCAGGCGATCGGTCGCAGTCCCGTTGTTGCTCCGCGACCGTGTCCAGAAGCTGCTTTAAAACTTTTTAACTAAAAGGTCGTGGAGTCTCGAGGGAACGTAGGCCGCCCTCACCGAATTCCCTCGGCAACCCTGTAAACCTCGTCAAATCTTCCATTCCCGTGAAAGCAATTTCTCACAATAAAAAAGCACACAAAAAAAAAAAACAAGACAAAACAAAAGAAAACGAAAACGAGAACGAAAAACACGGAGCGTTGGACCCGGAAAGTATTTAATCCGTGGGCACCGAGGGTTAATGAGCACGATTGGTAGCACCGGCTACACACGGGCCCCATTCTTGGTCCCGGTCTCTCTACCCCGTGGGAGAGTCATGTGGTCCCGTGGCTGGTAAAGGAGAGGGGAAGGGCTGCGTATATTGTTGAATTGAGGAAGGCGGTGTTACAAAGCGCCCCGTAAATCCGCGCCAGCTTCGACACCCGACATTCCCTCCGTTTTATTTCGTCCCCGCGGCGACGCGGGATACGTCGGGGCATTAAAAATAATAGCAGGGCCCCGAGCAGGGATTCCGCGGGGCCCTGCTTCGCAGGAATGCCGCTGGCCCGAATTTTGCGCGCTGAACTGGGTGGGGGAGGGGAGACGCAAGCCGGGCCCTGGATATTCGGATCCGCTATTGAACACAGAGATGACAATTAGAATGCGCTGGTGGGGCTGTGTTTGCGTGAACCCTCTCGGGGGACAGGTATACAGCCGGGTCGTGCGTATAATGGGAAGTTCGACTAAAGGAGGCGGACAGTCTGTACATTGTATTGTCAATATTTCAGGGCTCTCGATATTCTTGTACTCGTAAAGGGGATTTCGGATGATTAATTGTATATAGAAGTGCAAGCCTTTTATTCGACAAGTGAATTAGGTTACCGTCCCGGTTGTTGGTATTGCGAAAATCCGATCTCTTGTTAACATTTTGTTATTACAATGATAAATATGCGCGAGCCGTATCGGCAAATGAGGGAGGGCATCCTTGACGCATTTCTGCGGCGAATTCGTTATTCGTAATTTTCGACCCGACGCGATTCGTCGATTGAGTGTCTCGCGCATTGTTCCCACCTGTTATGCCCACCGAACGCGCATTCGCTAATCGCTACCTGTAACCATTGTTCGTAACTCATCCTTCAGAGAAACCGAATTACACATACGACGACCCGGTGCATTCCGCTCTTCGATCTCCTCCGTGGAATAATCGATCCGCGGGTACCAACAGTTACGATTTCAAATTAAAATCGCGATACACATTTTATTCCTATACTCGTCGAAGGCCAATATTAAATACAATAATCCACTTGGTCGTTCGTCTGTATTCCGGGACATTTTTCACCGCCAAGCGCGCACGCAGGTGCACGTAGGTGCGCGTGCGATCTCGCCAGCGCGCCGCGCAACCGTTGCTAAACGCCGATCGAAATCGATCGATCGATCCAATGCGATCGGGGTGACCCCGGCCCGACCGGTGTCCTTATTAATTGTCAGTTTTCTACGAACGATCGGGTCCTTAGCCGCTTGTATAAGGTGATCGGTCTCGCGCAGATATGATAGAAACCCGGTGAAACGCGGCCTGTCGCAACGGCCGGCTCGCGAAGGCATCAGCAACAAGGGCAGCCGCGGTTTTTCGCCATACATGGAACTGGAGCACGCGCCATATGAGCGACGTTTATGGATTACAAAATTGCACCGGCGAGCCTAACCAGATTTGAAAACCGCTTCTACATAAGCACAGATCGGCCGGCGGTCGCCGCGGCGAGGAGAAAAATAAGAAGCAGAAGGAAAAGAAGAGAAACGGTCGGCGGCCGTAGCGGGTCGCGGCGGCGGTCTCCTCCACACTCTCGCCGGTAGCTCGCGCGCGCGCGCGCGCGCGCACTCGAGGAATTCAGAAGTGTAATGACACGAGTAATTGGGCCTTAGAAACGGAATCCTCGCTCGGTGGGTTTTTTGCGGGCACGCGGCCCTTTTGCTAACAATAAACGCGCATTCCCTCGGCTCGGCCGTGGATCCGGGAAAAATTCACCGTCATATCTCTCCTCTCGCGCACCTGCGGGAAATATTTCGTTTCGACGGCGAGTCGCGTCGATCCAATCGCGATCAAGGTTGCACGGACCGCGTCCGTACGTTTCAGCAGGCAAAAAGTTGACCGCGGTTTCGTCAAACGGAGCGTCGTTCGGCCGCGGTTCGGACGGAGTTTGAACCGAGCCCCGTTTCGCCTGCTTTACGACCGACGTACGGTGTAAATATTGTTTCGCGAAGTGTCGCCGGGCAGGCGGCGTTCGGCGAATCAATTTGCTCGCCCGGAGGCAACGAATCGCAGGTGGAAAAGTCGCAGGGGCTGGGCCGAGACTTTTGTTCGGGGAAAACGTTCGCGGCGCGGCGTTTCAAAATTTCGCTGGCATTCGTCCCTCTCTCCGTTCAGCCGCGGCAAGCAGAAGTCGCTTTTGAAACGAAAGAAACGGATAGCGCCCGTATAGGAGAAGCCGTAATTACGAACGAAGGTATGCTCTTTTGTAAGAAACTCCGCGATGTTTTGCACGCGCGAAGTTACCCTCGCCATGTAAGAGGATCGCGAGCCGGGGGGACTTCGAGGGAGACCGTTTAATCGTAAATAAATTGCGCCAGCAAATTTGGTGTTTATCGGTTCGCAGGAGGCGCAACTGGAAAACGTTCGAGATCGTACCGCGTGTCTTCCTCCTCTTTAACATATCGATAACCGCGCGTCTTGCACCAACTGTACAATAAAACGCGGATAGAAAGTCTGCGAAGTAACGAGAAAAGATTGCGGCACGTTAACAGCGGTACAATTAACAGTGTTCTACGAGGAACAGTTGGTAACGTGATTAATACGAAACCCAGTATCTCATGGTGTATCGATGCGGGGAGCTAAACGTGTAGTCGATAAATAGGAAAATATCATAATATATTGTCACAACGCGGTACGTTCCGCTCTATTGAGGATTATATACGACGATATTTTCTAATGTTACTCTCGAAAGCGAGCGCAAAACCGATACGAATCGAGAGAAAGCAAGCTCTCGGAAGGTACGAAGTATCCCGATACGTAAAAGCTACGAGGTCAAGCAACGCAGCCACGTCCATTACGCGTATTGCAATAAATTGTAAAAGTTAATGTTTGGCAATGGCAACCGCGAGGGAGAGAAGCGAGCTCGCGCAGCCAGATTGAATAGAAAGATCTATCATGCCCCGTGAGTTCCTACGCTAAATCATGCACGGTAAATTCTAATCGCCTATTCATATGCAAACTCTCAATGTTACTGTTCTCCGCGTGCCGTTCCGTAGCCGCGTATAATGTCATTATATACGATGCGGAGTTCAAAAACACCGTCGTACATCTCTCTCGTGCGTGCCGCGAATTATTATCGCTCATTAATTTCGATACTGCCGGTCCTAATGGTGAATAGGACGGGGCGGTATCGAAATAGTTCCGAGCTATCGAAATGTAATAGCGACGAGTTGAATTTGGACGGTCGCGACCGAGACAATTAGAAATAATGGACGAATGATTGAAATCAAAACGGGAATTGGACGCAAGATAACGAATGAAGTAATTAGAAAAATACTGTGGCAGAATAGACGAGCACGCTTGTGTAGAATTCGATTGTCTTAATGCAAAAGAAATATTCGATTATTAGTTTCCACGATTTTGTTTAACCTCGCAATCGTGCTGCAGCATCGAATAAAATAGGCGAAGATATCTCCAGCAACGCGTCGCGTACTTCTATATTATATTCGACACACGCTGACTCATTCGCGCAGAAACGTAAAATCAATTTACTCATAGAAAGAGAGGTAAGCGGCCTGAAACAGCGAGCTGGATATCGGTGGACTCGCGGAGCTTTCAATTTCCCGTTCGAGGGATAAAATCGATCATCGGCGGCGTTCGTTAAAAATAATTAAACGACCGGCGGCCCGAAGGTCCGTCGCCGTGTCTATCCTCGTGTTCCCGATGGAATAGTCGCGAGTGTCGTGCGCTTATCGAAGGAGCGCTCATCGGAATCCATAAATCCGTCGTATTTTCCCATAAATTATGGAAATGTCAGCCGCCGGATGATAAATCAACGCGGCCGGCCACGTTAAAAATCACAATGCACGGGAACGCGCCGCGGTTACACCTGTAAATCAAACCGTGTCTATTTATGCAACCGATCCTGTACCACAATCGAACCGATCGCGGTCTTTAAGGTCACGCTCGGCGACGTTATGAGTTTCATAAGACGCGTGGATTCCAGCGCGCGTGGAAAACGTGGAAAAATTCGAACGCCCGACGAACGTTCATCCCGCCGGTGGCCAGTGTCGAGTGAACGGCGAAAATTGCTGACAATCGTTTCGAGCGAATTGCCCGATCAATCGCCGTCGAGGTTGGAAATGATCGCGGGAACGAGAAGTAACCTGCCATCGTTCGAGAATCGATGCTCGCGATCGAAGGCTCCTTGAATTTCTACGCCGTTCGCGCAGCTTTCCATCGCCGCTTCGCGATAGCGCACGAAAAATAAAAATTGACGAAATAATTACGAATTATCGAATTCAATGCAACGAGAACGAACGTTCCAACGCGTACCGCCACGCGAAACAACGACAAACGGAAGCGCGACAACAGAAACTGCGTTCCAACGTAACCAATGGTCGAACTCCCGGCGTCGCGACGCGTCGCGCAGCCCCGTTACGTCCGATACTGAATTATGTAGCCAGATTGTTTGCAGAATCAATCGGCGCCGCAATGGCTTTTAATCGCCGCAGAAGCCCTCGTGGCATTTTGTCATATCCGGCGACGGGTACGGCGAGATGCTTAAAAATGCACTTAAGACCGGGTCTGGATGCAGCCTGACGTGCAGTCTGAACGAGGGCGTCGTAAGAGGGAAGTTAGTCCTTAATTTATTCGTCCACTCTGGCTGGCCGATGAGCTGATGCAACGGCAATGCAATTATTATTAGCTTATTATTATATAATTGGCGGACTGCAGTTAATGAGGCCTCTTGAGACAGCTCGCGGACTGACTCGAACTGAAGAATCATCCGTTTATTTGCCGATGCATTAATTGACCGGTTGCCCGGTCGGGATCGGAGCGTTCCGCCGTGTGCAATGCGAGCCACGTTCGTGCCAATGATACGCCTGCTTAAGCCAATTAGGGGGGCAGCTCTATGGATGATTCTGTGGAATTAAATGAGTATCAAACATCAATGGGATATCGTCGACTTGATTAACAACGGCTCTGCCGTTGCGCGTGAGAGAGGGAGAGAGAGAGAGGCGTTTTTGTTTTTTAAACGTCAGATTCTGGGATCGTCTTGTGGCCCTTCGCCGGCGCTGTTAGCTACTTCTGAGGAAACTTTCATTTGCACGGGATATTCCCGAGGTCGTTGCGAAACGTCGGGGGGGTTGTTTATTCTTGTAATTTTTCGACGATTTCAGGCGCGCCGGGGGACCGGTTTGATGGATTCTAGTTGCGAACGCAGGCATTGTATTTACATCAGTTTGTACGGACAGTAATGTTTTACATTGAAAGTGTAAGAAACTGTAATGTTCCGCGGATATAGACCATCGTCGCAATGATTTCGCTGGCAGTCATTTAATTTCGAAATTTCATACCTCTGGAAAATAGGAAAGGCCGACCGATCGTAAATTACTTAGTCCTTTCCCATTATCTTTGTCCAGCACCCCTCGCCGAATCGAATCCTGTTAATACGTTTATACCAGGGAGAACGATTATTTCGAACGATTGCGATTGCTCCGTAACTTCGTGACGCAAGAAATCGTTTGCCCTTCGCTTCTAGAACAGCGTACCCGAAGATGCGAAGCCGACCAGCCACGGGCGATCGCCGTGAAAAGTCAGTTCGAGCGTCTCGCTCGTGAACAATTTAACAAAGTCCCACGAATAATCGCGCTAGGCAACGACGCGATTTGAATAAACCCTTAATTACTCCGGGTAGTGTGTCGTTCGAACAACTCGATGACGTTTCCCGTCGGGCCCGTCGTGCATCTTCTGCGGGCCTTCTTTATTTCCCCGATGTGTATCGCGTGCAGAACAGACTCTGCGGTCGCGTCCGATGCTCTGACCGATATTCGTGAGACACGCAGCGGAGCGGCGGTGGCGAGCGCTCGAACCGTGGAATATAAACGACGCGATTAACGGCCGACGCGTAAACTGAAATTATTATGTCGTCGTCGGCGCAGGTTGCAGCCAGGGAAAATATGCAATTATCGCGTGTCTAATAGAGTGTTATCGAATTATGTTGCGGAGCGGCGTGCAGGAATGCCGCAGGTGTTGCGCCGGTTTGCGGCGACGGAAAAATATCGCTCGACGGGATTTTCGCCACGCGAAGACGAGAACCTGGCGTCGAGTCCGCCTTCCCCTATGATTCGAAGATGCGCCACCCTAGGAAAAATGCAGGGGAACGAAGAGCGACGCGCGCACGTATTTGCGATTGGTTTGGGCGAATTATTCTGGCTTTGGGCACTTTACAATTAGAACAATTAGACTTTCGATCATAACTCTGGGGCTAGTTAATCGATTCGGCTGAAACTTAGTCGACGGTTTTTCAATGGCGTTAAGAAAGGAAGGTGCAAGCGCGTGTAGCGCACCTGGTTCGGTAAGGCGATACACTGAAGATAATTATTTCTTCTAAGGGAACGCTGTCACAGAGAACAGAGGACAGGCTACGAATGTGACTAGTTCGTCTATTTGATTTTTTGTGATTGAAAAAATTCTGTTGGCAATACGAGGCAGCGTTACTTTTGAGGGAATCAAGTTACGAAACTGCGTTAAAGCACTAATGCAAAATTTAAATGATACACAGCTGTGAATTATAAATATAACGTCTGGTATTCTAAGGGAATATACATCCTAATACTGTTTCTGTATAATCGAGACCTTCTGTTGGCAAGAAGAAGATAATGACAAAATTTAATTGTCGATTAGCGCAGAACGCGAGGATATTTTAGCCCCTGGAAATCCTGCCGAATCACTGTGATTGAATACAATTTAAAAAGCAACAATTGCTACAAAATTTACCACGGACAATAATCAGAATGATCAATCATTCTGAGCTTACAAAATTTCAACGCAGTCGTTTCACAAGGTAAGATGACAATCCAGCGTCTGCGAGTGTATGTACGAATATAATCGGCATCGAAGCAAGAGTCAGTGTGAGTCGTGAGTTGCATCGTCGCGTGACAAAGATTTCCGTCGTGTCTGGAGTGAAATATCAACAATTATTGTTGAACCACCGCCTCCGTGTCGACGAACCACGGGAAGGAACGAAACTTTCAACGTCGCTGCAGCCCACATCGCGAATTCCACTCGGCCCGGTGATTTACGCAGCCGCGTTTGTCAATAGCATTTTCCATTAGCAATTCATGCGGCATCGGGCGCGTTTATCGGCTTCATAAACTATGACGGAAAACACATTTATCATCGTTGATTTCGTAATGGTTGACCTAGCGTCGCCGGCACGATCGTCTTTCAGCATTTAACCATTTGTGGACCTGCATCGGAGGCAATCTTAATGGAACCTTCTCGACGGATTCCTGAATTATTGTTGGTGCCTCGATTTATTTATAACATTATATGCAGTGCTTTTGAATGCGTTGCATAACGTGCCAGTGATTATTGGTGCGGGCGTTGCGTAACGAGTAAAACGTTTATTAACGAGATTAATGATTTAACAGGAAATATATAATAGTATTTAATGATTCTTTAATTTTTCATCTTTGATCGTTTGTTGCATTGTTGCTTGAAATTGATAAAAAGAAAAGACAGTTAGGAGGGAGAACATTTGCGAACACCACATTTTTCTGATTATTCAAATTCATTCGTTTACTAAATGAATTGCTATTTCTTGTTCTCGCAGCTCGATGATCGGTTAAACGAACGCTGTAAAAATATTCCTGCACAGTGTCTTCATTTCTTAAGTAAACATTCACGTAATTAATAGCGGCGATCATCGGATGTGGCATTTGTAAAAATACGACGTAGGTAGGACTGAAGGTGATGATTTAATGCGATTCCTCGTCATATTATTATCGATGATCCCGTAGAAGATGTTTCTAGAATTAAATTAACGAAGTTGCATGTAACTGTGCGAGGGAAGATATTTTTAAAGGAGGAAAATTCTTAGATCGGTGCGGACTGAAGATCACGTAATGTGTAATCGAAATTCGACGACAATTGTCCATTGTGAACAAACTGTATATGGTATTCAAAGGCAAAATGACGAATGGTTTCAGTAACAATAAACGTTGTTGTACATTTTAATAGTACCAGTTATTTCCAATGCATTTAGCTTCTTAATTATGACAATTTATATACATTATACCAATTTATATCCCCCGTGTAAAATATAAAGCATAAACTGTAACAGAATAAGGTTATTTCTATATGAACCTCGGTAAACAAATAATCTAGAAGCTCATCTCCTTCGATGCAATATTATTTCTCCACCAGCATTTACTTTTACTCCTCGTGCTTCGTACCTGCACTGCATGCTTTTGCACAGTGCGCAAATATTCTGGGGAAGTTTTAATTCAAGATCGGCGAATGAATTCTGTCCTTACATGAAAGGATGCAATTACATTTTGCAAGTAATGAACACCATTTTCGAACACGACAAAGTGCTGTACAAACAAGCTGTTCGCATGATTCAACTTTTCCCCCAACACCTCATCGTATCTTTAACCGAGGCTGCCACATTAATCGCGCGACTTATTATCGGTCTATTATGAATTCCAATCTAAATGGCTCCGCATCGTGCGTCTTGAAAAGTAACGCGCTGCGAACGTGACTTGCTTCGTCGCACCCCAATTGGAGAAACGGTTCCACGCGAATCAAAGCAAAACAAAACGTCCGTGAACTGCACATTATAAATCACGTATCATTTTTCTTATTCCCGTCTCATAATCGTAGGTATATTCGCGCAATAGAACTATCTGTCTGCGCCCAGTCGATGGCAAAATTACGCTCGCAACGTAAAATGAATTAATCGCCAACGCGAAATAAATTGTATCCCCGCGATCGCGATTAATCCTCGTTATATTCATTGAAATAACTCGGACCTGTTCGCACGTAGCCCTTCCAATTTCTCCCACCGACAATAACGGAGTAACGCGATACCTTCCGTTGTGAACACGGCCTTACGGCCGGCTACCGGTATCGCGGACGGAAACCATTGATTTGCGAACCCATACCGAGCCATGAAGTCATACGAGCAACAAAGTCGATGCAAGAAAATGATATAAATGATCCGACGATTGGCTCCCGGTTAGACGCCAGCCGGTTGCCAGCTCATGATTATGCTAATTTCCGCGTATCAACGTTAATATCGGCTATTTATGATCGTCCGGTGTATGACTTACGTTCATTACTTTCACTTGGCCGATACACCGATAGCGGACGAATGCGGACCTGAGAAACGCGAGAATTAAATCGGCTCCTTTGCGGAGTTGTCCCTTTATTGCCGATTATCTGATCGATTGCAAAGCATCATCTATAAATCTTCGACAATTTAAAAGCGTACGGTGTAAATGGAAAACGTATGAGGGCTATTGCTTTTTCCTACTCGACCCTTCTCGATCAGGACGTCGTCACGATTTTCGAAATTCTTTTTTACGTTTTCCGTTATGCTTCGTTCACCTATTATTATACACTGCGACAAATAGATATCGACGGTACAAGTAATATTTTTTACAGACAGAAAATCAATAAATATAAAATTATACAGCGATGTTAACTCGTCCTGTCCTTGTTGTCGTCCACCCTCACCACCCTCTCTCCCTATATAAATGATACAATCCAACCGACATTCCATTCGTCGTTATTTTCAACCGAAGGTTCGTTCGGACCACCGTTCGGCTGGAAAAAGATGCATCGAATCTGTTTGTTGCCCATATCCTTGTATGAAATTGTTCTGAGGAATTAGCCCCGAGAACGAAAGCTGGCCACCGATAAACAGTTACATTCCTTGCTTCCAAGAAACCGATCGTTTCATATGCAACAAGCCTGGCGCAATGATAGTCGCGGCCGGATGCAGGGAAAATTTCGAACGAATCGGCCCGTTACGCCGGGGATAATGACCGAGGGGGTGGTTGCGAGCTTATTTTTTAGCATTCTGCCGCTTTGCCCGAGACGGCCCGGCCGAAACTTTTCCAATTTAAAGTTTCCTTCCCGGGGCCGACTTTCGCGTTGCAGCAACCCTGAACGGGGGGTGTCTTTATTGCGCTCGACAACGTTGCCGTCGCTGCGGCCACTCGACGGGGTCGCGGGGGTTGCCACCGTCGGCTATCATCCGCCCCACCCCTCTTCCTGTCCTCTTCCATGTCCCGCTGAAATTTCAGCTTTCGTAAACACACGTCCTATCGGCGTTCTTCTTTCTGTGCCTTTTTCGTCGGGCGTCGTTACTGTCAACAGGTAAACGGGCTCCCAGGGCTCCCGTTTGCACCCCCCTGGCTATTAATTAACTTTCGCGGAACTTGGAGGGCCGGCAAGGGGTTGAGTCCGTTGCGGTGCCCTGTCTCGAGCTGGCGGGCCACGCTTTCTCGGCGCCTTCTTCGCGTGTTCGGTCGAGCGGGCACGTGCTCGAAGGAAATTCGAGGAAGAAGAGTTTTCGGCTCTGGATGTTAATTGGCGAAGGATATTCCTGGGTTTCTTCGTCGATCTCTTGCTTTTGTTTTTATTACACGGGGTGGAGATCGCGGTACAGTGCGAGCGTGAAATTTTGCAAAGTGCGAATGCAAACTAGGCTGCCCCGTGTAATTCCACATTTCTCTAAGACGCGACACCGTGATTACAAAATCGGCACTCGATTCGATCGCAGTCACAGCCGATGGACAAGGAAAGAGTTATTTAGTTATGAGAGTATGTAGAAAATGTCGGACGCGGTGATGCATGCCGCGGTTTCATACCGGCGCGCAGGTATTTCTGTTGCATCCTTATTTATTAAGAAGACAAACGAGGTTACCGTTGAAAACGCAGTTTTCATTGAGCCTCGTAAGGTAGCTGCGACACGTCTGCGTTCTCATTTCCTTCGGAACATGCATCTTCCTTACTTTTGCTGGCGTTTCAACCGTGACCTTATTTTCCGTTATGGATCATTCCCGAGCCATCCTTCTCTCTCTTTTTCTTTTTTCTCCGTTTTTTTTCTTTTTTTGTGCGATCGTTGTCATTCACCGTGCGCGATGTGAAATCAGAATAAGTTTCAAACGCCGCAATGCTTTTTACAGAATGTATACACGGCGCGGCTTACGAACGCCACTTCGTTCTGCAGCAATCACTTTGCCTGCATTATTCGTCTCCGGCGCGCATGTAAACACAAGTGTCTCGAATTTCGTTTCGACGGTGGCTTTCGAAACGAGTAGTTCCCTACGTCACTGCGCGACGATGTTATATAACTAATAACGTAAAACTACACGATGCTTTTTACTCAACTGATCGTTGTTTCTCGGAATGCTCGTAAATGGCACGCAAGAAACACTTTATGTACCACTTATTCAATCGTTAACTAATCCTGCGACTGATATTCAAGTAATTCCATTCTGTCGATTAAAGTGAATACGAGAACCGGTAATCAAGATTAAAATGCGTTATAAATGTCCGTTTCACGAGCCACCCTGCGCTTATCATCGCATTAAAATCTGTTAACTCTGACATACAAACCGCGGAGCATATATTATCTTCGTCGCGAAGTTGAAATACATTGCACCGATACACAATCGTGGCACGCATTTCCCTTACATACCTGTCACTGTCGCATACCATTTTAATCGCCACCACCCCCCACCCCACCCCCCGCCCCGCCGGCGAATGCCCCGATTGTTTGGAAATTCGCAAGGTAAGCAATCAATTGACCATTCCATGGGACAAATTTCCTGAAAGCTGACCCCTGGCTGGTTTCTATTGTGAATGCGGCTTAACAGACGGTGGTTAAGCTTTACTGGTAATTAAGTGCGGCTTATGTCGGCACTGCGAGGGTGACTGCGGTAACCTTAGAGGTTAATAACTCAGGGGAGGCCCGAATATGATATTGTTATAGGGTTCGCTGTGCAAGAGGGGGTGCCCGTGTACCAGGCACCCGTGAACCCTACACCGGCTGATTAGGCTCGTGCCAGGCGTTATTAATCCGCTAACTCACACCCACCTAAGCTCGCTAACGAGCGGGGCCACGGTACGCTTCCACGTGCCGCCGGATCTCACGTGACTCGGTAGTCTTCACCTTGCGGGGGCGCAGTTCGCCTCGACTTTCTTCGCCCCGAGGAACCCCTCTACGACTGCTTAATAGCATAATTTCTGGGACTACAGTGAAGCCTCGATACAGTGCGAGAGCTTGACGCAACGATTGAATTTTTTGTTTGTTGTTTTCTTTTTCTGTGGAACTTTGACCAACAAATTTGTGTCCTTATGCTGATTAAAATAACAGTAAACAGTGTATCATTTGGACCATGTTTACTGTTCACAGTGCATTCGACGCTACTTATTAAATAATTTAAATGTGATCCATTATTGTGTATGTATACGCTTTTAAACCTTACGGAATACCGTTTGTTTATTTTCTAGAAGAAAAGCATTTGCACCAAGTTACCGTGGAACATAATTCTGTGGCACAGCGTACGGCTTGCGCATTGTGTAGCGCGAATTGCATTTGGTATATTCAGGTCAATTATTTCGTTTCACTTGACGGGGCCAGCGCATTGAATATCTCGAAATTTCGCTAACAGAGACCTACTGTGCTGGAATGCGTTGGGTTAATCCGATGTAATATTACCAAGGAGAACATAATAACCGTGGAGGCGCTAACCCACCCGTTGTAACTCGAAGTCCGCAACGTCTACAATAAAAAAAAGGCGATACTATACCACCGATTCGATAACTAGCGATAAATAGCATAGAATAAACTATTATTTCAACAGATGTATAACCGCGTCCTGTCTGCTCCTCGAATCAATGTCCACAAAACCCGAATCAAAATTCCTGTCGAACCCATCAAACTCGAAGCAAATCACGCGCCAACGTTTCCACTCGCTAGCTCGCAATTTCCAACTATTTATCGAGCACAACAACAAAAAAATCGCCAATCGCGATCGAACCCCGATCACGAAGCTTAAACGATCGCCAAGAGAGCCCCGACAGTCTTCAACTTGTCCGAGGGTGAACCCTCTTTGTGCGTCCTCATTGTCATCCCCTCCGGTACACACCGGTGCCAATCTAACCTGACCCCGCGCGTCCAGAAGAGATTGACAGTTTAAAATATGTATAATGGATCCGGGAAGGAGGGGTTGCGCCCCGAGGGCGGCGGACGGTCTGGATTAAATTGGACGCCGTGAATTAATCGGCTTCTGTTTGAGTGAAATTGGGCAAGCGCTGTTAGGAAACGTGAGCATCGACGCTGCCCCCCATTGTGCCGTCGCGCAATCCCCCGGCCCTTTAAATCATAATACACGCGCCACCCATGGCAACCTGCCGGCCCTATTAATCGGCCGGTAATCGCGCATTCACGTGAATGGATCCGGTGATGACTGCGAAACGAACGAAGGAGGTATTGTATCTTTGTTCGGCTCGGATCTTTTGTTGCGCCCGTTTCGAGCGGAGTTGGCAACGAGGTCAGCCCGGCAATTTTCGGGTTTCGCGTAATGACCGGCTCCGTCGAACGACGAATTCTTTTCATCGCGCACATGATCGATCGGGATCGACAAGGAGCTGGCTAATACGCCAGTTTCGAGGGGGCGGTCGAGGAACGATCGTTTAACAACGAGGAAGCAGAATCTCGACGATCTCGTCACTTATCGAAATTTCGAATATTTCGGATAGACGCGAGAGCGAAACGGGTCGAGGTGTTCGTCGGGATGGTCGCGAGGAGCTCGTTCGTCGGCAGGTTTGATCCGGAGAAAGTGAACTGGGGAGAGTCGCCCGGGATCGTTCGTTCCAGTTTCTCACGCGTCGCAACCTGGACGCGGCCAGGTAGCCAGAAACCGGGGACGAACGTGAAGCGTGTACCGATAATAAGCAGCGACCTTTGCGCACCGAGGTTTTACCGGGTCGCTTGCACAGCGACAGGGCTCGAAGCCAAAAATGTTCGGGACCAGGTAGGCGGAAGAATCGCCCTTCCCAATAGCGAGGCCCGGATCGTATATTATTTCTGCCCTATTTTAAGCGCGTCCGGGCAGAGCGTTATCGCCGCCCCGGAAAATTTACAACCGAAATGCAATCTCGCCATCGGAGTGGTGCGGTACCAAGGGCGAGAGCGGGAGGCAGAAGGATCCGTCGTCGTAACGGCAAGATTTACGATTACGCGAGTCTTCAGCGACGTCGGGCAACAAACCTCTCCGTCGTCGTCCCCGTTGTGTCGACCGCTTTACACTCGTCATCGTTGTACGCCAACCTTGCGGCCACGAAACCGACGCTCGTCCCATTCCAATTTTTCTTTCCCCCCTAGCCAATGGTCAGTTTCCTTGGCGGGGAGGAGGACGCGGCGAAGGGAGCACCGCGGCGAGAGTTTCGCATACCGAGCGGAGGATCCGCGGCCCCGTGGCAGATCCGATCTGTCGGAGTTATGCGTTATTGGGCAGCGTACGTCGTCACACGCGCGATTCCGTATCGCACGGCAATTCCACGGGAAAAATTCCGCCGTGGCACCGGCATTGCATAAACATTAGGGATGTATCTTCGATCTCGCGACGGCCGTAAGACGGTGGCACACACCCACGTTCGTGAAATTGTGAAAGAAGGAAAAGAAACAACTGAATGGGTGCTTCGCAGCCACGTACGCCACGTTCGACCACGTTCAGCCACGTTCAGCCACGTTCAGCCACGTTCAGCCACGTTCGACCACGTTCGCGGAGGTGTACGGCGGAGGTGGTTGGAAAGGGGTGCAGAGGAGACGGAATTATAGGCATAACGAGCATAGCGGCGGCAGGGCTCAACGTTTTTATGGGTCACACCGCTTGTTTCGTTTCGTACGTACTAGCGATACCAGCGATACCAGCGATACCAGCGATAGTGCAATTTAAATGTCTCGCGAACGGAAATCTATCGTGGCGAAGGGAACGGCGACTCAGCCTTCTGACTGTGGAATTTCTTGATCGAAAGTATCGCTGCGCGCAAGGTAGACGCTGTGAGCGCCGCATCACTGTTTACGGCACTGTACAGAATCGATATTATACGCTGCGTTTCGTATAGGTACACGCATGCATATACATATGTACCCGGCGCTGTGTGTTTACGCGTGGATGAGATTCGTCGGATTCACTGTACTCCGTTTTATGCCCGTAGCTGCTGGATCCTCCTTCGTGCAGCGTGCACGCACAATACGTGTACAGCGGTCTTTAGTACCGATGGAAGTACACGGCGGAATACAGTATTGGGCGAGCGAAAGAGTTTTAGTGACTGCTGCTATAAATGGACTGGACTGTTTTTGTCAAGTGTGACGTTCAAGATGGAGATACGGTGTTTTGGAAACTTACGCGAGCACGGATATAGTGAAGTTTCGAGGAATCATAGGTGTTGAAGAAAAACGAGGAACTATATATCTGTGTCTAAATTTAAATTCGTATACTTTTCTTATAGTCCCCCCACGCAGTTGGATAAGATTGAGGATGGATTTTCTTAAATTGTTGTACAATAGTAAAACTGATGATAAATAATAAAAATGCTGGCAAAGATATGGCGAAGATAACTTTCAGAATGTTGGCCAATCGCGAAAATGCAGTATGGGAGAACCGGACTCAGTCGCTTGGAGAATATTTTGACATTAGACTGACGGTCGCGTGGGGCATAAAAGCATATGGAATCAAATGAAATGATCGTGCGCGTTATTAAAGCGTCGCATCCCTTTCACGATGAAATATCCGATATTGGAATTTCTCTTCGGCGTATTATTGATATTCTTGGATATGTTCGATGACTACGGCATGGTACATGAAACTTCTACGATTCGTAACGAAATCGGGGGACGACGTTATTTCCTGTCGCGAATAACAAATTTAATATGCGACTTCCAAAGAAAAAAAGGCGAAACCGTGAAATACTTGAAACTTTTTAAACAAACGATATTAAACAATTTTTCGTTAAATTAAAGTCCCTGGTAGATATATATTTTCTTGCACTAATATATCTACTCCTATTTTACAACAAAGCCAGAACAGTTATTTGCCCAAGTATTTCCTTCTTGCATTCTATTGAACAAAAAACCAGCCATAGTCCTCCTCTCTCTCTGCAAACAAAAATAAAAAGAAAACAAAGCAGAACCTCGACTTCCAGTAAACAACCACCGGTACATGTATGTACATAAAGGAAAGCGGGAGGCAAGGAGGGGAGGGGAAAAAAAAAGAAAATTCCACTCACATTTTCGTGAAAAACTCCCAGCCATCCCGGGGTCCCGGGAACGTATAACCAAGGAATATTCACGAGCCCGAGGGTGGTTACCCCTACATGGCATCGCGGCCAATCTTATGGAAACTGCTGACAGCACGTCTACTTTGCAGAACAGTTTACAGACCTCGCGACCCTGTCGTAAATATCAAGGATACCCGTGCATATGCTGCGCGGCGCAGTCAAATTCTGCCCGGCATCCCTTCCGCAACGGGGGTGGAAATTTTATGATTGCTGTTCATCCGACAACCCCCGCATCTATTTCTCTCTCTCTCTCTCTCTCTGTCTCTCGCTGTTCCGCGGTCCCGCGTGTTTTTACGTTTCCTCCGGGCTTTGACTACCCCATACGGTGTCATTACACACCCCATAAAGCAGCACGCCATCGACCGGGACGCTTTTTGACACCAGGAACTCGGAAGCATTGGCCGCCAAGGTCGGCGCTTCCTCGCTGGCGTTGATTGGAACGCGCGTTTCTCCTCGCGAAAACTGGATCGACTATCCGTTTATATTTTTCTTCCTTCTCGTTTGGAAAGCACGGCGGGGGTAGGTATATGTTTGATTAGGATTAACGCGGATGCGAATTCAGGATGGTCAGTTGGCTTGCTGGAACGATAGATTCGAAATGCTCACGGTGGACGGAGAAGCAATGGCCACTCATCTCTCGAAAGTCTTGTCAAGGGTTTAACGGGTTAAATCGACCGATTATTATTTTTTGATGCAACTGATATTAGCTGCTGCGGGGCAAATTGATACTTTACGCATACGTTATATGGTATTTGTAAACGATCGCAATTAATAAGGAATTTAAAAATAGGCCGCATGCTCGGAAGAAATATGTGAACGGATCGAGCCAAAGGATAATGCAAAACGCGGCATTTAATATTTATATTTCCGTTGCAACCGCAACGATGACTAGCTATTTTGTAGCAGAATCGCGAGATTTATAAATCTGCCATAGCAAATGTTTATGTTGAATTGTCGCGTGACATAATGAATCTAGTATTGCCTCCATCGTCGCAGTCGTCGCTGGGAAAAATATGTCAAGAACTGCATAAATACGTCCTACGACGAACGTGCATCGCGCTGAGCGTGAATCGTGACGTAATTTTAACATCGATATTCACATCTTGATTAAAAATACTATATACTACAATGCTTAGCACCGTAATAATTCAAAACTGGCAACACTTCGAGTGCAGTGTTGAGTCCGTTGTCTGTATGCGTGTTGCACGTTACCACATATATCCTTCTAACCATTTGTGTCATCAAACATCTCGCAATTAATATTATAATAACGTAGATATCTTGCCATTCGGAAGAGCTACAGTGATTCAGGTATCGCGTATTCAAATGGAACACGTGCATACAAATACAAATGTTTCGGCGAGCAATTTCCGCAGCAAAATATTAAAAGTCTGCGTCGAAATAATTTTCAGCGTCCATGATCTTCCTCGTGTTCGATAAGAAAGAGCGCCGTTTGAACGACAGTTCCAGGCAGGTATACCCTCATCTGTATTAATGTAAACTTCACTCTTTGCGGTCGCGAAAGGGCCGATCAAGCGAGGCAACGTATCGGCAATCATCGTTCGCCCCTTTTTTTTCCTTCTGCTTCCTGGAAAAGTCATCGCTGCTCGCGGAAAGAGGGTTACCGAGGCACTTCGCGAAGTTCTTGCGACGAACGTGTCGGTTCGAACAGAACATCTAGATTCCCCGGACGGACGTGTGCCTCGGCCGGCAGCAGCTCGTGGTTTCGCGTTTCGCGTTTCTGTTTTGACGTCTCTCTGCCGTTTCGTAGTCATCTCGCCGATTTACCACGGCCAAAGTGGCTCCAAACTGTTTTTCTATTCATCCTGCTCGTCGCGAGGGACGCGTGCGACAGATCCCGCGTCGGATTGCCTTTCGCTCGGTGTACGCTAATGACTACCCGTAATGCCTCTATCGTCCGGCATTTTTTCACGTATTCCCCTCCAACTATTCCGCACATGCCTTACTCTCGCGGCAGAACATGCAAATTTGCTTTATTTTATCAGCGAATATACTGGCATGTATACGTATATACCTCTGACGATTCCGTGTAATGCGAGACTTAATTCAGTCGAGGAATTATTCTCGACGATACGTACGCTTGGCTTTTATTTGAGGGACAGCCGCAAATGTTCCAATGGCCGTATATCATAGTGTATTTACGGTGTTCTTATAAAATTTTTTATAGCAATTATTGATAACTCACGGAACTTGTATCGCTTATATAATTGATTAACTATTCGTCAGTAATTGCCAGTAAATGAATCGCAAACGCAAGGTGCTTTACGTTATGTGTGTATCTATTTTTTCACGTTTCACGATGCTTATGGGAGACGCAAGGATATATGAACTTATCCGGAACAAATTTTATAGCGTCCATTTTCATGCAAATCGTGCGAATCATATTTAACTGTCTCGATAAGTTGGCAAATTGCCAGCAGATATTATTAATTTCAAGCTGAACTGCGGGTAAAGGAAAATTATTGATGTCAATTAGTTCAACAAAAAAAAAAAAAAACATCGTTACGTTGTTACATGATGTTCATGCGTTATTAAATGTCTTCGTATATATTTATGAACTCTCCGAATCATGACTCGTGCGAAGGCGATTATTATCTGACATTTTTTTCCATTGGCCTCCAATAACGGTTTGACAAACGACAGGAGAATAAAAACGACGACTACTTAATGAACAATCATTAAAAGGAACTTGTGTCTCCGTATAATGAGGTTAGTTTAATAGGCTGATATATTAAGTTAATCTGCACCGTTCTGTTGTGTCGCAATGAAACTTCGAAACAATTTCAAAACAGCTGCAACGTATACGTCTAACCATAGCGCGTATTCATATATCCCAAATAAAACTTTCGCTGTTCACAACTAATTTCACAAAACTGCAAAACGGTGCGAATAAATTCCAACCAAGAACCGCGAAGAAATAATCAAACCACATCGACCGCCCTTATCGAAAATGTCGCGCACAAACGTTAATACCAAAAGATTCCAAAAAGTTCTTCTTCCCCGAATAGAAACCCGCAGACCCCGAATAGATCATGCCGAGACCGCAGCGACGTACGAAATAAAAGCAAAGCAAAGCAAAAAAAAAAAAACAAAGCACCCGAGAACGTATCGCCAAATTTTTACACCCCGGCTATCAATCTTCGCAGGCGGCGTCTCAGTCAACGCCAAAAACGCCAAAACCTAACCCCACCCCCGTATCGTCTCCCCAACACCGTTCTCCCCCCCCCTCCCCCGCACCGCCAAAAAAACCACCCGATCACCGTCCCCTTCGGTTGGACCTTTACCCCTTTCGATCGCCGCAAAACCCAACGCGCCACCGTCGCCAGCGTCGCGGCACGGTGATTTATAAAACGCAATTAGCGGAAGGAAAAACGCGACCGGACGCAAGGAATTCCCGATTCGTCGTGTCCGCTTCCTGATACCGATGGGCGATCGGCGCAGGCCGCGACGCCCGGCGTCGCCGCGCCGCTCGCTCGACCCCGCTTCATTGATGGATCTCCCCGCGTGGCTCCCAGCGGTCATTAATAATTCATCCGTCATCGGTCGCAGCGGTAATGGCAGCGGCAGCCAGCGGCCGGGAGGAGCATTCATATCTGCGAATCGATCCCTAAACTCCGGCCGCTGCTGCGGTCAGCCTTCGGCAGCCTTCTGATTTGCATATAAAGGCATTCCTTCGGCTCTCCTTGCCGCGGCCGCGTAACTGTAAGTCCTCGTTGACAGGATCTGCCAACAATCTGGCCTGCATGATTTGCTGGACGGCGACCAGCGTCTCTTCGCCTCTCGGCTTGGCGTATTGCTGCCGGTCGCCGCGTCCACCGGATTTTCCCTCTCGGCCACACGATGATCGTACGGGTTCTGTCGTTGTCGTGACGGAGGATCGGAGATCGGCGCAAATGTTTGGGCGATTCTTCGATAGAAACGACCGACGTTCGCTTTCTTCCCTTGGTTCCTTTTGACGCGGAGATGTCGTTGAACAGTCTGCGGCCGTTGGACACTTTCGTGTGCCGACGTTCGACGGGACCGCTGTGCGATTATGATTATGCTCGCCGAGCGATGTGAATGCATCGTTTGTTATAAAAATGGGGGATCTTTTGTTGGCCACGTGAACTAAATTACTCGCCGCTCTGTCTCGATGAAATAGCAATTTATTTATTTGTCGTATTTAGTTACGGTTGCTATTATTATGGGCGCATATCGCGACTTGGCAGAGAGGTCTTTTGATTTTTAGCACCGGTTGGATTGTAGTTTTTGTGGGACGCCCTGTAGATCGCGAAGTAACGAACGTAAGAAGCTATACGCGCTTGAAGTATAAACGTTGCCGGGGTCTCGCTACCCGTATGAATATGAAAATATGAAATGTGTCTTATTAAATGGCACGAAGTAAACAATTTATGTATTTATGAGGCCGCAATCTGTATTTTAATGAACGTATTTCATTATTGCGTAGGTACGCTCCGCGCAATCAATTTTGTGTATCAAAGACTGCGATGTAGCAAAGTGCTATGCCCTGTACATGAATAATCAATGTGCTTATTAATTCAAGCTTATCCATTATGCATATATTAAAAATGGTAATGTAACATGCCTGCTCATGTGTTAATTAGGTACGTATTTAATCAACAACACGTTGTAGTTTTTACGAAACAAGCTTTGTTGGACACGAACGGTTGCGCAACGTAAATAATACAATATTTCGAACATTGCGCGCATCGAACCTAACGCGACATGCTCGACGATTGTGGCCAAATTATTCACCAACCAAGTGGGTATTATTCATCTAATCGCTACAATCATTCCCACGCCTCCGCTAGTTCCCATCTTTTTCGATTTCACTCCCCGCTACCTTCGCATCCTACTAGCCTCTCACCCATCGTTCTCGGTTTCATTTACAAACTCTGCTACTCCAACGATCGTAGCTTCTCCGCCTCACTATCCTCCTCCAATTCGTCACACGTGAGCTCGATAGCGTTTCGGTATCGCCATTCGTTTATCAAAAAACGCTCCAGCAGCGTCGTGCACAGGCACACGCCTGCGTAACGATCCGAACGTCTTCCAGCCGCGAAACACCTGTAACGCTTGTAACCTGGCCCAACAATCTCGCGGCGTCATTACCACCACCCCTGCCTAATAACCCTTGGGATTCGGTAACGCGGCATCTACGTACGGGTGCAAGTTCACTCGGTCACTGTGATGTCACGTGAGCTCGTAAACTCGGTTTACGTAATTACGAGCAGAAGGACGAGCGTGGTATCGGGCCCATGGCGGGCCCAGGGCCCGGTCTCGTCAATAAGTCGGATGCCATTAACATTCCCCGACCGGTTGGGTTAAGTCAGGTTAGTTACCGGGTTAACCTTACAAAACTGTCGGGTCAGTCACGGGCGAGGCTGTAGGTCTGGGGGACTCCGGAGGCCCAGAACCACGGGGCCTAGGGCGTAGAAGCCGCCCATGAATTTCGGCTAATGAGAACATTTCGAGATACGTCAGTTCCAGTATGCTAATGGCCATACAGATGCCGATACAATTTCGAGATGAATCTCTCTCTCTCTCTCTCTTCCTCTCTCCCTTCCTCTCTCTCTCACTCTATCTTTCTCTCGCCCTCTCTTCTTCTCGTTTGCCCACCGCCCCCGCCCAGTCCCCGACATCCTTCCCATCGTCCACGGTCGTCGTATATTACGGCTGTCCGCCATATCTTCGACTTAACTATGCGCTTCTTAGAGGCCCGTGCATGCGTCTTATGCAAATACGTTGTATTTTGTTTAATTAAACCGAGGTACCGCGCGGGCTACCCCTTGGGCCGACCGGTCCGTTTCACCAGCTTCCGGTTTCGCTCGAGTCTTTAGCGGAGACGGGGGGATGACTCTTTCGGAGGGTACGTCGTTGCTGTTGCTGGTGGTGTGACGCCGAAAGGGTCGGTGTTACAGCGGCCTGTATGTACCGGTCCCGGTAATTTTACGGGTCCTTCGATTTATTGCTTCTAAGGTAGCGGCGTTTTATGAACTTCCCCTCGGGCCTTCGGGCGATGATACTTCTAAATGACACTGGTGTGATGGCTTTGATAAAGAACTTTTCGTTCTGTGCTAATTCCTGATTTTTTATGGTATATTTTATTACGTTTCATCAGTGGTTCAATCGATCAGAGGGTCTCAGGTGAGAGAGTATTATCATCGGTCGAATGTTATTACTAATCAGTCATTGAACTCGTTGAAGCAGAATTTGGATAAAAAAGTTAGCATTACGACGGAGTGACGGAAGCGAGCATGAGAATCTATTGGAATTTCATTTCGTTAGATCGGTCCCGGACGATCTATTGGGGAAAAGTATACGACGGCGGTGGAGAAGAGGCAAGCAGATGGTGACCTTGAGAGTCGATCGACTGGACAGATTTAAGGTCCACGGGGGTAAAATATTGTGAAAAACTAAGTTGAAAAAATATGTCTTCGCTGGCAGGCCGCGCTGTCGCGAGGACGTTGTAAATTACGCATACAATTCCGAATCGTAAAACCGGATGCCCCGGAACTGCTACCTTTGACGGCAACGTTTAGGGCCGCAATAAATTTTACCTTATATAATGTACTGTTAGGAACGATTGTTGTGCCAAAACTTTGCACCGCTTCGTTGGTACGCGGTTATGAAAAAAATCTGACCGACTGAAGCTTCGAATCGCCCGCCCCGAAACGGAAATATTTGGGGAAGAATACAAACGAACAGCAATTCAACCCTTTCGCGCATTATCGTCTTGAAGGTAGACAAACGTGAAAGCGGTAGAGGTAGCGTGAAAATAAAGTTCTTTCTCAATAAAACAATACTGCTTCATAGTTTCTCGTTACTCGGCAAGTTCGATCTAAGTATGGTGGGCTCGAGAAGGAAATCTAAAGTAATTCAATCTTACAGAGTTATTCGAATACATTTTCCGATCAATTACGAATATTATAAAATTGTGGAACATCTGTCGCAATGAAGCACTAGACCTAGTAAAAATATACCGAAAATAATCTGTAATCCCTGCAAGAGAACTAACGACTCGGCACTACGTGCACATCGAACTCTCCTCGCCTAAACAATTAATAACCAATAACATTCTCTCCCCGCGAAAGCTCGTACCGACCAACATTCTTACCCAATCCTCGAGGCCCTTGTTATCAACGTCATACGACGCCCACCCACGATTCTTAAAAACTAGAATATAAATACTTTTCGACGAAATTATCTTATCTCGAGAATATTCGAAGCGGCGCAGGAGTCTCGACCAGGCCGCGACGTTCGAAAGAAAATGACCGGGGGCCTCCCCCCTCGGCTGCTTAACAAAGAAGAGGTTAACATCAACCCAAGGCGCGGCAGAGGAACCGACCCGCTGGCACGCATCGTCGCACCCGTTGATTCCCAAAGTGTTTCGTTGTCCACCGTCACTCGTAATATCTTCATATCCCCCGGTTTATTCGTTTCCCCGGCTGAATTCCGTGAGCTCGTAAAGCATCGCTGGCCCGTAAAACCGATCGTCAGGACGGCGAGGCGTAACGTCCGCCTTTATCACGATTTGTAAAGGCGAAGTGTTACGAGCCGCGTACAGAGAAGGATCTGCCAATAAGAGCAAAGCGGCGACGCTCGTAAACTTATGCGAAACTGAACTCACGGGGCTACGGACGGCCGAGGCGGGCCCCGGCTTCCATTGGATCGCTCGGAAGTGACGCAACCGAGGCGGCCCGGCCGCTAATCCACGGCCTCGTAAAAGCCTTCTTCATTTCCCGATTGAAAAATTAATTATACCGAATAAGAGCGAGCGGAACGGGCTATAAACTCGATGAAATTTAAATTGAATCGCCTGGGATCGTCTGCCCTCGCTCGCCCCCAGCCCCCTTCCGCCCTTTCGACACGGTTTCTTTTGTTCCCGGGGCCCGGGAACGCAGCCTCCCCGTCAGAAAAGTGAAAATATTGACAGAGCTCGCCGCCCTGTCCGACGTTATCTACTGTCACGGGCTGGGGATCGTCCCGCGGACGGTAGCCACGGTTCTTTCGCAGTTTTTCTTGGCGCATGGTATCGGATATTCGTCGCCCCTCGCATAGAGCGTCCATGGAATTTTCGGGACACCTATTCGCTGCTGTATTTCCCTCGATATCGCGCAAGGTTACCGTGCAGGTGTCGCCGGACGATTCCCTGCAATGCTTTCTGGCAACGAAATTGGGACAAATTGAGATTCTTCGACGTTACTCAATATTCGTGTCGTTAATACGGACGAAAAAAGTGCAAGAGAATAAATCAACTCTGACGATCGCACGTGGCAAACCGTCGAGCCGAATAATCTATTTCCCGCAGGACCCGTGCGCCACGAAAAATGTCACGCGAACTCCACCGGTGTCACGCGTTGGCTCTCGCGTTTCGCGCGACGAATAAGAAAATCGTGCAGCGAAATTTCCCTTTCGCCCGACTTGTGTACCGTCGTGTACCGCGACGCTGGTCCACGGCTAACCGCGGCGCGGCCATTCGAACCAAAAAGGTGACGAAGACCCGAACGTGCTCGGGCTTAGAAACTCGAAAACACGCTTCGTCTTGTCCACGTCCGAGTGGCTGGTGGCGGCGGAACAGTCATAAAGTCATATCTGCCGGGCGTTACACGCGTCTCCCCGACCGTGGAGCGGCAAGATAAATGACGAACGTCTTCCGAAGGGTGTATAATCTCCGGACACGTGCTTAGCAACGTTATCGCGCGCCGTTGGAGAAGTTTCGTTGGTGAACGCGTTCCACGTGGTCCTTTTTGGCGAGATGACTGATGATCGGTGCGGCCCGCGGCCGCTTTGCTCCTGTCGTGTCGCAATAATCAATTAGTCCGTCGTGTTGACACGTCTAATTCCTTGTATAACTGATAGCCAACGATGTCTCATAACCCCTTCCCGACCGGTAGACTAATAACCTCGATGACGGTCGGGGGCCTGGGTTTATTTCGACGTCGACCGACGCGTCAAGGTGAGGAAAAATGGGGACGTCGGCAATCAGTCACAGTTTTACGGCTCGTCAGGTTTTATTAGCTTCCCTCGGACCTCGCCGATCCGCTGAGGATAAATACTCTTCTTTAGCACGACTTCAAGATCGGGGGCTCTCTGTTTTGTCATTAACGATTGAAGGGTTCGAGATTGTTTATTGGGATCGCAACGGTTGTTCGCGATGACCGTACATTTTAATTTGTTACACGTATTCTGGTAATAATTGTCTTTTACGAAAGCGTGCTCATATTTTTTGTGTAATTGAGTGGGGCGAAGCGTGCAGTTGAGCCGCGTAAAACGTTGAACGCGGCGGGTTGTTGGCATTACGAAATTTTCCTCTCGACAGCGAACGAATCGCTCGACGCTTACATCCCTTCCCGAATCACCGAAAATGTGGTTTCCTCGCGATAACTAGACACTGCCCCGCACAAGTTCGCAATAAAATTCTTCTTATTCCGCCGCGACCGGCTGTCCGATAAACCGACGCGCGAGAAACAAATCTCAGAAGTAATAAAGAGAAATCTCTTTCATTGTCGACATCACCGTTCGCACGCGTTCATGTTTTCGGGGTAAAATCCCCATAACCGGAGGGTGAAACAGGGGTGTCTGGCTGAGGAAGGCGAGTTAGCCGAACGAGTAACACGTTCCCGAGCGAAATGTATCTACGGCTGCCTCGGGAGGATATAAATGAGCAGCAGGAGTCGACAAATCAAGAAACTATCGACATAAATAAATTGTGGCCCGCTAGGGGGTTTCGCGGTTGCAACTATATGAGGAAAATGGCAGGCCCTAAGTCAGCAATTACCCACACTTCCAGATCCCCCCGTAGCTATTACACGTACCTGCTCTCCTCGATCTCTCGACCGATTCGTAATCCGCTACGCTGTCGTTCAAAACGACGCCCGGCGAAGAGTCGTTTGCACGCGTAGATATCGGGTTAATGATTCTTGCTATTACAATTATAATTAGACGAGAAAGACTCGTTTGGCATTTTAACGGACGTTGGCAAGATTCTAAGTGAAGCACAGCATTCGATCTCTTATATGAAGGAAACGATTGACCGTCAACTCGAAAGGTTGTAATCGTTAAACAGCATTTGCATATCGCAAGAGAAATAGAAGGATGTCTATTTCATTTCATGGGGCACCTGTGACGACTACCTAAATACTCGCGAATGAGGCGAGAAAGTTCAAACGTAGGGAAATCTATTGATCAATACAATTTTTCACATATCTCGTCCCGATCTCCTTCGCCGTTTCAGTCAACTAGTCATCGTGACAAAGAACGCGTGGCGCAGAATTATTAAATATAATAGATATAAGCGAGAAATTATTTTCTGCGAGTCGGTGCAAAACGGATTCGTCCGAAAATCACGAATTGCTTTCGTAAAACAAATAAACCTGTACACTGTACTTGCATATCCCTATATACCCTGAACAACAGAAGGAAACAAACAATTAGTACAAGCAACAATATTAATCCGCTGCGTTTTAAAAGATCTTTCCCCTCGTGTAAAGGAGCGTGTTCAGTAAGTCCCCTTGGCGAGACGTCACCTACGAAATTCACGCGAAGCCGCGTGCCAGCCACGGTTTGCAATCGACAGCTAAAATGTCCCCAAAAAGTGGTCGCAGATGTTCCCTTTCGGCACCCTCAGCAATTATTTACCGGCCATTATCAATTTTCAGAGCGTAGCCGGTTGCTCGAGCGTGATTCGATCTAAATCTCAATTTTGGAGCGTCCTATATACACCGGGGCTTCCACCCCCGCACTACCCCCCCCATCGCTCCTTTCACCCCCAACCCCCGGCGTTCATCCAGTGAATTACTTCGTTAGTGGCTACCTTCAGAGGGCTGTTAATTCCTGCAGGGCAGATTATACAGATAGGTTTATTGCACTCGTGTCCCAATCTAATGTCCGTAATGCTCCTCTGCTCGCTACACACGCTCGCCCCCCCCGACGCTTTTCAGGCCTCTACGAGTTTCTCTGAGCTCACCCTCCTCCCTCGCGTAGCTCTCGCCCGGATTTCGGTTGCTACACGAGCATGTTTTTACTCGCGCCGGACGCCCAGCGTTATCGAACGGCTTCAGACACGGAAATTTTCAGATCGGGAATTATGTATTTCGTTTCGCTGAATTGGCAGTTGACGCTTCCTCGATGTAGCAGCGTTTTAAGTTTTTAATATAAACGATTTTGTGGATTTCTGCTGCATGCATTTTTTTGGCTCTTTTACTTTTAGAGGTCTACGGATAGGGTCACATTTATGTATTAGTAATTAAGAATGCTGTGATTTATAGATATGAGTAAGTTTCTGTTGGGCAATATTTGTTATTGCTTTGTACTAGATTCTAAATTTCGGATAGAATTAAGAGAAAACGAGACCTGTCTATTCTTATATTTTCCTTTCATTAGAATTAGTTCTTCCAGTGCCCTATGATTTTTGTTTCGCATAGCAAAGTAACGAGCGATATGCAGCTGTATTTCGTTTCTGTCGTCGTCGTTATATCGCAAAAATATTTCGCAACGAACTGCTCTGCGTTCGAACTTAAATTTCCAGTATATAAATGTCGCTGTCATTTAAACCGCGCGTTACAAACATTTCGCCGCGAAAGAAATCATTTTTGTTCCCTTTCCTATCATCGTTGAACGATAGCGCGACAGTCTTACACATCGGGCGAGAATTATATTTAATCTCCTGAGGTTGTTTATCGCGCGTCGAATATCATAACGACGTCGAACATCGTAATTGACCAAACACCGGGCGATTCGAGTTGTAAACGCCGGACTCCAGCGTTCGCCATTATTCCGAGGCTGACAGACGCGTCTGGTCCGGACTTAAATGGGCTTGGACAATCGGCGGCCCATTAGCTCGCTGTCCGCGCCATTAAAATCAGACACCCTCGGACCGCTGGCCAGCGTAATGCTAAACTCGTTACCAAAATTTTCGGGGCTGACGTGCCCGGTCGTCTGTGAGGAAAAGCGACCAAGGGGACAGCTGTCCAAGTGGACATCGGCCAGGGACGGTGAGAATTACGAGCGTGGCACGCAGCATGCTTTCTCGCGATACGCGCGTCCCCGAATTCACGAATTTTATTAATCGAGCACAAAGGGCCCCCGTTCGGGGCGGTTCGAAAGTTCTGGAGGGCGAAGGGGTTCCCGTGCAAATGGATTCGATAAAAGTCCGCGTACCGGTTGGTCAACCGATTCGTCAGGGACGAAAGGAAGAAAGGACACGTTGGATTGTTGCGGGTGAAACGGCCGCGAGGGTGATTTCTGTTTCGCTTTTGTCCGCAGCTCGTTGGTCGCTCGTAGACGACGCGCATAAGGTTACTAGGAAATCGTAGAAACCCGAGGGTGGTCTACGCTCAAGCGCTGATTATTCAACTTTTGATTGAACGCAATGGCGGCGCTTGATGAATAGAAAAAATGTTGTTTCGTGTTGAGAATGAAGATACTGGACGACGCAGCGAAAGATGCCGCAAGAATTTCTTTCGATAGCAACCGCGAGCTGTTTTGCCAGTGATTCGCGAAGACGTTTCGGGGTTCTCAATCTGATCGTTCGTTGCACTACTGAGAAATATTTCTGGATCACCTGTCGCCACTCTTTCTACCAGACAGGTCCATAGAATCGCCGATCCATTGAAAGGACGATCGAGCCGTGCGAATACCAACTAATTAATACAATTGTTACAACGTCGGAAGTTTCCAAAACGACGCCCGGCCTCGGACAAAGACGTCGCTCGTCGGCGTCCGGCCCCTCGTCGGCAATCTCGGGGATGCTTTAAGAGCGAGGTGGCACGGCGGCGTTCCTCCACTCATCCAGCGAAATAAATGTTTAAATTCGCGCGAAGTTAATTAAAACTAAGCGTAATTATAGCGGCGCTGCTGTATAAACCGAGGGCCAAGGAGGAAGGGTAGCGAGCACGGAAAATTACCTCTCCACGGAGATGAGAAGCTATTTTGCCGTGTGCTTGGATACCGTGCCCTTGTGAGAGGCTGTATTGTAATAACGTACCGGGGAAAGGGGACGGCCGGAGGAAAAAAGGATTTCGAAAGGAAAAGGCAGCTCGTTCTTGAAAAATTCAACGTCATTCCGTGCCCCTGCTACGGAGGGTTGTTTTATGAAGTCGGTATATATGTATGGGTGAAGAAGAACTGTTTGTACATTCAGATTAACCCGTGGTTTTCTCCGCGATAATTCTCGTGTTTCTTAATTTCTTTTTTCGTTTCCTTTGCGCGAGATTTCGAGGAGTCGAGTGTCAACCTTGGCGGTGAAATTGAAGAATTCGATATATAATGAATAGTATTATATTATTGGGCGACTGCTTGATTCGAATTGTAAATAATCGAAACTTGTAGCCGATAAGGAAGCTCTTTCTTTCATTGACCACTCTTCTATTTACACGCTTTGTATCTGCATTTTATACTACAGTGCTCTTGTGTTTGTCAATTTTTTCTGCGTTCGGTACTCTATTTGCGCGAAGAAATACGTTAATGGAATTAATGGCGTGGATAACGTGATTACTTGTTCGCGAAGGATTATTAGCCACGGGTGTGACCCAAGGCTTTCCTTCTGTAACAGTAGCGAAGGATTCCGAAACACAAAGGTAAACCGTTTTATTCGTTTCACTATTTTTTAAAAATGCGCGCAAGACAAATTTAGCTAAATCCGACATTTCCCCCAATAAAACACACGCAATACGAAATGAGAGTCATCGAACTTGCGAACCACTGTTTGCGAGGAACTAAAAGTGTAGGAGCGGGGAAATCTCGTTTCCGCTTGATTATCCAGGCGGAAAAAACGTGTAAATAATTTCCAGACCGATTTAAACTATAATGAAAGAAGTGCACAATAGGCAGGTCGACTCTGACGTTCGTTATGACAGCATTGAAGCATAACGCTGGTAAATGACATAGCATATTTTGTGAGAGGAACTTTCATTATCGGCGTAAATTTATAATTAATTTCTGTAACGGTACAACAGCTTCAGGGTTATCGGGGGAATCGATTCTTAAAATTGTTCCACTTCGATGAGGCTGCCTTTTCTTTATGAATATGAAGAACCCTGACACCAACACCAAAGATGAACGAAGATCGGCGTCGAACGGCGTGTTCCTTTGTGTATCTCTCATTCAGTACACGAGACTAAACATTTCTTTCTTGATACCACCGAAAAAGTAGAATCGTTTGTACTCCGTTCGTCACAGCAACTCGTCACATTAAAACGCGACGTCAATCCAACGCGATCGAAACGCTCGTTCGATTCCATATTGCGAATCCGTCTTTCATTTAAATCACCGCAACGAACTGCCCTTCTTACTTTCAGCAGTCCTCCGGCAGCTCCTCAATGCTCCGGTCGAATTTCATCCCCTGCCAGTCTGCAGTAGTCCAGACGTAATCACGCAGCCCGTGCCCGCTCGTTTCTGTACAGGGCCGAGGCGCGTTTATTTCGTTAATAAAACCGTCCCCATCCCCTCGTCGCGCTCGAATCCGTGAACGCTGAAGAGTCGTCAAAGAAAATTTTTTCTCCCCCCGTCCTCCTCGAGGTACAATTAAAGCGGCGCAAGAAATATGCGAACGAGGAAGGCTCTCTCTACCAAGGAAATCGTACAATCGCCTTAATGGCAACGGCGAGGGGGGGGAGGATACTGATGGCCAGAGGCGCATAATGGTGTTGATTACTAATTACAATTATTGGCCGGCGAGGGTCACGATCGATCCTCCCTCTATCCAGCTTCGAATACCATCCCCTTGGCATCAGAAGCGTGTTCGAGATCGCGGCCGCCTAATTGCATTATACGTGTCAATATCCCGGAGTAGTTCTCCTTCCACGGGGATCGAGAATCTCGGGGATGACGAGGGACGCTGGGGGGTTGGGACGTTGATGAATATTTCAACCGTTCGTTCGTTGTATTATAACATTCACCTGCACAGACGCCCTCTTAAAGTCAATGCGCAGGACGAAATTATTTCGCGTTTGGTCATTGTTAATTTCGATTTGCATTGGATTTGCATTTCGCGATGCGTAGGCAAGTCGTGGAATTAATTCGCGAAATTCGTATTGACCATTTCTCTGCGGTTCCTTGAGGAACGACGATAACCTTCGCGTAAAAGTCAAAAGTAATTTGAATCGATTTTCGAGGAACGAACCGCGAGGAACCAGAGAAGGGTTAACGGCGCACGACAATAAGCGCACCCGTTGTACCAATTAATAACTGCCGCAAAGGGGACAACGAAATTCGCCGTCAGCTTCCCGCAAAATATATAAAAAGGGCGAGAGGCACGGTTCGGTTCGACGAACGGCCGACTCGTCGTGGCCCAAGGATGTGTCCCTGTTTTTAGGGTGCGAGCCGGCTTTTCACCGGGGATTGCCAGATTTATGACGGGCTGCCCTCCGCGCCGGCTTATTTTTAACCTTTCGCCCACTAACGAACCTTATCTCTCGGGCTGCATTTCTCCGCGCAACACGATAGACAAAAGGAAAACGTCTGGTTCCATGGGGCCCATAACTTAACGATCTGCCCGATTCCCGCGCTCGCCTCGACCATTATGTCCGGCCGAAATTTTTACATTTTCTGCCGCAGCCGCCGGCACGGCAAAAAGGGCCAATAAGCAAGGGCCGCGATAAAATTGTTATGCCGCTCGATTAATTTTCGAAATATTCCCGACCGGCCGCTTCACTCCCCCGGTCCTTTCGCGAACGATTGTGGAAGATAATGTCTCGGCTCGTGTCTCGCTCCCATTCCCCTTTTGGGTTTTAATTAATCGAAGTCGATCGGGCTCTTTCTCGCCGTTCGTTCGCCCGATCGTTTAAGAAAAGATTGGAATCAATTGTTCGCAATTTATAACGCGAGTTACGCTCCGGTCGACGGTTTTTGTAATTAATCGAAATTCGTATATTATTTCGTTGCGCGAGGAATGTCGCATTTGGATCAGATTGTTATAGGTTTGAGGATAGATATTTGTTGTCGAATTTTAAGGAATTTTTATGGCGATCGTCACGGCGAACGTGAAACGTACGGGAAAATGCGACGCGGCATACGTCAAAGCGGGCATAATTTGTATTTCCCATCTGCAATGCGGAAAGCCGCTACATTTAATCGTATTCGTCATCACGGAGCAGCGAAGATTCAACGTTAAAAACAGTGACAGCATAATAGTTCCGGCCGACTTTCTCGTTAATTACAAAACGACTTACGAAAGCAGACACGAGCAGCTGCCCCGTGTTACTTACAATATTTCGGATGGAAACGTTCGCCTTGATATTCGACGTTCCGTTTCGCTGGAAAAATATCAAGGATGTTTGTTCCCCTTTCTGGTGTTCGTTTTCCGTTGAAGCGGTAATTTAAAAAAATTCAGGGATTCTGGAGGCACTGAGAATCAACAGACGCGGGGGTACACGGTGAATAGAAAGAACGTCCCGGGCAATTCGGCGAAGAGTGGCGAGTAAATGAATGAAAAAGTGGAGCAGAAATATGTCTGTGAAGCGGACGGTAATGGAGAGGTACAACTGGAATGGAGCGAAAGGGGGCGGTAATTGTGAGAGGAAAACGCGGAAGCAGCAGAAGGCAGCAGGATGCAGATGCATTGAAAAAGTAACGTGAGAAACGAACGATGATGCGGAGGATGCGATAGAAATATAAGGATTAAATGCGGAGAGAAATGGAAATAAAAAGTGAAGGGCCGGTCTGAACGGAGGAGAGCGGTGAAATGGATGGGTGAAACGAGGAAACGCGTATAAAATATATTCGCAATGTAGGAAACCAGCTTTTGAGAAAATCCGTCTCGCCGCTTCGGGTATCTACCTTCGTTTCGAAATTATCTCATACTGGACGTGTCTAGCCTCGGCACAATGTCCGGCAGGGTAGGAAATTTGCAAAGGTGGACGGCAACGAAACGTGTTGTGCAATTTGAAAGGGAAAGGTTGGAAATGGGGTAACACTTTCTTGCGCATTTCATCTCTTCCTTCTGCGATTAATTGGCTCGAATTTATCAGCGTCGAGAAGCACCGTTTTATTTCCCTTCCGTTTCTCAGTTCGACGTTTGTCGAATTCTCGCGCGACAAGATTAAAAACCAAAATATATTAAACACTCTATTCAACGTCCAAATTTAATTCCCCCCAGACACCGCAGAGCAGATGACGCTATTTCGCCTCACGGTTTTCGCAGGGAATGTTCCTCTTAGTACCCTAGAAAAGAGAACAGAGGGAAACAAGGTCCACCCAGGAACGGAATACCGAAATCGCAACCACGAACGACGCAACAATGAGAAGAATTCCAAAGAAACGTCAAAAACAAAAACAAAAAAAAAAGAAAAAGAAGAGCAGCAATCCGATCTCGTATCACCCGAGAAAAAGGCCTTCAATAAAATCTTGTATTCAACCAAACAGTCCGACCATAAATCACCATCCAAACTACCTTTCCGCCGAGTCGAACACGCCCGTAGAAAACGACAGAGATCAACAGCTTCCGTCCACGTTCGATAATTTCGAAGCCACCTTCGATCCGCGTCCAACGGTAACCGCTCGCCAATTAACCAGAGATCCTTCTGCCAGCTGCGATCAATGAAAATCGCGACGCGCCGCGGCCCGAGTCGACACGCGCGAAAGAAACGCCAGAAAACCGTGGAAACGCGTGTTTCGCAACGTTTCCAACGATCGCGAGGAGGACGAACGAGCCGCGACGGGGACGACCCGGCCGCAGAACGAGCCGAGAGGAATCGAGAGGCAGAAGGTGCAAGAAGGATGGTGCAGTTACACGCAGGCCTTATTTATGCGCACCGGCCGGCGACCTCGGATAAGAGTTTAACACCGCGAGCATTATTTATTCGAGCTGGCGCGCGCGCGCACGTTTCTTTTAAAAGTTCCCGTGAAAATGATACCTCCGCGATGAATATAAAACGCACGCCCACGCAGGGGACATGCCGACACCGACACTCCGACCGCCACGGATATTATACGAGGCCCTGTTCACACGCGCGCCGATCGACGTTAACACCTACACGGACATCCGCGGCCGTTGAGCAGAGCGAAGCAGAGGGAACGGAGCGATCAGGTAGGCACAGAGGTGGTGAGGACACGAGGGGCCGGGTTTGAGCCGAGCGGTTGTTGCAGGTGTACAGGTCTAACATCCCCTCGAAATCGGAGAATTCTGCTGGAACGGCGCGGATGGATGGAGGCGCCCGGTTTAAAGTTTCGCTTTTTCGAGCGGCGCGAGTTTCGGCACCGGGGGAACGCGACCGTTTCTTCGCGTTTTCCTCCGCTTTCACCTGGAAAGAGCGTTCGATTTTTAGCTGAGACAATTGCGTCTGCGTACACCAGGCGTAGCGCGATACAGGTGCAGTCGTTCTATGACCGATTAATTGTTTCGCGGCGAGCAACGAAAGCCGTTTCGATTTTCTCGCGCTTCGAAGTTGACGTTTCCCTTTTTGCGACAAGTCTTCCATCTGGACGGTAGAATGTCAAAATATCCGGAGGACGTGAAAAAGAAACAACATTTATGATGTATGATCGTATTCTTAGTACGAGCACATATTACAGAGAACCCTCCAAAAAATTGTCGTCAACTTTGTCTCAAAAATGAAACTCCAAAGCGTGGCTGGCTACTTACGCGTGTCGAAACGGTTTCGATTCAATTTTCGACTAGCTTTAAGTGTTACACGAATCCGCCGCGAGTTACATACCGAAATCGTCACCACGCGCCGAACAATTATAACGAACGTGTCGCGCGGATGGTGATATTTTCAGAGACGTTCGTTTTTTAATTTGTAACTTTATACGGTTACACAGGTTCCACTGTAGGTACAGCCTAGAGCCTCGGGTATTCAGCGTGTCAACAACTGGTACATGATCTCGGAATGGATGTGTGACGAATGGGACAAGATAGCAAGAAAATGTACTTAACTTTGTATCGGAATAAACATTTCAACACCTTTATAAATAGAATCGGACTTTACAATAAGCGATTTCCTTATACGAAAAATCGTTCGTACCTGAGAGGCGGTTTATTTTCAGATAGACGGTTCATTAAGATGTTTTTACCTTCGCCTAGGATTTACACTACTTATGACACCCATTTTACACCTGTACGTTCGTACGTTCGGCTCGAAAACGGTTTCACCGCGCCACATGGAAATCAGATGTGGAAATCGTAACGATTTATTCCCCGAAAATTGTACAGATATTACCTACTTTATGGCGCGCTACCTTGAAACTATGGTGTTATTTCGAAGTTAATTATTCTCCGCTACGTTCGATTACCATCGAGGCGACGCGCCAGTCGAGTTGACTTAATTGTAGAATTTCTAAACGAACTGTCCACTTTGTTATTTTATTAAACATAAAAAAGTAATTGCACGTATTGGTAATGGTATTTCAGTATTTACAGGTACGTTTTTGTAACAGTATTTTTCTTTTTTATCAATGCATACATTAGCCACGTTTGGCTATCAGGAGGAATTTCGTGGCAATATAGGTCCCCGAAAACAGTCCATTAAGAAGATAGTGCTGTACGCATACTTATACGCTCTCACAGCCTTAATACTTATATGACGTGTTTCGTGTCATTTTTACATATTTATCATTATAATAAATATCTCTATGATCGGGTTCATTTACATATAACCTTGACTCATTGTGGGATTGCTCCACAGCGGCCATCGAGGTATCATTTTTGTCTACACAAAACGTAGAAAATCTGTTTCTGCTTTCTGTGCTCGATCCCTGTCTCGAATGTACCCTAACCGAAACATCTCTTCGCCTCGTCCTTACTTTTTCTGCTGGTTTCTCTTCGTCGACCGCCCTAGCCGGAATTGTCGCGGGACGAGAGGGGTTAATAAACGAAACTGTTTTTCACTTACGGTGAAAATTGTAAATTCGCACGGTCCGCCAACCGTCAATTAAACCAAAAGCTCCCACACGATTTGCATACTTTCGTTTCCACCATGTTCCCCGTTCTTCGAGCAAAAATATGCGGCGCTCGTTCTCTATTTTTTCGATGCCTCCTACCCGTTCCGGTTATGGTGGCCCGTCGCAGGGCAGATCGAACGATTACACTCGCCGCCACGGTGAAATAAACTGCATATAATTGTAGCAGCGCGTTCGAACGTTGGCAATAATAACGCTTCAGAGATACGTGGGTGCTCGTGTCCCCGCAGCGTATTTATTTTTGCGGCTCGTTCGACAATCGGCCGTAAATCTCGATATTCTTTTTCCCATCGACGAATCCGGCTATCAATTTTCATCAAATCGCGACCGTGCATGTTACTTCTGTGATATTCCTGTTGCGATGCCTGCGATTGTCGCGACGCAGGCCTCGGGAAGGGTACAGCGAAGAAGTTGGATACGTGTACGTACTTATAATGCGCTTGTGTATGCACGCGAACGTGTTAAGCGTGGTTTCACCGCAAGTTTGCATAAGGCGCGGAATATCGTTCAACCGCACGCAACCAGGAGTTTGCACACCTAAAATAGTCCACCCTAATACGGGGCAACACCTCTATCGAGCAGAAACCGTTCGGAATTAATGCGTAAGCGGAGATTGTTCGGATTCCGAAATTATTGCACCGCGAGGCGGAAGTGCGCGCAGAAAATTGCGTGCCGGACGAACGCAAGAAGCGCAATTTTAATTAACCTTCCCGAATGTAATTTTCGTTTACCATGGAATAGAATTTCCGCTAATGGAAATTCGGCGTTGCGTTTAAGAAACCCCGTGTTTGGTTACGATAGTAATTAGTGTTGGGGAGCCCTCTAATAAAGTCGTATTAGCATTTCATATTTTATTATTATCCTCGATGTCACCTGGTTGATTTACGCGCTCTAGGCGTTAATTGAAAACACCTGACGACAGAAATGCCCCTTTTCTTTTCACTGTGTTGCTAGGCGATCTCCTAGCTTTTATGCTCATCATTGTACTCCCTCTTCGGCTTTGTAATCGAAATTTGAAGAATACAGAAACTTTCAAGCTATTGCAACGTAGTACGAACAATCGTGAAAATATGAATATATTCTGAATATCTTGTAGCGTCGCTATTCTCTGTTGTACCGTTCTTGTTTACTCTTGCATCCCAATTTACTCGTCACAGATACCACTTGTTTCATGCTGCTGTACACTATCCTCGAACGAATGCAACGACAGCTTAATCGAAATAAATTCGCAGCAATACATTTCTACATAATTTCCAGAAACAGTCGTATTGAAGTATCGCGATTCATCGCCAGTTTAAGGGTGAAACTAATTGACCTGTTAATTTGCCCGATGTTTGCCAAGTGTTTAATAATCGGTGTACCGAGCACACGTCGGCGAATACCCGCGTAATTAGAAGAGCGGCTACAACCAGGAATTATTAGGCGGTATTAAGCGATACCGCGACGGATTGGACACGGAATATCGTCGACGCTCACGCGATACGAACACGTATCGGGGCTTAATGCGAGTCTACGTCTTCATGGAAGCATCGACCCTCCGCCCTTAGTCTGGCCGACTGGGTAAACAGTGAATTTGCTCCGTAAATGTCGTGCGTCGGGTGCGTACCGGCTGTCAGCGGCCCCCCATTTCCATACAGAGGCCGTGTTCCAGCATTTTATGGACCCATAACGGTGTGCCGTCGGTGTACCCGGGAATAAGTGAGAAATGTCGCGGAATTTCTTTCTCGCGTTTCCGCGTTACGTACGAATTCTATGGGCAATCCGTTTAATACTGTCGCGTTAACAAAAATCGTCTGTTGGACGCCGCGTCTGCGCGAAACGTTCTTCGCGACAACGCACTGCCTGGAGAAAAGGAGAACGCGTGCGAGCTAATTGCAAGCGGAGCAGCGTTTCCGTTGCGAAATAACCGAGTCGACTGGCATCGAGAACGATCAATTTAGAAACTATTTTCGTACCGCGAAGCTGCGGAAACATTTTTCGCTATTACTCGAGTGAAAAGTCATTTATTAATCTGCCCACGACCGGAGATCGAGAAGCCTTATTTTACAATTGCAAGGAATTCCGCCGTAATTCGTGTTTCGCGCATTCGCCGTCAGCGAAATAAGAATCGCGGGAGGATCATTCGGCCGACGGTAATTTAAACTTGGCCCGCGATGCACAGACACGGATCGAAGAAAATAAGGTGATTGCGAGGGCGGGGTGCGTACCCCTCGTCGACCTTGTCGTCCACATCTCTGGCACCGCATTTAGCGTTCATTAAATAAACCGCCCCCTTCCCCGTTCACCCTCTCCCGTCTGTCTCGGGGCCCGTCACTCACACGGTACAAAGTTTAATTGATCAATGATAAAGTTTATCGATCATTTCGAATTCATTTAACTTCGGTATTAGTTTATAGCGCGAGCAGGACGTGGCTCAGACGGGTGTGTATGTGCATAGCTTACCGGAGCACCGCCATTCCCCTTGCATCCGTCGTTTATGCGAGACGAATGCATCGCCGGAAGAATTTTCATTTACCCCGTTTACCTCGATCTTCCATTACCATCAAATTCTCGAGCGACGTTCAACCAGAACCGCACCTATTCCGCGAAACAATCCGACAACGCGACGACAGACAAAGAAAACGAGAAAATATTCCCGATCCGCGATCCAGTCACGCACACCTGCCCAAATCGTTCCACTACCGCGTGGCGTCGGTTCGAACGCAACGCCTAAACACGAATAACTGATCGAAACCCGGTGCAATCGAAACCGCCGCGATTAATAATACCCGACGATTCGATATCGCGCTCATCGTTACGAATGCCACCGCGCCGAAAAATTATACGCTCGAAGCCGCGATCCTCGTTTCGCTATCGGACGAAGGATGTGCCCGGGGTTTGTCGCGACCGTCGAGAACCCCGGCAAACAATCCGCCGTCCCATTTACCTCTAATCAGCCCGATCCTGTCCGGGACGCCGTTGAAAAAACGACTCGCCGAAAATCGATTAATTCGCGAAGATAACCGAGCACGGACTGGGGCAGGCCCGGGTCTCCTCCCGGAGCCCGATAACATCCCTCATTCACCGGCTCTTTCAGCTGGCCGAGCCCGCTCCCTGACGTCCATAGGATCGTCGCCCCCGCGCCCCTCCCCAACCTTATCCACCGGGAACCGGCCAGTCTCCTTTCAATGAACGCCGAAAAACTTGGTCTGAATGCCGCGCCGCCTCCGATATTAGTTATACTTAGTAATTCAAGAGCCGCCTCAAAGCTCCGCCGCCGCCTTTTATTTCAAAATCTATCCCGCGTAACTTATATTTTCGTTTGGCCTTTCAGCCCCGCGGCCTTTCGCCCCGCGAACCGTTTCACCTGTGCCCCGGGCGCGGCGATCCCCGTTTTCTGCCCTCTTTTCGCCGAGCGAAAAAGCCTGCTCGCGCCCGCCCGCACCTGCGCCCGCCCTACGATGGCCTTTTTATTATTATTTCTTTCCCCCTTTCTTTTCACTCCGCTCGTGTACACGTGGCGTTGCGCCCGTGCGTGAAAGGCGATCGCGTGCAACGCGGCCGGACCGAAGACGAGAGGTCAAGCAGCGCGATGCGTCGGACACGTTGGCTAATCCTGCGTGTAATGGAATGAGCTTAGGTGTGTAGAACGACGGCGGCGCGGTCGGTGTTGCGGCGTTCGAAGGTTTTTATTGGCCGTTGTAACGATTTCATTGCGGGTAGCGATCCGACGGAGATACCGTTGCGGTTATTGCGCGCGGTTGGTAATATAATTGTCGCGTTGCACGGAGTCGATTTATAGGAGAGCGGGTACTACGATTATTTTACGGGAGATGTAGATTTATACGGGCGTAAAGCAGTTCATTATGGACGAAAGGCTTTTCTTTCTGTATTTCGTGCGGACCGATTGGTTATACGCGGCTGGTTATCTGTTACCCGATTAACTGCGTGCTTGTATTTTACAGTACTTCCGTCGTTATTATTAAATTCGTTTCCGCGCATCCTCCCCAATCTATCCCCTTGATTATATTTAACTTTCCGAACAGGGAACGACAGTTCCAGTCTCACATTCCGAACGAAGCGTCTTCGATTTCCTCGCGTATCGTTTCCCCATTCTCCTCCCGCTGTGTCAATATTAAAACCGAAACGCTACTCTGCTATTCATTGTTATTATTATACGCGAGACGGCGAAGGTAGCGAGACGTTTCACCCGAGAACACAGCCGACAGTTTTCACGCATACCCGTTCAGCAGCGTTTCGGTATTCAAAGCAACTGGCGATCTTCCACGGGACGCATCGGCGCAGCGGCGGTGCCCGAAAACGCATTGTCCGTCGCATTTAGAATTCGTGGTGGCAGGGCGACCGTGAAATAGAGTCAGCCTTCTTCCCTGTCGACCTCTGCTCGGCTGGAAGATTATTTACGAACATCGCAGTGAATGGCGACGAACGATTCATAAACATCCAATTTATATGAACCGTTTGACGGTCCTATTCAGTGGCCCGTGCCTCGGTCCCCTTCCGTGCCACGCCGATTCACGCCTTTTACTTTCTCCATCGTGTCCGCCTTTTCGTTTTCACGGCATGACGTTCCTTCTCGATCGGGGGCTACGCGTCCGGCCACGGCTCGTCCGTGGGACATCGACGTCGACTCGCGCTGCCCGCTCGTAATTCACCTGCCGCTGGAAATCGTTAGCCGCGAGGTAAAATGAATGACGCTTTCGACGTGGGACAAATGTATCGGGGCTCCGGGAACCGGTAACTAGGAAGAGCCGTGTGCGTATGTCTCGACGAAGCGTTTTGACGGAGGAGAGATCGTACGGTGTCGATTATGTTCCTCGGTTTGCTGGCCGACGAATTTCGCTGGATCGTGCGGTTACCTGCGTTGCCGGTATCGACGGTAATGACAGACAGGCGAGGCTGTATTACTGCTGGCTGACACGGGTAGACGATGCGATAGACTCGAGAACAAACTGATTCGCGTTACGAGGAAAGACGAGGCTGGTTTTTATGCTTGTAGGTGTCGTTGCAAATAGCTTTTTGCGGAACACTGGTACGTTTATAGTAATTATTCCGAATCGGTGTGTTATATTTCGCACGGCGATCATTGCTCGTCGCTTGGAAGACGTTTCAGAACGGTCTATAAATCATAGTAGGTTGGCTCGTCTGCGGAAAGCAACCGATTCTTTTCGAAGATACGAATGTAAATCGTGTGGCTGGATAGCCGCGATTAAGGAGCGCGGTTATTCATACGCGGATAGGAAACACTTGCATCGATATTCGTAACGCGTCGATCCTGAGATCGTTATCTTATATCTAGTTAAAAGAAGTATTAATGGTCGACGCGTATCTTTTAATATATGTGGAATAAGTATATTTGAATATTTATAATTCGTTTCTACAAGAACGCCGCATAATCGATACGCGAGGGAAGCTGGTAAGGTGACTGTGACATAAAACTATACTCATTGTCGTAATATCGATTGCCCGGTTGTCTGGAACGCGTACCAAGAGAAAAACCTTCGTTCAATTCTAGTGAAATGCACGCGGAAAATGCTCGAGAAGGAATTCGACTTCGAAGCCACAGAAACTTGCCATAGAAACTTCCCCGTGGATGTTTCCAAATATAAATCGACCTCGACATTTCGCTATTAATTCAGCTATCAAAAGAAAATCAATCCTTCCAATGAATCCTCGCAGACGCGAGGCGGTCGTCACCTTGCGTTTCATTTAAACTGAATACGTACGAGCAAACACACCCCGCGCGTGTGCAAGCCGGCCGAAGAGCGTCGAGCTCCGCAGAACCACCATCGGACAACGGTACCGCGGCGAACTATTAAATTGTCACCGTCGAATCAGAAACGTTAACGATAAAAAAAAAAAAAACCGTCCACTTAGCGCACCTGCCGGCACCGCGTCCTAAGAAAGCACGAGAGGCACGAAGGCTCGCGATTTCCTAGTCTTTTTGCGCACGATTTTCCAGCCCGGTCTCTTCTTCATTCATCGTACCGCAAGTTCTACTGGTTCTACCTCTAACCCGCAACCGTCGTCTGTCCCGAGAAACGGGCCGACGTTGTACACCGTTCGCCATAAGGAACGCTTGGACCCATAACAGAAGGCAGCAGCTTCAGGAATTAGCTCCCATTCAAGTTTCCTCTTCCCGTGTATGGGCAGTATGAGTATTCCGCGACGTCACAATTATGAACACCTTCCGCCGCGATACCGTTGCTTTTCTTCATCCGCCGCGGCCGCCGTGTCCCGCTAGCGCAGGTGTGCATCGCTCATAAACTAACGCCGTAGTCGGACACCGGACTAATGCACTCGCGTAATAAAGATACGCGGTGATACGTAATATTCAGAGCGTTCGACGTTCCTCTTGGCATCCGTTCCGTTTCTTTCTTCTTTTTTTCACTCTTTTTCACTTTTTTTTCTTCCCCTTTTCCCTTTTCTTCCTTTTCCTTCCTCGCCGCGCTGACCGTTCGACGCCGACCACCTCGCCGTATCGTTCGCCTTGACCCCGGTCCCGTGCCTCTCCTTCTAATTGGTTTATTAATATTCATAAGCATATCGGTCGATGTAGACATTTTTCTGGAAACGACAGTGGCAGCGAAGCGAAGGCAACGGATAGACCTTGATTTGTGTTAATGGTTCGGTCGCGGCGCTGTAACGGGTACGATTAAAGTATCGTTCGTCGATCTTTGGATGAGTCATTGCACGCTCTGCGCTCGTGGCTGGTTGTTTGTTCGTGGTTGCAACGAAGCGAAATATCCGTTTCTGTCCGGTGCACCGATCTTCGTTGATCGAGATCAATGGTAGTTAATGTGGAGGACGCTCGAAGAGGGTTACGCAGGAGTTTGATGGTACACTTCTTGTCAGAGGAAATGGATTTAAGAATAATGGAGATGAAATGCGGAGCAATGGTGTACGCGTCGCCAATGATATTAATACGAAATGTAAAGTGTGCAGAATATTAATTTTCTTCGAGGATAACGTCTCCGGCGACTTTAAAAGAAATATTCCGCCGTCAGTGCAACTCGTAGATAAGTAAATAATCCATAACTCGCGCGAATTTTATAACCATCCGTAATTTCTACAGGTCCAAGTTTCATCGCCACAAGTGTCACATCTTTCTCGTTCTCCGATGACAAATAAAAAACAGGACTCTACAACCTTACCCGTCTCCCTTACCCTGCGCCGCCTCTAACGAAGATAACAGTCCTAAAGATCGAGAATGGTCGGTTAATGTTAGCCCACATCGGGCCTTCCAGGTGGGTCAGCCAGGTGAGTTATGGCAGCGAGTATCCAAACGTCAAATCACGCCCTTTCTCGACGCGTTTCGGCTTCCAAAAGATCCACCCCCTAGGGTTGGCACCTACCTGGGCGTGAAGGATCGCCCTGAGATCTCATTCTTGCTCCTCCTTAAGAGTTCCCACAACCGTGGCGTCACTTTCACGGGCCACGCATTTACCATGTTAATGGGGGACCCCCCCTAACTCGTTATGGAATTATCATCGGCCGGGCTGTCCCGAAAATGCGATGGCCTCGTCGCCGTCCATCCCCGGGACCGCTTATCTCGTGCCGTGACCAAGTATGAGCACCAATTATAATAAATACCAATTAACAGGGCGAAGACGCCATTACTGTGCCGTGGAAACCTGTTCCAGGACTGCACCCTGTTGACAAACGGCCGGTTCCTACACGCCGGACACCGTTCCTCCTTTGACGCAGGGCTATCCTTGCGGCACTTTCTAGATTGAATTAGTGCTTCGCTATTCTCGTGCTCCGACACCACGAGAAGTTTTCTTTTTCTTGTCCCTCATTTTTTCGGGGATCTAATTAAGGGGACGGATGGTTGAACCGTTCGCACGATGACACGATTGGTGGGTGAATTTTATTTTTTTATTTCTTTCCAATATCCGGAGGATTGGAAGGCAATCGCTCCCGTCTCTCGCGCAGGGTGTTTACTCGAAGGCTGCAGCACGGATCGAGTACACGGATCGAAATAATTTCGGTAGTCAGCTTTCTGTCCCTTTTTTTTTTATTCCTTCTTTTCGTATCTCCTCGAATAGTTTACCAACGACGAAACTGAAATGTAGTTTCCTATCTTCATTTGATTTTTATCTACTCCAGAATGATGCCGGTTCCCGGCCCGGTTTCGTCTTGAACTTTACAAGACAAATTACACACATCCTCGTCCCTACGAGAAACCTATCAACCGCAGCACTTTGTTGGACTTTAAATACCGTGATTAATCGCGGCGCGGAGATTCCATTCCCTTAATTGGACACTTAGAAGGCCCCGATCCGCCCGTTAACATTTCCTCCCGGGCGACTCATAATTTCCCCGATAGAAAAGAACTGTGCGAGCCGTGAACAAGATCGACGAACGCGCCGCGACCTCAACGAAGCTCCGCACGAATCCGTCAAATTCCATCGATCGAGGAAAAACGAAACACCAGCGGCGCCACGCGTTCCCAATACCGGGGGCAAACAATTTGGCAGGACGCGAGCGCACGGGTGGTTGGGCGACGAACGAATAAGAATCGCGGCCGCTAACGAACCCTTGGTCGTCGGATGATCCGAGTAGAGTACAGAAACACGTGAGCGCAGACGGCTGGGGACGGGCAAGGATGTGGCAGGAGGCAGGACACCCATCACAGTTTACCGCGTGGGATTTCACCGTGGCACGGAATCAAGCATGCAGCCGGGGAATAGGCTCGCAAGGCAGACAGCCAGAGTGACTTCTCGTTGTCGTAGCATCGGGGATCGGCCTTCGAACGAAACGAAACATGCGCCACATAAATTGTCTCCCTGTCTGGCCCGGGTGAAAGCTGGATTTGTTACACTTTGCACTCCACCAGGACGTCTAGGCCCCGGCTTGATGCTGCTGATGCTCAGGTTAGGAATCCATCCTCGCGATCGTGTTCCCTTTTCCCATTCGGCTCGATCCCCCTACCCCTGTCAGCCTCATTATCTATCCGGAGCCCTCGGACTGTCATCCGTCCTCCCGATATGCGTCTTTCTCCGCCGCGGCGCGGCTCGGTCTACGTTGGGGCTGTCTTCCTCCGGCTCGCCACCTGTCTCTTATGCCCGGATCCAGATATTTCTCGGCCACGGAATCCGGCTGAGCGGCCTGTTATTGACGATCCAGCCGACAATGAACCGAATCGCCTCAACCCTTTCGGGGACCACTTACAAAAGACCAGCACGAGCGCCCGAGCACCTCCGGCGAAAGCGCCTGCGAAATCGAGGGGCGACGAATAGTTTTGAACGATGAATGGAGAGATAGGGTTGTACAAGTTTCTCTGTCGGGGTTCGCGGGGGAATACCTGCCGCATTGTTTCCTTCTTTCGTCCCGATTGTGATTCGTGCACGCCGGCGATGCGAAACGGTTGCGAAGTATTTCAAGCGCGTGAGGAAATTATTGTTTAATTATTAGAATTTTTAACGAAACTTATCGATATTTGTTGGGGGGAAGATTGGATTTCACTTTCTCATGCACTTCGCACTTCAATTCCCAAAAATAAATGCTCAATGAAATACGACGAACGCCTGCGGTTCGAATAATAACTATTACATCCAAAACGACTAGCATCATGTCAGTCCCGAATCTCCGGAAAATGAAAAAAAAAACCCTAAATGTCTCGGTGGAAAAGCTCGCCAAGACTGCTCGCAAACAAACTTCTCCGTTTCTGCGTCACTCCGAAATCCAAAATCATGAATGAACTCGTCGAGCCCGTAACATCCCACCTCTCGCGTTCTAAACAGCAGATAATCGTCCCTCTCACTACTTCGCTCGGAACCCAGTGTCCACCGCCGAATGAAACGCACCCCCGATAACTCGAAGTCGTGCGTCCTAAACAGCCCCCCTGCCCCCCAAGGAGCGGTCGAACAAAGGCCCAAGAGTTTGATCTGTTTCTGCGAACCGTGTAGCCGCAGGTTGGTCGGTTCTTTGCGGAGCGGAGGCGAGCGACCGAGGGTACGTAAAAGTCGTCCCCGGTGTCAGCGCTCGTTATGGCGTTGAGCGACGCGGGGTGCTGGGGTTGGCACGAGGAACAACATGCCATATCGGAGACACCTGTTAGCGGCAGCAACCGAAGCGGACGGGCCCGGCGAGCAAACCGGACTATAAATGTATCGCGGCCGTATGAATAGCGCTGCACACGGGGAGAGGCATGCCGGGAATTAAAAGCGCGTTGTCATATTATAATCGTATTATGGCGAGCTCGGACCTGGCCAGGCAAAAACGTCCATGCGGGCAACGCGTCACGCCACGAAGATCGGCCTCTGGCGCAGCGCGAACACCTACACCGCGCCTCTGGTGGTAGAACCATCGGTCGCGCGCCATATTGTTATTCGTCGAACGGTTTGCGAGTATTTCCTATGCCTTTTTCCGTTTGCTCCGTTTTTACGAACCGCGAACATTGAACAAGTATCCGCTGCTAATTACACGCGGATACTTTTACTTAGTCTTTCCACGGCGCGGTCGTTGTTGGACCAGCGACTCCATGGAGCATAATAATTGCGATCGCGAATTTCGTCGTTACTTTTTTTTGAGAGGGAGACGCGATGCGCGAGTTGGTCTTCGTTCGACGCTGAGGTGTCGCAGGTGTAACGTTCGTCCTGTTCGTCGCGATAAAGTGGAATTAATGCAATTGCAAGGCGGCGTGTACGCGTTAAATATCGTAACGCAACGCGAGTCCAAATAATTCGAACGATTCCCGCATCGTGCGCCCAGAAATACCAGCGATTTCCTCTTCTATTTACTCCGCCCGGTTCGACCGTCCGGCAGCAACAACGCTCGGAACCGTTCCGAACAAACTGTAACCCACTGCGAACAGCGATTCGTTCGGCGGACAATTCCAAATCCGATCGGGGCCGCGGCGGATCCACGAGGCACAAGAAAAAGGGTCGCGACAGCCCGCGACATCGCGCACACCGCGAACGAGGAACGCTCTCTGTGCAACAGCGGGTAATATTCTTTGTCAGGAGCGGGAGCCGCGCGTTATTCCACAGGGCGTTTCGATTTAACGCACAAATGGCTCTCTCTGTGTACGGCAACGGTATGCCAGCGGTGAGCCGGTTGGATCCGGTATCCCGGGTCCTTTGATATCCCGTCGATGAAACGATTTATCTCTGTCCGCGTGCACTTTCAATCCGGCCGGGACACCTCTCCATCGGGACACCCAGGACGTGGCACGAAGGCGGGCAGAAGCATTCGGACGTTTCTGCGTTCACCGTTGTGCACCGACAACGATGCGCGTTTCACCAATTGCTCCCGGCTGCGCGTCGATCACCGTGGATTATTTCGCGATCGACACTGGACAGTGTTCCCGCGAAGGTGTAACACGAACGGATTGTACGGTGTTGTGGGCGGCGGTGGTTGACGGGTGAAAAGAATTGTTAATACCTGCGGAACGGTCGGGGTGATGGATTTGTTCGGTTAATTTGCTCGGGAGCCGGAATCTTGGGAAAACGATGTGGGCGTATCATTGTGTAAAGGCTAAAGGGCGCAGGCGAGGAAGTATCGTTGAAGTTAGAATTGTTCTGCGGTTAAATGTAGGTGGAAGGCCGAAAGGTTATGGGTCGCGGATGCGTACGTTTTCAACATGTTGGGATCATAGAAACAGGAATTGCGAATAAAGTTTGTCATCGGGCAGAAGCTTGCGAATGATTTTTTTTTTCCACACAAATCGGAGGGGCAGTCGTACGTAATTCTGCACTACGAACACGTTCCACGAATTTCTTATGACACCGCTGCGTTGCTCGCAGGTTCCCGGTGTTTAATTCTTCGCGCATCATCCTGTGGACAATTTACACCTAGAGATAATAATATTAATGAAAGTGTCCGGCAAGATACGTTGATGACTCCTATCGACGAGTCTCTCAATACAAAATCGCGAAACCGTCGAAAACGAAAGAAAATTCAACGATTCCCGTTTACACCCATTAAAAACCACCCCCTGTAAAATTCTATTTCCAATTTCCCCAGCATCTCGTCCTACCTCGACCCATCGCCAAAACACCCATCGCAAACCGTCCGTATAAAAACCCCCAATTTCACCCTCGACCCACGAATCCCGTGAAAATCGTCCCTTACAGAACACGGACCACGGTGGGCCAGCAAGACCACTCGGCTCGTCGCCGCGAAACCGAACGCGGCAGCGAAAAGACAAGAGGACATTCCTGTCGCGTTACATCGCGACGTAATATACAGTCCGTCGGCTTTCCTCAACGACAAAGGCTCACGAGGAACGACTGACAAAGGCGCACAAGGTAGGCCGGCATATTAGGACGGTATGCGGCGTCCCTCTCCGTCTCCCCCTCCCCCTCCCCCCCGCCCCCGTATATAATAATGCGACCGCGGGCCGATGCCAGGAGAGTCTGGGGCCCCTTCAGTCCTTGCGTCACCGGATGTCATCACCGGGCCTCGACGCTGATTTACATCGCGCGGCCCGCCGGAATCCTTGCCAGCAAACCGCCGATCCTTCGCGCATAAAATATGCGCCCGTCATATCGTTATGCCCCCGCGACGACATAACTGCGGGGGACCGACAAAGGGCCCCAGCGTTCTCGGGCCACCGTTCTCCGCCGCGGCTCCGCGTCCTCCGCGTGCCCCGTTTCGCCCGTGCGAACGCAGCGGGAAATTTGAATTTAGGGGCTGCACGAACGTTTTATAGGAATTTTATTCGATTCGGGTGGCTGGACGGTTTCGCGGATGACGAGCCTCGAAGCGGTTTTGTGTTTGTTTTGTGCCGCCGCCTTGTACGGGATTGCCCGAGCTGTTGGACGCGTGCACGGCGATGTTATAGAGATTTTTGTCATTGTACGTTAAGGATTGGAGCTGCTGCGAAGTTCGCGCGCGGTTGTTAAATGAATTGTTCGTAATATTGTTTGGCGTTCGTGAATTAACGCGGTATCGGGGTGTAAATGTTTCTGCGTGGGCTGTGGATCGAATAATTGAGCGAGTATCGGCAAGATTGCGGTATGAACAAGATTAAAATTGGGAAGCGATGGCTTTGGAGAAACGTTTTAGAACTGCCATTGTTTAGAAATGTTAGCGCTGGGAACGCAAAGCGTTTGCGAAGGATGCGTTTGCCGAAATTGAATCGAAGTATTGTCCGCAGGAAACTACGTACGTACATTTAAGGAGAAAGTGTTTATGATGCAAACTGCAACGCTACGTAAGTTGTATATCACGTCGTCGGTTTACGATTGTTGGTTCCACAGCTTACATATAAGACACAGATAGGACGTCGTGCTTCTTATATAAATAAAACTCTTGTGACATCGCTGAAAGTTCAACGCGTATGAAGAATAATTATAACGGTCCCCCGAATGTTACATCACGGCATGTACAGTACCCCGAATAATGTGCCTAAGCGCACTTGGTGTAGCCGGTGAAAATATTATTCGCTGCGCCGAAGGAAGGCTCGAGAATATCGACGGGCGAGCTATAAAAAATTCTTTCGATATCGGTCAGCGTTCCACCGAACTTTAATAGACCATTAATAGACTTCTAATTGACACGAATTAATTTACGACGCGCTAATCAGCCCCGAGATGTCGGCGCGGCTCTCATCGACCGCCGGCAAACGATTGATTTATCGCTGACAAAAGGATTCTTATCGCGTTAATAGTATTAAGCCGTAATCGAAGAAAAATGTGTATGAAACTAATTATTTCTCCTACGCACGAACTGTGCCCGCCGCTTTCACGCGATCATTAAATCAATAACGTTCCGACCCGCTCTATCCGATTCGTTTGACTTCCGCCCTCTGCCCTACAATTTACTTCTTTAAACGTTGCCCCGCGAAACTCGTTGCATTGAATAATTATGTAACATTGCAGCATCCAGTAGCATCCAAACTTTATACTCCGGCAAAACAATAATATTTTACACTAAGCTACCCAAAAGTTCTCGACAGCCCCGCCTGCAAGCAACCCCGAGAATCGTTAATATCTGCCGCCGGCATTTTCTCCATTCCGCGAACACTTCAATTCCTCCTCCTTTCGTTAAATTACGCCGCGAGGTATAATACAATAGTTGCGTAAGCACGTACGATGTCAGTAGCCAGACGTAAGTATGCGTTTACCAAGAAGCCCGTGGCCCGCAGGTGAGGCAAAAGCGACTAGAACGAGCAAGGAACACGCGTCGTTCGGCGACTTTCGTTTACCTATTTGAACGCGACCAGAGGCAGGACGGAGAGAGGGTCGAGAACAAATTGACCGCGTCGCTCGATCGCGGCGCAGCTCGCCCGATTTTATTCCGAACGAGAATCGAACGTTTCAGAATCGACGTCGCGAGGCGACTCCGTTCGGAAGAGACCCGCGGATCGACCCGACCGGCCTGGCGCGATTCGCCCGTTTTGCGATAGAATTGTCGCCGCGCCGCGCCGCGCCGCGCCGCGCCGTCGGGCTTTAACGAGTTAAAAAGGCGAATCTCGTTACGACTTGTATAAATGACGCTGACAAAAATGGCGGAGCGGCGATAAATTTATAGACCGGGCCGCCTCGTCCACCTCATACGGCCGCGGTCGTTAACGACCGCCTCCTTATGGGGGAGCCAGTTCTCATTACGGATGCAAACAGACTGCCGGTAATTTTCAATTGTTTCCTTGCGCGTACCATCGGCAAAAACCGTCCCGCCTTCGGCGCGGGTTAAGCGAGACCGGATTGAAAACCGTCGCTCCAGACGTGGAAGCGACTCGGTTATTGCGCGTCGATGTAACCGCATTTCGGTGGAAATCGCGCGTGTAATGGTGTGTCGGATTGCTGCCGGCCGATCGAAGTTGAACGATGGTTACATTTGTATGATACACACGGCGTTGGCGCAATGTTCGGGCCGGTGTAGCTAGGTATTGTTCGGCTCGCGAGCAAAAACATAATTCTTATATTAGCAGGACGGCGCTACCGCGTTACGCATCGCGCTATTATTATTCAAAGTATACCTTTTTGCAACGCTATTATACAATGACTGTTTATATGCAACGAAAGACAATGGCGGTTCGCCGTGTGGTCGTTTGCCTTTGTTCGGGCAAAAACCTTCGGTAAAATTACAGTTGCCCCGTTCCGCAGCTGTGCGTTAACTGCTTGTCCAGTGATCGACTCATGATGCATAATAAACGCCAATGCGATCCATTGAACGGCCAGCATAATTCGACGCGAGGGAAAGGATACAGCTTGGAAGCGAAAATGGAAGGACGCGGTTGCATATCAAGCATAGGCTTTTCCTTCCGTTCGTTATATTTTCATACGCATACCTTCCCGCAGGATCGATCGATGGAATTCTTCAACACGCGCTTATTTCCTTCTCCTTGAACATACACTAATTTCATTGTCTCGTTCAACGGTCGCGAGCAATTCAATCTACATGTCGCGTTGCCAGTGACGCGAAGCGCAGGCAAAAGTTCAGAATAAATTGTACGCGGTTAACTTCAACAAAGCCACCTATTCGCGTTGTCGCGTGTACGCGCACACCCGCGCCGTGTACCTGCCCGTAAAAATTGTCACGCCCGCCTGGCAATCGGGTACCGGGTACCCCCGGCGAACGAACACATTACGAACCCGTCGAAGTAAATGAACGCGAAGCAGTCGTTCCTAAACGTTCGCACCATAATGCATAATATGCATCCGCCGCTGCTAATTCCTCTTACAATCGGCACCTGAACCAACGCGATCTCATCCGCCTTGAGATGGAAACGCGAAAAGGAAACCCGCGCGACCAACCGAACGAGACACACCCCGTACATCAGCGTCGCTGTTAATTCCTAGCCGACCCTTCGTCGGGGCGAACCAACCACCTTTCCTCGTCCCGCCGGGTCCTCTCGTCTTCCTGGCCTCCCGACGAACCGGGAAGAGCGAAGGACCGACGATACAGGCACGAAACCTGGAAACGAAATGCGGAAGTGATCGGAAGCGACGCCCGGTCCGCGGAGCATCGTCCGATTTTTTCGGGTTCGAAGGCGAGAGAGGCGTCGCGTCGGGTGGTTCGAAAACCGGTCGTCGGGTGGTAGGCGGTTTGGACGTCGTGTCGACTCGCGAGCGAGCGCGCCGCGGGTGGACAGAGCGAAAGGGTGAACAGCGGTTCGAATCGAGGGGCTGGATGAGGAGGAGGAGGGAGGGGGGGGGGTAGGTGGTGGTAGAAAGCGACGGGGACGGTTTTTTCCAATCAAGCAACCTGCTGAATTTGTTTTTTCCCCGAAACGTCGCTGCCGTTTCAAAGTTATTGATTGCCATCCGGCGGGGCACGGCGCGCGGGGTTGGATTTCCGAGGGGGATGTGCACAGGACGTTTCAGTATATGGGGGCGGGGGAGGGGGCCGGATAGGTACGAGCAGTGCTGTCGCACGTTTCGTTCCGTTTCGTTTCGTTTCGCCTCGTCCCCGTTTCGGTACGTTACGTTACGTTTGCTCGGCCGTGCATCTCCTCGCGCAATATAGGGGCGGAATAATAATTACGGCAGCGAGCCATCCGCCGTCCGGTAGGGGGGGTATAGGTGGAGGGACCGGCTCGCAGGCCAGTTTCAATGATTGCGATTGACTGGAATCGCGGATAGGGTGAATCGGTTTCGTGCCGGCCTCGCTTGCTCGTCGATGACGAGAGAAAGGGCGAAGGGGTGGTGAGTGGGTGGGTGGTTCGTTGTTGTCCGATGATTTTTGAAGGTAGCAGCGGCGCGTCGCCGTCGCGGGCCGGAAGTAAATTGACGATCGCGGGTGAGGGTGAAACCGGACGGTTTTAAGCGACGGCGAGGGTAACGAGGGTTGACGAGAGGAGACGTCGGAATGGTTGACGGCGGTCGTTGAGCTATTTCGTTCGGAACGCCGCGATGGGGATTGTAATTTTTGCCTGGAATATGACGTGTTTATGCGAGGGTTGAATCGTGGGTGGACGAACCGACGGCGAACTTTGGAAGGGTTATCGTTGGTTAATGACGAACTTGTGGAAAGCCTGGTTGAATCGAAGGGGGGATGCAGATAAATGTCGTTATCAGTTAGTTAACTTGATAACAGTTTTTAACTGTGGGTTTGCTGGAGGAATAGTTAGTAAGCAAGAAAGGGTTGCGATTGAAACGAAGTATCTGTTACTTTGTGAAAGTAGATAGAGAGTTTCGTTGCGGTTAATTGTAACAGAAGTGGAGCTCTTGATTTTCGATTCGTTTCGCTTGTGTAGCTACGTAGACGTTTCGGAATGTTCGTCGTTGGAATTCTTTCGACCGCGATGAAATGCAACGTGTCAAAAAACATGTCCTCGGTCGTATTGTACTTAATTCCTGCGGCTCGCCTCCGCTAGCCAGTTACGATTATACTAGAGCTGGTAATTTTAGAACGAAGAACGGTTCGCGCATGTTATTTCGAACCCAGTCGACATTTATATTTCGTTCTATTGTACCACAGAACTGACACGAGACGAGGGAGGCATAGGAATTCTTTACGACATTGCCGACAGCGCGTTTCAAAATTGTGACAGACGGAATTATATCGCATAACGCCGCAGAACTTTCATGTGACACGTATCAAACGATTTATTACCGGGAAAGCGTCCGCCTCTTCCGGGACGACATACATTCCTGAAAAGGTTAAACGCGAAAGCTCGGCACTTTCATCATTGCAATGAGATTTGCAAAATAATATTTCGAAGATTAAATTTCTCATGCCACATGATTTAAATTCAGCAAACTGAACTACGTATATTGTCGACAAATAAATTTTGTTGGGTACATTTGTTTTCCACAATATATTCCGTACAAGATTGTGTTGTTAATATTCAATGAATTTTCCACCGATTGGGCATTTCGATAATGAACTTTATACAATTTTAAAATACTTGTATCGATTACACGAATTTCCATCGTGCCCAGCATCATTTCCATTATTAAGGACAATATCGCTAACGGCATAAATTGTCAAATTTGAAACGGCCGTTGCTCCTCTAATATCCGATGCATGTATATAAAGTTATTGTTCATGAAGCATATGATTCGAGCGCCATCCAGAAGACGCGGTATCAAGCAATCTCGTTAATGGCCACTATATTTTCCGCTCGTCGGATCTTCCGCCCACCCAGCAGGGGAATACGCCTATATCCGTGTAACTCGTTTCATTTTATTAAATCTAGTAAATTGTCGTGCCTAGAAATTCCGAAACATTTCACTTTGCCGATCAATAACGCTATCGCGGCCAGCTCGATTTACCAGAAACAAGAGAACGCGAAACACGCTGCAAATACGATACACCAGTAGGCGAGAACGGAACGCTCCAGCTTTGCTTGAGAACGTTAATCACTTTTGCAATCAAAGCGGACGAATTTTATTCGGTTAAGAATGCGTTTAATCGCCACTGACGGGAAGACATTCTGTGAAAGCTCAATGAAACTTGATCCTGCGAATTTCTTCGCCCCCTATGTCTATACAAATCTTTAATTTTCATTCGAAAAGCGAAAGGATCGCGCGACGTTTAAGTGGTGAATATTCAAACGATACTTGTCATACGGAATAAATAGAAACGATCATAAAAATCATAATAGAATCGAAACAATTTCGATTACGTAATATTGCTGTTATTAATTAGACCCCTGCCAATATTTTCAACTAACCTTCGCGCATACCTGATCGAATTCGACATCAAGGATCACATCTACTCAGAATTATGTCAGAAGAAATCTGTTACTTCCGGCGTCGAGGCACGGCAACCGAACATGCAAATGCCAACGATGGAAACGCGTCACGTGGGCTTCCGTTTCCGCAGTTTGCCGGGGAGTGGTAGTCGCAAGATTGCGTTCGCTCTCATCTTATTACCGTGCTCATCTCCAATGCGAGGACGCGTATCGTTGCGACAGACATCGGATGAGTGGAATCGCGATACCCTTTACAAAGACTCCGGCGAACCTAATTGTCAGCAGGATTACGGATCAATGTCGGTATCTCAGGTGAAATTGCGGCCGGATCAGGGGGGGGCGGTTTTCCACGGTGGCGCGGAGGGGTAATTGGAAAGAAGCTGCGCAGGGTATGGGGTTTATGGAAGAGGCGAATTTGATGGTTCGACGGTTTCGATAGTAACGTTAATAAAAAATACACGAGGACAGATCTCAACGAGGACCTTTCTCGCATGTCTTCCACGGCGAACTTGTAAACTCAGATAATCCCGTTAACCCTTTAATTCCAAAGGGCGCGAATAGCATGATTCGGAAGCCACAAGTCTGAGAAAAGTTCAATTAGAAATGGGTAACAAAGACGACAATTCGGCGGTGAAATAGTGACCATGTAAAAGTGTTTATAATTTTCGTTGTAAGAACAAAGGTAAGTCGAACCGCCCCAATAAAAATTGAACAGCTGACTGCTTTCTGGAAACGTAAAGATATGCAAAATATTCTAGGACACGTTCCACAGTTTCAGACGATGTCTGAACAATTAAAACATTAACATAACGACGCGGGAGCAAGAAAATTTGCTCGCATTGGAAATTCCCGTTCGCAGCGTAGCCGAGCCTAGGTAAATCGTCCACCCACGTGTCCCGTTTAGAAACGGTAAGCAAGTTCTGTAAATCGTGGCGGGTACGGTACGTCGATCGGGGAACATGGTGCGCGACGGTTTTACAACCGTGCGGCGTGCAGCCTTTCCATTCACAGTTTCTCGAAATCAACATTGTCGACGGCCGTTTAATTGCACTCCACTTCCAGCAGCGGCGTAAATAAAATTCGCCTTGGCCGTGGAGCGTCGTCGCGTCCCCGCGGCCCGTGTAAATATTAATTTCACGAGGCCGGCTCGTTATAAATAACGATAAATCGGGCCCGCTTGTACAAGTTGTCGTAATAAACGTCGCGGGCCGGGCGCACAATGTGTAAAGTGCCGGGTGTAAAGTTAAGCCCCGGCCCGGTGTCCATCGGCGAGGCACGCTGCAAGTCTCGGGAGGTTATAACGCCGCCATAACCGTATACATTCCGCGACAATAATCGTTTTATGGTGGTCGGCAATATCGGCGGGTTCTACTGCCACGGAAATTGATATCCTCCACCTACAACGGCCGGCCTAACTTATGGCGAGTGTGGCGCGCCAACCAAGATCCCGGCCGAGTTCGAAAAATTCCACTGGACCGGGGAAACGGGGTTTCCCTACGCCAATGCGGCCCCACTTTTGTCCCGACGAGTTCCCCGATTTGTTCCTCTATTTTATTTTGTTCCGTTTTGTTTTACTTTTATCTCGGTCTTGTTCTTTCTCTCCTCTTTATCGGAGGCCGCAGGCGGCGTTCGCGATGCCGCGGGCCCGCGGAAGCAGGCGGTCCTGGCTTTTCTGATATTCGTAGGAGTGAAATTTGTGGGAGCTAATGTGTACGAGAAAAAATAGGGGCAAGATGTGAGGCGGGTGAACGTAACGAATTTAGGGAGATTCTATTTTACGGAAGAGATTAGTAAGAAATCGCGTTCGTTGGGATCATTGTTTCAAGTACCTTGGTATCGTTGGATAAAAGAAATGGTTAAAGCTGTTACAACGTGGAGTAACAGTTTTGTGTTTAGTTTCGGTTCAGTGAGTTTAGTGATGTTTATGGAGGACGAGATCTCAGACGTCTGAAATTGAAGACAACTGACAGCATTAGATAGCTACCAGTTACTGCGAACTATGTCAAAGACTGATGAAATTAATTTAACAAATGCACGTTGAATATCGATAGAATTATCGATACGTCGATACCATCGCGATTATTCGTGATGCTACTTCAAATAATTAATGTTAATACAAATTCCTTGTGCTTGCATTCATTTCATTTCCATTACCACGATTATACGATGCAACATCGAAGAACCGCACCTTCTGTCCCGTGTGGCGTATACATGTGTATGTACGTGACAAAGAAACTGCAATGGAGGCCTCAATTGTTCAGTAGCCTCCTTTATCTTATCTGCCATCGTATCGCCACGTTATATCACGAACAAACGTCTTAATCTGATCACGACTGCTTTCCGCAGCAATATATAAATTTCACGATGACTTTTCCGAGTAACAGATAAGAGGTTTGCGTAACGACAGCTAAGGTACCCCGCGCGTCGATGGGGGCAGGTAATTAGACGCCGCAACGCGACGCCGTAATAACAGTTAGACGTAATTTTACACCTGGAAAAACTTAATAACAGGGCGGGTTCGCGATGTCTTGCGGCTATGGATCAATAAAATGCGTCGCCCCGGCGAAAAAGTTATATTGTGTAGCGGAGGAAGCAAAAAGGAATGTCGCCGGCGGTTGCCCTCTTGCAGAAAGCAAAGTGTGATACTGTCAAGCATTAAAGGAGATTTATATTCCACGTTTTTATTGCAGCGGAACATCGAACATCTTGCGAACGCAAAACGGGAAGCGAGAGGGTTGTTAAATAATTTTTTAAAGGGACGGGGAATCAATTTGATACAATGTTCGATGATCTCCGCTCGCGAAACGTCCGACTTTACTGTCCGCGTTTGTTTAACGAGCGAAGCTAACAAGATCGTAAGGTTTCGCTTAATTTCCATGCGCGACGAAGTTTCATTTCGCGTAACACATTTTCCGCTATAGAAGCTTCAAAAATTCTTCGTCCACCAGTTTAGTTTCGCACTTCTCCAGTTTTTCGTATTTTCTGTCGAGCCGTTGAACGGCCAAATTTGTTTAGAACGGGTGCCCACTGTTTCGTGTTCGATGCGTTTCAACTGTCGCATAATTTTCGTTATTTCTATTACTAACTCTCCTTATGCTCTGCGTAACGGCTTAATTTATTACGATATTTGCATAATATATTGTGTATCGTTTAACCAGGGACCGCGATCATTTCACTGCAACGTAGCATTATGTCTGCTTGAAGTATCCCATCGTATTTTTACCCTCTGACTGCTGGAAAAGCGAAGACAGCGATATTGTAATGGCTCTTATGGGATTTCTATTAATAGGAAGGTTCTGCCTACAATTGCTTCGTTTATAGATAGACACGAGTTACGTGACATTAACTAATGGACGGAAGGTTCTTGACGATGAAATAAGGCTGGAAATGACAAAATTCAGGGGAAATCTATTCGAGGTAAAATATTATACAATTAAAAAGAAACGCGATGCCTATATTGCTATCGAAACCATCGCTATAGAATGTATACTTTATTTTAACGATAACGAGCTACCTTCCAAGTTGATATTGTGTCGAGCCATAAATTTGTTAATAACACTGCTGGCGATACAATCCTTTTTCTTGTCGGCGATACGCCGAACAAATACTTGACGACAAATGTGTCCAATCACCCGATCCAAATCCGCCTAATTTATAATATTAAGGAATTTACCTAAATGTTAAATAGGCGATGTTTATTGTTCGAATAACTACGAAACTTCGTCTCAATATCTATATTTTGCATCAAATTTTGAATTAGAGAACAAATCCTAAAAACATATTTGTTGATGTTACGATCCTCGAGGATCAATCATTTATCAAACGGATATTAAACAATGATGGCAAAAATTGGACACGGGCGTACAATTATCCGAGCAACGTATCCATGAATATCTCTCGAAGCGTCGAGACGTATTCAATAATTTCGCCAATTATACGTAACAATTGTCTAATCGTGAAAGAAGGCATAAGTTCAAGGACAATTATCGTCCCCCATCATCCCCAGGCTCACGTGGCATTGCGATAAATCTTTTCGGAAGTCGCCGTTTCCGTGCAGAAGCCGGAAGCTTCGTGTCGACGCGCTGTCAAAACACGGGGGCTGCTGGACACGTGCCACCCCCAACATTCGCGCCCTCTTCTATAGTCATAACTGCACCCCATTGTACTTTTGTATATACAAGCGCACGCGACTCGCAAATAACGCCGCTATTATTATATATTTGGCGTTGCTGCCTTCTTGAGTTATACGTGCACGTAATAATCGACGGGGTGGCTTGTCACGTCGATTTACGCATAGAATATCTTTGGTACAGCTTGTTAATTGGAAAGAAATTGCAATTGCTTGTCTCCCGTGGCGTTTATTTCATTCAGGATGATTGACACGAGGGTAGCCCGCGTATAGAAGTTAATTTTATAATAATAATATTACTATCATTTTTCAATTTTTTTTCCTAATTAATTTAATTTAAATCCAAGGGGTTGAACAGGTTTATATATTAATAATAATAATAATTTAGTGTAATTGTAATATTCAATTATCCGTTTCATATGAATATTAAGAAATTTATAAATAACTGTGCACTTCGTTGCACACGATGCGAAGAATACTTGTTAAAGGCGCAATCGAATCAGAAGATTCCTTAAGAACAAATCATTTTTCCGGCGAGCAACGACACTCATCTCGCAGCATGCTGTTATTACCGATTACTCAGTTCTTCGATTACTCATCGTTTCGATTTTCCAATGCAAAGATGTCCGCGACAAATCGTCGACTTTTACATACAATCGGCCGAATCAAACATCGCGGCACTAATGTCGGAAGCTTGCCGCACACGATGCTGAGTGTTCGATCCCAAAAGCGGGGCACATTTATCCAACGTGGTTGGAAGGGGGGCGCGCAGGAAGCCCTTGATCCGCGCAAAGCTTTTCCGAAAATTTGTGAAAGTTAGCCCCGAGTTCCGTCGTTTCAGCTGGTCGGACTGCGACGCGTGCACGTCATAAATCAATAAGTCTCGTTCTCATTGTCGACTCGTCGTGGGCCGGGGCTTTACGGGCCTCCTCTCTCAGGAAACGTTAACGACATCCGTGAAAGACGTATCGATCGGTGCGTACGAAGATACCGTAAATCACGAAAACCGACGCGAACGTACGTTTCCACGTGCGGCGAAACGCGGTGTGCGCGGGTGTACGTGCGTTTGCTTCATACGGAGGGGAGAAATAGTCGCAACGTCGATACAAACGTCACGCGAAACGTCTTCGTTCTTCGCGACGACGATACGCAACGTCTGTATCGACGGGCGTAATATAATATCTCGTTGCATCAGTATCATCCTGCTTCCTGCGAAAAAGGGCATTACGTTTTTCGAAGGACTGTAACGAAAATTGGCATATTTCGAACGGATACTTAAAAGTTCCGTTTCGATACGGAATTTCGGGGCCCTCGACTTGAATGCATTTCGATTCATTCCTCCAAATCCAACAATCGAAGACGCGAAACTGGAACAGAAGTCTTGAAACGACACCGACGATTAGGCCGCAAACAAGTCTACGATTTCAGTCGCTCTGCGTCGCAAGCGACAGCCTCGAAAACGTCTGTCCACAGGGGGGATCGGTTTCGCGGGCCCACCAATCGGCTCCCAAAAAACTTGCTCTCGCTAACTACGATAAAACGATCCGATGGTGACATCTGTGTCAATAAGGCGAATTCTCCCGGGGGCGGACGGAACGGAAGGGAGGGCCCGCGAACGCGATTATCCTCATTCAATCATCGATTTTATTTGGTTAATAAAACGATTATCCCGGTTCTCGCACTCGACGATAGCGCAACCCGCCCCCCTGTAGTCCCACCCCCAGTCAGGTCGAAACTGTTGTACAGTGCACCCTCCGGGGGCGTTCGACCAAAAATGTAATTTACATCCCTTTATGTCGCGAGATTGAAATATTTGCGAATTAATCCGCGCGACAGGATTATCGTCGGCCATTATACGCAGCCGACGTTCTCTTTCACCGCCCTACGCGGCTCCGTGCCTCTCCTAATGATTCTCCCTTTATTCGATTCAAAAATATCGCCGTTACCCCATTTTACGGAAGATTGGATTCAATTATTACTGTCAGCCCGGAGAGCTTCCGCGGCGCTCGTCGCGCGAACCCTACCCTCCAATAATTCCTGCGAGACGATCACGCACACGAAAAGGAGTTTTCTTTCATTTTTTTTTGTAGACAGAATTAAAGGAATCGCTTTTACTACTGCTTGAACGTATGGAATCCTGTTCGTACGGCATCACTTCGTTTCCCCACCTCCCTCTGCGTATTGCGATTGTTGCTTCCAAGCGTCGAGAAACATTTAGACCGAACATTGGCCGGGTGAACATTTCAAATTGTACGACAAATCTCTCCATTCGGTTTAAACCGCGCAACGTTTACCGATCGGTATCCCAGGGCGCCGTGCACCGAGTAGCGGAGATCCCGTTGGCCGGGTCCAGTTCTGCGATGCCAATTTTAATCCCGAAATTGGAGAAACTCCGTGACAGCGTCTGACGAGACAATCACGAATTGAGCGATCGTGAATCGACCGTGACTGGAGCCAACCCCGTGGCAAAGGGGTTGCTCCGGGAAACGTTACGTCAAATCCCGGGTCGTTAAAGCAGCATACAATAATCTGAGCGGCGCCAATCCCGTCGGCGGCCCTCAATTAATTCACCGACAAAATTTGTCGCTCGTATTAAATCTCGCCGGATTAAAGGCAATCTCGCTTCCGCCGTGCGGCTCCCTTCGTTCTCGCGTATGCTTCGAGTCATCGGCCAAGCCGTCCCCGACAACCCTGACGACTCCGGGAGATCGATGAACCGATACTACTTTCCGCTAATACCTCGAGAGATTCACTGTCGGACCGCCCGGAAAGTAAATCGAATTTTTCTTTAATTTCTAATTTACGGCTGTTACGTCGTCAAGCTGATTGTATCGCCGAAAGAGTAGAGGAACTGGTAACAGAACAACGGCTCTTCTAATCCGTCGAGATTCAAAAGGGAGTATTTTCTTCAACCCTCGCCGTCGAACTGCCTCGTGCAACGGATAAAATAATTTACCGACAAGAGCAACGTTTAAGTCTATTATATGATAACTTTATCCAGAGTGTGATTTTTGTCAGTTAAGTGTATCGCCGGTTAATTTGGATAATTCGTATTCGGTAACGAACGATTGCAACGTTGAAATCGACGAAACGAGAGGGTCAAGTATCTGCATTTCGTTTGAAAAGTATCTCAGAGATAAGGGGACGCTCATCCCCGAAGTTTCAACTAACCTGGAATTTGAAGGACGATGTTCCAGGCGACACGCGAATGGTTCGTGTGTCGATGTCTCGTGAAAAAGCCAAGTGACATGGCCGCGTGCGACAGGGGTGAGCCGAGTCAACGATACGGGTGAGTGTAAATAAGGTAACCCCGGGTCTGGAGTTCATCACCCCGCGTCTGAACACGTCAGGGTTGCGACCCTGGGTTAGCGGGGCTTGGCTGGTTGCGAGGAACACCCGAGAAGGGTATGTATTCGCAAGTAGAATAGGGGTGGATGGAGGCTCACGTGGGGGTAAGCAGGGGATGAAGAACGTGTTCGACTTCTGAGAATCATAGTAAGCCGTGATGTTTTGCTATGGTAAATAATAACAGAGGGTTATGGACCTCAAGATTTGAATTCAACCCCGTTGTTCCGCACTTTTCTGTATTGTTCTTCAGCGGAGAAGTACGTAATGATGTTTCACGCGTTGTGTTTATTGACACTCGATTTTACGTACATATTGCATAGCGCTGATTCGATTTCACTATTCATAAAAACGGATTGACATTTCACGAAAGGCGAGAGATGTATCTTCGGCTGTTTTGTTAAACGTTACGAGACACGAATCGGACAGCAATCATATTTAATCGAATTAATTTCCAGACCGGCGAAAATGTAGAATTACTCTAGCTGGCTGCAGGTAAAAGTGTTGCAACCAATTATACTGTTCGCATTCAATAATGTTTCGTCGCGCGTTATAGAAATTTGTATTCGAAATTATTGTCGGAAAGCGTGGCCGTTTAACAAAGAAACGTTTCGCAACGAGATTACGACGCGGCTTGCAAGAAATGTGAATAAAATTGGATTTCCGTTTCCTAAGATATTAATAGACTTATGAATACATTTGCCAGCGCGCGGTAATGCAATTAGCTAACTTCTTCGAAACTATTTAATTCAATTAGGGCGTAATCTGATATAGAATATCGCGATCAGAGCGGAATCGACTCGAATGTAGAAAAGCAAGTGGGGGGGGGGGGCAGGGTTTTATCGATTGAATGGCGAACGAGTGGTCATTTCCAGCGAAACTGGGGATTAAGGGCAAGGTCATCCGGGATCAAGACCACAGTGTACGCGCAGCGGAAGGAAGAAAAACAAATTTATCCTGCGTTTCGGCAGAATTTTAATCGCGTGGACTTATTTCGTGCGATCCCGAAAGAGAAGTTATCGTGACAAAGTGAATTAACGTTTCCATACCGTAATTTATACCTTGAATCATGATAAATTTACAGCTCGGCGCAACTACCACGTGCACTTATATTTTTCCTAACAAATGTAACAGATATGCCACCCGATCCCAACGATACGAACTTACAGTTAACAAATAAATAGAACCTTGTTGTGGATTCACACTGCGCCGCAATTAACAATTCGTGCCTTGCCAACGATATCGACTATTTGCACACCTCCATCTGTCCCAATCGTTCTACCTGAGCTTTCGCGGCAAAGAAATAATTGACGCGCCTTAACTATCCAACGTGTCTGCACGGCTTGACGCCACCGAAAGGCCTATCAATGAATTGTTTAGCGCTTGGCGAATGAAATATTCGCGAAACGCGAGTCGATTTGCGAAGCGAACTAGAAACGAGTCGGAATCGCGAACCAAACGCAATTTGGACTATTCAACCATGCTGCTTGTCACGTTACCGCGACGCAAAATGCGCTCGAGACCGCAGCGGAACGAATCACAGACCGCGTCGTGTCACCGATGCATTGTTGCAAAACAAGGGGGAAACGAAGTGACAGTTCTGGGCATAACACGGTTCGCGCGGCCTCTCGTAATTAATAAAAGTATTACGTGAAACGGATAGCCGCAAAAATGAGAATTCGTTTCGAAGGAAATTTCGGGTCACGCTCGAAGTTCACCTTCCAGCGTGCGTATGATTTCGAATCACTGAATTCACTGAAAATGGCTGGCAAAGAATTTCACCGCGAGACAAGCTAAGATCGTTCGTCGCAAATGTATTAAGAAACGAATAATACGAAGGTCGAACGCGCCGTTCGAGACAGGGAGGAAAAAGAGGAAAGAAAGATGATGTCACCCTCTGCCGACCATATGTGACTTTCCAAAAATAAGTAATGCTAATAGTAATTGATGGCCGAGTTAGTTGCGCCGTTTCCTAATTCGTGTCGTCCGTGAAATATACCGAGTGTCCGATGGAAACGGCGCGGCGCCACTCCAACAGCTGTCGCCGTTGAGGGTGAACATTGAGTTACAATGGACATCTGGCCGCGTTCGAAGACGAGCCGGAAGAACACGCCGACCACCGTTAAGGTATAAGAAATTTACTGCGGTTCGCATTCTTTCACGCGTCCAACACATTATCGTACGTTCTTGGTTTATCTTCGTTTGATTTCGTTCGCCTCGGAAACTACATTTACACGGAACACGTATCGCGACGGTAGCAATTAAGCAAGGGAGAAGATCCGAGGTGAAAGTATAAAAACGGAGACGTTTCAGAGGACGGTAATGGAAGTGAAATTATGACCATCGAGAAATACAATTTTAATTGGACAAATATTTTCTACGCGCAACGCCGAACGCCCCATTCTCGTCGGGACGGACAGAAGTGAGCGAGCTTCTCATCGAAGGAAACTAGAGAGTTGGGACCAGATCTGATTAGGTAGTTCAGGCAGAGGTAATTAACATAGATCGAATTAAGATAATGCTAAGTGCTCGAATTTAGGGACCTCACGGATTTTTAACCCCAGCTTTATTTCCATTGAATCCTAAATTGTTTCACCGCGTCAGAAATTTCGTTCCGTTCCGAAAATTGTGAACTGCCACCCCTTGGCTTCTGCAACATTCCTTCAATATTTTTGTCACGTTTGCTTCGCAGATCTCTAATACGCAATTCGTGTATTTCTTTCGGAAATGATTATTCCCGACAGTTCTTTCGAGCGGTGCGATATCTCGCGACGATAGAACCGAGAAGAGAAAGTACGCGCGCACACACGCGTTTAAAATATTCACGGTCCCCGTGTAGTAAAGACAATTTTCGTAATGCAACGTCATTCAGAATGATATTCATGAGGGCATCAACAACGCCGGTTACCGCCAAACAAATCCCAAAAACACCGGTTACAACTTTTCCCATTCGAGCAACAAACAGCGGCATTTGCATTATAACAATGCAGTCCGTGTCTATCGGGCGCACTATAATCATTACGCGGATCATTAAAATATCTCTGGTACGCGTTCGCCAGCCGGCCAACCCCTCGATTCGTATGCCACATTGTAATCAATAGGATTGCTTTTTGTGTCCCGTTTAAATGCCGTGCCCGTCTACAAACTCGACAAAATGTGAATGGAGGAAACAGTAGCGGTTAACCATAAGCAAATAACAACAATAGTTCGAGCTTATCGTGTGATAATTGTTTGCCGTTAAAAATTATAGAGATTCTACTTTGCTAATATACTTTGTCAGCACGCGTTTCGATCGCGTAAATCTGATTTTATATGCTGATCTTAGTTTATTCCGTAATATAATTCAATAATCTTGAGAATAAGCGCGTCTATTTTTGTAACTCGAAAGGAGAGATTATAATAATAATCGGTATGAATAGAAATGTGCGCAATACGTGCATAACTACTATACGTACGACACATAAAAATACATTACAAATACAAATACATTAACGTTAAATTAGAATACTTTTGCGTGAGAGAAAGTACCCCTACTGCCTTTGTGGTGCACTGTTTCAATATTTTGGTTGCATTTATATATGAACATATTGGAAGATTAAGGATATATTATATCTGCAGTATTTCGAATCAAAATATGGCTTTGAATATCCATATGCATATCTACATATTACTTGAAATTGCGCATTATTCTTGATGGAAAGATACACGCAGCGGGACTGTATCTGAAGCTAAAGATTCGAAATATTGCAGCGTGATAGTGTCTGACAGTGGTTACGGTCTATATAAACTAACGTAACGCTGCGCACACTAAGCGCGTACGGAGGTATGTAGCTGTAATATATGCCTCAGTTAGTTGCTATGCACATTGAGCATATTCCACGAAATGAATATCGTGCATGTTGGCCACGATATCTATGAGCATTGCCTCATACGAATATATATTAAGATCGAAGATAGTAGTTGTCCAATATGCCGGCCATAAGTGTATTTAAAGAATCTTAATGTACATAAAAAGCAATTCATTCGCCTCGAACATTCTGTACTATTCCGATCGGAAGGCTCCTATATTACCATTGCGACGAGCAACAGAAACGCGATGCGAATTAATTTTCTACGAAATACATCTAATAATCACACGGCGGCCAATCGAACCGAAGTACGCGAAACATTCGGTTCCGCGAAATCGAATTGGCCGAATGTTGAATCGTTCTTCAAATCCGAATCAAATTTCCCTGATATTCTCGCGTTTCGAACGTCGGCTCGACTGGCCGACGAGCTCGAACTCGAATTCGACGGGGCACAGCGAAGATAGAAATGGCCCCGTCGAGGTCCACGTTATTAACGCGCTCTAATAACGACGATCGGTAGAAACATGCAGGCGCTTAAACTTGTAGTTCCGAAACACCCCGTACATTCAATTTGCTAGAAACACAGGAAGACCGAATACTTCTGTGAAACAACGGTTCGCGTGCGTACGTGCCCGGCCGGGCTGTATATTAACGTATTCAAATGCACGTGTATCGGTCTATTCATGCATGTATGTATGTATTCACCAGCGGATATTATACATCCCCATGAGAAGATGCGGGCGAGTGACAACCATATGCATCGAGTTGAATTGATAATATCGTAATATGTGAATGTCGACAAGGCGGACTTATTTTCTGACCGTGGAACCGTAGACAATCGGCAGGCATCGTGTCAACAGACCCTGGTAGTGTTTCCTCTTGGTTCTTCTTTCCATCATATTTTTTTATTTCCTTCGTTTTCTTGCAAGAATTCTTCGCCGCTGATGCCGGCCCTCGATCACGTTCAATTGCGGCCGCGGTTAAACGCCTAGAGACATTTAGCCGTTCGTTGCCGCTGCCGTTCAATGGAAATTTACATACGCTACTTGCGTAAAAGTGATTCGACGACTTTCGAATCCCTTGGGTGATCGCGGGCGAATATGACGCAGCGGAACGATACTATTGACGGCGATACAATTATCGACGATAATTAGCGATATTTGGTAATTACGAGAGAAATTGCACGGGGGATCAGAGATAATAACGATTGCGGATGGAGCGTACGAAGAATAAAGTGAACTGTATATAAATAATTTTCCACGTTGTCAAATACGATATATGTTTAGCATCTCGATGCAGAAAATAATTGCATTAATTAATCCGATTGTACGGAGATATCTCGATAGCCCATGTTACTGTTTCGAAATTTGGCGATGCAAATATGCGCGTGCAGAAAGGTTGCTCCACGCTCTATCGTAATTCTTGCGAACTAGATTTCCCTTTCTGTTGCAACGTTACCGCACAATGATCCCGTAAGCGCGCTCGCGAAATATAATTAGATCGCCGCTTGCAAAAAGTCAAACCGCGAACCTCGAAACGTCGCCGAGTATCGTTCGAATAGGATCACGCCGACCGTTCGATCGGATGTGCTTCGCCTTCGAGCATAACGAACGAGTGCAACGTTTCCGTACGCGCGCGGCGAGAAACGCGTGGAGCTTCTCTCTGTTATCGAGAATTCGCGAAATTGGCGACGGTATTCCGGCCTCCCTTCTACCTCCTTGCCGCAGTTGACCCCGAAAGGAAGGGGACACACGATTTCTATGGCAATTTAACGATTTCGCCGAACTGCTCGTAACGCAATTGTACGGCTTATTAAATTTCTTGGCGAACGGGGCGCGCATTCACGTGTCTCATTTTCATTCCTTCGCCGGCGAATATAAACAGCCCTCCCCCCCCGGGCAATTATGCAAATCGTGAAATTAAAGGAATCGACGTGCCGGATGAACGCAGTCGGATTTCAGAAGCCTCACGGACGGTAGGACGCATAACTTTCGGGCAGATGTAGGTATTATAATATCCCGGGTCAGAGGGCACGGGCCGTAGTCGGTGGATCCTGATGCGGTTGGCCGATATAGATCTTATAAATATAGATGGTCCAATATGGGCGCCAGATTTCTCGTTCGCGTGGCTTTTTAGCGGCCATAAGCTGTTGGCCCCCGAGGTCTGAACCGTGGCCTTGCGGCCACGATCGTTTGGGCGGACAAAAACGGCTACGCCATTCAGGCCTGAATAAGGAACACGCGAATGCAGATTGATTGCGACAATTCGGATGTTTAATGGTGGATTATATTACGCGGGGAATAAATAGGCAACGGTCGCCATCTTTCAATACTCGAGTGTTTAAACTCCTGCGGGTGTACGCATTTTATTCGTCACTTTTGAATCCGAGGAAGGCAGTAGAAATACGTGTACGCGTTTGTAGCAGTACGTACAGCAGTGTGGAATGATCGACGAACTGGGTCGGATCGATAAATATTTCGTATACTTGAGAACGTGGAAAAATCGTTTTCGGAAAACCCCTGAAAAACCACGGAGAGTTTATATTAATTTATTTGATTTATTGAGGGAACGGGGTTACACTGTGTAGAACGGTAATGAACTTTGTAACTTATGCCTGATACCACGGTGTTCGAAATACAACATGTACTGTGGGTGGACAACGGTATTAAAGGTATAACTATTGAAAGAATTTCTCGTTGTTCTGGAACAGGATTCCACTGAACGAAATAACACAAGACAATAATACAAGATACATTCGAATATACCTAACCGATGCAACGAATGGCAGCAACTAAATCCGCACAGTCAATCGATATAACACGAAGATAAAACGTTTTCACCAATCACGTATGCGCTCGCAAAATGAGCGTACCATATCGCGAAGACGAGTCCGCGTAAAACCAAAGCAACGAGTGCGCCGAAAATTCCGGAAAACGCGTACGTCCCGCAACAGTGCGCCGTGCACTTTGAACCAAGCGCCAATCTCTCGTCCCGTTCACAAATTATTCCAATCCGAGGAAGAATCTCGGCAGAAAAGAAAAGGGGGAGAAAAAAGAGTCTCCGTCGATGGCCGAGCACTTCGCAGCCGAGAGCCGCTTCCGTTCCCGCGAGGCGTCGGCGTCGCGACCGGAACGCTCGCCGTCCGTTGAGGAACGGTCGAATTAGCTTTGCTAATTCCGATGGAAACGTAACATAACTTCATCCACGGGTTCACGCCTCGGGAACCGGCTGCGAGCGGTGGCCGTGCAGGTACCCGTTCACCGGCGAACGAGGGACCTGGACGAAGGGAGGGCGGGACAGTATGAAAGTTATGTCGCGTAAAAATCGATTTATCCGCGTCGGATCTCGGGCATTGTTCTGCGAGCAGCGCGGAACGGTCTGGCGAAGAAGAGGGAAGAAAGAAGGGAAAAAAGGGAGGAGAAGAAATGGGAGAAAAAGTGGAGGAAGGAAACGGCTCAGAAGCGGAATCGACCGGTGAAAATTTCTCGAACGGGCTTATTAGGTCGACCTCCCGGTTCCGGTACTGTCCTGGCGAGATCCGAACGGAGTTCCTGGGGGAACGTGCGCGCACCAGGACCACCTTAAGCAACGTTGCTCGCGGATGGACGGGCCCCTAGCTGGCTGCCACTTCGCACCACTTCCGTACAGTCCCACGATTTGCATTAAATTGAACGTCCACGTATTGTCCAACGAATCAACGAAAGTCAACCCCACCGAAACCTCGTTCGAATCGCCCACTCGACGAACTCGAGCTGGCTAAAAAATGTCGACCAACCCCCAACCCCTCGCGTCCACCCTTCCGCCGAATTCGACCGAACCTTCCGTACGAGATTTTCCCGGGGTATCGCTCGAACTGACCATCGCTGCAGAACAACGGAGGCACGCTTGAGGTCGCGCGAAGCTGCGAGACGTGTTTCACGTCCGAATACGCGCGCGCACGCCCGCGCAGTACGCTGCACTTGTGCGTGAAAACGCGTGTACGTGAGGATACGTGGTCGCGCGCGTGTGTTTGAGCTGTGGTCGAGGCTCGGACTGGTTTACAAGTATAATGAGTCTTGCGCGCCGCATAACATTACATCGCTGCTTGCTCGGGATTTAGATTAACTGTTTACATGAACAGCGGCGAACGGAGAAGCCGGCCGATTGCCATTGCACCGGATAGAGCATATACGGGCCGATATAGAGCATGTACCCTACGTTTCGCTCGCTCTCGATTCTCGTCCAAACTAATCATCTCCGTGTACCGGGGCTTACCCTTTCGCGGCGTAAATTCGCCCCTTAAAGAGAACCCGAACGGGGGAATGTAAAGAGGGCGGGCAGCGACACCGGTTTTCATACTGTTTACTGTTTATTGATTTGTTTGGAACGTCGAGCGATCAGTTTAACCCCTTTGATTCGAGAGACGGGTATTTATTATTATCTCGGTTTGAAACCTGATAGGTGCTCGCGTAAGGTGGGCTGCGCAATCAGCATTGCGAAGCGGATATTATTCCGATTCTTATTCGGACGCAAGTATTCTAGTGATGTGCGTGTAGAATATTTTGGTAAGTTAATAACGCGTGAACCTTGACCTATGGTCGCGGATAGATGTATATTGCATGATGGTATACCTGGGGAATACGCCGGCGAAGTTATTTGGACGGCCTGCATTAAAATACAGAAAACAATTATTGAAAGATATCGCCGGAAGCAAGAATCGAGTGGTATTTGTATTATACTTGGCAAGGATGTATCGAGCGTGCCAACAACTGATCCGCCACTTCGCGATCACTATGGCGATCTTTATACCTCTTGGAATTCTGAAAATCTCAAATCACCGAAAGCCCTAATATTCTTTTAATGATAAGAATCACCCCCTCTCGTGGTATCGATACTCCAGTAAATACTCGACCGCCATTAATCGTTTCCTCAACGCAAACAACGCTAAATCCACCGCCGTGAAAAGATCAACGACACGTTGCAAAATGAAAGACGCATCGAAGCATCACGGTAACAGAGTTCCACTTTGAAATGGTACAAAGCGCAGCGTTGCAAAGAGAGCGATAAAGAGAAAGTGGGATACAAATAGAAGGAGAGAGAGAGAGAGAGAGAGAGAGAGAGAGAGAGAGAGAGAGATGGGTGAGAGGCGATCAATCCACCTTGGTCCCCAGCGTTATCGGCGTCAGCTTTTAAAGGCTCAACCGGGATACTTTTTATCGGCAGAAATATCGCTGATTTCCCGTCTCGCTGTTTTCATCCAGTCGGCGAGAATCATCGCGGCGGCCTTTGCGAATTTCGTTCGCCCTCGCGTCGACCGTTCACCTGCGCCGGTATCCGCAATTACGCCAATCCACTTTGCGTCCTTAATACGCGCCGCTGCCCCTTTGAGCAACGGACACCCGTTGGATCAGCCGCATTGAAACGCTTCGCGTTCACGCGTACGCGCTGCACACCGGTTACACACGTTAGAGGGGAGTTCATAATCCGCGGAGTGTACGCGCGTCTCGGGCGTCGTGGCCGGGAGCAAAATGGCCAGGGGTCGAATCGAGGCTCGGCCCGAATGGAACATATCGCTGTCGTTTCTTCGACGTTTGAATTTGAAAGCGATGGCCCATCGAGGATTGCACATGATAGCGGGTCGGCCGTTCCGCGGCCCGTTCGAGGGCAAAGGCGTTCCCTGCAGCCTGCCTGAATCGATTTCTCCCGTCAAATCTTTCGCTGCACAGCTGAATCAGTCGCAACGCTCAAAGGGTCCTGTTTCGCCGGCGCGGTCGAAGGGTTGGACTTTTTCAATTAATCCCCGAGCCGACTGCAGAATATCCTCGACAGATAAGATTCGTTCGATGCTTTCCATGCACGGGGGACGACGGAGCGAGGCGACACGTTTTTCTGTGCTTCATTATTACAAAGATATGGAATAGAACGGCGATGAGCGGACGTTTATCTCCAGGTAGCTAACAGTAAGCCGAAGTACTTGAAAATCGGCCACAATTTTCAACTAAACGTGTGTCGGTAACGTGAGAAGTATTTCGAGAAAAATCGAGCATCGCGGGATTGCTAATTAATTACGTGTAACTTAGACAATAATTTAGGTTTTGTTGCTAATTTAGACAGTATACGTTAAACAGACTAGGAACGCGAAAGTGGTTGAACGGAGTTTAAATGGAGATATACAAGTGCGATTCTGTCTACATAATTGAAGGTCGTTACAAATTTCTGCAACAATACCTGTATGTTAATAATTTAAGTGCAAGAAATCTGAAGTCAGTCATTTCGACCGGCTTGATAGTTCCAGTGTTAAATCGCTATATGTACCGGAGCCGAGAATTGGAATTCCACAGATTTCCAGAACAGTTTCGAAACAGTAAGTCGCCTCGGTATCCGACTTTATTGGCAGTCGTCGTCGTCATCATTGGTGCATTCATTGCCACGTCGATCCCCTAATTCTTATTAGCAGTCGGCCCAGGTCGGAGCATGCTGGGCAATTCGAGAACGAGATTGTTCCATAGCTTTAATAAAACACCGTGACGAATGTCAATGCACAATAAGCGGCCACGGCACCTTGCGCCCATTCGAAGGGTGGTGCACCCTTGGCGCACACGTGGCCGTCGCCCCACGCGTGTCATTTCTGGCGGTGGGGGACGATAAAGGGTGGCATGCGCGATCCTCTGCAAGACCTTCGCGCACGTGGACATTCTCAGCTTACCGAGACAAATCCGCGATCCTGCATGCATAAAGTATTAAGCCGTTGGAAATTTATGAAAATGCATGTCATCTTCTGGCCGTGCCCTTTCGAACGGGCGACACGCAGAGAATATCTTTGCACCCGACGATTTTTTATTAATCCGTTTGCATAGCCTCGCTGATCTTGTCAAAGGGATTTTGGAACGGTTCTCGGGTCGATCGATCGACACGTCGGACATCGCGTTCTGAGAGAAGCGATCGGATTATTAAGTGAGAATGATAGGCAGGTATTTGACAAAGAGTTTGGAAAATTTTAGAGAAACGATTACGTATTGAATATCGAATTAACAGTTACGGATTTTACCATGTTCAGTAAATCACTCGTTCGCGTCACTCGTTCTATATAATTATTCGCGAGGAAAATTCCCTCTGGATGACGGTCAAATCTGTTTAATATATTTAATGGCAAAGTTGCGCATGCAAGCAGAGCAAGCTATTCTATCAAAGCATAATGCAATAACGTACAGGCAACCAAACAAAAGCAAGGCAACATACGTTCACTTGACTTGCTTCCGTGCATTAAGAAACCTTTCATTCCTTACGAAGTGTAAGGAAAACATTAAGCATCATCGATTTATAATTCGATTCGATATAATTAATTCGATTCTGAGCATAATCAGACTCTCTGATTTTTAACACTTTCTTCCACCTGGGCGTACAAACATTGCAGAATACATCGATGAAATAATTCGCACGACTTTCTATACAAGATATTTAACAAATCTGACTAAACACTTGACGACGGTAACCCAACAAGTACCAAATTCTTTCACCTCTCTATTACAACTGAGACAGACCTCGAAGTTCCAAAATACGACGAAATATCGAGCGAAGCGAGACCCTTGTGAATCACAGAAAGGAATAGTTACAAAAAAAAAAATCATTACACGACGCGTTTATTCGGAACAGCCTACGTTTCGCCGCGACGAAGGCATGTCCCAGGCATGTTTGATCGGCGCGGATCCGCTCGCCTGGCCACCCCAATATTGAAACAGCAGTCGAATCTTGGCGGTGTCCCAGGGGGAGGCGCGTAGACGCGTTTATATTCGCACTTTCGAGTCCCCCTCCTCCACGACCCCGTTCGAGAAAAGGGTACCGATATCAATTCGAGGCCGCTTATCAAAATAACGGTTACATCTTCATAAATATTTGGCCGTCCGTTTCGGCCGGGACCCGTGACAACCGTGAAATCGGTATGGAGATGAGGGTGCTGGCTGCATGGAAGGCATTAGGGGCGCTGGGATTTTGCGCGGAACGCTTTTAGAACGAAACGATGAATGATTAACGGAAAATCTATCGGGGGGGAGAGACGAAAGGTGAAAGGGTGGGATAGCCGATGATGGATCCTAAGGGAGCTTCGTTACTTCCTGTTTATCATCCTAAATCGACGAGATTCGACCCTTTTTTATCCGACGAAAGAAGATTTTATAGGTTGTCAGCGTCTCGTTTGTTTATGCCACTCTGTTAGAAAGAAATGCCACCGCAAATTAATCGTGACTTGTCTCGAGTTCATTGCCGCCGCGCAATGATAATTTGTATTGTACAGTTCGGGGCGCGTCGGTCGAAAGTCGCTGCTCTAAAAGTTTGTGCGTTACGCTATCAAATGGCAACACTATGCTTTTACGGGACAGAGTTAACCCCGTCTCTGTCGATTACTTAGGTCCTGCAATAGAACACAGTAGAACCTCTATGACTCGAAGTTTCTTTTCCCTTCCCTTGAGACTCGATTTATCGAGGTTCGACTGTTCTTAAAAATACAATTACACAAGTAAACTGAAAAGAAACCATGGCAGGCAAATTAATTAAAAAAAAAAAAAACAGCTCAATATCGTCTACCGTAACTACTGTATCGTGAACCCTTCACAAAAATAGTAAAACTCTCTACTCCGCTGTTCCTCTCAGGAGCATACTATTTATAAGAAAAACGCTGGGGACTAATATCGTGAACACCGTCTACATATATATATAGGGAGCGGTGTATCGAGCCTGCAAATAGTTTTCCCGAAAATTTCCGCCCGAGAATTATTGCGGCACCGCAATAAGATCAACGCCGAAGACGAAGAGGTGAACAGCCGCGCAACTTCCCCCGTCCCAGAGGGCAAGTTTCTTCCGCTCGTCGGCCTCGTGCCGCCTCCGCGCGAAGCGTATAGGTGCCGGCTGCAGCGCGCGGGTGTGTAAACATTTGAAATTAGTATTCAGATGCGCAGCTGTTGACTGCTCGCCGGTTCGGTTTCGAGGGCTTCTCCGAGGCTTCGTTTAATTGTGAGGAGCCAGATGCCCTCTTCCTCCTCTGTCCACTCGACGACCCCAGTCCGCGGTCCAATTCACCCTCGTGACCTGCCCTCACGTATGGTTTCTTGCTGCAACGGATCCACGCGTGTTTCGCGTATCGTTAGATATCGTTTCAACCCCCTGCTTGGCGTCGCGTTACTCCGCGACCCCCTTTATTGTCAATTGCCCCGACGCGTCGCGACGGTGTCACGGTGTGTGTGTGTGCTGAAATTGAGAAATTCCAACCGATTCGGAGAGGGGGAGGAATCGTTAATTAGGTTTTGTTCGAGGAACCACGTTCTGTCTAGGTGAATGCGCGGCTGTTAAGATGAGCTGAGAATTTATTTTGGTACGGACTCGCGCGGCTTAGTAAATGTTGCTGTTTTAGTGCACCGCGCGATGGAGTTTAACGGCGTTGCCCGACTGGGATGATTATATATTATTATTCTTAGTTTGGTGCTAGAGTGTGCGTGATAGTGGACTGTACTTTGTACGGGTATCGTGTGAAATGCGTACACGTGTGCATGCACGAGGAATATGATAAATACGTTTTGGATGTGTTTAGGTTCGATTTGGAAGCGATTTGATATCATTACGCGATATCGCGGAGCTGAATTAAAAGTCCTCTTGGCTTAAGAGTCACTGTTGGCGGAACTACGCCTGGCGCATACATTAACAATTAATTCATAAAGTTAGAGACACCGGCGGATAACTTTGAATGATTATAAAATTCTGCACGCCCGGATGTTGAGGCGAATATATAAATATTGTTGACTATATACGTTTTCTAAAACATTCCCGGGAAACAAGACGAGTTAATGCCGTGCAGTACATACGCTCCTTCCAAAACGAACGATCTCATCCTTTGTCTTAGCAAGATTTACGGATCCAGCGGAACAGCTTCGAACTGGAAAACAGTACCCCTCGTAATTTACGTCTTCGATAAAGTACGTAATAGCGTGCTTCCGCTCTATGCGATATTCTGCAAAGATTTACTCGACACCTTGTATAATGACCACGAGTGAAAGTCGAAGATGAGGAGCACGGGTCCAGATAGATAATTGGCCCGGTTAATAAAATGGCCGGCCCAGTCCTTCGGAGTCGTGTGACAGCGTGATATTAACGTTCACCTTTGATACGAGCGTTGCACGAATTGGGAAACGTCGTGACACCTGATCATTATTACATTTAAATGCAGGGAAAAACACAACCGAACCGATCGGTCTCGAATCATAACTAGTGGTTAAATCGAATTCGGCCCTTCAACGTCTGTGTCTGGCGGTAGCCAGATATCTTTTATAGTGGCAACGATATTTCTTGATTAAAGAGTGGAACATTGTAATTGGTGGATGCATCTCGTCGTATCGGTGGACGACAGAAAGTTTGAATGGTAAAATTGCCTGGGAACTCGAGCAAATGATAATAAAAGTTCTGATACCAATGAGATTGGTACCTGGGAATAAATTGAAAGGGTGAAATTATTGAGCTGACATAGTTGACTTTAAGTCTATCGAAAGTACCCCGAAATAAATAGATACGGAGTGAAGGATAATTACGTATGAACAATAAAAGACAAAGTTACTACAAAGAATCACGGGACGCATGGGATAAACATTTTAATTTGAACTCGTTTAAATCGTTAAGGAAACATAATTCCATCAGAATTCATTCGTTTAATTCGTTCAAATGTGTTAAGTAACGTTATTAAACGAAGTTCAAGCCGCGGCACGTTTTTTTTTTATTTAAACGCCGGCGAAGAAAAAGCGAGCCACGACGTTCTCCAGGCACCCGTAAAATGACGGGAACAGCCATTAATTCGCCGTGAACACGGTGTTATGACGTTTCGTAAACGGCGGAGTGCTCCGATGAATCGTGACCAAACGAGCAGCGAATAAACACTCGTTATTAGCCCAAGAAACCTCGAATCGGCGGGCAACGAACACCGCCAGGACAACTCTCGCGACCGATTCACTCCGTAATCGAAACTAAATTTACTCCGAACTTCGAAATGGCGCGTGGAGAACTCGAACGCGCCACTGAGTTTAAGGAACCGACGTGAAACGAAGTCATTGAGTTTTCAGTGTTGACTCGTGGCAACGGAATCGATTTCTCTTTTCATTTCTCTTTTTTCTGGAAGGGGGGGGGGCAATACTAGTTAACGGGCCCACAAGACTAAAGGGACTGCTTCCGACGACGCGAAACCATTACCATTGTCCTTCAAATGAGACTACAAATCTTTGCTTGACATTTCGTAAAGAAAGTCGAGAATGAATTTACGTATGCAGATTGAAATCGAGCCACGAGGACAGCTATATTATTAACAAACAACAGGCCACAAGTTGATGTAATGCCTGAATGAATAACGTATTCTCGAACAATCCTCCTTTAACACGAAGAAAATTGAACGAACTCTATCGCACGAAAGAGGATGGTGACCGGTAACCTTTTACTTTCCCCGATTTGAATAAACAAAACGTTCACTAATCGAAACCGAACTGACCGCGACAGACGCCCAACGAAATGAATCAAAACAAGCGACTGAAAGGAAGAAACGAGGCAAGAGAAAAAAACACGAAGGAAGGGATCGAATCGGAAGCGGCGTAAATTCAAACGAACGTCAGCCCATCGCGTTTCGCCCGTTCGCTGGAACACGCCTACGACCGCTTATGATTTCCCCCAGATACGCGTCCCACTTAATGAAACAGGTAACTCCGTGGGGCATTTCCAAAGCGAATTTCACTGCCCCTCCCCATCCCGCGGACCATCCTTCTACGTCCATCGCGGCGTGATACGATCGCCGGAAGATCATAGATCAAACACGTGAACGCACGGGGGTTGTGACGCCGCTTATTATACATTCGTGCCACGATAAGAAGGACCACGATGGTTACGCCGCCGCGGAAGGGGGTAGATACGCCGCTGTTATAAATGCCGGTATTATGCGGAGCATCTCGGTGAATCTCGCACGAGAGTCACTGATACCCGGACACCGCCCGTTGATTCCTCGACGAACGCTACGTACCTGGGCAAAAATGGCACAGACTGTATTCGAATGCGAGTATATACACACGGGGCGAAGTACGGCGTAACGGTGACCACGATATTTCGTTCGCTTTGAGGGGTTGCAACGAGAGAACGAGATGGAATACTGAATCGAACGAGTTTGGCGTAATTTAGTGTAAGCGTTAATTTTGATTGACCTACGTACAATAATTAATTCAATGCAAGGGATGCGAATGATATTTGATTCTTATTAAGTGTCGATATACGAGGGATGAAGAAAATTGTGGTATTAATGTTTTAAAGGAATTTAGCGCAGGTACTTTTAATACAGCCGAACGTCGATTACCTACAGATCTCTATTTAAATAGCATTCAAGCAATTTCATTTTCGTAGCACGTTTAACGATATTTAGTATTGTATACCTAAGTATACGTGTATATCAAGCTCGTGGTGGGCAGAAGTTTTCAATTTTATCCCCGACACCGGCACCTAATTGATATACCATCCGTGGTACGGGCTGAACCGGGCAATCGTCAATTAAGAAAGAATCGCGAACGCGATTAGTCGATAACTGGCGAAAATTCCGGCGGCTTTCGAGCATCGTCATCGACCTCGGGTTGCTCAACGTTCTAGCATCGGGGCTAATTTCACGTTGGCAGAGGGGCAGAGAGCGTCGACTCGGTTCCAGAGCGGAAGAGAAGCCACGGGTGGCAAATACCGATACCATCGAAACCGATCCTCTCATCTAGCTCTCTCGAGTTAGGTAGTTCTCACTGTAGCTAATGCATGCGGATCCCCGGTCGACGGAACAACTCTATGGCGTTAAACCGGCCCGTTATTGTTCCAGGTGCCATTACCGCAACCTGCGTTGCTCGTTGCAAAATGTGAAAGCCACGTGGAAGCGTCGACCGGCTACGTTTCGACGCCCCTCGACGAAGATATCCTCTCTTTTCTTATTTTCTTGTTCTTTTTTTTCGCGCGTGCTCACCGTGGTTATAGACACCTGGACCGTTTGGGCAGATACCTGAGGGAAGAGGATGACACGAAGTAACACTCCTCTGTTTAGAGTATTATATTATATTATATTGTATTGTATTGCGTTCTGCTAAATTATATTATATTGTAACGAAACAATATATCTGTGCTAAGGAGCAATAATACGTTACAATTTCTAATTAAATATTCGTAATTTTTTAAACAGCTATGCCAGTTTCGAAGTCTACGAAGTCTTCAAAGCTTACAAAATATGAAAGCCACGCTCCGACCACAAGATTAAAGTAGAAAAAAAATACCAAGGGCTTCGTAAATATTCGGCAATTAAATAATTCGTAAAATCTGCACGAAAATAGCGGAGACAAAAGTGAATGTACGAACGAAAGATAAAAAGCACGTTCGCCTGTATATCGGGGCATCGGATAGCGCTGCTCCTATAAACGTTTCACGCCGGAGGTTTCGTTTTCGTCATAAAAGTACGGTTTGTAGTGCGAAGAGGCAAGCTGGAAATATGAACCCAATAAAATTGGCCGCGCATCATCCTTTCGTGGTGTGGCATAAAATCGATTCGGTCTTGTATTACGAAGAGTTCCACGAAAGTCGATTTATACCGGGACTCCGCGCCCACGTCTCGGAAAACTGGCTGGTTTTAGGTATTACATGCGCCGCACACGGGAAACGATTTGCACACGGCAAAAGCGTTCCCAATTTTTACATTCGAACGTACGTACGCACGGTGTATACGCAGGAGCGGCACCAGACACGCGTGTAATGAACGGAACGGACGATTTTCGCGTAAAGAGGTTGCATTGATCGATTGAATCGCCGAGATCAGAAACACAGTGTGTGTCGATTGTTTTCCCATTAAATTGTGTCGATTTGAAATTGCGCTGAGTCGCGTTGGTGGTATCGGAACGAGCTAAATAAAAATATATTTTATTACAACCACTTCATGCTCGTTAATTCAGAAAGAAAATATTGGTGACCTGTTTCTGAAAAGATATTTAAATTCCAACTTCTCCTAACAAAACTTATGATTCCTATCTATGCATTGAATAAAACTTATGACCGTGCGGTTACCAAACGGAGTACAGTGTAGTTCATTTAGAGTCAGAGTATAGTTGCATGGAAAAAATTCATGATAAATAATGGAATGAGAGTGGATCTTCATTATTCGACGTTCCTCGAAGTAGATTGCTTGTCAATCCTCGTGCACACGGTTTTCGCCGTCTTCGTGCAAGCCCGGCTGGTCACGCGACGTTCTAAAGCCAGAACAATGGCACTGCCGTGCCTTGATCACTCCATAAAGCAGCAAGGTTGGCATAATAATAATAAAAACAGCGTGGATCGATTCCAATGGGCGACTGCGCGATACTCTCTTCTCGTTCTCGTAAAACCAACGTTCTGATGGTCGATGGGAAGGCTGCGACAGGAAAGGGGTCCGTCGCAGCCATCATAATGCAGGTAAGCCCGGGGCATGAATCTTGCGTTTATGGTGCGTCGACTACAGTGTTTCTGTACTCCGTTCGCCAGCCTGTCTTTCGTTCCTGTCGCGATTTCGCGTTGACAAAATTTGTTGAGCAACCATCGTTCTGCGGACTCTTCGCTTTCGATTGAACAATTAATTGAATCTCATAAGAAATCGATCGACGCGACCCGAGGATTGCACAATCGCGAAAGCACCTTGATTATTAAACGGTTCGAGGTGAGTTTTTGAAAGTCGATGCGACGAAATTCGTCTGATCCGACTCGTGCGTAATTTTCGATCGAGATTTCTTAACGACCGCTTCATTCTGTGCGTTCATTTTTATCGTTCTACCGTTTTCACAGGTTCTGCCACTTGTTTTCCTCTTCGATATTAATTAGCATTTAATCGAACAGTCATTTACGTTTCAGCGATCGAGCGGAAAAAGCGCCTGCGAAACGGAAGGCTGCAAGACAAGGGTTTTTCTTTTTCTTTATAGATCCTGGGAACAGGAAACGATGGTAAGAAACACCGTGGCCGCGGTCGTTTCATGGAAATTACTCATTTTGTACCGACTGCTCGATGGTGTTCTTAGGACGATGCCCGCTTACGGGCCACCGCGCCTTTGATCATTGTGTCTATTGTCACTGTCGTTTTTCATTCGCCATTTTACAGAATTCAACGCGTTGTCGCGAAAACACAAATATCTGTATAACGTAAACACTCCCGACGTTTACTATTAACAGCTTACCATACAACGAAACTTTGGAAAATCAATTGCTGCCACTCATCTATCCATAAAAGCAAAAATTAATACCGAATTATGATAACCATTTCAATACCATTACATACCCTCGCACACAAATCCGAAAATCGCATCGATCTGAAAGATAAATGAACAGTTCGAACGGAGTTCCAAGTGAAACCGTTTTCCCGTAATCGCTGAATTGAGAAAGGTAAAGGCGAGAAATTGCGGGGAAATTGGAAAGCGTAGCAGCAATCGTCGTATGATTTGAGGTACCATTATCATAATACCCTTTCGCGTATTAGCATAAGGCTCTCAAATAATATATCACCGGGGGTGACAGCATCGGGCTCAGATAAGTAACTTCCTGCATGAGTACACGAGCCCCGAGCGCCGCATTAATGGCGTCGAGGGCCGAACGAACGCGCTGGAAACCGGCACAAGGCGTGTTCCCTTCGGAAATTCTCGAGCGCGGGTGTTGCAGGTGAGCACGGTTAGCTAACAAGTGATCACTTTGTCACGCTCGCCGGATCTAACGCACGCTTCATACTTACGTATGGCCTGTCGTGGAGGTATCCTGGTACGCGATATTTTTGGGCAACCCGACGGCCAGGTTTCATGCAACCGCGTCCCGGTGAATAAAGACAATGTCACCGTTGAGTGTCGTGGGTTTCATTTTTGTAAAACAATTCGAAACGGCGCTCGTCGTGGAACGATGCACGAACACAGAATTGTTGGAAATTATGGGGAACGATTCTAGAAATTTCCACGATAGAGATGAGACTGTGGATATGCTTCGGGGATCCATAGATGGAGGTATTTGAAAGGAATTAGTATTTACCGTTGACAAAGGTTGGGCGAGAAAAGTGGTGGAAAGAATAATTAACGTAACGGATTACGTTCGAATAATTTCACTGTGATTTATACGTACACATTGTTGCAATAAGCGTGCCGCATTTTGTATAGAAAGCCCGATATTTCTGTTCAAATTTACACACGTTTACTTAAACAGATATCTGCTAATGCAGGTGTCGTTTAATTTCATAATGCAGAATCTCAATATTTTTGTACAATTCATATATGCAGTGAATATTTGGTTACAGTGCCGTTTGAATACTTTAATTACTGACTGTGTATGTATAAATACGGAGAGATCGAGATCACAGTTATTTCTCGCGTTACGATAGGATTTGCATGTCGTTACGATTCTTAATTCGATGTGTCACGCTTTAAAGCAAACGCCTAATGAATAAAAAATGTTTTCCTGCGATGTGTTACACGCTCTGTTTGCAAATGCAAAAAAGATACGTCATTTAAGAAATGGCGAAGACCGCGAATATTTAATTAACAAATTTCTCGCGCGGAGTTTATAGACGAGGAGCAAGAAAATTAAATTGTTGAAGAATCGTGCAACTGATAAACAATGAAATTTGTCAATTTGACGAGAATCTTATTAAATTAGGGAATCATAGCAAATTTCGAAGCGCAATGATTGTGATATTGCGAGATTACGCAAATGGGATTTCCGTGTTATCTTCTCTGATTCTGGTCTCAAAATTAACTCAAGTGGCGTAGAAGCGAATTAATCGTAGTACTCTGCCAATTATATAGATCCATCCGCTAATTCTGACACCTAATTGCAAGTGTCGTTCTGCGATATTGAACATATGTACATACATCAATTTCAATCATCGTACATTATATTACACATACATATGTATGTACGTATACTAGTAACAAAGCTGGCAGAAGAGTGTTTTAAGAACCTTCCTATCATCGACTATTCGCAGAATATTGTTTAAATAAAATTAATAAAACTGAGCGCGTTAAACTTTCTCGCAAAGCGCGAGCATTTAATATGACATCCTCGTTTTAATCACACGACATCCTGCATAAATCCCTCCGCCGACACAAATAAATTTCTCTATAAACACCATCTGTCGCGACAGTGGCAACTATATTTCAAAAGCGCCTCGTATTTCCATTTTCTCGACTAAGCATGACGACGCCTTATTATATAAATTAAGGTACCTTTTATTCGCCTTCAACGCTGAGCTGACGATAAATATTCTTGAAATTGACAAATTGTTCACCTCACGCGACCAAACGTTCCATTCAGCAGTTCGTCTCTGCATTTTATGGTGTCCCATAAGCCTATAAGCGAACAAAATCTTTACGCCAGTTTGACCAGTCTGCCGTCGAATGTTTCCCCGTTTTTCATTTATCAGACATCGCTACGTTACATTTACAGATTTTTCCGCAAAAGTAACGCAGCTTTCTTCCCAAAATTTCTTTTCCATTTCACAGAATCGTTGCAACGATCCGAGTAAACGTTAACGCTAAATCGAGTGAATATCGAGGACGTTCCACACTCTCCCAAACATTAATTCCTCAATTCTGTTCTGTCATGAAAGCTCCATACAGTCCACGATTTTTTCCAACGAATTTTCATTTAACGAAACAACTTCGCAATTCGACGCGATCCAATTACACATTATTACCGCACCGGCCTCCCCAATTTCCCGATTCGTTAGTCCCGTAATTAATTAAATTCAACTATCCGAATCGATCCCGCCCTTCGAATCGCCTATTCTCTCGCACCGTCGTCCATTCCACGCCAGCGACTCCTCGACGATCGGTGGATTTTTCGACAAACAAAGAAACCGTAGAAAGGAAGAGGCAATTTTCCACGACAGGCCGTGCGCGTGTCGCGGTTGGACGCGTTTCGTGGAAAGTTCCCAGTTGCAGAAACGTCGGAGACGCCGATGTCCGCAGAAACTTTCGGTTACATCCGAGGGAATTTATTGCCTCATTTGCCCTGCCGGCGATTCGTCGCACGTTTCACCTGACGGTTAAGGCTGAGAGGTGTCTGTCGGATCGCGGCCCTCCGCTTCAGCGAGAGAAACCACCGAGCCCTCTTAATAAGCGAACTTCCTGGAACGCGATGAAAAATATGTTTTTGCAGGCACGCACGATACGTGTCGCGATTTTATTATACCTGCCACTTCCGACGCTGCCACGTATGACGGAAACCGTCGAAAGGAGGTGGCGTGCATCTCGGAACAATTGCGCGAACCTGTGATAATGGACGGTCCCCGCCTGTCCCCCGCCCCCAATCCACGTTTTCGACCGTGACTTTCTGCGTTGCGTTACAAATTAACCGGACACTTCTGAGCCGGTAAACGAAAGGAAATTGGAAGTTTGCACGCGTCACTCTCATTGGGCAACAGATGTATTCAGCCGCGTTATAATGGTACGTATATATTGTTCGTATCATTGCGACGCAGTGTTCTCATCGTCAACTTTATAAACTGCAAGAGCACCTTTTGCCTCTGCCTATACCCCCTATCAAAAACGACGTCCCCCGATTTTCTCATATTAGAAACGCGTGGAACGATATTTTTCTAAAACAAATGTGCTTCGCTTCAGAAAAATTGCCAATCGACTTACGAACGCGTTATTCAATTTCAATTTGCAAAGTTTACATCTAAACAATTCGATTCTATACATCCTTGCTTAACTGTGGACACTTAACAGTTCAAGTAACGCGGACAGGCAGTAAAATCGTATCAACGAATGCTGCCGACAGCATGCATTACACGCGGATAACATTGCATCCTCCGTATCGCGATCATCGAAATTCGTAGAGAGATTCGCTTTTTATTCGCCGTCCGGCGTCGCGCGCTTCTGCACGCGTCGCGGCCGCCCGAGAGGACGCTTGTTCCCGCTCCTAGAGGAACGCCGTGCACGTCGCGAACAGTAGGCCACGGGCTCGACGCGGACGCGGAGCCGCGGCCACGTTGGTCAGCGGCCTGTTCCATCGCGTAATTGCGCTTAATGCTCGGGGCCCGTTGCGCTCACGTGCCCCGCGATATTATATGCGGCATCGAGGTCAGAGCGGGCGTTTCGTTAAAAAGGGGGCAAATCGGCCGCATCCGGCCGACGTTCGCGTACACAGGCGACAGGTCAGCGGACGAGGCGGGGCAGCCATTTATGAACCTGCTGCACCTTAACAAATCCGCTGGACGTGCACGCACCTGACAGCTCGATTTTTTATATCGACGTATATAGTCGACCGATACGCCACGGTTTTTTACGATTACGCGCGGCCAGTCGCGGACGCGCTGGGTGTGGGTTGGAAATTTACCGGCGGGACGCTAGGAATTCCGTCCTTTTTTTTCCTTTTTTTTTTTTTTTGTTACCGTTTTGTTCTCTTTTTCTTTTTTTTTTCCCCCCGTCATACCGCCACCACCCCGACCTCCCACCCTCCTTCATCCCCTTCCCGTCGCCGCCCTCGAGCGTGCGTATTTGCTTTTGAGGGGTTGTTCCGGTGATAGAAGACCATGTGCGAATATCGTTTGGCTTTTATTGCGACGCGCTATCGAACGACGAACCGCGGATCGATCCGACGAGGAACGGGACGTTCTTTGGATTTTTGGCCGCGCCGTCGATATTGGTTTCGGACGTTGACATCGCGCGATCGTGCACGGTAACGGATTGTAAATTGTAAATGGCCTTATTGGAAGGGTTGGAATGCCGGTGAACGTGTTCGTGCAGTTATTTTTGGTTGTCTTTGGCTCGGCGGTTATCGTTTCGGGTGAAGATATTTTGCATGCACAGTTTGTTATTCGTGCGTATTATGTATGCACTTCTGTGTATCGGAGTATTAAACTGTTGTGGGTCTTCCAATTCGGTTAGCCGATACGATATCTATGGTTTCAATAGTAGCTTCGTAAGTTATTGAAGATAATGCGGGTACTTCGATATGGCGAACTATTAAATGTTAACGATAAATCGTTATACGACGAGAGTAACGATCAGGATGTATTGCTAGATAAAGTATGTATGATTTTTAGAATTGCCAGAAGCGCAGTACATCATTCTATACAATTTCCTTAAGTACCTACTTAACTTTCTTCAGGCTTTTATCTGTACGTATAGGGTTTTATCTATACGTAGTTCTAGTGTAATAGAAATGTTAGTGTGTTAATGGACGGGTGGTCGATTAGTGCTCACTGAAGTCAAATTGAACTACAAGTTAGCTTTTCTCCATAAGGAAAAACGTTTGAAGCCGACGGTTCAAGTAAAATTTCAAACCTCGCGCCCGAGAATGTCTGAAATTTCTCGCGAATCACTTGCACGACAAAATCTGTACCAGCGTTCTCGAACCGTAAATTATCGCGAATCGAAAAAAACGAAAGCATCAGATTCCTCCAAATAATTCAGCAAAGCATATCCGCATTTGTCTCCCCGAACCCTACGTCGCAGGCGATCTTCGACAAACCAAACAACCGGCGACCATTCAATTCCTCCCCGTTTCTATCGCACCTCGTCGCGCGTTACTCCCGCATTAAAACCGCACCCTGTTCCGCCATCCCCGCCCCACGATTTCATCCACGCCGATCGCAATCTCCGCCGAGAACTCGGCGAAAGTGAAACCTGCCAACCTATATGCGGCGCAACCACCCGCCGCACTCGTCCACGAAACCGTGCCCCATAGAGAAGCGAACAAAGAATACGAGGCAGATAATGAAAGGCCACCACTCGGGTATCAGCGGGCAGGCGCCTTCGCGCGATCGGCGAATTAAAATTCCACTTCCGGCTCGCTATCTCGGTACGAAAAGCGCGGCGATAAAGTAGCCGAAAAGAAGCGAGACGCGAGCACGGGCGAGCAGCTGTGCCCCGGGGCGCGATAAAATTTCGCGCGCGGGTGAACGCGCGTGCACATGGCGCACGAATCGAACTCTCTAATTCATATTCCTGCACCTGACTGACCTCTCCGGTTCCGTCGCGGTTTGGCGTCTCATTTAACACCCCCGCGGGCGGGCGCGAGCGTATCACCTGCACGCGCTCGCGTAAGCACGACCGAGTTTTCTTTTCCTTTTCTTCTTTCTTTTTCTCTTTTCTTTTATTCTCGAGGGGGGGGGGGAGAGAGCGCGTGCCGCAGCGTAGGGGTTTTTACGGGCGAGACGCTAATTTCCACGTTGAATATTATTAGTACCGGTGGTATTCTCGACGGGGTGCAGCTGGTGCGTATCTGGCGTACCTGCGGAGGCGTGCACGTGCCGGTGTTGTCTCCCTGCGGGATTCCTGACGTCGACCCGCTGCCCGTGGTCTTCGGTTTTGCGCGATACCTGTGCAACACGGGGGAACGTGGATCGTGCGCGAAAGGCGAGAAGGGAGGCTGAGAGATTGGTTCGACGTGGGCGAATCGGGGAGGGTGGATGAATATCTTCGGAGTGAGAGAGCGTAAATTGATTAATTATCGGTGGTATCGTTTTCACGCTTCCGGATCATATTTTTAATGGTTCAGAATCCAATCACTGTTAATTCATTGGCATTCGAACCGAGATAAATGAGGTTTTCACAATTTACTCGGGAAACAGTGTCATCGATTGCTGACGCACGAAGATAGCGACTTAACTGATTTGTCAACAGAAAGGTTTAACAACGAAGAGAGAAAGGGAGCAACAAATTCTCGGGAAACCTCGATTGCCGTTCGAAATCGTATACAATTTTTCTCCAAGCATCGAATTTCTCTTCTCGCCGCAAGCCGAAGGAGGAAAAGAATGAAATTACGCGAACATTGAACGTGCTCCACGAAAAGGGCAGATGTACGATTCGCAAAAATTTGCAGACTCTCTCGCGAATCATCGCCGGTGTCGCGATCGATCCGGTGGTTCAGGCTGGACTCCGAAGAACGCTCTCGCGAAATAATCGCCGCGGCCAAAAAGCAGCGAGTACCCGGAACGCATAATTGCCGACACGCTTTAATTCACTTCCGCTTATCTGATATGTTCCCCGGTCGGTTACATAAAGCCGGCCAATTATGACGATGTAGATCGGTTTTATAACGGGTGTTTACGATTACACGGAAATCTTTTTCGAGCGACGCTTTGTCAGCGGGCGTAAATTGTCGCGCGTTTCGCTGCCACGATTCACGGGAATGAATTCAACCGTGTTAAATGGTAGGTGATTTTTGAGCGGACGGAACGATCGCGACGCGGACGAAATATTTCTAGGCAGGCGCAGCTCTCGTAGAGACATTCGCGATCGGCCGTGATTTGATTTATCAACGAGCGGCGACAGCAACGTCGAACGGAACTTTGAAATATACAAATTATCGCATTCGTCTCACTTTTGCATCGCGCGCTTAAATATTTTTACAGCGCGTGGAACTCTTTTGCTCGCGCCACAGTTAGGTATGTAAATACGTTTTCCAATTGACGAATTAAAACATTGGTGTCATGGAGGAAGGAAAATAGTTTGAACTCCGAGGGACAGTTTTGTTTGAAAAAAAAGGGGAATTAACCGTTTAAAAGTTGTTAATGGATTAATATAGACAAATAAAGTATGGGGATAATTTAAAAAAAAAAAGGATCAAACGCCTGTTATTTTACAATCACAATGAGTAACGTCAACGCGACCCTCGAGACGTTAACAAGAACATCGACTACGAAGCTTCTATTCGCGATCGCGAAGGAAAGTAAAGAAATGTGTTTAAGGTCATGCTTCAGCTTACTTTACGCGATTCGACGGTGAACAGGTCACACGTTGGCTCCCTCTTTCCGGATGCGGCGCATTTCACGCTGCTAACTTTCGAAATACGTTGAAAAAGCCTGGCTGATTAATAATCATGCGGAATGGCTAGAAACAACGATATTTACTTTGCGCCCGGCATCAGAAGTCTCCTTTCCTATTTCCTTCGTGGTCGTATCACGCGTAGACTCTTTAGAAATTCCGTGTCTCGAGGCCAGAAATGTTGTACGTAGGGAACAGGTGCAGGAAGTCATTGAGTGAGTCATTGCGTTTTACGTAACGGGTCGGTGCCGAACAGTCTCGGCTTAGCCGGTGTAACTAGTGTAACCAGTCGTCGATCAAAATATCGGGACTATTAATAATTTCTTGCATTCCGCTCGGAACTTGCGGAGTGCTCTGTATTATGGATGGAGTGACAAGGTGTCGAAACACCTTTCTTTTCTTACGCTGACGCGTAACAATGATAATTTCGTACCGAAATACCAGGTACCCTCGATTAATAGAAAACGTAATTGGATATTAACGGTATAGGTGGACGTCTGGAGCTCGCGTAAATAATTGTATTATAATTAAACCGTGCACGAAGTTCGAAGCCTCTGCGACCTATACTTTTAAATATATTGTTCGTCGGGAAAACATAGTATCAGCTCAGCAATTTTCCCGAACTATAATCGTTCTCCAGAGAAAAAATTGATTCCCGTTTTAATCAGAAATATGTGTTTCTGAGAAACATTTAAAAATATGCATATCAGGACTCGCAACGTACGAACGACGATCGCTGACGTTGAGGGCAACGAATGATCAGCACGTCACACCGGCGTGTAGAGGATGCACGACTCTAAGGAATCGTGGGGAAAAGGCAACGGAAACAAACGCAACGATTAACGGGGTCAAGTAGTTGAGGCAAAGCTGGCAACGACTGGGACATGGTTTCTGCATTAGATCGACACGTTCTTCATTAACAACAATAAAGAGACGTTCAGGAAACGACACTTCCTTCGACGAGTGTCAAAATCCGGTATCGGCGAGCGAGAATGTCTGCCTGCCTGCTTGCCTTCCTGCTAACCGCGCCAAGATAGAGAATTATTTTCTGCACAAGATTATCCTATTATTCTCCCTCGACGCTAAGTGTCTCCTTGATTGGCAAGCTCAGACACATCGGGAAGGGTCGGAGCTATGCGCGGGGTGACTCATAAATTTCTTCCCGATGCGTGTAATATATTTATGCATTTGAAAGAAAATTAGATCGAGTTAATTGCACGAGGTGCCACGGGTGGTGTTTATTAAACGCAGAGAGGTAGAGAGTTAATTATTAATTTTCATTTTTATTTCACATTGCACCGAAGTTTTGGCGATAATCGTAAATATATTTGGGTGAAAATATTCTGCCGGTAAATAGCACGGGCGTTGTCGCCATTAGACGAAACCTGCATATACAGAATTGTCGAGGATTGATAAAGAGTTTCATACGTATCACTCAGTATTGGTCAAGCGGAAAAAGGCCGAAAGGGGAATCTCGCGCAAAAGGAATGGCCAGCAATCTTGATATAAGTAATGCATTTCTTTTATATCTCCACGAGATAAAGAATAATGGATGGGGCTCGGTCACGTCGCGCGGAAGATATGATACTTCCAGCTTTTGCGAGCGTCCGCCAGGATGACGATAATAATAATTCGGCTCGCCGTCTATCTCGCAAAAATGTGTGACAGACGCGGCATCAAATCTGGGGGCTGTCCAGCGAAAGAAGGATCTCCATCTTTCAGTAATAAATAATTGCTGACTTGCACCTCGCACGTATTGCCTACGAATAAGTGGCATTCGAACAACCCAAGGTGCACCGTGACGAGGTTGCACGGTTTCATTCGAAGTGCGATAAAATCGGGGGGCGAAAAAAATCGCGCATCAAATTTTCTGTGGTCGTTGTAGAGGGGAGGACTTCAATCTTCAAATCCGCGGTGATTTAATTCGGGGAAAAGTTTCTCTCTCCCGTCGGCGCAGACATTTGAATTTGGAAAATTTGTTGAATAGGAAAAGTATGTTCACTTTGTCACCCGTTAGATGAATTGAAAGCTTCGCAGGGAAACATGGCTTGCGGTAGGCGAAAAGTAGAAGCTGCGCGCCTTAAAACTGAGCCCGGGCAGAACACTCTAAGGCTTTTCCTCGTAAAGTTACGAGGGTTCAAAGATCGGCAGTTATTCGGTCACAATTTGGCGACTCTTCAATTTCGTCGAGTTGTTTATAAAGTGTGATATGAACGGGAAGTGAAACATTATAATTACGGACGATGCCGTAAATGATACCTCCGAGTTGTCGAATCTTTAAAATTAAAATTAATTGAAATTAACGTGATTAGCATAATTAAATTAATATCAACATAATTAATAAATTTAAAATCGTTTGAAACGAACCCACTTCATTTTTCGCTAAAAATCACGCGGAATCTTGTAAAGATATTCTAACACCGGTGCAGTGATATTCCTTAATTAATTCAACGATTAACTCAATTATTTCAATTAGCAGTCAGTCTTGTTCATTTCCACCTTGGAGCATCGCGTGCGGTAATAACCGATATCTCTGAATCTATGCCCACGAGGAATGCACCTTGAAACGGTGACACGAGGGGCCAAGGGTGGCGTTTCTTCGTATACACGGATGTCTAGTAAAAAATTTGAGAGAGACGAAAAAGGGCAAAAGTGAAATTGCGTCGCGCTTAAATTTCTCGAGCGATGCAGCGGATAAGCCGCCACTTAGCGCGATGATTCATCGAGGCCGTGGAAGAAATGAGACACAGGTGTGCCAAGAAAAATATTAGCGTCTCTTTGGCCATACGAATGGAATCTTTATTTCGATGCGGCGCCGTTTGGAGATATCACCGCGAGATTAGTCGCTCTGCGTGCTTGCAACTCTGTCTGTACAATTATCAGGGTGCCCGCGCACTCGAATTATGCTGTCGTTAGAAGCTCGCGCGTAGTGCACGCCGTGCACTCTAGGGTAGAAAGAGGGCGACCTGGACGTGAATCGACGAGTATCGCCTGTGACAACGACACGCTGGAAACGTGGCTTCATTCCGATGTTTCTCTTTGATCCAATGCTGTCGCGGATTCTGAATTCGGAATGGTATGCTATTCTTAGGTTTCGAAATGCACACGAAGAATTCGAGAGAAATTCGGCAAGAAAATCGAAGATCGCGTCGTTGTATTACCGCAACGCAACACTGCAGTACACAATCATTTACCTCTTCGCTCTGATACTCTCAAAAAGCACGATACCCTCAAGTACAATTTTTTTTATTAATATCGAAAACCTGCACGTCCAAACACCTCGTTTAATTAACTGAAGTATTTTTTTACTACGCTAATACATCATATTATAGAATGCGTTTGCACATATTTTAATCGAACAATCGCAGAATCAGGGAGAATTTCAATTAGCGTCGAAACTGTGATCCCGACGCATCGATTTCAAGTGCATCATTCATTCGTCGCCCAATTTGTCCGTACCTCCGGCGAACGAGAAATGACAAACGTCGAACGATTTAACGCCGAAATAATATTTCTCCGAATCGTAGGTGCACGATATAAGCTATAAAAGCGTAGGAGTGACATACGGGCCGGCTCCGGGCCAAAATCACCTTCGACTTGATGGAGTGCCCGGGGACCACCCCTGTTCCTGCTCCAGATCCCCGTCCACGGCACGTCCAGGCATCTGACCAACGTCCGACGTGTTTGTTCGCCCCTGAATAAAGCGGCTTTCCTCTGCCCGGGAACGCTTCTTATCGAGGAAATATCATTTTATTTCATTTATGGCCATAACGTCCAAGGGGGATTCCATCGTGCCACTGCTTCCTATACTTTTATTGGCCCCCTCGAATCTCGATCATATATTTCGACCCGGCCAGCCGCGCTTCGCTCGACGTTCGATACCACTCGATTTGACAGCCTCGAGAAACTTTAGATTGCGAGATGATTCGGTAATAAATAACTTCCCGGCTGTGCGAGCGCGAGGGGAAATTAGTTGAGACGGCGGAGGAAAGATCGGAGGAGCGAATGGAACGTTCGAGGAACGCAAAAGTGCGATCCGCTGAAACGAATAATTGTTGGGGGGATCGGCTGAAGATCGACAATTATATTCGCACATTTTTAGAAACGTACAAGGAACAGATTCGCCGTAAATTCGTCATACAAGGCACGCATTGCGATTTATCGCCGTTGTCGCCACGCAAAATAATATATTCGCATTAGAATTTCGTGATTCAAATCCCCTCCCTCTGAATGTACGAATATAAATAGCCAATTAACGCGGTGTCCCTAACGTTTCCCCCTCTCTTCTTCAACGCCGAAACTGGACAATCCGATAGAACGTAAGAGCGTTCGCGACACGCTAATACAATTCTGCGCGTCCTCACCGACGACCGGCCCTATCGGCGAATGGAAACCGAACGATGTTCCGGAAGGGTGCCATTACCTCGTCCGGATCGTCCGGCATCGGTCACGTTGGTATACGGGGAGCGAAGAACATTGCCAGCGGTCGACGCAGTCAACTCGTGAGACATGAAAATTGTTATTCTCAAGCGTACGGGCGTGAACTGGCGCGTGTAAGCTCAGAATCCGATGTTCCTCGTGCCATATTCCCGGCTAAATCGCTATCTCTGTGCATGGCTCATGTCACGTACGCACCAACGAATCACGTACCGTACCCCGGCTGATCCGTATCGGACAGGACGCGTGAGTTTCGAAGCCGAGCGATCGAATATTTCGCCCGATACGATCCTGTTCTATATTACGATTCCGCGTACGAATAACATTACGCTCCCTGAAGATCACCTGCGCCAGAATTCGTACCGTTCGCGATACCGTTCAGCCGGGCGCCATTGACATTTTACGCTCGATTTTCGACACTTTCGGACGGCGCTCGCTACCCGGACGAATAACGAAAATGAATAATCGAGAGATTACCGTGGGATCTGCGTCGACAAACGAAGATCATTCCGTGATTGACTGGAACAATTTTTGTAGAGGAACGATCGAGCGCGAACAGTCGGCGATACGAGTACAGTGGAAAATAAATCATGAAAATAAACCTGCCGGAGACCTGTCGTCCGGCGAGAGAACGGATCTCTCGCTTAAACTTTGTTTCACCGGTGAATGAATCGCGCTTGCGTCGATAGAAATATCGCCTTCGACAAAACTGTAACGTTCGATGATTTACTAAAAACAATTCTGCGTCGACCTGGCAACACCTCGAATGTTGTACCGCTTCCCGTTCGAAATAATCTTCATTCTCTAATGTTAGAAAAATTTCCCACCACAAATTGGCCAGAGCTTCCGATACGGCAGGCATCGCGACACAAAGGACAAATTCCACGTTGCTAAACGTAATCGTCGACGAACCGTCGAGCAAGTCGTTCGACCGGCACCTCTCGATACATTGAACGGTCCAATTACGCCGTTTGCCGCAATGTCGAAGCTGCACGTTTGAACAGCAACCGAGGACGAGTAGCGCGAGGACGATGATTTCCATTCAGAAAACGGTGACAACACGCCGGTCACCGTGACCGACGCGTCGTCCAGCTCGCTGAAAAATATGGTACGCGAGTGAAATTGCACGTACGTAAGGTACATTTATAGGTTCCAGTCAGATTAGGTTACAGCCCGTATACTCGTCGCTTCATTTCATATTCCGACGCGAGGCAGACTCGCTTCTCTGTACGCATACGCGCGTCGTATATATATATATATATTTCCTGTTCGAGGCGCCACACTGTGAAGCAACGAAAAGAACAAAAAAACGAAAAAAAGAAAATAGTAAATAGTAAATCCACGAGCGACCCTCCAACCCAACCGTCGCGACGGGTTTCATTCTTTTACGGGGAAAACGATGGAAAAATGGGGATCGTGTGGTCGCGGTGTTTCCGCGAGAAGGTGCAAAGTGGCACAGTTCCCAGCGGCGAATTTATGAACTTGTTGGCGGTTGACGGAGCGAATATTAGGATCGTGGGCCCCGCGAACGGTTCGACGGTTGCGGGGAGATCACCGGGTATTCGAAGGACTATGCGGGCTTCGCCCATGGGAGTATTACGGATTCAAGGTGAGTAAGGGTCCCGCGGAGTAACCCGAGACATCAGCGGGGTAATATTTCCATATTCCGATATCGAATAAATGGACCGTTGGCTGGCGCACGACGCGGGCATAAATCCTCGGTCGACCCTTCATGCATCACCGGCCAGCCGGGAAAGATTCGAAGTCAGGCGGGGGTGGCAGGTGCTTTCTTTCGTGCATTCGTTAGGAATGTCGTGGTGGAATTGATCCGTCCGGTTGTAATGAGATTGCTTGGCTTTCCTCGACTATACTTTTATTCGGGGATCTTTTGATTCATCTTCTTTCTCTCGGTTTAGTTTTTCCTCTTCTTCGCCTTTCTTTCCTTCGATCGTATCTGGAAGCGATGTGGTGCCTCTGGATTGGCAGGAGGAACGGGCGTGTCGGGTTGGGGGTGATCGGTGATTAGCGAAATTAGTTGAGGCTAGGTGTTCCTTGTATTCTTTTTTTTTTGTCGATGTTATAATATGTTATAATAGAATATGTCACCCGAAAAACGTGAATATTCTGGACTGTATAGACTGGAAGAACTCTAACCGCAGTACGACCGAGTTATATTTATCTAGTTCCGTATCGATTCAAATTTTTGGGAACGAAGAAATAGTTCCCGTGACCGACGTCGGGATCACGCACGCACACACGCTCGAGAATTGAAATGAAACGATACGAAATTATAATCACGACTCGTTCCGTCTACTGAACGCCCTAATGGTTGAAAGCAAAGCCGTTTATACTGGCCTCTGCTAACAATAAGCATAATACAATCTTAGACTTGGCCTGGGATCAAATACATAATATGATAATGGTGATATATTGCAACCGATGTGCCAGTGAAACAAAGAAATACATGACGTGTACATAATAGTTTTAATCGAAGCGGAACCTGAAATGTTAATATCGCTGATTAAATTTGCATTTCAAGTATTATTAATACACGTGATCGGGTTCGTGTACGCACGTGTACGCGAACAGCTAGGCGAGAAATAGAATATTTGAACGTTCCAATATCGGGAAACTGAAAGATTCTATACGTTTAATGACACGAACTTGTAGAACGGAAACGCTAACTCAAAGTATCCATTTTAAATATAAATAATATAATAATACCATATTATAATCTTATTATTAATTCCAGCCCCGGCATCCCAAACAAATATGAAGCATACAAGGTTGAAATACCTGCTAGAAATACCAAATGAGAAAAAAGGAATTCAAACATAGTCCTCGCGGAAAGCCACGAAAAAATGTCTGAAAATTTCGATCGTCGTGTATACAGTCGTCTCGGGAGGCAAATTAACGATTGGCATTTATGTGCAAATGAAAACGATATATGTAAATTTTTGTAACTTATTTTTGTATGTACTTATACTATAAAGAATACATAAAACATATGAACATACATTATAATAATACATACATACATCATAATTATTGTTATACATTAATTTAAGCTGTTGGCCAGAGCGTTAACTTGCCTTCCGAGGCGACTGGACATACAATGGTGTATACCTTGACACAGATCAATGATCGAAGGTGGGCATTGATTAAAAGATCCACCGAAATTCACGGCGAACGATCCGAATCCGTCGTTCCAGCCGGTCTATCAGTAATTCGCGGAGCCCCGACTACGAATCAACAGATTATCACGCTGAATGTCGCACGGTCGCGGCGTTACGTCGCTCGCAATGTCGAGAGATGACTGGAAGGAACAGGGATGATCGCGATTCGTACGAATTAATCTACTGTCTTCGAAAACTCTGACTCTGGGTCAATGGCCAGTGTAGCGTCGCTACGACGGGCTAACGTATTGGATGCGAGATAAGAATCGCCACTCCGATATTCCAACAGCTGATCAGCATGCGGCTGCCCGTTTTTTGCGATGAAAGAACTTTCTGCGCACGCCGCGTATGATTCGTGTTTGCACATGGAAAGACGAATTTGCGCATGCACTTGACGGGGAACAATTTGGCCGTGGATTATCATTGTGGTGGCACCGCGATGATATCGCTGTGGATCGCACGGTTCGTCCATTGGAATGAAAAAAAAATCGGGGTCCAAGGTAACATCGTATCGGTATCGATTAAAATCGTTTAGAAACTTTGTTGAGCTCCGAGAACTTGTTGCACTATCAGTGCGAATAATGGTATTTAGAAATTGAGAAAGTTACGAATTTAATATACTGTTATTAAGATATGGGTGGAATATTCAATTTTTCTTTTAGGTTTATACGTATGTATATTAATAAATTATTTCGACATTTTGGATACGTTGATGTGAAAGTTCATATAATTTAAGCATGTTTCCTTTTTATCAAAAACGCAATGATGATGCACCCGAGGAGGTATACGTAGAACTGTTTTTTGATTTACTAATAACAGATAATATTGTCAGTGTTGAACTTCACCCCTCTCGAACACGAAGGAAACAGTTCATGCTCATAAGACATCGGAATAATGATTATCATATACAACTCACCAAATTTCTGCACACAATGCAAACGGGATCAAATTAAGCCGCCATTAGATTGCAACAACAAATCGCTTCGCCTTCCACAACTTGCATACAAAAACTTGGAAACGCGATCGTGATTAACTACAGTTCGTCGAAATCGTAAGCGCCACGCGGTCGACCGAGCACAGCAATCACATAGCCAACTCCTACTAAATAATCAAAAGCCACAACGATGAAGGGTCAACTGCGGGCAAAGGGAACAAAAATAAACTAACGATCGAGGACGTACCGCGCGGTGCAACGGTATACGAAAAGCGTAATCCGGTGAGCGTTCCGTCGCGTGAAAATCTCGCCGACTGAAGAGAATCCAGGACCGTGGCCTTGGTCTTCCAGGCCCAGGTCGAACGTGTCAAGCGTCTCGGAAGGCGCGACAAGAAAAACAGGGATCGTTGCCAACGCCTCGAGCTAGCCGGCCTAAGCTCGCCGTCGTAAACTAGGCGCCTCGCGACTTGTAAATTCACCTCTGGCGTTTTAATGGTCTACCACGCGCGTGTATTACTTTCAGGGGCATTAATAACGCCGCGGTGAAAGGCTATCGCCGATTAATTAGTCACTTAGCGGCTCTCCCTACCACGGCGACACCGTCTCCTCTCGTTTCCTCGATGGATACACAAGCAGGTACGTCGGGATTTAGTCGCTGCGAAACGGGCCGCGACGAAACAGACCGGCGATCGTTGTTCTCAAACTTGAACACGCGGGGACAAGGGTGAGTTCAATCTGAAAGTTCTTCGGCCGGCTGTGACGGGGAGGGTCAAGATCGATGACCGAGAGAACTCTGGCGTCGCCGTTTTGGATTTAGAGCCGGAGGGTGAAAAATCGTTTTCGAACGTTTCCTCTGTTTCCAAATTTCCAATTTTCTGAGGAAAGATCGTTGAACCGCTCGTCGGTGTAAATCGTGTACAGGCGCATATTGTATCGGGTGTCTCGATAAGGCGTTCATTGATTCATCTCCGATCGCTACATTCGGATGAATAATTAAACCGTCCGATGATGTCATCTCGAGTCTCGATTCTATTTTCACCATTGTATTCCTGCATGTGCGCTCTCCTAAATTACGTTAGTAACGATGGAACAACTTGCAACCGAACGATCCCTAAACATTCCGACTGACATTAATTGCGAGAGCTTCGAAGTGCGAATTAATATTTCCGAATTCACCTGGCGCCGAGACCTCGGGAAAAGTATCGTCCCATTTTCAACGAATCTCCCAACGGGCTCTCCCCAAAGTGCTCTCCCGTTTCAACCCCCCACCTGCGACCTCTCCGTCTCACGATCTTAATCGACAGAGACTACACAAAACGCAAACGAACAAAGCCAGCGTGCGCTCTCCTTTCCAGGAACTTTTACGTTTCCCGGCTTCGGCCCACTTGCAATTAAAGCTACGTTCAACAGCTTGCGCAAAAGGAAAGAGCCTTATTCTAGACGAGGTAATTGGACGATAACTGATAGACGTGACGGATCGTGCCGGCAGGCGAAATTAATACACAGATTATCCGGGAACGTTCACGTTCAGTCCGCAGAACCGGGGTCCCGCGCCTAATTCGTGTCTTCCTTCGCAACTTATAATTCAAGCGCGCAGACTGGAACCGAACTGAACAGAACTACGGCAACTTGCGCAACGGTAATTATACACTTCAGCCCCGTTCCCGCGCGCTACCTGCCCGTCTGGCTGGCTGCCTCCGCGCCCTTAAATTTCGCTTTATTTATGTCCCGGCTGACGGCTTCACGCTGCCTTCGTCCACCATTCTCGGTCGAATCTCGCGTGGAGTAACTACCAAGAGCGCACGCTCATTTTCCTCATGATCGCGACGACGACGCTCCTGGCCATCGATCAGGCGGCGGGCTGCGGGATCGTCGGGATCTTCGATTGATCGGGGAAGGGGGCAGAGAAAGAGGGGGGAGGCAGGGTGAAAATTGTTCAGTCGACGATTTTGTACATTATTATTGCACGCCGGTGCAGTATTGCAACATTCGTTCGACGGAGAAATTTGTGGAACGTTCGCGTTCGCGTGTCACCAGACCAGGAGAATTCGTTGCTGTGCAGCTGATTATTGCTGGCCTGGTCGACGACGTTTCAGGTATCGAGAGTAATCCGTGCAAAAGGTGTGCGAATGATTAATGGATAATTCGTAATTGATAATAAGCGATGGAAGGGATTGCGAGTAAAGAAAAGGTACATTGCACTGTGAAGAAATGAAGAAATACCAACTTTATGAGAAGCGGAAAGTAACGAGCTACAATAAATGGAAAAGTAATGTAATCGTGAAGTACCTGCGACGTATTAAACGCCTCAAAGGTACAAGGTACACAATTTCACATCGAACCGTGAACGCGAGGGTGGAAAATCTGTAATTTACTGCGAGCATTTCTCGCTAAATATTTCTCACCGCGGCTTCTACACAGGCGCCGTGTTAATGCAATTATAACAGAAGACAAAAGAATCCGCGACAATGGGGGGGAGCAGAATAAGAAGTAACCCGGGAAAGGTAGCTGGGCAAGATTTAAGAGGCAGGCCTGGGGGCAGTAATTCTTATAACAGCATTAAAACAGAGCACTTTAATTTACCGCACTGTAGATTTCATTCCTTGTGCTCAAATAGTCTGCGTCGACTTCCATTCTTCGCGCGCGAACATTATATAGGGTGATCCTACGAGCTTCCAAGGAAACTTTCCAGAATGCATTCCATCCGCGTTAAGAACGGGAGAACTTATTATACGCACAGACTAGTTTAGGATCGAATATTCTCGGGGTGGTGTAACGTTATAGAAATGTACATTTCTAACATTTATAGGTGGAATGCTTTCATCGTACTGGCCATTTAAAATATTTATTAGCTAATGATTTATTAAAAGATCAATACTGTCCAAATTTTGCAATTTAAATAGGCGATTCAATCTATTTATGATAATTAGATTTCTAGAGGTCTTATAACATTTTGAGAAAATGTATTCCGCGATATAATTTTATTTGTTGCCCCGATTTAATCAGTCTTATCCGAAACGATTTTAAATAATTTGAAGAAATAATGCATACGCCTGGAGAATATTATTAGACGAAGATGTTATTCATGGACGTTAAGTGACATTCTTATAACTGGATAAAATTTGACATTGGAAATAATGTATTCGCTTGAACATGAATAAAATGGAATATATCAGCGAATGATGTTGGGTGGAATAATCTGTATTTTAAGTACACTTTATACACGTGGCGAGAAGCTTCGTTAAGCTCGACACCACCAAAACTTTCAGCGATTTATGTAACAATTATTCCGGCCAGCCATATTTCTTCCCTGCGCCTGAGCGCAATTGCGTTGTTCTCATTGCGGCGTTCAATTTGCTACGCTTCCCGCGACAAAATTAATTGAATTCAACTATGAGTAGAATTTTCCCGAAATTTCAAGACAGGGTAGCCTGTTTGTCTCGGCTCACGACATTCCCGTTATTTTCTTCCGATATTTTACACTCGCATCGTATTCAAAATTTAGAAAATTATTCAGCATTATTCTTCCTGCCCTCTTAATCTGCATTTCCCTTCAGTTTCTCGCACCTCGGTTAATCCTTATAATACAGGGTGGACAGAAAATCGAGTGGAAGGAACATTATATCGTACACAAAGTAAATCGATAGCGCAAAAATGAATTATCATCGTTGTCGAACGTCGTAAATTTTCCCCTCGGCAATTCCGAATCACAATTACTTTCCAGGATGAATAAAATTATAGCTCTATCGCTATGCCTGCATCAGATAATAACAAAAAAACGCGAAATAATACCTACGTTCCTCGACTTTCCTGCGATACCTCCGTCCGCGTCCACGAACGAAACGTCTCTACATCCCCAAACGGAAAGATCCAAGTGAATCGCCTGGTAAACTCTCGTCGCTCGCGATTGTCGCGTGCCAGTCTAATTTCGCGGGCTCGTTCTAATCGGCGAAACAACTCTGCAACGCGGCGCTGCGAAATTTACTGTATCTGGCGCCGCTTCTATATTTACGACGGGCAACGAGAACGAGCGATGCCCACATACGTGATTCAACGGAGCGTCTCCAGCATACGCAGGCCCGATGCTCCTTCCGCTTTTCATTCCAGTCCGCACCCCTTTCGGTGCAAATTAAAACGCGAGCCGAGACCGTCGGACGTGCGGGAATCGCGATGGTCGCAAATACGTTGTCGACGGTAAACAATTCCTAATTAGCCCGTCCGCCTAGCCCAGGACAATAACAATAGGGACGCGTCTCCGTTGAAGAGAGGCGGCCGGAAAGCGGCTGGGTATCTTATATCGGACGATTCTGTACGGTCGATTTGCATGAGTCGTTGGCGGTGGACGGGGCGGGGAGTCGACGAACCAACCGTTGCGCCGGTTTCGTGGACGGCCAGATGAATTAAACGGTTTGTTGCAGTCGTCTTTCGCGTATCGACGAAAAGCGGAGGCAGGGATCTCGATTCGAACGGAGGCACGAAGCGATTTCGATTCTTGAGGAAAATATATTTCGCGATTTCACCGTTGTCGGATTAAGCGAAACAGAATCGGCAAACAGATGGAAATATCGACGCGAACAGTACTGCCCCGAGCCGAAGACGCAACGGCGAACCTAAAATCATGCCCTTTCGAGTTCGGTGAAATCAGAGTCAATTAATCCTAATGGAAAGGTGAAAAAGGAGTAACGTGCGGCAGAAGTGAAGGTGGTTGCTAATTTAAACGAAACGGCGGGGCCCGTGGAGGAAGGAGCAAAAAGGAGGAGAAAGAAGGGGCGCGAGAAGCAGAAGAAGCAGAAATTGCTATGCAGGACGCGACGGGGCAGCATAACGGTAAGGCCTCTCTGGCAAACGATCGTGGTGTCATTGTGCCGTCACAATGCAAGGTTATTCATCTGGAATTCTCACGGCGACATCAATCCTATCGCTCGATAGAAATCTCCCCTCCGCCCGACGAGTATTCCAGCTTCATTAGAAAGACGTGGCCCATGAATATGCGCGATGCGGCCGACCTGATCAAGCTGCCATATCGCGTCACTTATCCGTGCAGACGATTTTCCCTGTAAATGCGACGCAGTCGGCTCGCGACACGTGTGCCGCGAATTTTGACGGAAGTCTCGGCTGCCGCGTTGCGTCGCGGTCGCGTCGCCTCGGCGAAGGGTTGACTTATTCGCCAGGACTTCGACGTCGTTCGTTCGATCTGAAATTTCATCCCTCTTCCCTACGCGACGAGCGCTCGAGAACTTTCTGAATACGGTTTCGTCAATTTTCCGACCCGCGATATGAATTTATTTTTGCGTCGATCAACTGGGACGGTTGGTTCGACGATTACGGTGAACAGAACCTTTATCCGGAGAGTACTTCGTTCTAATTGTTTTAGTAATATTTTATTTTCCGTTTCTATTACCCACTGGGAGTTGTTGAAGTTTTTACTGTCTGAAATAATCGACTTGACTCGTTTTTGTTTTTTTGTTTCGTTTGCTTGAACATTATTTTTCATTTTAATTCTACAATTATGTACACCACGGTTGGCAAGGGTAACCGCGAATGGGGCGAACGAACATTTAATGTAAGTGCAACGCATAGGCCATCAAAGTCGTTGGCGATTGTGTGGGCGTTCGAGGGAAAAGAATAAAGTCGGTAATGGCCGGCGTTCTATATTTCTTGGCGCAATCAAGACATTGCTACGTAATTTGTGGCCGTGGAGGCCGGATACTTCGCAGGGGCTACATAGTAAGGATCTAATATACCCGGCTCATAATCATTAATCACCTAAGAGAAATCACCCGGGTGGGTGCCAGAGTTTGTCGCTTTTTCTCTGGCTGTGAAGAAACCGGAGTCTGTATAGAACGCTCTGACGGGAGCCTAAATCATTTAGAGTAAATAGCGAGCACTGGAAAAGAATGTTCGTGGAATCGATTATTGCTGTTTCCTTGGAAAATATCTTTATTTCGCGCGATATTAATCTCTTTCTGGTTCTATGGTTTTTTTCTTGTTTCTCAAGTGTTTTCAATTTCATGCAATTACTGTACTACAGATACAGGAGTCGCTAATAATAATTTCTCTAATTTTCCTTGCATTAACTCGTACACTAATTCTTTCGACTTTCTTCTCGACGACATTATTATTACATCCATTATTTACCGATTGAAATTATTAAAAGATAAAGCTTCTATTTATTTCGCCTCGTTCATTTACTTGATCTTTATAATAAACAGTTCATTCTTTAACGATTAACGCGTTAACAGCGACGATACATTTGCCCACATTTCGGAACTAGAGGAGAAAATAAACTATCCCTCGAGCGTAGAAAAACAAGAAGGGATACGCTGAATCTTCTGCAACAATTGCAACCTTGGGCTGCAGTAATGCGCGGAATTTCCTCTAAAAGTTCAGAAAAAGATCTTCAGACGGTACTATCTTAACCCGAATCGTCCGTTCTCTCATGTGCTAAAGAATGTACTCAGTTTCGCAGCGCCGTGTACCTGCGTAGGTGTCTATTTCCCAGATTCGGCATTTTACACCGTCCGGCGACCTTAATTTACACAGCCTAAATTTTCTCGCTAAAAATTTCTCAGCCCTTCACACGCGTTCCATTGTACATATTCTTCAATGTATATTACACACCGCGATAGAACTGTCCAATGCACCCTCACTAATTCACCTTCGCACCGATCAAACCGTATCAAACCCGATAAAACGTCCTACGATCCTCGGCCGGGAATGCCCCGATCGTATATAATACCTGCAGTTTCTTAAGCCGAGCAAATTTCCATCCCCATCCCCGCGCGTCTCGCGATCACGTAGGGCCAGGCAGGGAGAAGGGGGTGGGTGTTGTACGTCAGGGGTAGCGGCTCGCGTGGAATACACGCCGGTTGCTAACTCAGCTGACCGGTCATTAATAAACCGAAGCCATTACCAAGCAACCTCCGAATGTGCATGGCCGCGTCTGTGTGCAGCAACTATGTACACGGGTATGTATCTAAAACCACTATCCTCAGAGTTTCCCTTGCCGATTCAGATCCGCGCACCCCCCCGTGTTCTACCATGGCGTCGCAGCCCACCCCCTCGCCCCGTTTCCTCTACGGCCGGAACAGGGCGGCAGCCAAGTCGGGTTATAGCGCCGGTCCCGCTGCTATGTCATTTATAAATGTCCTCGCGAAATGACCCGTTCGTCCATCTCATCCCTTAAGCACGGTCATTAAAGTCGGCCATACTTGGCCACTCGACGGGGGAATATTTTGGAGCGGTTAATGGAATGATTTAGTAAATGGAGGATCGCGTCGCTTTTCTGGACGCGGTTACAGCGGTGCCATCTTTGGGCTTTATTATTTTTTATTTTTTTTTTGGGCGTGGGTTCTTCGAGGTTCGTTATTGGTCGGTTGGATGATTTTTTGACGTTTGAAAAGTTGTTTTTTTCGGTAATCTGTGTTACGTATATTTATTTGAAGGTACTTAGGTTTTGGCAATATATTTTAATATTGATAGATGCGCAGGGGTAGAAACAGTGTAACGCGCCAAAGGGATTTTTATGGTGTCGCGAATCGTTTGCGCGTACGTAGAACTATGTATTTAATGAGAATGAATAGATTTGGTGAGTGGCAGATTAGTATAGATTAATAGTTATTACTTCTACGCTGCAGGAAATTAAATTCATGTTACTTTAAATAACTTGTAAAGAAATTTTGCCGTGTCATAGTCCCGTTTTATCAGCAATTAGAAAATTGTCAAGCGAAAGGAGGCGTAGCTCTGTAGCATCATAAGAATGTTCGAAAATACGAAGCAAGGATAATTGCCAACAATAAGTTGAGCATATAAAGTTCAATAATTGCGCGTACATGTGAAAAGCTTGGACAATTTGTACCGCCATTATCCCAACGATCCGTTCTTTACTTTGCCACTAAAGAAATGAGGCTCATTAGATGTGAATTCCGCGATAATTACGGATTCCCTTAATCCCATCATGTTCATTCCTTACTTGGAAGCACGCATGATGGCATGTGAGCATATGCAACAATTGCGTCGTGCATCGACTGGATTAGAATCCACGGGTCATTGTGATTCCTCGATTCCTCGATTGGAGAGGAATCGTAATGACGGGTCGTACGCGCTTTTCGTTTTTCTCTGTAAACACCAGGAACACTGCTACGTGTTTCGTTAGTCGAACATGCGACGCCTCGAGCCGCGTAAATGATCAAATTATGACGGCGCGTTGACATTTAGAATTGAATAACAGGGCTGCAGACGTTTTCCTTAATTATTTGAAAAGGAAACGGAGACCAGTTTCGTTTAAACGCTGCGCGGATTATTTGCAGATCTTTTGAAATAAATCACCAAACACGATCGTCGCGGAATTGCACAATCTTGGTCCCGAACGATCTCGCAATGTAAACTGGTTCCTTCAATTTATAAAATCGTGCAGCCTCCTCTCACCTTCCCCGGTAAAGTAAACTTCCCCGTCTCCAACCCGTTTCCCGTTTTCGAAATAATACACCGGTCCATCTGTGTCCGAACTTCGCTAACCGACACGGCCAGCGCAAACAGTAGCAACACGAGCAAGCGTTACAAATGGTCCACGGCCGCGGAGACAACAATTCAGATCGTCTACGTACGCCGATGTAAAGTAGCTTCGGCGAAGGTTCATACGCGTATCAGCGAGTGGCCTAAGGGAAACGTCACATTCGTTTCGACGACGTTGAACGTCCCTCTGGTAGCGCGACAGGCGTCTAATATATTGACGTTAAACGTGCAGGCTCCTCGAGAGACATGTCCCGCGGGCAACAGGGAGGGTTTCCATGCATGCGAAAGGATCGGAATGCGAGCAAAGGACGTCAGGCTCGGACAGCCTCGGCAACGATGAAGATTCTTCGGTCGCTTGTCAGGCTGAGATTTCGCGACGAATATCACGATGACACCGCGAGGAAGGTTGTATTGGATCTTGGACGACGACGATAGCGACGCTCGCGACGGGAATTTCGTTTGCTTTTCCGTTCACGTGCCACCTATTAGGCTGAACTATGAACGAGCGGTTTGAATACTGAAATTATGAACGATGAACAAGTCGGCGGCACTTTACTCCGACCGTACTGTATTTCGTTTCGTCGACGTTCAGTTTGGGACTCGATTTCTTAATGCCTCAAAGTTTATATTCAGACTTTTGTTTTTCTTCGCTTTCGTTATGCTGGCTTGGTTATTACTGTTTCTCTGGATACTCGTTTCAATTCTCCAGAAATGTATCGAAAAACCTTTTATCGTTTCACTGGGCATTTCCTGTTTCCAGTTGCAATTCTCAAAATGTCCAGGCATCCGACTTCCAAATTGCAGAGCGTTCAGACCATTTTAAAATACATCCCCCCCTTTTGCTCTGCCTTTCCGAAATATGAATTATTACGACCATTACGAATTTCAACTACGCAATTAACTGTCCAGTCTTTCACAGGCAGATTGTCCATCATACCAGCCACTTTATCATCGTCTCCGTCTCTTTGTATATTTCTTATTCACAGGCCCCGAAACGTACGTTATGCATGTAAGCGGCAGCGCTCGTTGCGTCCCATAACTCGTTCCATTTTCGGGCATTCTTCATTTCGCATGATCGATAAGCTGCTCGATCGCGTTCTCGTCGAAAAATGTCTGAGTAGAAAAACTTGTTCTTGTCACCGCTGGACTTCGTGACACCTGTTAGTACGGGAAATTTGATCGATCGACAACGACAACGTCGATACTCGCCTATAAGACTCCGTGGGGAAGAGTCGTGGTAGAAAAGCACATTTGATAAACAGTTATGGTATGGTTCCATATATAGGGAATACATGTATACATATATAGTAGGACAGACGGATCGTAATACGATGTGGCTGGCTCGCGTAGAATCATGGAATACACGGTTTCCCTCTCAGAATTGACGAGTGCTTGCCTGCATCGCGTCTTTGATATTTCCTCCGGAATAGCGTTCCCATCGATATACCGTTTTATGGCATCGGCACTCCTATATTTTCGCGTGGTTAACAGATCGCACGATGATTTAACTGTGACATAAATTTACTTCGGGCTAACAGGCTTCACGTTTCATCCGTTTTCTATAAATTTCCTCCCGCCTACAAGACCGAGCCCTATGTCGCATACAAATTTCCACCTTTACCCGGTATTAATTTTTTTCCCCTTTCGTCTTTCACGTCCCGCCCAGTATTTCTCCGTATTTCGGCGAGCCTTTCTTTCTCGATCGTGCAAGGTTACAATTCCTTCATCGCGCTTCTTCATTTATCCCAATACGTTTCCCGTAATTATTTAATCAATCGCTGAATTCTGGTGGCAAACGCGTGCTCCGTCAAATACTTTCTATATTAAAGTTTCGCGAACGTTAAGAAGAAATGTCCTAATTAATCTCGACAGCGATGCACGGAAAGGGACTGGCACGAGTAAAATAAAGAAAAACGCCTGGACATATTTGCGTACCCATTGCTAGACGGTCCCGGTCGAGGAATAATTCTCAGATTCGCTGTCAGGCGCCATGGGAACTATTCGGAACCGCGGCGTCGTTTGCCAGGAAGCGGAATTCGACGTGGCCAACGCGTGTCGTACACCGGGACCAGCGCGACAGGAATACCCTTTGTTTTTTCATTTTACAGAAACGTATCCGGTGGGAAGCCTGAAAACACCTGATGAAACGAACACGTGAAGCTCATCGGCCGAAGAGGGGAACGGGCCAAGGGGACGGCGTGCACGGAGGGACAGGGAGCGGAGCGGCGACGAGGGCGAAGAGAAAGGGCGGTCGGTCGAGTCGAAGGCAGAAACTTGGTTAATGCGCCGTATATTACCGTAATGCCGACTCTAAGTAGGAATTACATATGCGACGCACTCGTCGCGTACCTTCACGTCACCGCAAACGACATATTTCAGCGGCGGGTAGCCGGCCGCGGCTACGTGCCTCGCTGCCAGATAGTAGAACAAATAGAGCACCGATAATCGGGGAATTTGGAATTCAATATCCGCCGATCGCCACGCAAGCGCCGCCGCCAGTCACGCGTGTCCTGGGTAGGCAATCCGCGGCATTTGCATCGCGACTCGTTAACCCTGCGATCGTTTAGCGCCGTGAGAGTATGACGAGCACGAGGCCAGAACCGGCCGACGCGAATTGGCATCGCTCAGACCAATGCGGCGCGGGGATTCGCCAGCGTGGTGGACGAGAAACGGTAATTGTCGATACGAAGCGTGCAACTTCGAAGCGGGATTTGCAAGTGAAGCCTGATTTTATTTTTGAGTAATTCACAGAAGTGTTACGTGTCGCAGGTGGGCCGCGATAACGAGATTATTGTTTGCTTTTACGCTGTACTGTACTGTCGCAATGGATCATTGAGAATTTTTAGTACAGAGGCAATAAGAAATTTCACAGTATTTCATTAACGAAACTGTGCGTATAAGCTATCCAGCTGTCGCAACTTATCTCCGTTTCTTGTTTCACTGGCCCGAAGTAACCGACGCATCGAACATATCATACGGAAAATACCGATCCGCGGGTGCCCACCGGATAAACGTAACCAAAGAAATCGGGCCGAGGTACTGGGCGAATCCAATCGACGGGATCGAACGCACGGGAAAGGCGGAGAGATGTAAAAAGTAATCGGTAATCGGTAACGAGCATAAAGCAATTCGACAATCATTACGGAGGGTGTAGCCCGATCGCAACGCTTCGCGGAGCGGGTGCTTTTCAATCGGCGGCCATGGTGCAGCAATCGACATGAATTTTGAAGCGTATCTGATAGCAGCACGGTGCCGCCTAAATATTTGATGAAACATTCCGGCCGCAATATGGGGCCCCGCATCGCCCCGGAAACACCGCGATCCCCCTGGATCGGTACATCCAGACCGCCATTACTTTGATACATAACCACCCTCCTCCCCGTTCCTCTCTATCTATATATTGATAGCGCGGATGCATTATTGATGCATCGGTTATATTTATGGGACAATTTAAAGCTCGCCAATCATTTTCTCCGGACGAATCGATCGAACGGCCGCGGTCGTTCGTTGAACCGTCCCGTATTAAAAATTCACGGGGAACGGTGGAAAATTTGAAATGCGTCGCGTGTCCCTGCGGCCTTCGGCCGCATTAATGCACGCGGCCAATTACGCGGTAACGCGCCTCGAAAGGTGATAATAATTCCGGCGAGCAGAGCCTCCTTTGCGCAGGAATTTCGCGACGAGGGCGTCGACGATATTTTCTTGGAGTTTACGAGGCATTGATTTGATTAGTTTTTTTGTTTGCTTTTTTTTTTGGCTCTTCCAACGTGTTTTATTTTCGAGACTATCGCAGAGTTTGAGTAGCGAGGAAAAGGCTGAGAATGCTTTTATCTTATCGGTGTATATCTTAATTGTGCGGTTATTTTTTAAATTGAATCGACGTATCACGGAGTTCTGGCTGTTTCTATAATACCGTCGCAGGAGGCAGGGATGCTATTGTTTAATATTTCATGGATGTGGATGGACGCGTATTGCGTGTAGAGAGGAATGCCAATCCCCTATGGCGTGTCAGGACAAAGTTGATTTTTATGTTCGAATATCGAGAGCCTCAGACGGGACTTGTCAGATGCGTAGGGCCGAAGGGACACGTATGGAAGGGGTGTAGCAAATAGGGAGAAACGGTACGTGTCGTAGTCGGTGAAAACGTTCTCAGGAGGCTTTAAATAAATCCGACGACAAACAATCGAGACATTAATTGAAGACAAACACGGGATATTAAATTCATGTAGACCGAGGAAATGGAAATATGGATAGACGAACGTATTCGAACCATGGATTAAGTTCGATTCAGCACTGCGAATACCGCTCCGCGCGTCATAATTATACCGTTCCCTTCTTGTAACAATTATGTTACCTACAAACACAGCTAGAACAAACAAAAGCACTCAGAAGAAACGAGAACCACCACTGTCATGATTTGAAAATTCGAAGTTCCAAGAACTTCCGCGGTTTCGCTTCTCCGTGAATAACATATCGTCCAGTACATCTATACGCGTACCACAACAATTCCCATCACCAAACCTAACCCACGGTGCAATATTTCCGATTTATTTCACCGCGTGCCGGCACAGCCTCCGTCTGGCAATGAGCATTAAGCTTGCTCCCGGTAATCCTGCTCGATGTTAGCGCGCGTTCAAACGTATATAGCCGAGAGTTCCGACATCGCTATCTAGACACACGGTCGCCAGACCGTTTCCTAACCGCAGCGCGGATTTATATTCGACTAATCCGGGAGCAATAGCGTGGCGCGTCGACGTGGCTGCGCCCCGGCGATGAGGGGCTCCCTTAATTGAAGTATTTCTTATCTAAAAACTGGTGATCCCGCAAGAACCGCGAGCCGGAAGACCTTTGATCCGTTAAGGTCTGGCCGGCCGTGATTGCGGGGCTCTTGTCTTCTCTTATAATTGATATTGGCTCGCCCCGGTGCGGTTCTTCGACGTTGCCGAGGCGGATGGAAACGCCGTACGCCGGACGAGGAGGAACGAGGACGAAACGGGAGGGAGACATTTCGATGGCCATGGAAAGGCGTGCACGGGTGGAAAGGGAGCGGGCGGCTCTAATCCCCGATGGCCCCCTCCCCCCCCCCGTCTTCGAGAATAGTTGGTAATCCTGCTGGATAGTTGGAGATCACCGAGTTACACCGGACACACTCCGGAGGACTGGAGCTTTTATTGGCAGACGCCGCTAAGGTGGATGTCTGAAGAGAATTTCGACTTGAGGAACTCGCTGGTTGCGCGGCGAAGGAGTCGGTACGGGCGAGGGCCAATCGAGGATCGAACTGGAAAGCGCTTAATGTTTCTAAGTCCGTGGTCGAATCTACGGCCGGACTTATACGAGTATACTTAATGCGCGGGTAGCTAAAGGGGTTCAACGGAGGGAAATGTCGCCGATACACCGGCCCGGGCGACTGTAAGATTCTATTGAATCTTGCGAACGGTTAAGATCCGAACCGGATCTGGCATTAAACCGGCTGTACGTTTGGCAAGGTCCGACCCATCGGCCGCATGCCTCGTCTCGAGGATATCGAGTGGAACGGCCGATGCTGTACGCGTGGTGTTTGCCTAATTGTCGTTTCGCGAGAACTTCTTCGGCCAGTGTGCAATGTATTCTTAACGTGTATACGCGTGTATGCACGTTGTTTCTTGGCGGTGATGGCGAGGAAATATTTAATCTTTGTCGAAAAGCATGATGGCGAGTATACGCGCGTTGTTACTAATTGAAGACAGCGTAATTTAAAGCGTAAATTCGTGCGATTCTTAATTATGGATTCGACTGGCTTTTAATAAGTGGATAAGAAAGTACTGGATCAGTAATATTGAACGAAATCTTCGGATATAATTATTGATTATATATTAATCCTACTATTCTGTACTAATCGTAATTATTGGAAATGTTGAGCTCGTTAAATTTGTCGAGCCCTTGAAATCTCCTACGGCACCGGGGCTCTGCACGAAAGAACTATTTTCTGGGTTATCGTTTGATTATGGTCTAACAGCGACAAGATTGTGCTCGTTCTATCGGGGCAGACATATCTCCTTGATCCGCAACACGTGCGAGCTAGCTTCTGTTTCTGGGGTCGCCATGGACGCTGAAGGATAAATTCAGCCGCGCACCTTATCACAAGTATGATATTTTGCTTTCCTGTGATAGAAACGACGCAGATAAACGTCAGGGCAATCTAGCGTGTAATTCGTAAGTGCTTTATCGGTCGAAGTGATCCCCTGAGTCATCAGGGGGATGACGCTGTATGTTTCTAATATGCACAAGGATTACAAATATTTGTCATGTGGTGTTTGCATGTCGCCGATGATTATAATCTTGTGTATTCGTCTAGTTATTATATTTAGCGCGTACGCCCCCTGCTCAATTGTATTTCAATAATTAAGTTGAAGCGTTCGATTGTAAATTACGATCTTCAATTGTTAGGAGATTACACCGTTTCTAAATTGAATATGTACGTTCATATTCATATTGACAACATTGATTTAACAAAAATTACCGTTTCCTTGTTTAATTTACATTCTTCTTACATTGTTACCGATTTCATTTATTGTTCTGAAAATTTAAAAAATTGTAACAATACACCGACAACAGTATATTGTTTCTCGTATGAAAATAGCGTGAGAATTTAGTTGAATTATGGTTACCCGTAAACACGAAACTTCACGTAAGCAATAATTTTCCAAATGCTAATCAGACGCTGAGGAATATAATACTGTATAGCATTAGAAACGTAATAACTAATTCATAGATAGTAGAAAGGTAGGGTGAACGCCAGTTGGGCGAGGGGATTGAGCCAAAATTTCCATAAAGGTTAAAACTCAGGTTTGGTCGCTTCCTGTGGCCCGTACCCCCATAACTGCATATGCCATGAACACGCCATAAGGCGTCGACGTTCCAATGTGCGAAACCACGCACCCCGTCTTCCCCGTCTGAATTCGTGAGGACATTTATGAGGATGCGCCTGCGAGATCTTATCGGCCATGAAAAATTCAACGTTTCATCTGTCCCACAGACCGGACTGCCTTGCCGATCTACATTAATTTATTTATACCCACCACTTAACAGGCCCTCGAATAAATTTGACAAACGCTTTAAAATCTGAGGGGCTCAAATTGGTTTTGCTTAGATTTCCATAGCGGTCCGGAAGTGGCTAAATTTTCTATCGCTCCATTTTATTTTATTTAACGCCCCGTCACCGTCGTTGCGCATATTTGCGATCTATTGCACGCTACGTACATTACTTTATGATTACCGTTGCATTGTGGAATTTTTTCTTAATCGCCGATTAGGCTGTGTCAAAGATCATTTCCGTAAATAGCTCGCGAAACTTTCAACGTCGAAAAGTCAAAAGGAAATCCACGACCGTGGACCGTCGAAACGATTGACCGCAGAACAAAAACGAAGATTCCTTTGTCCCGGCTTTTCCTCGTCACGTTTTTCTGGTTAAATCCGGCATCATCGGGGACGCGCTTATAAACGTAAAAATTCGAAATATTTGAGAGTGTATAAACACCGCTCGTAATTCACCGTGAAGAAATTAACGCACGACGTCTTTATAGTTGTGGCTCATAAAAAGTCGAAACGAGTTTCGCCCTACGAACGTTCTGATCATGAAATAAGGACTTTGACTTTTTCGATTTCGCGGCCTGATATCGGCCGCGCCTCTACCTGGCATTAGTCCATGGCCTTACAACCCCATGGATTCTCATATGCACTTAGTTTTCATTGCTGACCCATCGTATGTAATATAATATGTATCGTAGTCTGTGGCTCCCAGTGGAACACTGTTCGCCCACGTTTCTTCACGGCTTTCTGACCACCTCCTAAACCCGGCCACGCTTTCCTTCTTAAACGAAAACGAGTTTGCCCGATCCTGAATTCTTGCCGCCATGGGATTTCTCCGTTGAGCGTGGAATTTTCGAAAAATGTTTTTACTGGATCGCGATCCGCTCGACAATGCTCGAACGAACTCGACCGGGAAGATTCGTCGATGCGGCTGGGATAAATGTTGTGCGACATCAATTAGGCAAATTGTCAATTACTCTAATTTGAATTCCTTTTCTTCGTGCTAATGAACGTTCTTGTACGCACGTACCAAACTGTATTTACCGTACTTGCGAAATCGCGGCCGATTTTAATTAATACATTCATACCACACAGTTGTCGTCCGCACTCAATTTATCACTGATAAATTCAGGGTAATATTTAACGCCTCCAATCAATCATTCCACGCCCCCCCACCCCCTTTAAAGCCAAGCGACGAATTTCCATTGCACGATAACGCTCGACGCTTAAGACAACAAACAAGCTACGACACGAGGCATCGCCAAGCAAAGGGAAATACTCCCAAGTAGCCACCCAGGAAAACTCGATTCCGGTTAATCCGCGGAGCCTTGAAGTGGCGGGCAAGGCGTTCTCCATAAATATTTCAACGATGCAGTCCTTAGACGCAGGGGGCCCGCGTATCGATATATCTCGAGGGGAGCCACGGTTGCGCGAGTTCTTTTTCTATTATGCCGTGATTTTTTATTGACGAAGTGGACACTGCGGGTCCGGGGACATCTATTACTTTGTTGCTCTTCCCGCATTTCCCCGGCGCGCTGGATCCGGCTGCGATCCCGTCGAGGGTGGAAAGTTCGAAGGAAGACCGAGAGAACGGGGGGGTGGGTGGCAGTTTTGTCCCAGGCGTGCAATGCTCGGGGCCATAGATCACGCAATATCAGTTGTCAGGCCGGATCGAATGGCCGAGAGGGTGGACAACTGGACACCGACTACCCCCGAAGTGCGAGTGATGACCCTCGAGGGAGGCCATGCAAAAACTCTTCCTCGCCAGCCTCCACCCTTCGCGCTTTCACCTTCGCTGTTTATGGCGCGGGACACATAAAAAGGAATATGTAACGAGCACGGATAATTCACGTACACTCTCTCTCTTTCTCTCTCTCTCTCTCTGCTGGGACATTTCTTGCTTCGGGGACACCGGAATCCTCTACCCTCCTCTCTTTTCTTTTCGTCGCGGACCGTACACCGGTCGGATATGGTTTTTCCTCTTTCTTTTTTTCCCCGATATTCCGGGGAATCGCCGCCTCCCCGAAGGCCGCGCGCGCGGAATTGCCGCGTAGATTCGACGCTGACTTATTTATGCGATCGCCTATACGGCCTGCGCGAAACAATGTTACCGACGCCGGGAATATTGGGTCGGGTTCGAGTTCGCTGGTCATTCGCGGTGGAGGTGACCCGTGTATGTAACCCTCCTTTATATTCCGGGGCGATGCTGCATCGGAAATGCAAATTTGATTTTCCGTTTGCCACTGGCGGAGCCCGTTGGTTCGCACGGTGACGAATCGCGAGCGCGATTTCGTGATTTCAGCGGAACGTGAATTAGCGATTGCTTCGCCAACGGTAAGACGTTTCTGGATATTTACGGAACGACGGTGCAGCGGCTCGTTCAGGAGGAAAACGCGTGGTATCTGGATCGACGGTTCGCGGGAAGAACCGGTGGAAAACGGAACCGGGACCGGACAATTTCGTTTCGAAGACGAAAGGGGGTAAAAAAAAAAAGTGGGACTCGTTGCAACGGCGCAGGGAGGACGAGGTAAATCGCGTGCGAAAGCATTCAGTCACGGCCGCGTCATTTGTCCGCGCGTCTGTACGCTCGCGATTCGCCGAGAGTAGCGGAGTCATCGAAACAACGGGTTCAGACTAAACGGCGAGGAGCGGCTCTATAAACGTCGAAAAAATCCAGACAGCTTCAACGCGGCCGTAAATCCCGGCCTGTTTCATCGGCGTGGTCCGTGAGGCCCTTTCGATCTCGCCTTCTTGTTTCCCTTGCCCGCGCCGCGCCGCGTCGCGCCGCGCTTATGGACTGGCAGACGGGAAAAGATAGCGTTCGGATCCGCTCTCGATCCGCCTATAGAAGCGTTGCACAAAGCGACAACCGGCTCCAAAATTAGCGCGGCGGAACAATGCACGTGGCCGGATTCAGAGGAGACGCGCAGAGCTTTCATTCCTTCCCCGTTTCGTTCCATTCCGTCCGTTCTTACGCTTGTGCCCGATTTCGTTCGCGCACCGAAAACCAGCCACCTTCCTTCCTTTCCTTCTTTCTTTCATTTCCCTCTTTCCTTTCGCTCCCCGTATGATCGAGAGACCACGGCGGAAACTGTGCGCCGGGACCCCGTCGCTGATTCTGACGTACGCCACGGTTAAACGGCTATCTATAGAGGACGGAGTACGAGAAATGCGAATACGCGGCGCGCTGTGTCTTTTCTTGACCAATCGGGATTCCTTGACGCTACTTTCGATCCACGGGATCGGTCGTTAAGCTCGTTACTTTTGCCTCTCCCTTTCGTCGTTACTTTCGACAATCTTGGCCGCGGTACATCGGGCCATCGACGGGCTCGGTTGTCCGATTATCGATTGATCGCGAAACTAACGAAAGAGCACGCGACGAATGTTTTGCCCGAGACCAAGTAAATTCTGACGTCTCAATTTTACCGAATGGACACAGTCCCTATTAATCCCGGGGTTGGTGTAACGATGATTAATAATTGGCACCGGATCGACGGATAACAGTTCGTTGCTGCTTTTAGTACCGGCGTCGGATATTCTTCGGTTTAATGGATGTAAGTGCAGCTCCGGCCAGACGAGTGGACGACTGCATTATCGTGTTTCGCGTTGATTTCGTCTTTCACTTTTTCAGCACCTCCGGGCCGGCCGCATTTCGCACGGATCCACGCCATTTTCACAGCCGACTGCTTCTCTTGATCCGTGACGCGGGTAAGGACATTGCGTTTTACTGCTCTTTCGCCTCTGTTTTAGCGGCGTTTTTTTTTCTTCTTCTTTACGGGCAACGTCCTTGACGCGGTCTTTTATGCGCTGCCGATGCTGCCGCGGGATATGGCCGCGTCGTGTCGCACGCTAATTAGGTCGTTCGCTTTGGCCTCTGGGTTCATGTTCATCGGTTGCCACCATTCCTCGTCTCCGATTCACCGTCGCGTCGTTTTCTCGAGGAACCATTCGTCGCGATCGGCGATAAATAAAAATGATCGAGCGGCAGTAGGCGCGTTGCAGTAAGTGCTCGATTTTCCATGCGAATAATGAAGCGGTCGCTCTATTTGCGCGGTCGAGACCGAGACAGGAATATACTCTTTTATCGCTTATTAATGTACCGTTGAATCGGTCGCATTCGAAGTGGAAAATAAATGAATACGTTAAATTTCCCAGCAGGCTATATGCGCCGCTCGTTAGCCAAATCGTTTAACTCCGCCTTTCGAATTCTTTGAAATTTTGTCGTCGAAGCGCTGGATGTTCTCTTAGCTTTTTATATTTAATTCAAATGTCCTTATTGTTGGGTTCAATAACACGAAATAACCAAAATCTTGTTGCCCAGGAAGTAATAGACAATTGATTTCCGAAGTCAATCTGATTAACTCCATACGCTTATATAAATCGTTTAAAATGGATAATCTGTTTCTGCAATAATAATAATAATAATAATAACAATAATAATAATAATACATTCTATAATGCTTATTCAATTTTCTCTTTAAAAGGGAATTTCAATAATCAATGTACTAATGTACCTACTGAATCATCTTTCTCCACTTTTTGTGGTTCGCAACCCTCTATTATATTAATTTCGTCCCCCCTCCCGTGCATACTTAATATGATAACACGTTTAGAAACTCTGTGGAATAATTGAAACAACCAAATAGCCCGTGCAACAATTATCAATAATTAATCCGTGCGTCCGGATCAACCCGCCGATTACAATCAACGCGCACCATCGAAGAGCCGCGAGAGATACAACAATAATCGTCGCGGGGGTTCCAAGCGGGCCCGGAGTCGCAGGGGTTGGAAAGGGATTCAACCCCGGATGAATCGAAAGTTTTTGCATCGGGACCAGCCCGTCGAAGGCATCGTTCCACCGAGAATTACGTCGGGGCGAGGGAGGGTCGGGTTTCGTGTTTAATTTGCCGGAAAATTATTGACGGAAGTCTGAACGGGCACAAATCATAACGCTCCGTGAATCCGTAGGACGCTGGGAATCCGCGTCCCTTTCCTACCTTTCCCGTTTTCATCCCCCTTCCAACCCCAGGCGTCACTCTTTCCAGCCAGCCAGCCAGCCAGCCAGCCAGTTCCCGAGGAACGTTCGATCTCTCTACATCACCCAAATGACTCCTGGCCGTCGACGTCGACGACGACGACGACGACGTCGTATCGCGTGCACGTGTAAGAGGCGTATACGTCCGTGGGCCGCGAATCCATCCTGGATTATCTGCCGTGAAATTGTCTGATTTGCCTCGCATTTTCCACGGCACGCCATTTGTTTCGCCCGTGTTCCTCGCGCAGCCGGAGCGGAGATGCACGCGGGCCAATATGCATGTAGTTATGGACGGGATGCAATCCCGTGGAATGACGTAATTGTTTAGAAGATTGGGCGAAACCGGTTGGCCCAGCTGCGAACGTGCCAGCCGCCATAAAGCTGATAGGCGCAGACCTCTGCCGGCTCGGCCGTTGTATAGTAAAATCGCCGCGATTTTTTGTTTCCAATCGATCGCGATTCTGAACGCGAGTTGAGACTGATTGAATGGACTGATAAAAGGGACTCGGCCCGGTCGAATCGCGGGAAGGGATGATTAAAGTATGCGGAGAAACGTTCTGAGGTATCAAAGGGATGTTTTCGCATGGATGTATCATAGAACGTTTGGAAATAAATATCTGGCTTTTCTCCCTTTTTTTTTTTTTGAAGGTTGCTAAAGTGGTACCGGTTAGAGCAGAAATTGTCGGAACGATATTTCCTTGAGCCACTGCAAGGGGACGCTTTTGGAATCGTGAAAATGATGTACCATTACGAATTTGGAAACGGCGTTGGAAATGCGAAAACTATCGAGTCGTCAAATTCGCACAGCCGTTGCACCTATTTCGAATAAAAACTCGTGGCAAATTTTATTTTGCATTGGAAACTTAAAAAAAAGATAGAGGCGAATAATCGTTGTAAATTGGAAAATCGCACGGATCAATAAATTCTTTTACCGCCGAGATATTAACGTTCTTCGTATTGTATTCCGTTTTATTTGTCGGAGATAATTTTTGTGAATTTACGGTCGTTTTATTATTCCCTTTATCATTGCTCGTAAAATGTCCACCAATGGAGAACAACTGAACAGCATTCTTACTTCCATCCCGTCTGCCAACGCACATTCCTTCCAGGATGTATTCTAACTTCGAACCAGTCCGCGGTGAGTTGACACATGGTACCAGTATCACGTGGTTATCCGTTCAACCGGCAGCACCTGTTAACCAACTAAACCGGTTAACCGATTAACTAACCCCTTAAATCGGATACCTGACGCAGATCATTTAACCGGTTAACTCGAGCACCCGCAAAACACCAGAACTAGTCGTCCGAGAAACACAATTAGAATGGCAGTAAGATGTTTCTCGAATCATAGATAAGCTTTTTGATATGATACCCTGGAACTTTATTGCACGCGTGTCGTGTTGAAATTTTTATTCGGATAAAAACGAGAACTAGTAATTGTTAATGAATCTTCGAAAAGGATAATTCCTGTCTGGGCGGTGTGCATACCTTTTTATTCTGCAATTACGATTAATGGAAACACATAATATCTATGTTGCGATAAATACTTTCCTTCTAGAAATAGCCAACTTTATTCTCAAATAATATTTGTTAGTATTCAGCGTCGAGAATAGTTCGCTTAACACAGCAAGTGCACTGCAAGATTCTTGTCATCGGAATATTTTTGTCCACTAATTGGCCTCACTCCGTTCATTCGATAAGAATAAGAATTATTTAAAATCGAATTATAGTCGCGTCTCTAGAAATCAATGTAACATTTCACAAGGGTACCTGTATTAATCGACCCGATTCCTGTCACCGCGTCGATGACCTATCGTACTCTCCGTTCGAACGAACTCTAAACTAATCTCCTCCAACCCTCTCCTCCAATTGAAATAATTCAAAACCATCGTGTCCAGATAAAGAAGCTAAACGACAACGGGTTTACCTGGAATTACGGGGACGACCTCGGATGGCCAAGTTATACGACGCGACCTGTACATTTTTCAGCAAAGTGTAATACACCTCTGCGCCGGTAAAACCCGCCCTTCTTCGACAGGGTTGTCACCCAGCTTTATGTCGGATTTATGAGGAGGCAAATGGAAGAAAAACACGAGCGGCGCGTGTTTACTGTCGACGTGTGCAACTTCGTATACCTTTTCGCCGCACATTCAACGCCGGTCTCCACGTTGCCACGCGGTCTTCGAAACTCGCGGACATGTGGCACGTAAGAGGTATAACGCTGGGAACTATGGGATCCAGCACTCGACTCGTTCCATCCGTGCACTCTGCCATTTCGCGGCCGGGCGTTATTCAACGAGACGTTCGAGTGGCCGTTGCAAAAAGAAACCGGCGCTCGAACGAAGAATTGAAAAATTCCGAAACTGCTTTGCCGCGAGAAGAGCCATTCGAGGTGTATCGAGATATTATCAATAATGTCGGCGCTAGATGGATACACATCGCGTGACGTCACCCTTAACCCTGTATCAGAAACCTGGACACCTAATTTGTACGTTCTTCATAAAACACCGCGCTAATTTAATGCAAAACATTTGAAATAACCAAGCTTCGTAAACGATAACAGTCACAAGGACACTCATCCATGCATCCTCGCCTAAATCGCTGCACCCATCGATCTTTCATTTCTCCGGCCATTTCTATACGCGCTCACGGATACATTCACCTGCGCCCCGTTCAACCCACCGATCGGATCAACCCCGCGGCGACCCCGCGTAGCGTAAGAAAATCCGACCGCTCGCGATCTTCCCCCCTGCCGAAATCTGAAGCATCCGTGGTAGGGAGAAACGCGTGTATCGATTCCGGCTCAATAAAAAAGTCATCGGAGAGAGCTGCAAAGGCATCGCATTGGCTGTAAAACGTTCACCGACTGATAACATCCAGCTGCAGCGAGTGGTGGGTGGCTTCCTGGCTGGTTGGTTCCTTTCCTCCTCCGCCCCCGTGGCGATGGTACCGCGCGGGGTGGTGGAGGGTGGCGGTTGGTAGGTAGGTAGGTAGGTAGGTAGGTTGGACGGCTAAGGGAGGGAGGAAGGGCAGAAGCAGCGGCAGGATGCCGGGGATCAGGCCGTTATTTAGTTAATGACTATTCTCTCGCTCGTAGGCGCTGCCAGGTCTGGAATACAAGATCGTGTTTGAGATGCTCCGCGTGCTGCTGTTGCTGTTGCTGTTGCCGTTGCCGTTGCTGTTACTGCTAACCCCGGATCCGGGTGCGGGGCCGTGGACAGTTCCGCTGCCTCGATATCGCCCGTGTACCAGAGAATGCTGGCCGTGGTGCAGCGCTGGTATTGCACGCGTGTCCTTGCGCCGCTGCGGAGGAGAGTTTCGGCCACGTAGCCGCGCAGTCAGCACCGCGACCGGCACGGGGAATGTTACGTATGCGAGGGAAGAAATGGCTAGGGAAATATAGCGCTGGCGGTGGCTGGCGGTTCGGCGACACTGCTAGAGGATGATGACCGGTCACGTTGAGGACGAATCGTTCATTGGGGGGTCGTGGGATGGACTGTAGGACGCGGGTGTGCTGGTTTCGTTCAGCAATGAGTTTGTGGCAATAAGTTCGACTGGTAGGCGGTTATCTTATTGCGCAGGTTGTAGGCTTGATAGATTTTCGGTACGCGTTTGAAGGGTCCGCGAATTTTTTTCGGCGTCTCGTTTCGCGATTAGCTTTTAACTGGTAGGTTTCAATCAAAGTTAAAGTTAGCCTTTCTAGTCTAATCCGTAGTAACGCGCGTAGATCTTCGATGATTGCGAAGTACGTTGAAACATCGGTAAGATGGTAAATCAGAAATATAATTGCAGCCGAATGCGGCGAACGTGCCCGCTTCGGTCGGGACGTCTAAACCCATTCCTTGCGAGCAACGTTTAAACAACCGCGTCCAACATAACATTGCCCAGACTCTGCGCGCAGGCACGAGTCCCCAAAATTTTAATCCATCGCTCGTGCAAAATACCCCCGCCCTGGTTCCCACCCTTCCCCTGTTGCATTCCGCCGTACGACAACCCCCATGTCCCACGTCCCCCCAATACACGACGGCGAACGCAATTAAACATCTGAAAACGCGAGGAAACGAAACACTCCCGGCGTCGATCGACCTCTGCAATATCGAGGAGTCCCCGTCAATCCCCCGTCACCGGCTCAAGCGCGAGAATCTTCTTTCGAAAATCACGGATGTATCGTGGTCCATCGGGACGGGGTCCCCGAGCGCGTGCACCCCCGCGCACGATATCCTCCGTGAGGGACTATCGATCTCGTCTTCTTCTTTTCTTCTCTTCCTGCCGTTTTCTTTTTTTTTCTCTTCTTCCTCTTCTTCTTTCCCGAAATCTATTTATAAGACGCGGAGAGCGTTGCTTACTCCGTGCACGCGGAGGCAGCGAGGGATTTCGAGCCGAGCTGCCGGGAAGAAGAGGGTGAGTGGCGTAAAGGATGAGGACGGCGGAGAAGGGTGGGAGGGAGGGAGACTAATATCGGAACATCGACGGCCAAGTCGACTCGGGGATTCGAGCGGGCTGGATGTTTAATTAGGAGCCAACGATGGTAGCCGGGGTCTGAGGTGGAACGCGAGGAGGCTGTGCGGGGGAGGGAGGCAAGGGATCCGCGGTGCTCAGGTATAGAAACATACGTATGTATGTATACGGTAACAGCTATAAGTATACGAACGACCTACGGCTCTGAATTTATTTGTCCCTCTCGTTGGAGCGACGTGTTTTTTCCTCGGCGATTCGGTTATCTTTCGGGGGTCACAGAAATATGTTCCCTTTGGAACTTTCCTCGATTAGTCGTACGCGGAGATCTTTTTGTCGCGGTGAACAGTTTCATAGTTCGGCGGCTCGATTTTTAAATTGATTTCAGCGGATTTAGTTTTCACGAGTATGGGAAGAATTAGGGTTTTTTTTCAGTTTCGGCGTTTACGGCTGGCCCGGATTGGAATTCGGTAGGTAGGTGCCGAGCTGCCGCGTTTCGAGCGAAAGAGTTAACATCAATGCGCATTGCACGGTGCACATATCCGATATTACGTATATCCGCGATAATGAAACTCAAAGAACGCCCAAACTCGCATACATTTCAATCGATTCCCTAATGCCTGTCAATCTAAAGACGCGATCCTGCTGCAGGTTTAATACGATGTACCCATCCCGAGTACAACTGCTTCGCTCTCGTCCAGCGAATAACCTCCGCTTCTTGCATACTTAGAAAGCATCCTGTTCGAGAATAAAAACACCCTGTATATGGCCGGTACTGTACGAGTACGTATAGATCGCGAAGGGAGGGGATACGCCCGTTTCCTCCCACAGCTTATCCACCTCCATCACCCTGGAGCCCACGAAGAGCAGGGAAGAAAGAAACCTGGACAGAAATAAAGCAGAAAGAGGGGGGCAGAGGGACGCAACACGGCGAAGAATTGTCTGCGATTTTGTTTTACCTCTCGCGGCTACCTCTCGATCGCGTTCATCGATTTCTCACACTAGCGTCCCCTCCAGGGGCCGTCGTCCCCGCAGGGACAGTAGCCGTGCATGTGGGCACGGCGTTTATTTGTATAATGCGTGCGAGTGTGTGCAAAAGAACGCAAAGTGGCCTGAAATCCTGGTACGCGACTCCTCGGTCGGATCTGCGTGCTGTTCCACACAACCTATGTGTCTATCTTTGTCGCTGAGAAGGGTTGCTGTGATCTTCGCGAGGAGCAAGCTTGTGGTAAATGCCTGGAATTAGTTCCACGTATCGCTGCTGACGTGTCTGGGTGGTTGCTTGTTGCTGTGCTCACGAATTGGACGCGGGGGGAGGCGAATTCTTACGAGGGATCGGCGAAACGATGACTGCCTTTGATTGATACGTTTGCCTACGTATCACGTAGCGATTTGTTCAAGGTGTCGAGTGCGGGACAAGGTTTTGCAACCTGAATGTGATTCATAGATGCGAAACAGTGTGTCGGACGTTTATCTGTCGATTGTCAAGCTGTGTCGATTGGTATGCCGGACCGGAATCGTTCTTCATTATTCCGTTTCGATAAATGCGTTATGCGAACGTACATTTCCGATGTATATCTTCGATTGTGCATGCCCGCTTTGATGTTTAGATGGAAAATATTAATTAGCGTGCGCTTAACGCAAGGGAGAAACGATTTGGGAAAATTTAAATATTATTTATCTGGAGATCGTAATTGGTTATCGTGGTTTTAACGCTGGAATTGGCAGTTCCAGTCGAAACGACTGGCTTCAGACTTATTGCTTTAAAACTATTAACATATAAGCATTGTTGCCGCAATTTATGATGACTATCAATAAGACAAAATGATAATTGTACTGTCTTGTTGTACTCTATTTGCACTGTCGTGTACTGTCTAAACAGTACACAAACCTATCGGCAGTTCTAGTGTTAATTAGACGAGTAGTCCCGAGATACCCCGCTATTCTTACTGTATTATTTTAATCATAATAACAGAATTATATTTCCTAATTAAATCTTTGAATGTACCTCATATTTTTCACCGGACCACCAACAATTCTCGGCAACGAATGCGTTCAAAAAGTAAACGAACATACCGCGAACATCTTTCGCGATCACGTCCACGTGTAAAACTAAACGACACTACATCGAGTTTACAGCACGAGCAACGCATAACCGGTCGAATCTCAACTGTTTCCACCGCGTCGCGTCCAAAACGCCCGAAACCACCCCAGAAGGACAAGCAATTCGCACACGTCGGAAGGGACGCCACGACTTAGGACAGCAGTCTGGCCCCTACCCTGGCGAGGGCCGCTTCGAGCGGCCGGGATCCGGGCGAAGGCTGTTTTTTCATCCTCCAGGAAAATGTATGAATCGTGTTGCAGAGGGCTTTGCAAGTGTGCGGCTAATGGCTGCGGAGAAGTTCTCCCTAGACCCTAAATCCATTCTATGCGCGTTCGTGCACAGACACACGGCGGCCAACACGCGTGCAGAATCTGTCCCGCGTTCGTATGCCGGCCGGCTAACAGAAATCTCATTTCATGCCGGAAGCCCGGAAAAAGGATTAGCGCCGGCCATTTTCCGCGAAGCCGGTTTTAACTTTCTCGATGGACCGCCTATTAAACCGATTACTCTCGGCCGGCCAGCCACGAAAGCTCACACCCTCGCCCACTGCGGGGGGGGGGGGTTGTGCACACGCGCGCGCGCGCGCGCGCACATGCATACAGACATCGGTTATACGGCTGACTTCGCGAGGCCACCTTCGAACCCTCAACCCGGAAAACCGTACGGCGTTTTTCACGATTCGTGTATGGCTCTTCGCGAAATTGCCTCGGGTGCCGCGGCCTGTTTTTTTACGCGAGCTTGAACCTCTCGCCCGGGGTAACCAGGTCGTCGGCGAGTGTTGGTTCCGAAACGAAAGGGAAGTTAGAGGCGCGTGAGTGATAAAAGGTCGAATTGCGCCGACAAAGTGGACCGCGTCCTGCTTGATTCATTTCGGGCGATTGAGAGTAATTGAAGTTTATTTGATATCGGTGCGGTTCTATTTTTTTTAACTGTGGCTTTTCTGGGCCATCGACATTTTCGAGCGAATCCGCATGATATTGTATAAACGCAGAAAGTATAAAAAAAAAGTTGCAATACCTTGGACATCTTCTAAAATAATCGCCACGCTTTACTGAACTTCGCGTTTCTGAAAGTGCCGAACCGTTGGACCCAGAAACGCCAGGGTTCACCAAGGAGATTGTCAAGGAAATGTATTTAAGCGTCAACAAATTGAGCACCTATCCGGTGCTCCGGCATTCAAGAAAAATTCTAGAAGTGGAATTAGCCGGCTTCGTCCTAACAACGGCTCTATTATTGTTAGACACTGCAACGAAGGAATTTTCTCGTACCCTTTCAATAAATCACGATTGCCTCCGCGGCATTGTTCTATTGTCCCATAAGGCGCGATCATCCGCGAGTGCAAAGCGTACAGAGAGCTGAAGTTCGATTATTGCACACCATGCGTTGGAATTTCACTCGCTCAGCCCTGACATTCGTGTTTCATTCGATTTGCCCGACGATTGTCTCGATAAACAGATGTCGACGCGAAACGAGCACCACGTTTATGCAACAGTTCCAAGAGCCGTGGATTCTCACAAACCCCTCTGCTGATTATCAATTATTAAAAACACGTGGTCGTGCCGGTCTCCGCTCTCATCTCGCCGTTTCGTTCCACGAACACTCCGTCGCGTGATGGCCAACTCCCACGAACTCAATCTAAGGATACTATCGTTGATTTTAATAGCATTAGGGTTGCACGATTTAACTCGTCGAGGGCTATGAGGTCCTCATATGGTACCTCGTGTCCGCACATATACGTAGAACTGAAATCGACTTGCGCCTCTTTCATTATTAGCGTCGTACCAGAGAAATATCGTTGCGTCAGTTTTCCTTCTACTTCGAAATTAATTCAACGAGTCCAATTTATGGTGCAGTGACGAAAGTACTCGTCGAAATTCTTGGTACAGTGTAGCGCGATTCAAATTCAAGTAAAATGAGAATGTTAGAAAGCGGATTACAGAAGTGGTCGAAAGACGCGACAGGTTTTTAATTATATTACGCAGCATGATTCGTTTCAGGTAGCACGTTTCGTTCACCTGCGAATAAAAATCGACCGGACGGAAAGGGAGTGAATTTTTTCATTGGAATTGCCGTCATGCGCCGCGTAATATGGCGATAATTTTGCAAAACTTGTGCGCGTTATTCGATGCACGTTTAACCGCGATAACTATCGCAAATGTTGTGGCTTTTATGGCAACGTGACGAACGTGCAGAACGAGTAACGGTGCGTTGCATTTTGCACGCGTGATCGTGCAAAATAGACGACCTTGATTCCTCGAGGTTCACGATTTTCTGTCCCTGCTAATTATTCGTTTAACGGTTCCACGTGAAAATATTGCAAACGAACCTCGGTTGTTCATCAATCAATAATAAAACGATAAACATTGACCAGGAACTAAAGTAATTCCACGTATTCAATACTGTAATACATTTTACAGATTTCGTGAAATTAAAATTCGACAGCTCTAAAGTTTAAAAATGTATCTTGGAGTAAAATTTTTCAATAAAAAAATTTAGCGGCATTCGGTTGTATCGCTGTCACAATTACGAACCTCCAACGGTTACCCCTGCTGCTGACCATAGTCGCAAGATTGTATCAGAAATTGCATGCAAGTTATATTTTTAATAAGGCCGCGCATGTTTGATAATTCCAGGAAAGCAGGGAAGTATTTTATTGATTTTATAATCGCACTACAAGTTACGCGGCTTGTTGTGCGCGTACGAAAATTAGCCACGTCTTTCCGATGTATCCAGCGACACGGTACACTGCGCGTATCAACATTAACTAAACCCCCAACTTTTTAACCCTCGCCCCACCGGTAACCCATTTATACGAAACAGAAAATTCAACGATAACGATGGAATTTCCCAAGTTCTGCAATACCATTGCGAAAGTGTGCCTACAATAATTCACTGCGCCGCCGTGAGACAATTAAAATGTTCCCAAAGGAAAATCATTTGTAACAGAGAAACCATTCTACGGTGGCCCCATTGAAGAACGCGCGACACTCATTGTCAGTCGGTGTACGATCGTTCGACCGACATATGTGCTTCTCTAAAGTTCAGCAATAACGGTAATTGCGTTATTAAGGCCGAGGGTGAACGATTCCTGGGTCCCCCGACGAGTTCTGGGCTCAGCGAAGCGAATGCTTGACCCCATCGACCAAGCGGAGAGAAAGGGCATAAGTATGGTCAGCGGACGGAGGTCGCGTTATACGTCATTAGACTCGGACAGGGTGGTTTTCATGAAGTATCTGTGGGTGTCAGGGAATCGCCAGATGGCCATCTTTGGCAAACAGTAACGATACGCTCGGCAAATGAAGTGCTTTCTGCCTGAAATTCGTCCGATGTTCGTTAAGGGAGGAACGTTTCCTATTGAGATTAATGGCGGAATTTCTACTTTGTTGTTCGCGCGTCGATATTATGTATATACATGATATATACATATATATTTTTGACAGATATAAATACGTGCTACAGGTGTTCCGATGTTATCGTGTCTGGATTGCACAGTCTCGCAGGTAATTGTATTTGGCGTTTACCGTCCGTGAAATTATTGCACTGCTTATTTGTGATAATCAAGTGGAGGCTAGGAGGTGTTTGATTAAAAGTACATTTTCCTATCATCTCGACAAGTAACCGAAAGAAAGAGCCACTCCTAATAAACCGCAGTTGCACAATAAAAATAGAGAAACTGTACTGCCACCGAAATCCCTGAAAACAAAAATTAAAAACAGAATTCAACTAACGCATCAAATTTTCCCTATCAGGCCAGACGACTTTTCTATGAAAACTTTTCGAAACCTAAAACAACAATAGCTTGCATACACTTAAGCTGGCCGCGTACTGTGCAAACACGTGCCGCAGTGCCACGAATTATTTTTACACATAAATCAATAATATCTCTCGCACCCTATATTGACACACAATTCGGAACCGCTGCCACACGATACCACGAAACAAAAGGGGTAAACGGTGGTTCATTCGACCACCTCGAACCGGAAAACGCTGACCCAGTGTCTGTTCGATCACTCAGAAGGGGTAAACGACCATCTTCCGCAGATGTTTCAACCTCTGCGGCGATCACACATCGAGGGCGGCGGTGCTAATTCCTGCTACAAGGCGGCTGGACGACGAGAATAAAAAGGGGCCGCACAGAATATCGCGGTACACTGATGATGATTGCGAGCACACATGTTCGGGCACACGATTGTGTATCGTTAGCGGGGGGGGGGGGGGGGGGGGGGGGAGACGGGATGATGCCGCGTTCCTTCGGGGATAGCGTGTCGATTTTCGAGTCCTCCTGGAGGCCTAGTTGACCCCTCGCCGCTCTGCACCCACCGGCGAATCAATTCACGCATCAAGCTGTTGAACACGGAGACGGACAGTTTGCACAGTCGTCGATGGAACTCTTCGATCGTTGCTCCTCCGTTGGATAGAATTATGCCCGATGAAAATCCGACGAAGAGGCGCCAAGGGGATATACAACGCTGCTATTGATATTAACCATAGAGTACAGCGCGCTAAAGGGAGACGGTCCTCGATAGAAATAATGAAATTCGCGTTGCCGCTTATATCGAGTTCCATTCTTCGATTTCCGCGTGACAACCGGCAACGCTCCTGTCGCACGCTCTTCGAAATCCCAGCTACAATAACCACCGCCGCCGATTACCAAATCTACGAGCCCCCCCCCCTCCCCCCCGCGGTCGTAGGGCTGTCCTCGTTACGCCCGTTCGACGTAAACGGCCAACGCGTCGCGTCCATCGTCGGCGGATCCGCAGATGACGCAGCGCCGGTCGATTCGTAAACTCCCGAGGAAAGAAAAAGCAACACGGGGCGCGGATTCAGAGGGGCGAAACAACACGCGGAGCTTCAGAGGCGGCCAGATAACCGGTTTCGATCGGGTCCAACACGCCCGAAACATAAACGGAACAGAGACCGTCGGCCGTGTAACCGTTCGCAATCTGTATACATCAATACGTGTAATTTCGAGCGACGGTATCAGCGGCGGCGGTGGCAGTGTATGATGCCGTCGGTGCAGCTGCAACCCCCGAGCTACATCCTCTATAGCCACGAATTGTACGCGATGTTCTATACGGCTCACAAGTTTCCCTGGGGTGGCGTGGGCGCGGGGCCGTGCGACGGTTTCCCGGAACCCGTCGACTATACAGCCTTCCCGGATGGATACAGAGGCCAGGATTAGAGCTGATTGGGCCGGCCTCGTCGTGATTAGAGATGTTATCAGGCCGGTTACGCTCTCGCCCGGCGTTCACCCTCTGTATCGTGGCTACGTGTTTGTGCTCTTCCTCTGCTCCGCCCCCTTGCCGCCGCTCGGAATGCGTACTCTCTATCGTCGAATTGTCATTCCATCTCTGTCTTCCTCCATCCCGCTTGCGTGTACCCGCCGCGTGCACACGCTCGCTGCGCTCCTTCTTCTCCGCGCCACCTTTGTCTTGCCGTGGATTATGCTGGATATCTTATTTCGGCTGGATCGCGCGTTGCCCGGATTTTATTGGATCGCGCGCTGCTGCGTTTGCGGTACGTTTCGAACGGGTGTTAAGGTTTTTTCCGCGGGGGCCGTTTTTTTTTTTGTTTTGTTTGGAAGTGAATTCGGAAGTGAATTCGGAGGTGGCCGCTGGTGGCTCTTCAGCGTGAAGCGAATTGATCGTGTTAAAGCGATGGTCGTGGATTTGGTTGGGTTGCGCGACGGGTTTATTTTCGGCAATAATATTCGAAGTAAACAGTGGCGGATAGTTTAGGTTATTCTGACATCGGGGTGGAAGTTTCGGAAACGCGTTGTTCAATTCGGACTATATTTTTGTAGAAGCATTTCGATTTAGAAGCACTTCATGTCGTTCAACTTGTCTGCTGTGAAACTAAATCGCTTAGGACAAAGTAGTTTTTAATTTCGTTCGAATTCCACGTACATATCGATGATTATATAAAAATTATTATCCCAAAGAGCACGATGAACGTCAAAGCCGACTGCGAGACTTGTCCAAAGTGCCAGCCACAATTCTTTGACAAATTATTTCCAACGCTCGCGATTAAAAAAAATTTGCGCCCCGGCGTTATCCACCTTTCTGCCCGGGGGAAATATATGCAAATCCACCCGGCGTACGAAAAACACGTCGGGTTCACTAAATTCGTGAAAATCGTCTGGAAGCTGAATCATTAATGGTCTTACTTAAAGCGGCGGCCGCACACCACTTGGACATGGTTTTGAGCACGTACACGACAGACCCACGGCTGATCGAGCTTTCTTCGCTTTCAGTGACGATTCCCTGCTATATCTCCGCCGGAAATCTCGTTACCGGACATCGGTCCCTGCATCTTTTATGATCAGCTTCGATACACCGGTCCCATGGCGCCGAACAAAAAAAAAACACGCGCGGGAGGACAGATCAGGAAAGCTTTCATGATAAAATCACGTTATTCCTAGCACAGAATCCTACGCGACAGGGATTTCGTCTGTCTACTGGTTTCATTAAATCGTCCATCCCTCTCTGCTACTCGATTGACTTATTCTCGGATACAATTAATCGATTCAATCTGCCCGTTACTCTATCGTCAATAATTATATATCGGCTGCTTTATAATTGGAATACTGCAAAGGTAATCGCACACGTATACTTCAGTCGTTTATTAAATGTCAGTCGCATTGTGTCTTCGAACGGTGCGTCAATAATATTGGTTTCTATGTTGTAATTGAAATTAACAAACAAGTATGCGTCCCGGACGGCGGAGGTGTTTCATCGGCAATTTGTCGGGGAGAAATCTTTTTTTATTAGCTGGGCGCAAAGCGTCCCTTGGTAATTCGCGTTTCGGAAAATGAATACCTTGGCTGGCGAAAGGGGTGAATAGCGGCGAAATACGCGGTCCGTTCCCAAAGCGAAAAGCAGTCCGATTCGGGACGATCGTTACGACCGGATCGGCGAATGTTTAAGAGGAACGGCACGTGTCGGCGCGTAAAAAGCGTCAACGTATTAACGGCGATGAACGGGCGAGATAGAGGCGGCTCTCGAAAGAGTCCCTCGTTCATATCGAGGCACCGGCTCGACTCGAGTGCCATTTCAATTACTCTGAAAACGATTCTCGAGTACCTCTTCATGTCCGTAGATAAAGTATCGCGAAGGCACATGCTCTCTCGGCCGGCCGACTGATCCACGCACCAAGCCTGTAAAACGCGATGGATCTGATAATCAGCGCACTGGATCGTATCGTCTGTTGTAGAGAATGCCACTCGACTAGCAGATTCTCGCCGATATTGCGACCCCGTTTTTGTAACGGTCCCGTTGGAGCATCTATTTCGAAAATAGGATAGGAAAATGACCCCGCGGTCTCGCGAACCGCGTCCCCTTTGATATTTAGTTCCTTGTCGGTGAAAAACGTTTGGAACGATCCTCATGGCGGACAAATCGCGTCAAACCTATATAGATTTAAAGCCGCGGGATGCTCTGATTATTATCGATACTGTCTTATCATTGTCAGATAGAACGGGCACCCCTGCCCCTTATTGTTAGTGGATTAATTATACGATATGTTGCAATGCTATATTAATTGGGGCACTTTGTATGCAGTTGCAGCAGTACCTTGCGTAGTCCGGATTCGATTAATCCGGTTTGTAAAATTTCCCCAATGAAATGTTTTTATTTGGGATAAACAGAATAATTGATGCATACATAAATGTTACCCTCGTTTTATTTATTGAAGAACGGGAAGAAAAATAGTTTGGAAACAACTATCTTATTCTGTATGTAATTAGCTCCTCGATTAGTCCTGTTTCGATTGGTGGGATCAGCTAGATTATACGAGATATTGCTGTATATTAGAAGTATATAATACGACGGTTTATTGCGATGGAAGTTATTTCAACGGGGACCAAGAATTTTCTTATAAATGTAGTGGAGGATTTGGAACGAGTTTCCGACGGGTCAAATCTATTATAATCTGTTTGAATGCTTATAAATAGGCACGAAAGATTAATGCAATGTGATTAAATTTGAATACACCTATCCCACGGACGTTTAATAATTTATAAAGGAGGAAAATGTGTCTTGTTCCGTCTACAAATTTGTGCAGACGAAAAATGAATAAATCTCTTTTATTATATACAATCCACCCGCCTCCCCGCTTCTAACCCTTTATATATCTTCATCTGTGCTGAACACACGATGCGAGATCTCTGGAAACATTCGTCATTGCGAGTAGCGGTGGCTGGCGTCGCGTCGCGTCGCGGCGCTTCCAGGCGCTCATTAGCGTCTGACGGCGGCCACGCGTTCCCCTTAAGGGCGAGTCATAAATATAACTTACGGGCGAGTACCTATGAAAAATTTGTCGCGGCTTAGCCGCCAGACGGATTGCGGCCGCGGCGCGTGTGGCTGCGCCTCTTAATTTCGTGGCCGAGCCTCTAAATCTGGCGTTCTACGTGCTCGTTCTTGTGTCGCGATGTGCACGCGACACTTCAACCCTTTCTACGTTCCCATTTCCCGAACTTTCGACGATATACGACATTTTAATTTGTTGCAATTCCGCGCCATCGCGAAGCGGTAACGCGTTTGGTTTGACCGTTTCGAATTTGAAATGATAAATGAGCAAGTCTGGTATTTGTTGGGCACATTTATACTATATTTATGCAAAGCATGCGAAGACGGAATGAAGCTGTATCAAAGAAACGAGCTTTTTAATTACTAAAAATTGTCGCACGTCCGGGAAGATATCTTCCGAGGAAGTACGACGAGTTTTATATTTGGCAGACGAAAATGAATGTTTAACGAGACTGCATTTTCCATCAGATTTTATCCCGAGAGCCCTACCGATTTTGGTACACTTTGTACGCGCATTCATCGCCGAGCCCTATACACTGTCTATGTTATTTAAGTGGGAGGCCTGACTAAACTGTGACTAGCAAACAACCCTTTTTCAGGGGTGCCAAAAGGCACAGGGAAGCACCTTGTAAGCCGTTCGTCGCTAAAAGACCACGTAAACAATGACACCGTGGGCGTCGAGGAGAAAAGGGACTTATCACCTCGCGTTTTACACGCGAAAGGTAGCCTTCCATTAACGATTCGTCCGATTATTATTGGGGGGTTTATGCCGAGACTCAAATCGATGGACGTCGAGCATCGTCACGTCGACCTGACCGGCGCCGTCTCGACTACCAATTAGCAGCTTATCGTTTATTGGTTTTCGATATTTGTTTTCTTTTCTAGAGTTCGGACCGATGCTCGGATGGTCCACGATTTTCGGAAGAATGGAGATCGGTGGAATATCGGTCCGGGAACAACGGTGTATCTGACGACCCCGCGGTTCACCGAGAAAATAACGTGCCCTTGCTCGTTTTCGATATAATGGGCGATATGAGCGAACGATTAACTGATGAAAAATATCTAGGGACAAGATTGTGAAATATAATATTAACCGCGGTATTAATATGTGTTATATTTCAAATGCGGTCGCGACACGGTTGAATTTTTTTAATACTATAATGAGAAAGCAAAAAAGATTTTGCGAATTGTCGAAGAAAGCTATATTTAATCTAAAGAAAGTTCGATTCTGGACGTGCTAATTATTTTATCTTATTTTATAATAGTCATTTGAGATGACGAACTTTTTTTTTTTATTCGGATAATCAATACCCAATAATCAATACCCATAATAATTATCGATGTTGTTTTTGTCATTTGCATGACAACAACCGTTCCGATTTGCCAAAATCCGTTTCCTAGTAAGAGGTATTAATGTTAAGCCTCGAGGAGTTCAACCGAAATTTACTAATTCTTAGCTAAATTTTGTTGATGCCACTAATATGGCTTGCGTCGTTGTTAAACAACGTTATTGAAACTGGGAACCGTAAATTATTAGAAAATTTTGCCTCATTTTTGTAAAGCTTTGCATCAGTTAAAAATTCAGTAAAAAAAAAAATCAGTTAAAAATATTAAAAAAATAGCCATCAAGTAATTTTTTATAAAAGTTCAGTACGCGTGCACATCACAGGGTTTCCAGCAATGATTGTACATTGTAATGAGAGGCGATGGTACGCAGACCGAATAAAAAATTGAACGCGTACGCGGAGAATGTAATTGTTTTTTTATTATAACGCGCATTTTTTAATCTATCAATCCCGATCGCGAGAAATAAATTGCGAAATACATACATAATTCGTAAAATTTCACTAACTAAATATTCGTATTAATGATATTATGAATATCGTAATAAAAAACGCGCTTGCAAATTGTTTCGAGTGTCAATAGTCGATACTACTGATTTCGTATGTCGGTTAATTATTTCGCGTATCGAACTTGTTCTTTCGGAAAAAATTCCCTTGTGTGTGCGATAATATTGCAATATATTGTAATATATAATTATTAAAAAAATGCTTTTTCACATATATTACGACTCACCGCTCGCCGACGAAGCCACCTTGCAATGAAACAGCAAGAAGACGGCTGATCAAGATGGAGGTCCATTCGTTGTCCGTGTAGCTTTTGCGTCGAACTTTATCCATTGTTCGGGAGCCATTATTATATATCCATTTGTATGTATCCATTGCACTTTGAACTATTATCACAAACACAGACACTCGCGATACGCGACTGAAACAATCAGCGGTGCACCTGAAACGACGGTCATTAGTCAATAAAACGGAATTGTTTCAAAAAGCTAATTTCTCTCGGTAACCGCACGTAAAATCAAAGGGCTACTACGCGCATCATGGCGTCCGGCCTGCACTTTCCGAAAAACGAAAAGCCCGTTCTTCTTTCGGTCGTATCTCGTTTTATATATACCGTTCAAGCTTACGAACACACGAAAACCGTCGCGACGGTATTGAATAGAAACCCGAAGTACTCGAAAACGACCGGATCGCGATAAATAGTTATTAAAATTAATATCTCCGTTGTCTCGTTATAAGAACATCGATCAACGGCACTTGTCGCGACACTTCTGCTTCTTGATCCGCTCCCCTACTCCTTAATTCTATAAAGTATGCGCCCATTGGTCCTCCTAACCAACAATGTCACCAATCAAACCATTTCTTCTGTTAACTCTATATTTAATCTTCTAATAACACAATTTTTATTACCATTGGAATTTTTAAGACGTCCACTCGTACTAACTTTGTTATACGTGTTTTATTTATTTTCTATCGAAAATTCCATTTCCCTCCATGATCCTTTTTCGCGCGGGATTCGCGCGATGAGAACCAATCAAGGCGGCCGTAACTAATCGGTGCTCGCTAATGACGCGCAGCACTGTTCCTATATTCTCATTTTTTATACATCGTTGCGTCGTTCACGCTGCGCTCGAGTCGCGTCGCCAGACGTCCCGTAGCAGAAGGAAAATATGGATCGTAGAGCATGCTTCGACAGCGACTGCATTTCATAGCGCTCTCTTCTTAATGCACATTCATGATTAAAAAATGTTTACCAAGCTCGACAGCATTATTAATCGGGTAGATAGAGATCGTAGAACAGGAACCTGTGTCGTTTATACTATTAATCGTTGTTTACAAACAAAATTTCACTCGACACTCGACGCCTTCGCTGCCGCAGCGAAGACGGTTATGTTGGTAATATCTGGCGACGCAGCTTTCAATGCATAGCACCGAAAGTCTTTTCAACAATATCTCGGAAGCAAATAAACACGCGATGCTACAATTTTTAATCTGATCTAACCGTAAACGAAACTCTGGGCATCGATATTGGTTACGAGTAACCGACAAAAATTTCGCTCGTCTGTAATGGTTATTCGTAACCCCAAAAAAATGATTGTCTTCGGTAATGATCATTCGTAACCGAAACGATTTCCGTCGTCCGATAACAATTGTTTGTAATCGAAATAGAATTGTGGTCATTAATAATGATTATAACCAACAAAATTTTAGTCATTCATAATCGTGATTCGTAACCATAAAAGTTCACCATGCATATTTTTCAGTCACATAATTTTTTCGACAGTTCCTTGAAGATTCAATGATAAGTCCCTTCCGTTCGAATAAAAATCAAGTTTTTATCAATTACTTTTACCTAGAAACTTATTAAAATTGGCAAAATGTTTTAAATTTTCAAAAGATTTCGCTTAGCTGATCAAAAATACGGAGCTTTGAAAACAAATTAATTTTATTTTAGAAAAATTGTTAAATCATTTTTTTTAATGAACGATTAGGTATAACTAGAAGAGAATTCAGTTGTCCCCAAAATCCACTTTGATTCAAGTCAATTGGTCCACTAGTTTCTTCGCCACATTGCAACGACAGATTGAGGATAGTCGTTTCGAGAAAACCGCCACGAGCACTACGGCAAATCACACGAAGACGCGTAATACGAACATCCTTGGAAAACATTGCGCCGTTCATAGAAAAGAATAAAAAGCATCAAATCGATCCGCCATTCATTGTATCGACGAAATTAGAGCCGGCGAATCGGCGAAATTCTCGACGAAGATTGGCGATCGTGGGGCGAAGCAACGTTCGAAAAAGATCCACGGCGCTCTGAGTACCGGCCAAAGGGGAGAAATTCCCTTCTCATCCTTCCTTCCTGGACCAAGCGTACGAGAAGAGGGCCAATATATATATCAAGCAAGTAAAACAAAAGCGTCGGACAAACAACAAACGGTGATGTGTCTACCTCAAGGATGGAGGCACCGAGGGAAATGAGGGTTGAGCATCGGTCGGGGGTAAGGGGCGTGCGGGACGAGGGGCGAGAGGGTTTGCGAGAAAGAGAAGAGTCAGATATATGGGGAGGCTTTTAGTTTCGTTAATGGGTATCTCGTAGACCGATAAGTGCTGAGATCTGTCTGCCTCCGTTTGCTTTACACCTTTTTCCCGCTTCGTGGTGCACGCTTGCTGCGTACCTAGCCGCTATCATGGACCCGTGGAAAAATCGTAACAACCCATAAAGTCGTGCAACCCCTCTTTCAGGAAGCTCCGGGTGGCGAGGGAAAACAGGGAATCCATTGTGCATGAACGTTACGCTGCCGATAGATTATTTGTCGCGTTCACTAATTTATTGTGGACTTGAATTGATTAAAGTATTTCTCTAATGAGCTTGCACGTGTTCGTGTGTCTACGTTGGAACAGAGGTTGCCTCTTGGTATTCGTAGCCCTTTAATGCAGCAAAAATAGTGGAACTTCTACGTCAACCTGACGTTTCCCTCGAAACACCCGAATCTATGCGTGACAATTTCGCTGTCAACGATTTTACTCTCTCGAAGAGTAACGAAAATTCATTTTCACGTCTTTTCCCTCCCCCCCCCCCCGAACGGTCAGAGGTCGCAGCCACGGGGATTCGCCAAACAAAGCCTGCACGGTTGATTCGATTTCGACTGGAAAACGGTCGATACCGCAAAACGATGGTAACGGGAATAATCAGACGCAATCAGCCAAGTCGGCCAGCGTCGAATAACGTCAACAATTGGAAATCTAATCAGAATCGGCTGCTACAATTTGACGGTGCCGATTGATCGGTTCGGCTATCGTTTACAAAGCTTGCAAACCGCGTGCTTGCAAGCCCACCCTCTGTCCACCCCCTTTCGATCCCGACCATCTACCCCTCTGCGCGTTTCTCTGCGTTGAACCGTTATCAACGCGGCCCCCGAACACATCTGCTCGGACGCAAATAACACCGAGCCTGTATTTCGGTATGCGCTCTGTACACCGCTAATAAAAATAGTTGTTAATGCACGGCCTGCATTCGACCGGCGACGTTGTTTGATGTTCTTAGGGAAACATGCAACTCTGTTTCGCCGTGCAATCGATGGGCGAGATAGGAATCGGCGGAAGGGGTTAATCAAACGACGCTGAAGGAGAGATCGTTTTCGAAAGATCCCGTGGAGCATCGTTCGTCAAGCGTTTCGCCACGCGACTCAATAGATTCGCCTGCAATGGTACCGCGGCTCGAAATAATAGACTTGTACCAGACGGACGTCACTGCGCAACGTATTTCTATCGAGAATTTCGATCTGCAACGAGTACTTCGAATTCGCCGTTTAATTATTTAAATCGAACTGCGTAAAGATACAAAACCGACGTTATCAGATTACAGCAGACCGTTTCGATATAGTGAAATCGCCGACATTGTTCGAATAATATTTACTTGAAAAACACGAAAGAAACGATACAATATAAAATTGCAAAGTAACCAGTTAAAATACCAAAAGCAACGTCCTGTCAAATGACTCCTCTCAAGTGACTTCTTCCCTTTCCTTTCGTAAATTCATCATTTCAGGTCCGTTCTCGCGGCAATTTTAAACAACCCCGACATCCTGGAGGAAACAACCATCGGCGATCCGATGCGACGCGACACGTCTCGACGCGATGGGCACAACCCAAACGGCGGGTACGAAAATTCCAAGCCGGAGAAGCGAAAGGACGAAAGGGGATGGCTTGCTGAATGAAGATTCTATCGGCGGCCGGGCAGCAATGGGTTAGCGGCGAAACGATGGAGCAATGCCGGAAGACAAATTGCGCTTCAGATTGGACGGCGGGCGTGCGACAACGTGCAGGAAAACGCGCGTAATACCCGCTCGCAGACTCTTGCAAACGGATTTCGTGGCCCGTAGCAACGTGGCCGTTTGCATGTTCCACGTGCTAACAATTCGGTCGCGGTTGCGATGCTATTTAACTGCTCCACCGCTCTGATTACTCCCCCGTGCCTCCGGGCGAATCAGGATTTAACGCGATGATTAGTCCTCGGGAATGATCGTTCGGGCGAATCGATCTCAAAACCGCCCACGGTTGTGCCAGGAATCGGGATAACTGTAACGTTTGTTCTTCGGTTTACCATTATACAACTTTGTTCGGGAACACGCCGCCGCGTTTGTTGCCCATTGAATCTGACGTTCGGGCGAACACCACCCCATGCCGTTGCTGGAACTTCGGACGACCGCAGTTGAGGATTGTTTAAATTTCGATGCCGGCTCAGCGATGATAATTTCTCGATGATTGTCGGAATGCACGGTTGCGATTGGTGAAACGATACCTGTGTGTGTGTGTGTGTGTGTGTTTGTGCGCAGCGGAGGGAAAAGGGATAGTTTCGAATTGGTGTTTATGATGAATATATGTACGCATCCGAGGGTGAGCGAACTTTTAGGTCGCGGTATGTGGAAATTATTTATTTATTAAGCGCAGCGGGCCGTTGGAAATTTAATGATTTAGTCTGCGAGCGTATGGAACTTGTTACGCGTCAATTTAAAACAGCTCGAAAGGGATTGATTTATCGATGTGTGCATATGCGGATGGCTGGTAGAAGATTATAAATTAAGGCATCGCTTGCAAATAGTACGGTTAAGGAGCAAGAAAGCGAACAAGTGTGAAAATACAGTAATAGAAATAATATGGTGACGTAGAAAAAGATGAAACTAACAAATGGAAACACTGCCGTTGAAGAAACATACAAGCAAACGCGTTCGACGTATTCGAACACGTATTCACAAGTATGTAAACCTGGTTTCCATTCGTATGCTCGACAGATATATCTGTCAAATTTTCTGCGATAAATTAAATGTAGCACGTAATAAATGCTCTACCCCGGTTCCAACGTATTTGTCAAATTCACAAACGCAATATTTTGCAACGCGGTGCATTAATAACAGCTGCCCACGTATTTTTAAACGGAAAAGTCAATAATTTTTTTCGACAGAAATACCAGACAGCTATATATCACGTGTCTAGGCGAAATATGTTCCTCTGTTAAAATAAACCGTAGTCGACTTTCACTTTGAGCCCTTGGATCACGGGGTCCCCTTTTCTCCATCCGGTAAAATATTCCTCTCGAGGGAAACCAAGTTTCCCGGAACTCGTGATTTTTGCCTCTCTTCCGAAATCAAGTATTTTGAACGCTGTATAGTTATACTTCAATCAAAATGTAGCGTGCATCATTTCCGATCTGACAGCTTTACGAGAAGCCTGGGGAGTTTCAGATTTCCTGTATACTTTTAACTATCCTTCTATTTTGGTGGTATTTCGAAACCTCAATTATATCATTAAGTAAGCAGAGAACCTTTTTTACGATCTCCAACGCAATTCTCGCTTAATTTTCCAGAACTATCATTTCTCCAAAAGCGAGCACTGCCCTTTAAATTGCTCGCGGTTCGTTAACATTCATTTGAAAGGAAAACTTGATACTATGAATATACATTCAAATTAACAATCAATTATATTAATGCTGACGCTCAATTCCTATGAAAAATCACGCGACCATATTTTCGTAATATTAATAATAGAAAAGGTACAGCTCGTAACTTCACGTAAACCGTGCAATAACAATGTTACATGTGTTGCACTCGTTGCATAACCGAAACGCACGAAATTAAATCCCTATTGTATATTCCCATGCCATACATCTTCGGCGCTTATTATTTGTGTCAAAGACAGTCGTGTCTGGGTTTCTTTTTGTTCCTCTTAGGAAGGAAGTGGTATTCCCTGTGGTTCCTCGGATATTGCTGAAAAGCTGCCGACGTCATTTCCGCGACGAGCCCACGTATAACCGGCCGTGACGTGATATGCTTATTGGAGAAGCCGTAATAAATGAGGGGGCCGTGAAACGCGTGAACAGCAAGATGGACCTCCCCATCGAATATCCTTTGGTGCAAGGACCAAACGCCTCCACGGAACAAAAGAATTCGCAACACCTGCGGTGAAAAAAGGGCACACTGACGGGGGATCGATCTCTTCTTTATCCCAGTTTATTATTTGCCCTGAATCGTACCTACAGGACGCTCAAGAAATAAACAAGAATGGGGGAACGCGATGCATTTGATGCGGTTTTTATTCGAAAGTATGTAGTTCTGCTTCGTTGGACGGCCACGAAATTGGTTTCGAAGCTTTGGAAGAGAGTTTTTTTTTCCATCAATTTAATAGACGTTGAGGAAACTTAATGTTGCTTAATAATTTCGGGACGATTTCGATTTTCATCAGCGGTTTAGTACTTTTTGTGTATTTAATGGTTCACTATTCTGAGGCTCCTCTGCAACTTTTTTCTGTCTTTATTAAGAAATTCGACCATCCAATGATTTGTGTAATAAAGATTCTATTTTGGAGTTATCCGATACCGAACTTCATTGCATACCTAAAAACTAAGGTAGAGTTCGTGCTCTTTCTTTTTCTTTTCCATCTACAAACGCGCTCCACTATGTTGCTTGCTTCGTGCAAGTTATTCAAACTTGTTTCCAATCTTTTTCGCACTTATCCACCGCGTCGAATGACGCGAACCATTACGGTGATAACTTTCGAACGAGAACTCGCAAGTTGCTGAAGCTTGCCTGAGTTTCAATCGGTCGTTCGATCGAGTTCTTATTATTAGACAGGTGAAATTCGATTTTGAAAAGGGACTGTGAATGACCAGATAAAAATAATGCGAATCCGTGTACGGTCTGCCAGCCGAAGGATAGATGGAACGAAGGTATTTGGCACGATGGCCGAGCATAAGACTTGGCAGACAGTGAGATGAAATACGCCAGTAAGAAAGTAGAAATTCGATCGGTTACCTATAGACTTCCTACTTTCTTAATAAGAACTGCACCGCTCCGCACATACTTATCGAGATACTAACCGGATTATTGATTTCCAGCACGTATCACTTGGTAACTGGAGAATGTGTCGTTGAAACTGCTTCCGTTCCAGCACGTTCCTTTGCGAAACGAAAGGTAATCCCTTCATATTCATACTTTTTCAAGTGCAACATGTCACGCCAAAGATATTCGCTGCTCTCATATTTACGCGTAACAAATTTCATACTCCCATTTGCAGATTTCATTGCGACATCTCCTATTTGTGACCAAGAGGAAGCCATCGAGAAAGTGCCGTCACGCGAGAGTGTAACACGAATCGGCGATCACGTATAATACAGGTGTCCCATCGTTAATATCATCGCCGGTACAGTCAGTTTGCGAAAGCATATTTTAAAACGACTTTTGGAAGCAAAACGTTCCAGGGCTTGTATGCGTGCACGTAATCATCCTGGCGTTCAACGTAATATTTTCGAAACGGATCCCAGAACCGCGATCCACGTCGCGATCCTAGGAAACTATGAAATGCTGCCTGTGCAAATATACGATAAATCAGGTCCAATAATAGTCGCGGTACAGTGCGGATCGAGCAGCTGGCCACTCGACTGGCGGACTGGTTATTGTTCAACGGGGCGGACTTCATTTTTCATCGACGCGCCGCAAAATCGATCGTCAAGCGACCGGAATGTTTCACGAGATCCATCAAATTCCGCGTGGGCTAGTCGCGCAATAAAGTTTTCTGTTTACATGCACACGTCGTGCCGAGAATAGTATGAACACCGCGGTGGATACACCTAACGAACGCAACGGATTGTTCAATTCTGAAGATCCCCAGACATATCGTTGCACTGCGTTCGTAGACGATATTATCTTATTTTGTTTTTTAAGCGAGGCGAAGGTGAACAGAGATTGTTCGGCTCAACGATCCGAGATTTTCATAGTTGTTCGCTGTATTTTATTAGAATTCGTCGCGTTGATACTATATTTCAGGTGGACCGTTTAATTGGGTGCATGTTAGTGTATGCAAAATTTATGTAATATTTTTATTTTATCTCGCAATTATGTGTCGCCCTCCCGTATATGAATTTAGACATTGAAATTTTGTATAACGACGCTTTCATTTCGAGCTTATGCCACTGCGCTGTGTGTGCAACTTTTTAATGAAGCTCACGAATAAGATCGACATCGTTCGTTCAATCTCTCTTATAGGTACTCGGACTTTCAATGTGACACACAGTACATTGTGCGGTCAATGAAGCTTCAATTATAATTGTCGATGCCAGTGTGCATCTCTCTATTGTCCCTGCCACTTGGCCGCTGTGCCAAACGATCTTTCCGCGTGCAAATAATTCACGACACGTTCGGCTTAGACTTCTAGCCTACGGCGAAGCTGAACGATAAAAATCGATGTCCTTCTTCTCGCCTTTGCGTTTCTTCACTAAAAGAATATTTCTACGAAATTATACAACAACGCGAGACGAGCGTCGAATAAATTTTGTACGATTACTATATTTTTTTTTTAAGTAATTGATAATTTTTTAAATTATTAAACCTTTTTGTTAAAAGCCCTTCGTTGAGCAATTTTTATGGTTTCAATTTTTGGACAATAAAAGCACCTGTTGGAAAATATTTCTTTCGTAGCTGCATATGGATATTCTTTTACTTATGTTGGTGTTCTTTGTAAATTTTAAAATGTTTTGAAATTACTAGAATTAGAATACGAATTCGTCGTTTGATTGTATACAATGCAAAGTTTTGAAGATTATTATAAAAACCCGGTGGCGCAAAGAATTCTTTGGTGATTCGATAGTTTGCCCGTCGACCTGTTTAAATATTGCCCAGGTTTGCATTTCGTTCGCCACAGCTAATATTAGGTTTACACAAATGTTATGGTCGGTTCATTTATGTTGTTTTGTCGATATTAACTTTATTTTTATATGGTTTCTGTAATCCAGTGGGAAACATGCTGCGGGATATATTAAGACAAAATCATTTTTTATTACCCGGTGCTTACTACGCTTCATTGAGCGCTATTTAAATAGAACTTGGATCAAATAATTATTTATACAATGATTATACATATTGACTACTTAATTACAGTTATTCTATTCCGTTCGTAGATGACTAGGATTCCATCAAAAAATATCAACTTGCTTCACTTAAATTTTTGCTATTGACCACAGAACTACTCTATGTTCAATGTTCCCATTTCTTCCCCTCTATTATTGCTTCACAGAAATGATTCTACCACACATACAATTACTATCGCATATTTATTCTTTCACGCGAACTCTCACCTAATCTGAACCGACTGCTCAAAAAAAACTCAATACATAACGACAAATACCAATTACATCAATTACACATTCATTTAAATAACCTGCCAGCATTCGGCTATAATTCATTTTCGAATAAATACAACTACTCCTCGAAGCCGAACACATTATTCGTCGCGTCAAATCAATTTCCCTCGACACGGTACCAAGAAAGAAATCAGCCCAAACTTTCTCCGAACAGAACCTCCGCCCCCACGGTTTCCGTTCCAAAACGAAGCCAAGTTCACCGAAACGAAAAAGCAGCACACCCTCTACCCCTGCCCGATAACCAGCCCCCTTAACCGAACCGTCGTTTCTCCCTCGCCCCGACAAAATTCCACGCCACGCGTGAAATCTTCCCCAAGAGCAACGCCGATGCGTGCGTTTCGCGGTTGCACTTCGCTCGCGATTCTCGAACGCGGCCCGAGAGCCTCGTCTTTTTCGTTTCCTCGTCTCCGTCGGCGTCGAACAGAAAAGGGGGCAACGGAAAGGCCACGGGGCCGGGGCGAGGAGAAGAAAACCGGGCGAAAGAGCGGCGACGAGGTGACTTTTGAACGAATTCCGCTCACTCGGTTCGCGGCTGCTACGCATATTGTTCTATTTATGTAACCATTGTTCATCCATCGTTTAGGATAAATTTAGACGGGTCGACAGAGAGGGCCGGTCTCTCGCTCTCGGAATGCCGGGTCGACTTCTTAAACGTTTCTTCTCCCGGCTACGATTCCTCACTCTTTCTAGCGGCCACCCTCTCCTCGCGCGGCACCCCCCGCCTTTTGCACCGCTCACGTAGCTCGCGTGCTATTAATGATACCGATTAATTTAGAACTATTGGGTTTCCCAATTAGCCAATCGGAGGCCGTGTTATGCCGGCCGCCGCTGCCTTTTCCGCGGCTTTCTTCTGGCCGCACCGGCCAAACATGGGCAGAATTTCGGCGGAAAGGAAGCATCCCTCTCGCGGTCCGCGCGACGACGCGCGGATCATTCGGCGGATTCTTGTCCCTTGGCGTGTTTACGATGCGCCGGCCGGCGCGATTTAAGTGATCGCCGTTTCGACGATTGCCACGCGGGGAGGAAATTATTCGTCCTCCTTTTCGGTTCGCGAGAGGGATTGTATCTTTCTCCGTCTTTATTGTTCGTTCGTTTTGTTTTTAGGCGTTGTTCAGGGGGGCTGGTTTAATGGATTTTGGGATTGACAACGGGGGAGGATTTTTGACGGGGTGGGTCGATGTAGGGTGTAATTGGTTTGGGATGCTGTTTTCTTTCGGCGGGTTTGGGGTGGTTGTTTTAGAGGAGAATGGTTTGGGTTAATTGGAATGTTTTCATTGAGTAATATTGCTGCTATAATTCTCGTTGCAAGCTCATTTGATGGCGAGTGTAGTTGTTTTGTAAGTAATTTTGTATTAAATGTACGATAATTCGTCGGCTTCCTTTTGCTTGAAAGGTTCAATCGAACGGAATCTCTATTTTTTATTGCAGTGGTCAATTAGATTTACCCGTCATGTCAAACAACTTGCACATTTCTTCATTCAAATATTTATTTGCAATAGCAATATTTGTGACCGAGATATAAGAAATAATACGAGCTGTTCGTTTCCTGCTTTTAGTGAGACTTGTTCTGGCCGGGGATTGGAAAGAATTCTTTTTGTTCTCGATAACGTTTGGCGCGCTTTAAACTAGCGTAAATGTCAGGTGCAAATATATCTCGTCAGAACAGACATTATTAGGGCTTATGAAATTGCCTGCACTGGAATTAAAGTCCACGGTAATAGCATCGGGTAATGTATTTCGAGTATAAAGTCGCTTCATATGTATTCTCATAACGTAGTTGCATCGAACATGACATTTGTGCGCCGCAATAATTGATTCGATGGATATTCTAGGTTTTCGCTGTTCCAGTTCGAATTATACGCCCCGGTTTAATAATAATCAATTACATTTAATAATTGACAGCTCTGTTTTTCGCTAAATATATGCCGCTATCAATTAGGAAATCGACGAAGGAACACTCGGCACGAGTAAAACATTAATTATAGCGAACTGATAATTCGTCCTGTCGAAATTTTCGCATTGTTCAATAAAATCACTGCGACAGACGCTTCGAATTCTAGAAGGCCTAACGCGTATAAGGGGGCCATTCCGTGTGAACGTGCTAATCGAAAGAAAAGTGTTCGCGATTTGGCACAACGTCAACTTAGCAGTCGCGTTCATGTCCCAAAGCTGGTTCGTTGTGACACATTTAACTTAGATCTCGTTGCGAACTTTTATCTTACACCAAAGAACGTCACTCGACAGACAATGTATCAAGCTGCTGAACAAACCAATTAAAGAAATGAAATAATTGATCGATTCAATTGGTTCGATAATCGTGGAATAATTTTTTCTAACGTAAACTATCCAATATGTATTAAAAAATAGAACGATACGAATGCGTTTTAATTTGTTGGATTGAAACGATCGACTTACCAACTGTAGACAACTTTGCAAGTGTGTGTAATATTAATTAAAAATTTAATGAAAAGATTGCCGTGGTTAGTTCAAGCAGGAGGATCTTACGAGTATGGTTCTGTGTTCTATATAATTTGTAGTTCGCAACTTGTTTATTCAATAACCAAAGCGATAAAGATTCCTTTTTACAACTATTAATACATTAACGCTCTTTCTCCCGACGCAAGACGTCCAAGTATTGTTAAAAATACCACGGGAGAAGCAGAAGGAGTTAAAGCTGTATTAAAAAAATTTCCAGTCACCGCACAAATACTGAAATATTTCGATGATATTTAACCAGAAACATTTCCATTTATAAATGGCCGTCGAATAATGGTCCTCTATCAGTCGCTAAAGAATCGACACGCACATATCGCTGCTCCAACGTATTCCAATAAAATGCTTACCGCTCTTAACAATCTTTCTCCTTCCTGCAAAACCGAATTGTTACCATCAAACGAAAATAATCTACTACACTGTTCCTCGAATGCGCGTTGCGCGCTTACAAAATTCTTTTACGCGTGCAAGTGTAAATAAAATGCCAAACTTTAACGCGTCCAGCGGCAAACAAAATCTACGCCATTAAACGATCTCGCGACTTTCTTCGCACATTTAACGCGATCAACCTGCTGCCCAAACATTCGAACGATCTCGATCAATTATACGCGTCCCTCTTGCCGTGTCCACGTCCATCAAGCATCCCCCTACTTTCGCGAAACCGTGCCACCTGTACTACCTGTACTCCCACGAACCGATCCGTCCCTCGACAAACCAAACCAGACCGAATAAAATTCGTCACGCCCTGGCGTTCGCGCTCTCGTCGACCCGCAGACGTCTTCGCGAGCCCCCCACGTACGACCGTGCTCGGGTTCGGGCGTCGTTCGATCCGCGACGCTTCGGCACGTCTTCCCCGTCGAAGCTCGCCACGGCTGGCGCACCGATGATCGCATAAATCCACGCCGCGACGATGGAGCCCGCGACGAGCGAGCGAGTAAGATAAAGGACGTATAAATACGTGCCCGGGGCGTGTTGTGATATTAATACAATCACGGATCACTCCCGGGTTGGCCGGCAGCCGTGCGCAGACACTAGATTATCTGAATCGGGGTGAACGACTTTATATAGCATAGCAGTAAATGTCTTTTGCGGCTGCCTGCTTCTCGCTTTGTTGCGGGGTTTCGGTTGTACAGACACGGTGAATCAAAGGGTCGCGGTGTTAGAAAGATGGAGGGAGAGGGAGAGTCTGAGAATGGAACGCTCGGAGCCATCCAGATTGGTTGGGAGGGGGATGGAGCGGGGAGCTTTCACCCGAGGGGGTTGACGCTTTTAATTTCTTCGGGGGGTTTTTTTTTTTTTTTTTGGTCGACCTCGAAGATTTGTGGAGACTTCGTCGCGCTTCACTCGCCTCTGTCTTTTTCAAGTTGTCCGTCTCGCGTGCGTCGACTCTGTCCCCGCGGTTCAAGCGTTGCTTAAACGATTGGCCGTGATCCCTGGACCGGGGCGAGGTGGGACGCTTTAGTACGGCAAGGAAATACCTTCAGCTAGGACGATTTATCTTTGGTTGATTCGAACTGTCCGAATTCCGCGGATACTATTTTCTTGCTTTTCTTGCCCGTGCCCGAACGAGAACCGCCTCTGTTGTCGAAGAGGGGCAACGAAGTTCTTTTAGACGGAGAGCATTGGTAATTGTCGAGCTCTTAATCGGCGGCTGAATAGACTCGTGCGGTTTTTAAAGATCGTTTTGACACTTTACCGAACCGGTGGCCTCGGTAACGCCGACAGGATTTAAAAAATTGTGCAAGAGTGTGGCTACTCGCGGTACAATCTAACCCGAACCTCGATAAAAAAGCAGCTAATTATTGGTAGCCGTCGTAACCGATTAACAGGCTACCTGGTCGGCGAAAGGGTTTCCAATCTATTTTTACGAAACGCGGACAGCAACGAAGTTCACACGTCCATCGCGATACGCGTAACTGCTCGTAACTCCGCACCTCGCTGCATTCCCCGTTCCCAAAAATTCATTTTACTATCGCCAGAAACCGCCGAGCAATCCGCCGTCGAACGATATCGCCGTGCCCCTTCTGCTCCCCGCAGCAAAGCGAACGACAAAACCGCAGCTCCGTCGAGCAATTTTCTCGATGCTCTTTGCATTTTCAACACGCGATCGTTCGAGCGGCGCGCGGCCCGAAGGCCCGAAACGTCAGGCTGCATCCAGCGAGTGGAAGCCCGCGGGCACGCTCGATTCCTTCTCCCAGGCACTTGACCCCGCGTCAGTCAGCTCAGCGTGAACAATGCGGACGATTAACGAATCAACGGAAGAGACGTAGCCGCGGAGTGTTCTAGTGCGCTTCGTGGAGCGGAAGTGATCCGGCCGGCGCAACGTGCAACAGTCTCCCCCCCGGCAATCGGCGATCCGATGAACCGGAACCTCTCGAACCCGCCGAGCCAGGCCACAAGTGTCTCGCTGAAGACCGCTCCTTCGACGGCACCGACTGCCAATCATGCGTTTACTCGGACGGGCCTAATCCCTCGAGCACTCTTCTTCGATAGATCGGCGTGCTCGGCTGGCCGGGGAAATGTTCGTTGGAGACGTTGCCACGAACAAGTATTGAACCGCGATGCGATGCCCGTGCAGAACGCGACGGGATAACTTTGAGGAGTGGCTGACCGGTTTCTTGGGATCGGGGACGAGGGGTTGGAGTTAATTTTTTCGTGGACTGGACGATCCGTTGATCTGATAGTTAAGGGTGAAACGCTTTCGTTTTTCTTGGGTAGATTTAATACGCCTTTTTATTATGTACGTTTGTTTGTTTACATATTCAGTCTTTTGCACTTTGTGTATGGGACGTGTGCGATGTACGGGTACATTGAGGTGAAATTAATTTATCTGATGTATCTATTGAAACAATGTTGGACATGTTTTTAGCAGTTAACAGTGCTATGTTGTGCTTCTTGCCTATAAAGGGTAACAATTTCCACCGTAATGGTATCAATAGCATCGAAGCCGGGCTCGTTCCCATTGCCATCCGCACCAGGAACGAATAATAGTTAGCCGGTCGAGTTACACGTGGCTTCGTACAGTACACGGAACGTATTAACCAATGTTATTGAATCGTGCTCGCATTCAATAAGTGCGACGAAGCCTGTCGTGTCATGATATCCATACTTCCGGTACACGATTGCCCCTTCGATACCACCGAATACACCTGACCAGACGTCATCCTCGCAACGCATCAGAAGTTCATAATATTTTAATAATAAAAACAGCCTCGTTAAAGGCACCAGCTGCCGCAATTGTCATGGTAATAGGATTCGATATGCATCGATGCCACCGCGATTTTGCCTGCCCCTCCCGTCTGCTATAGAAATTGTCATTGACTTCCTTTGGCCACCTGTAATTAACTTCATCTGTTACTGCCTGTTACTGTACTTGCATCGTAGATTTTTTAAGTAATTAAGCTTTTCGACGGATATGGTTTTGAATTACTCATTCGAAACGTATATCGCATATCATATTATATAAATTAATAGAAGATTTTTTGATCGTTGATTTCTCCGCTTGAAAAATTAATTTTATCGCATCGATATTATTACGTATCAACCTGTGCCGATTAAACATTTTTTCTTCGACGCAGGCGAGTACCGTAAGTTCATAGAGATCTCGCCAGTTTCTTTCAACGCTGATAAACGATCAACGAAATGATAGTTCACCGAGGAATGAGAGCAGTGCGATGTCTGTAATTAGCAGGAGTCATCCGTAGCCTATACCTGAAGGAATCGTTCTTCTTCAAGGACGTCGAACAACGGATATCCGCTCGGTCATCATCGATTCGTCAGCGAGGCTCTCATTCACCTGGTCGGATGCTACTTTTTCTTCGCCACCGGCGCTGGCGCGTTGTTCTGAAAACTGATTAGACGCGGTCCGCTTTTTACTGATTCCTTTGGAGTTCAACAATTTACCGCCCTGCGACTTCATCTGATTACGGGCGAAAGGCGAGGTGTCTTTAACAGGTTTTCACTTTTCTTTTTGCAGTTTGTTTATCTGGCGGGGAAGGTTACGTTTTTGTTTTATCACCCATCGTTCATCGCGTTCGTTTCCACGAAGGAAAGGGTTTCCTCTTCGCGGCCTGTATAATTTCGAGTCGCCGTTTAAAAACATCGAACGGCGAACACCATAACTTTGCAATTCATATTATTTGTAATAAAGATTTGACATTTCACTTGCAGGCCGCGAACACGATTTATGTATTTTGCGTTACGCTCGAAGCTCGTCCCGGGCGCTGTCATTCGCAATCAAGTCAATTGGAAAAAGAAGTCGGCTAAGATCGCTCCTTATCCAATGGAAACAACGGAAGACCGATAAGAAACAGCCCCTAATTGATCACGAGAGAAACTTTACAAATGACGGACTAATATTAGCTAAGAACGTGTTCGAATATATCATTACGGCCGAAACCGACACTTCGAAATGTTCGTTGGATAGATAAATTTGTCTGATATAGACGGCGAAAATAAAAATAAATTCGGGAACAATGCTGCCTCATAGTTTTACGAGAATCGGTCGATGTCATAAAATTATCGTTACATTAAATCTGTCCCGCGGGAATATCTATCCTATAAGATAGATTTATTGCTCTCAATTTTTGTTACCCAACAGGTTAGGGATATTTCTATTTAATTTAGGGCTGGCCACCTACAAAAATATCATAGAACCGTGAGACACAGCCATAATAAATATTCACGCGAAATACGCATAACTCCGGAGCGATCCGGACGTTATTTTTAGGTTTCGTATAATTAAATTGCTGCGAGCTCCGAACGGTTGAACAATCGTAACAACTGCAACGAATATCGAGGAATATTCATTTACCTAATTATATAAATATCTCTGAAATTCATTCATTCTTTCTTCCCTTCTATCCTGTTACACGCATCTAATAATAATTGTAACAACGATACTCGATCCCCCACGATTTCAACGATCCCTCCCCCACAAATCTCTCAATCTGTCCACCGTAAAAACTATCCCTTCGAACAAACATATTCAGGCATGTGCATACACATTTTCACATATATTTATATCTACATCGACCAACCGCGAGGAAACGGGATGAAAAAGGGATACCGGTGCGAGTGTTGCAAAAAGCACCGTTCACCACCCGAAGCGGACAGATCACGTTTCCGCTAATAACTCGAATGCGAAGCTGATCAGGTCAACCGTTCCACCTCCGTGGCACGACGAAGAACACGGGGACCGCGTGTTTTCAGCTTCCCTGCTATCGATACATCTCCCATTTGTCACGTCAAATTACATTCGTCGGTCGGTCGATTTATGAGATACACACGCCGGACACGTCGTCGAAACGGATGTTCACGATTCAACGCCGATCCCGTCGTTAAACACGAAGAAGAGCCCGCGGTACCTGGCCATCACGGACGTGGATTTGTCGGAACTATCCCTGTGGCCCTGACGAACAGATCTTCCGGATTTGCCTATCAAAGCCTGCCGGACGTTTCCGTCCAAACTCATCTTCGTTTCATTCTTAACGAATTCCACGAATAATCGCAGGTGGGGATCTATGCGTTTTTCTTATTGATCTGAAAGTATAGAGAAATGGAAGTTTCGTTAATTTGTGACGTCTGTTGTCGTTCAGTTTCTTTCGTGTTGCATTTATGTACATTTGGAAAAATTATGTGAGAAAAACTTGTTATTTAAAGTTGACTTAAACGCACCTTAAAGGCGTCTTCTGTCTGTTACATGCAAAGATTAGCTATATTGTTGGTGTGTTTTTGTAGTAGAAATTAAGTTATTTTTAACGAAGAACATAAAAAAACTACTTAATTCGTAAATATTGAACGAAACTTTGTTTCGATGATGAATTCAGGTTCGCCTATGGCCACGCGAAGTGGCCATAGGTATAGAGACTCCGGGGACGAAGAATGGAATGTTAAATGCACCGTGACTTCTCGAGGAGAGTGGAAAATGAGATTTGGACATCGATGTGTGAACGACGATCTCATTTCTGGGTGTACAATCCAAGTTGAGAGCTGGTTCCCCGACTGAATATAGCGCTCGTTTTCTTTCAAATTCGGTCAATTCTATTCCCGATATGAAAGGCGTACCAAAGTGTTTCAATTTCAAGTGAAATTGCTTGCGTTTTCTATGAAACGATCCGCTGCAGGTAATAATACGTGTACTGTATAATATTCAAGAAATATAAATAAGAAGCAACCTATCCACCGACTGAAGACAATAATTATAATTACCATCTTCGCCAACAAAGTCAAAGTTAAAGCTGTTTCGTTTCGTTGTGAATATTTCAGTGTTGCTCGTATAATCGAATTGTCAATAGTTCGGAGTGTCGATACTTAAAATAATGGCCGTATCACTCCATCGATAAGTTTGAAAATATCCGAGAGGGAAGATAATTTTATTTAACAAAATCACGCGATGGCATTACTCATTAGGTAAATTATTACTTGCACACATTTCTCGTCAGTTCGCTGTTGCTATCGCCGAGAACGTTAACGATTTAAAGGGTGGTATACCTAAATATTTGGTTAAATAAAAAATGGAGTAATTTATTTATTTGCGGCCCTCACCGACAGGACGCAATAAATATCTTCGCGATTCACTGCAAATAAATAATTAACATGCCTCTCCATTCGCTCGATTCAAACATACGTTTCGCTAACACGTACTCGTAAAACCCATTTTCCACACAAGTTAATTACGAGCAGAAGTTTCTACACGTTTCTCCCACGTTTGGACGATGAATCGTGCGAAACGCAGGATGTTGCGAGTTCTCATCGATTCGGGGAACAGTTGAAGAAAGAAGAGAAAAGTGGATGGAAGAAATGCTTTCAGGGGAAATAACTCAGGGCCAGCCGACAACGTAATCGATACGTTTCGATGGTTTTTGCAAGATTCCAAGTTTTTGAAGAGTTCGAAATATAACTGACAAGTCGCCGTGCAATCTGAACCAGCGAAAATTCGATTCTAGTTTTACACTGCACTGCAGCCCTTACAAAATTGAAAGCCTCACGGACGAAACATTGCGATTGCCGTTTTCAGATCGTTATGCAAAACGGTATCCATGATTTTTCCCTACTTCACAAAAGAAGAGTAAATCTTGAGCAATTAAAAGATTATTCGAATTTCCAGCGACAGCACTGCATGCGATTGGCCACGTTGATTTACACTTTCGTTTCCCCCAACAAGAAACGAAGCACTTCTCGAAAATTAATATAATCCATACACGCGTTCACGGTTTCCAATAAAACAATATTCGAAAGTCCGCTTTATCCTTCCGTTTGCCATTGAAAAACGATGCGACAGAAAAGAGCCGCCCTATTCAAATTCATTTACGCCAACGCGTGCACCGATTACGAAGCAGCCCGGCCACACGGATGCACAGTGAACCACGTGCACCCTTTGCTCGACAAGCAGCTGAAGCATCTTCATTTGCCGGTATCGAACGCGAAGGAGCCAAGCGGGGCTAACGATCCGTGTAAATAAACGCGAAAATTCCCTGTTCGCCACCTCGGGAGACGTCGCCGACCGAAATTAATCCCCGGCTTTCCTCCAGCTTGTCGAATGAAGGGCAAAAGCGACCGGGGGCCCCATCAATAATGGCCGGCCGGTTAATTTGCATCGCTGGATGGCTGCTCGTGTACGCTATGGAACAAAGCTATAATTATTAGTGTGCGTCGTCTCCGCACTTACCGTGGTCATTTATTAAGGGGCACGCCCGACGTCCCGCGTCGCCGACGCTCCTCGAGTCACCGCGACACCTATGACATACACCTCTCGCGGCCTCTCGCCCGAGATTATGAACTGCCGGCGAAGATGAAATTCCTTTGTTCTAATCCGCGTCCGCTGCCGGTTAATTTGTCTGGCGCAGGTGAGTATATATAGACCGGGCTTGGGGCGAGAGCGAGTTCACCGTTTGACCAGCATCGGGGATAATAGTTTCGCCGATTGTTTTCATTGACGAGTGCGCGCGTTGCATTTGCGACAAATGCGCTGGTCGCTTGAAGCAGCCGTTTAAAAACCGTGCAATCGGGATTACGCGTGACCCCGTAACAGACGTGCGACGATTCTTAAGAAATGTTTGCGCCGCGCTGAAAATTCGCGCGAGTCGACTTTGCGACTGCGAATGCAAGGGGCGTATAGTGAATTAAAAATCGTTTGCATTAGACACCGTTATGGTCGAGTTTAAAGTTGAGAATTTGTTTTGCACCGAGGTACAGCACAGTTCAGACTGAAATGAAACTTCTGCGATTCGGATGTTCGGAGAGACCTCGCGATTCGCGAAAGTTCTGAATAACGCTATGTAAATCTTGTATATGCTAATGCTGATGGTATCGCGATAAGGATAGTGTGGCTCGTTCCTGATCACAGTACGTTGATATTGTAATACGTAATTATAGTTTCACAAGCCTTTGTTGGACCAGAGTGCGTAACTAATTACGAGTGACCTCACTATTAGAAAACGCGTTAGCTCAAGTTTGCTGAACAAGGGAACGTGGAAATTAATGAACGAAACGTGCAAATTGGCCAGACGATTCCGGTTTGAAAATATTTTCAGTTGAAATCAGAATTATGCGGCATATACATATGCATACATACGTGCACATATGAATCACACGTTCATTCTTCCGCTCTATTTTAACGCGTAGCCGGGCATAATGAACAGCAGCCAAACGCTCATGTGAGGCTGTGCATCAATTATAGTGAATGATTGATAGGCCACAACTGCAGATATACATTACACGAAATACCAAGCAAGGATTCCATTTACGTGATAAAAGTTACGAAAACCAGATGGAAACGGTCCTGCGCCTAATTAATACTCCCAGAATATTGTCAAGCTCTGTCATATTTGAAAATGTTCGTTCTCTGCCCCTCTGTTCAGGACGCTAATCCTTATCTCGAACCCTCGACAGTCTTTTAATTGCAACTGTTTCCTTTGCGCATAGAAGAAAAAATGGCTCGAGGAATTAATTATTATTGCGTGCACCGATAAGATATTCTCGTTACTGATATTAAGCGGTGAATTAACTATGTCGATAAAAATGAAAACGTTTCATTCATATTTATTTAAATGATCAACTGTGACCCGCGTCACGATTCGAAGAAATCACGGGACAAGGAACTAAGATATTTACCTGATTAAACTTCCTACAAACTTATCACTGAGTGCTATCATACTTATAAATTTTATACTTTGACTTACAGATAGAACGTGTAATGAAAATATCGAGTGTAATTCGCAATTTGCAGTAAGCGTGCAACAATTGAATTAATTCTTCGATTTCCAAACAATTATTTCGTTCTGCAAATTTTATCACGAAAAGGTGAATTACTCAAGGTATCTACCAACTGCCATCTCTCGGTGAGGGAACGGACTGTCTGCGCGTTTTTATGCGTTTCCCGTAAAAAGGCGGGTTTCGCTGAATTCCAATCTCCTTCGTATTTTGGCTGCATCGATTCCAAATTTCTCAGCGGTCTTCTAAAATTACCCATACACAATACAACGCATGCGTCTTTACAGATACTCGTCAACCCTTTCACCTGTCCGAACTGTTCGAAACAACATTCTGCTTCGAACGGCGTGCATTCTATCCGGGAATTTGGCAAAACGAAGGTACGTCCTTTTTTCAGAAACGTGCGAAACATATCTAAACGCGACGAACTGCGCAAAACGAATAAATAAGAATTATAATAAATACCGATGAGGCGAAATCGATTTTAAAATTGCATCAATTTAAACCAGCTCGCTAATTGATGTATTGCCAGCTACCTACCATTTCATTCCAAAGTGCTTTCAAGCAACCTCGAATGAAAACCGATCTTACGACTTTCCTGTTACTCCATTGAAACAGTACAGCGTTTCAACATCGAATGCGGCACGTAGGAGACTAGCAGACAATTTCAACAATATTTTCGCCGCTCTATAAATGAGCGCACCGAGGCAAAGTTCAAAGCGAGATTCCCCGACGACAGGGGTAACGACTGACCAGCAATCTTCTAAAGAGTAGTCTTCCTGGAGTCCTTTTCCGTACTGTCCCGGAACAGGGTCCCTGGAGGTGGCCCGAGGACCGTAGGTAGACCAGATTTATGTGCAAAACTCCGAGACGTCCTCCTCGCCGGGGCTGACAGGGACGCAAGAAACGATCCCCGAGGAGTCTAGGATAAACTTGCTTCTAACGATCGGCGGATCTGCATGGACGACGAGCTGAAAATTTCCTGCTTGAAATTTTGACGATTCCCGAAGAGACCGAGAAAGCTTGGAAACTTGGAATATCTTGATATTCATGAAATTTATGATAAATGAATAACATGTATGACGGCGAGAGATAATGACAAAATAAGTGTGAGGAGCAGTGCTAGGTAAAAAAAATTTTTAATTGAAATAAGAGTCGGTGTTATATACACAGATGTTATCTGCTGGGTGATTAATGTTTGTACATGCCAGTATACTATACCAGTATTTATTTTATTATAGGTATTTTATGTAGGGATCTTTGGACACGCGGCGGATTATAGTATCGGCAAAGTCAATTTGAGGTGGGCTATCCTCTAATTGTAGGATGAGCAAACAAGAATGTTTGACCTAAAATTCCGCGCATTCCAGCTGTCTTCGGAATATACATAAGTAGTTAATCTCGGTATAATGCAGTACGGATAAAGCCATATAATATTGGCTTCATTTAGTACAAAAATTGTCTGATCGTGCGGTTCAATTTTTTATTTTAAACACGAAGCTTCTTTTAACGAGATTGGTTGATCCGCGGAAATCTGAAAAATCTTTGCGAGCATATCAACGAGAAGAAAATCGACGAATATTATATATTGTATGTATAAGTATGTGTATTTCCATCGCTGTTAAAAAAAAAAATTCTTATTCATCATTGCGAAAGAATCTGTCATCCAGGAATGGTTTCGTCGCAGCTGAGTTTGGCGATTTTGCGTTTTCAAAACATTAAATATTCCACGCAACAGTGTTACATTCAGTGATATTCAACTCGTATAGCCACTCTGGATGCGGCTTCAGTTTTGTTCCAAACCTTTCTGCTTCCATTTACATGACTTTCTCTCTTTATGCCTCTTATTGTTAGATGATATCGCTGCTGCTTTTCTTGCCTCTGAATACACGACTGGAACACACACGCTCGCAGGGCCCGTCTTAAATATTAAAAACCTAAAAGTGGGAACTTTGTAACTACGCCCATTGAAAGCCATTTGATATTCTATCGGGTCGCTACCATCGGTCTTAAGAAGTTCTCGTTACAAATTCTTCCGTGTCTTCATTTTATCAAACCGAATTCAGCTTCGCTCGGAGTTTTTCAAAGATTTCAAAGATCGAATAATTACGTTTGCCGGTATAATTGCGTTTTTCTCTTACCGTTTTTATTCTTGCTGATCGTGACTTTTGTTTGAACAATGTTCCGTAGAAATTTCGCAAAATTGATAATGGCTTTGTATTCTCTTATATCAATTTTGATTTTTATATTATTACTGTTGCGGTGTGTCGTAACTGTAATTCATCTAAACACCTACGTTATTTTATATCATTTTATGAAACTTTGCCGCGAAGTGCTGTATGTTATTTCACTCGAATTTATGATATTTAATTATATTTAATCCAGGTTCGTGTTTCACGGCTGCAAGTATATTACAAATACCTCCAGTTGCTGCGCCTCGTTGCAAAATCGTAATCATGGTTTTTTCGTAGTTTCGTATTTCCAGCGTTAAACTCGATATTAATTTCAGTGCATCTAGTATTTCGCTGTAATCGCGTAATATTGCTGTAACATTATCCTCCATATACATTATACTTGACATCGCAATCATAATTCCGATTTCGCATATCGTATTTCTAATCTTCCTGGTTTTGTTTCCAAGTTTACCATTCATAGTACTAAAAGATTAATAATAGTACGACGGGTTTACAATTTAAAATATTGAGGACGCTCTTTCCAAAACTAAACTAAACAAAATAATATCCGCACAAAAAAAGCACTGCTCCCTAAAAACTTCGAAAAAGTTATCTCCAGAGCTTCAATGAATTCTCCACAAGTTATTTGTAAAATTACAATCAAAATTCTTTAAGACAACTACCGTTTCAAAACAATCACTTTATATTTCCATCGATAATTTTTGCTTGTTCTTGACAAGATACCGTAAAACCACTCCGAATCTCCATTCGTTTGACACTAATACGTCAATTCACCCTTTGTTGATAAAAAATGTATGCAAAATATTTTAAGTAACCAAGCCGCCAACTTATTAACTACTTTGCTTGCCCGCACAGGGGTTAAATTGCAATCACAGTTGCGTCCCCAATTCGATACCGATTATCCGCGTAAGAATACCACGTCTGACGGTTCTACTTAAAACGAAGACCGCACGGTCTCGTGCCAAATCTCACATATGCTGTCCCGACACGCGAATTATTACATTACCTGCTAGACGAACATTTCTCTCTTCCGCGTCTCTTTAGCTCTTTACGCACAGAACCGAACAGCGAGGAAACGTTCTCCGTCGACGACGATCTATACCGTCTTATAATATTCGTTCACAGCACTCGACAGTTTAACATCGTTTTACTAACCGATACCTTGAAATTCGTCCAACAACGTCACCCTAACATACCGCATACAATACGCATCAACTTTTAAACCCACCTTCAAACGCTAAGTCTCAACAAAATATCCTGCAGACGGCGTTCACACGAATACATGCATACACGCCTACGTAGAACCGATTATTGTACACGCCGACCGTTCAGAAACAGTGCTCGAAGGGTTAAGGCGCGTCGAACGTGACAATTCGAGTGCAGTCGAAGGCATAGATCGCAACGAGAGCCACGGCTGGTCGTTTTCCAGGCCAGAATACGCGACGTCTGACTGCCCCGGCCACTTGGCGATTCCGTACGCGGATCTTAGACGCGTGACCTGGACGGTTCCCACGCAGGACACGGAACACCGTCGCAACCGCCTGACGTGTCACATACATACGTGATCATGTTCTAATGCATCGCGCGCCCCACGGAAATCACAATTAGGCGACTAGACGAGCGACTGACCAGCGGCGCAGGGCGCTCGCGGTTCGTTCTGTCTCCCGTGGATACGCTGGGCCCGACGATGCCCGAAAACGTCAACGGACGGTGGACGAGGGGCCGCAAAGTGAACGGACGAACGCGGTGGCACGGTGGAAATTGAAATGGTCCTGCTGACGCGTTAGGCGAACGCGATTGGATTTCATAAAGGGAGAGAAACGTTGAAAGTGGAAAGGTTCCTCGGTCGCGGAGGCGACACTTTTGTCGATCCCTGTTGCGTCCCCGATGAAACGGCACTCGTGGCGTATGGATCGTCGATTTTTGGTTCTAGGCGTTTCGATGATCGCGATGGGTCGAGGGAAAGGGTGTCGATGTTATTATCTTGCGATTGGTGTATCGTCGGATGTTTGAGCCCGAGCGCTGCTAGTATGATATCAAGTATAGCTTGATTAATTAGATAGATTTTCGGTTCGGTCATTTTGGGAAAATGTGGAAGAATGGTGTTTCACCGATTTATATCTTTCCGTGTTCCGAGAAGTCAATGTTACATCGGGCGAGATTTCACGCCTTCGATATTGACCGCAGGCTGCGATCGCATGGCTGGAATAAATTGCGTTTTAGAGATCGGCAAATGAGATGTAACTAGTGCCAATTGGAGTTAACTGGAAATTCAAGGTACCGGAGAAATGTAAACTTGACTTTCTTTCGTCAAGAGACTCTTGCAGAGTTCCATCTAACAAGAAAGGCAAACGCAGAAAAGAGAAGACCGAAAGATCCTGTTCTCGTTAATTCTTTGAATTCGCATCTTATCGGAAATAAACGAAATTCGCCATAACTCTGAAATATGTGCAAGTACGTTTGTGTGTCTCGGTTGAAAGATTTTATGAATATCAGCGTAACGATTTGGATCCGTTTAATATTTTTTAATCGTTCCAGAACATCGAAACACGTTTGACTATTATTCGATTTTAATTATTCGTAGAAGAAGTTTAAGTGATTTTCAATGTATCTTATGGTATTCTAAATTATGTTTAAGATAGCTCGCCAATAACCTGTCACTGCGATTTGGTCGAAAAAAGTATCGCGCAGCGCTGGTTTGTTACTCATTCCTGCGTCATTCATTTTTTCTCAAGCTTTTCCTCCTTCCTTCTGCTGTGCCCCAATGTGCATGGGATACAACGGAATGGCTAAAAATAAATGTACCAAGAATCGATACGGGAAAATTCAATTTAACGTTCAATTAGAATATCGTAGGCGATAGGTAAGCGAACGACGTTCAAAGTGCCATAAAACTTGCGTTCTATTAACAAAATATTCAAATTTTTGGCAAACGTCAAAAACACTTCCAAATACATATAATAATTTAATTCCCCCGTCGATTTTTACATCGATACATCGTTTAGAAAAATGATTCAAGAACGATTTGAATTAATTACGTTTTCTCTACATTGCGACAGAACTGTTTCTTACTTTCTTCTGCTGTTTTTTTCCGTAAGGACTACATACCGATTTAAATTTTCGGTCACTTCGGATAGATAAAAATGTATGTTTTGCCACATGAATGACAGGAATACTGATTTTCGATAAGAAATACGAGGCGAGCGTCGTTCAGATATGGCCGGGGCACATTTCGAACTGACGTTTTCGATTTTCGACTCATTCAAAGTCGTGGCGACGCTCAGATATCAAGAAACTGCCAGGTGAATGAATAAAACAAAGAAATAACAGTATCCACCGGGCCCGTCTGAGATATTTGTCGTTTCACGATCGGCAAAAATAAGTCGCACCACCATCACTGATGCATCATCATTCTTCAATGGCATATCGAAATCGCTGGCGAATAACAGTCCTGTTCAACGTACGTGCACTGGTTAAGTAGACGAATATCACTTTTAAGGGATGCTTCTATTCATGGTTAATGCGTGCAAAATCGAATGGATTTCATAAATTCCGAGTAACATAATCTACTTGCTCTCTATCACGAACAGAAAGGTTCTTTATATTTTGCGAAATAAACTTTCGAACATTTCGTGGTTCAATTGAAATCATACTACGCGAACGGTTAAGGTTGTAAGTTGAATACATTTTCTGTTCGTCTTCGAGGAATTTCTGCCTTGAAATTAATTCCGTGATAAACATCGATCTGTATCGATGGTTTCAATGGCCGTAAATACTTTGCTTTTGAATTACAAATTTAGGCCCGTACGGTCGCACGCAAAAGTATTTCACTGTTTCAACTTCTTCGAGAAGACCACCGTTCTTGAGCCATTCCTTAATACGTCACGATGAAGGTGTCCCTCGTTGTTTAACCGAGACCTTCCGCGACGAACATTTCTTACAAAAAGTTAAAAAAGAAAATTAAATAAAGCGCAACAAAAATTCAATATAAAATAAACAGTGAACCTGAAGCAACTTAACCACGGGATACCAATTTAAATAACTGATAACATAATTCCATGTACGCAACACCAGCCGAAATTTCATCACGTCAAATGTATCCTTCTCCCAGCGCCATGACATTTCGAAACTCGGCCGACACACGAGCGCTATGTTAAAATAAAATTATTCCATGAATGAGAATCCGTTCGCACCAGTGACCAAAGTAAACACCGAGCGGTATGAAAATTTTCATTCTGCGATCGTTTAAACAAAAGATCGGCCCGATAGAGCCCCGGCAGCGGCGTACACAGGGTTCAGTTGAACGGCTGAACCGCTCGCGGCGAAGCTATATTTAAAGTCATTCAGTTGCCGCGATCGTCTGCGCGTCCGAGGAAAGAAATTCGCCGCATTCATTCAGTACCGATACGTAAGGACAGTTCGAACGGATCGGAACACGTGAATCATATTCATATCTGACGCGAATAATAATGGAATCGGTGGATCGCGAGTATTGTTATGCGACGACATGACGGGCCCCATGGCATTCCGTCATGCTCGCGTTTCCCAGATCGAAATAATGCTATGCGGACATTATAATCGTAAATATGGGTACCGCGGTGCCCCGTTAGGAATCCGTCCGGCACCCACCTATTTCAAAAGAGAATCATAATTTATTATTACGCCGGGCCGCGAGCGGAATAACAAACGCACGGGGGCAGAACTCTTCCGAGAACCAGGTCGAGTTTCGATCGATCTTTGAATACTTACGCGCGCCTCGATCCAACATCCCCACGTTTTCCATTATTTTCTCCTGTTCTCCTCTTATTTACGGTCCTGCCGGCGATCGTAGAAATTTTGTATGTCGCGTCGCGATGCCGGCTTTAACGAGCGGCGCGCCACTCGAATCGAAAACCGGCACGCTTTTGCCGTTCGCGAAACTCGCCGGCGCTGTCTTGTAACGCCCGTCGAGAAACGACAATATCGTTATTGGATATCGTTGTGATCAAGAAATAATAGATGACCCGTGTATAATACGGGCCGTCCAAAGGGGTCGAGGTTAAACTTACACCATAACGCGAGCATCCACGCCAGAAAATGGAAATGCTCGTTCGGTAAAAGCGGTTCCAGTACGCTCCCGAAACTGGCCTACCGGTTTTCTATTATAATTTCACGAGCAGACTGTTTCACGCGTCGTCGAAAAGCAGAATCTGTTGCAACGGGTCGGTTTAGTGCTCGCCGAACGGTTTCTAAAAATTCGTTCGCGAACAATCGACCTGTTTGACAATTCTCGCCGATTAATAATCATCGGCGGATCGATCGAATTTTTTTTTTTTTTCCCAAGCAACGCGCATTCCACTCGCCTATTCCGTGCGCGGAGCTTATTGTAGTTATAGAGGCGTCCGATAAATCGAAGAAAGCAGCCTCGGAATACCAATGCAAGCGATGGCCTCCAGTGAACGTGGCGCGACATTGAAAGGAATGTAAATGCGTTATGAACGCCGGCCCAGTTCCACACTGGTGTCACAGATCGTCTTTGGCTTACAGATTGCCCCGTAAACGGGTCCTGCCACGAAAACGCACGTACCGAGCGATGGGCGCCGTACGTGACACGCAGAACACCGGAATTTCGTCGCGAAAGACCATTTTGGGCACGCCGGGCAAACGAGATTCTGTTGTCCGGCGAGCAGCGATGGGCATTCGCTTCAACGAATATCTCCAAGCAATTGGATCTTACGCGGATTTACTATTTCGTAAACGAAATACGAAGGAAGTACGAAGGATTTTATGGTGAATTCGTAGGTGCAAGAGATTTTTTTGTTGGTAAAGCGTAAGCGAAAGACGTCACCATATTTTAAATCGACAATTTAAGAACGATTCTGATGCACATGGAATTTATTTGGTTTAATGTTTCCCAAAGTTTTTGCGTATTGGCCAGATATATTTTGTGACACGGTTTCTATACCTGTCAACGTAATTAGTTCGCAACAGATCACGTTTATCGATTTAACTGGGTGAAACTGCGTAAAAACGTTGAGATCCATCGTTTCAAACGGACGCAATCAAAAGCAGTCGAAAGATTTCATCGCACGAGCAAGGGAACACGAAAGATTTCAAGCCCATCGCTACTGATATCAGCGTCCGCATTCGAGCCACGTAGGATCTTTTTGAATATCGCACGCGATGTGCTGCTTGACACGAAGGATTTTTGCAAATACGGAATTCCTGAGTATCTCTGTTCTGACACGTAAACGTTCCCCCCACCCTGGTCACCGAATTTTAATACGGAGACGTCTCGCGACAGTAAAAGCTTTGCATTTCTACAATGTATAATTCATTATTTATTCCGTGCCTCGTCTGCCGTTCTTGAATGAATGCGCTGATAAATAAGTATTGTGCTTCAACTTATTTCCATGAACATTCTTGCGGCCGGTGTTTATTTCAATCGGGCAATTCTCCTCCTTCCATTGCCGATAAAAATCGAATACAAACGTACAAGTTGCTCGTCGCAACTTATCTACTTTCCACTGCCGTTCGCGTTCAACAGAGTGCACTTATCGCAGTGCAACATTTTTTTACACCAACCTCACAGTTTCCAAATTCTCAAAACAAAACCAATCCCCGTAAAGAGAAAATACAACTTGAAATCAATGTACCAATCAACGATCGTTCGCTCATGACCCCCCCCCCCCTCCCCCCCATAAGTGAAGAGAAGAACCAAAAAAAAGCTATCTACCACTCAGTGCCCCCACGAACACAATAATCCCACACGCAAACCGTTCGCGCAACACGGCCGAACCAGCTCGTCGTTCGTAAAGAAAACTTGTCCGCGGGCTTTCCTGCCGGTTCAAATTTATTTTCCATCCGCGGCGAGCTTCGCGGGGTTTCCTGAACGTCTGTCGCCGAACGCATTCAAGAATCGACGTTTCGTTAAAGGCAGCCGGACCACCATGATCGGAGGGACGAGCATCACGGTGTCAATTAATGAGCGAGGCGGGGGGAGACGGTTACGTGGAACGGGGACCGCGGACCGGCAAAAGGCCGAGCTCCTCTGGTTTTGTCGCTCGGTTCCTGGTAGGCAGCCATAATAAATACATAATATACACATAAAGGCGAGCCGGCGCGATCGAAATGATCAAGAGAAATCCTCGTTCGCCCCGGCGGCTCACCGTGGGTGGCTCCGGCTACCGATCGCCGTGCACAAATGAAAATCTCCACGCTTTCTGGCGTGCTTGAGCGATTGCACCGACCGTTTTGGCCACCTAATCGTCAACGACGCTTCTTTCGCCCTGCTCCTTATACGATCGCCGTCGGTTTCGCGGCCGGCTTTATTGGAAATACACTTTTACGTGAGGCGGACGCTGCAACGGCGTCGGACGTTTTCGAGACGGGGCGAAGATCGCGAACGGTTCACGAGTTCTGAATTCATTGACGAGTCGTTGTATCGTTGCTATTCATCCTGGAGAGGAATACACTGGACCCGAGTAATAACTCGACGAGCAGAACTGGAAAGGTACGCGAATCTATGTTGCCAGCAATTGAGAACAATTCACGGGCGATTTTATAATTCGGTATGCTCGGCTCGTTTGAAACTCGGGCGACTTTCTACGGGGAAAAGAAATCTGCGCAAGAAGCAATAACGATTAATTATCGCGGGTCCTCCGCGAGGATTATTCGAAGTTATTTACATCCGACGCATCGCCAGCTGACAGTATCTCGCCGTGACTGTTGCAACGATTCATCGTCAGTCGAAGTACGAATGTCGTCAGCGTTTTTGCCATCCCTAATTTCGGGAGGGTTGCGCTCATTTTATTGCGATTCCTGCGATCCGTTCAGTTCCCGCTTTGGATTTGACGGCGGTTTCTTTCTGCAATGTCCCCGATTCTGATGATCGCGCGCGTGAGAATTGTTCGAAACAGCCGGTGGGCATCGTCGTTCGTGAAAAGAAAAAGAAAAAAAAGAAAACGCAGGGTCAGTGGGGTTAGGTGCAGCAAGGAAGGACAGCTTCATCTTCGAGGTGGTCCAATGGACGAATAAAAAGCAACGGCCCACGCGTAATCGTTCAGTGCCTGAGATTCGCTGGAAGCATAGGTACTCGACTCTGTGGAGAAACTACAGAGAAATACGAATACTAATTTTTGTGAGATGCGAGTCGTGCGTTAAGAGGATCGCGGCTATTCGAATAACTTTCAGACGCGACGGAGGAGTATTAGAAAATTTTTGCCAAGCCACCTGTAACGCCGCCAGGCGTACGTCTGTAGGGACACGACTTATTCTACTTGAAGCGCACGGCGAGTAACGAAGGTACACCCATGGTACGGTAATTCACTGTTTGCTACATTTGCAAATCGCAGAAATCATTGCGATTCGTCGAAACAAATTGGACGTGTGTTTGTTTAATACAATATAAATAATGTAAATATAAATAATTCAAGACTGATCTAAATTCAGTATTGTTTCCTTTCATTTCGAGTTTCCATCGTTATTATACATCGTGTTTCTGGTGATTAGCGACGACGCGGTCCTGTTTTCCTCGTTTCCATTTCGATTGTATGTTATGGTAGATGTTGATTTCCCTTAGATAGTTTAAGGTATTTTCTGCTTCATTTTTAATTCATATCTTTGGATGTGGTAGTCTACTGCATTCGAATGGTAGGTGGTTGGTAGATATAATTTGACGGTACACGGACGTTGCACGTTGATGGTTCTGCATATTTCAATAGACATTCACATTCGCAATCAAAAGTTTGCAGTGCCCTGTTCTGACAATAAGCCCAGTCATGATTATTCTGTCCTTCCCTTTCGTATTATTGGTTGGTCCTTCCAGGCAACGGTTCGATAGAAGTCTCCTCTGTATTTTTGCTTTTTCAGAGGCGCATCATATATTCCATGCTTGCTGTTCGATATGGTGTAATGCGACAACGAGGCCCGCCCGCGGATCACTTCAACATTATCCGTAACATCGAACAGATAAAGAAAAACGACTTCCTTCGCGCAACTGTAACAAACGTCGATAAATTATTGCAACAACCGTACGTCTAAACGCATTCAACCGTTCATCCGACCATCTGGATCTCCGTGCGAGCGCGGATGTACGCAAAAATGGTCCCCGTAGAAAATTCAATTAGAAGACCTTTGCAACCCGTTCCCCGTTCGCGATACAGCGCTTTTTACCGGCGACAAAGAAGACAAAGGTCAATCGGAACACGTTGCGTCGCCGTCCACGTGGGCATCTTGCGGGGAACGGGCCCGATGGAGAGGCCGCGTCAGGCAGTTAATGGGGATTCGAGTGTCGATGAGGCATCGACGACGATGGACGTCGACGTCGGTCAACGGAGGCCGGCCGGCCGGCCAGCCCCGTTGTTTTTACGCGACGTGCCAGTAATTTACAGTCGGTCATTCGGCCGTACATGGACGGTACGATCGGTGGCCCCGCTATACGTCAAATTATCCCATACATCATGGCTTTCTTCGCCGTGCCGTCGATTTATGTGCGCGCGCATAATATAAATTATTAAATAAGTCTACGCCGGCCGCGTGCATCCGCGTTCGTTATTTATCGACCGGCAAGAACGGATCCCTTCGGAACGATCGGCGATCCAACCGCCCGATAAGCGAACACCGAGCCACGGCGAGGATTAAAAGTGGCGTTTTGCGAGCGGTCGCTCGCCAGGGGAAAAAGTTGCCGCGATTCGTTTCGTGTTTGTTGGAAATTTGTTGCTTTCCGGCCGTGCTCCGTTTCTTCCGTCCCGCGGCCATGTTCAGTTGCATGTCGCGCGTACGGTACCGAGAGTGAACCGGCTGGCCGGATCGCCAGGCCGTACGAAAAACTCGTCTAATGGCTGATGCAGACGGAACGGCGGAAAGGTTTTATTAGGTCGTTGCATGCGAAATGAACGGTTCCCCGGGCGGGGTAAAGATGTCGATGTTCGACGATTCATTCTGCGAGCAAAATCGGGATCACGCCCGGATTCGAAACTCAGTGAAGCGACGGTGGATCTTGCCCTGTTGAGGGTTCGACAGTTCGACAGTGACAGCCTTCGCGTCGAGGAGGTTCACGAACGAGGACCTCGAACGATCCTCGCGGTGCGAATTTAAAACTCGAGCGCGCTGCGACGGAAGCTGCGCGTTTCAATCGATGCGCTCGAAACGCCTCGGAAAATGCGAACCTCGAGAATGATCAATAATAGTTCCGCCCCTCGCCCCGTACAAAACTATTGAACCTTGTCGCGACCAAGGGAATCGCGAAGGAAGACGTCGGGGAGAGGAAAGTTCATCGAGAATCTCGTTAACTCATAGCTCGGCGAGGAGTCTTCTGTCAGTCGGCCGCGGGTAATGGGATTACGCAGAGGGCGCTAAAAAAAATTTCGAAAGCGGAGCACGAACGCCGCGCGAGAATGGCGAAGGGAAGGAAGGAAAAAAGAAGGGAAAGAAAAGGAAAAAGAGCGAGCCGCGCGAGCTAACGTATTCGCCGCGAGTAGACACGGATCTCAGGTAACGATTTTAACAGCACCGCCAATAAGGCTGCGTCATTATTCACAATTTAAGCTAAACCCTCCGTTTCCGGTACGAAACGGGGGACGTCCGCCTCAGCCCCTCCTCCCCCCCCCACGAACGACTTTTAATTACCAAGCGTATCAGGCGACGGGACGGAGGGACAAGATTATTGATTGTTTCCCTGTTTATTGTATATTTTAAACTTGATTCGGAGTGCCAGAGGACGACGAGCGACCGGCAATAGCTGTCAAACGGTGCCTCGTTTTTAAATCCCTCTTGTAAAGTAAAATGAGACAAGCCTCCGTCTCGCCCTCCCTTCGGGGCTCCTCTTCCTGTTTCTTCGGGTCGTGGACTCATCCCCCCTTGTCGTTCTTTGTCTCTGATAATTCGCGTCAATGCGACGGAACGATAGCTGTTCCCAAGGATTCGTCGTATTCGCCCCGCTTTATTGGCTGAACGGCGATCCCGTTTCTCGATCATAGCCGATCGTGCTCCACCGTGGGCATTGATTCGAACGGGGAACATTTGATTGGCGTTCCATTGTTCCCAGAGCAACGCCGGTATCGCGGATACGTATTGGAACAACGCGGTCGTTATTTCGTGGTAGTTGTTTCACGGGAGAAACGTAATTGTGTCAAATGGACCGTCTCCCTCAACTGCGGACAGCGACGGTAAATTATTATTAATTTTTGCGAAAATACAGTCGCTCTTTTCGATTCGCGTTTACGTAAGAGGTGTTTCGCAGCTGTGGTTTCGTAGCGATTACAATTTTAGGAAACTTCGCGGTGCGTTGGATATTTTACACTAGGGCAATGGCACGTGCTTCGATAAGAAACATTACAGTGTATTCCGGTTAATTGCAACGCATTGGAGCCGAATCAATTTGTCCCGATTAACCGGCTGTCTCAGAAAAAGCGAATTTCAAACACAATTATAGTTATACCATAGTTGTCATAGCGTTTTCGTTCTTAGGTATCTGTTCCAAACGACCGACGTTAAAATCGAACGGAATCCACTGTATTTAATAAATACCATTATCGTACGACATATAGATTCTTGAGTTTAACAGGCAGTCCAACACGATGCGAAACAATTCGACAGATATTCGACATTTTCTTCTCCCCTTTCTCACAGCGCTCTTCTTTCCTCCGCTTAGCGCAAAAGTTGCACGGATCGTAGATACCGTGCTTCCGGTCCCGCAGTGATTCCTCATCCGTTGCGGCGCGCTAGTTCTTCCGGTCATTAAATAGGAGCCACCCTGTAATTTGCAGAGACATTATACAGGTTGATTAAAATAATAATGCCGGGTCGCCACAGTCGACGAGCGCCAGACCGGGTCCGAACGGATCGGCTTATGAATATTGATCCCCGTCCGGTGTTCGGTAATAAACATATCGTCCGGCATCGTTTTTACATTCGCATCACAATGGAGTCGAACAGCGTAATGTCGCCGACCGGCCGCGGATTATTGTAATCGAATTATTTCACGTCCGTTTCTTCTGTCTGTTCCGTTTTTTTCCCTTTTTTTTTTTGTTGTCTTTTTTTCCGCGGCACTTCTCTTTTTCAACCGCACGGACTGAATATTTATGATTCCCATAAGCCCACGGCTAATTGCGCTGCTTCGAACCGCGCGGTCACTCCGCCGACAATGCGAGAGATAATCTTTTTGTCGCGGAGTGACAGTCGCGAATCGCGTTGCTGCCTTTGTTGAATCGAACGTGCCCGTTTTGTTTCTTGTGAACGGACAGTTGGCGTTGTTTTGCGCCGTTTAAATGAACCGCTCGGTGTTTCGTTCGATTTTCCGAACGATTCGATGTTATTAGTTGAAAAAGTATGAAACGGGGGCGTCGCTGTTTTTATCGCGTGAGAAATTATTAACGCGGAGATCGTTACGCGGACATGTGTGTGAAATTTTAAGATACCTTCGATTGCTCGCCATAGGTACCGTAATTAGCATTTAAATGCGACGATCGTTACAAATTGAATATATTATGCCCAACACAAATTCGAATTACTGTAGCACAGTTTCTACGTAGTATCCCCGACGACGCAATTAGGCTTCTGTTTTCATCAGGATATTTCGTGCCGAGATATAAAGTGTCGGGGGGAGCAACGGTCTAACGTTAAATGAAGATAAAATAGGGAAAAATCGAGGATCGAAGAGCCGTGGATCCATGTAAAGATCGCAGGGGGCCGTCGAATAAGCGACGGCAGCCTCACTACTGTTGGGTAGCGGAACCCCCGCTGATATTCGGCCCCCCCATCGACACCTGACAACCTGCTGGCTGCTACCTACAAATTGCTTTGCATCTCGATCCCGGCTATGAGCCGTCTGATATGGATGTTACGGTGTCGACGAGAAGTTTGTTATTTAAAGGGGAGAGAAATTTTGACAAAATTGTCGAAGTTATGTTAAAGTCGCGACACGTCGAGTATGCCACTGATGGTGAATTAGTTCTGCCCATAATCAATTCGGAAGTTCGTGGTCTGTAGTCAAATTTGTTTTGCTTAATTGACGGAATACGATGCGTGTCGCGTTTATCTGAATTTCTACAAAATTTCTTAACGCTTTTGTTAAGGAAGCTTAAATTTTTCTTGCAAGTATATAATTTACCCTCTTCTGATTTGGACATTTAATTGGTTCGTATGATAGCAGACAATTGCTGTTCCAATTAATGTTTAACACCGTACGAATTAATAAACGGAACGGATAATTTGATTCTGTTGCAGAATGACGTATCAAAAAATTGTCCCGTAACATTTTATATTACGGCCGATAAAAGGGGGCAAAAATCGACAAAGAAGCACGAAAGGAATATCAAGAATGATGGATCAAGTATATAAATCCAAGAGCGAATACCACACGGTGGGCCCCACACTGTTAATTACTGGACCACACATCTCGCCACGTTGTCCTTTGAACGTGTAAATTCCAGGTATAACATTCTATGACGAATCGGTGCAAGAAAAGATCCCGTTCCCTCTTATCCCAGAACGACCGGCCGCCACTTCGTCCTAAACGAGCCGATGACGGATCAAATATTAAGCATATTCGAGGGACCAATTAGAAATCAAATTTTCAAGAGGCCCTTCGTTTCCGTCCCCTTTGTTCGTTACATTATATTCTATTTTACGAACCGTTCGCATATGCCAGAAGCCAACCATATATTTCTTCTTAGCGTTAAATTGAATTGAAAATTCTAGTAAATTTTAGTTAAAAAAAGCAAGGTATTAAACAGTAAAATAAATATCCGTTAGCACCTTCGATTCAGAGCATCCTGAATTTTTAAACAATATAATTGTATATCCCAGTACCTCAGAGACCTGAATCGAACTCAAACGAGAATTGGATGGTACTTTTTTAAATTCACGCAGACGTGGCTTGCAATTAAATATTCGTAAAAAATGGAATATCTTGTCAACAGAATTTGACTGTGACGTACTCCATCGATCGCCAAAAAACAAACTCGTGCAGTTCCAATATATATCCACGATCTTTCCTCCTTACTGCTTCCTCTCCCCTTTCTCCATCCAAACCGTGTACAAACGAATAAATCGATCAACCCCCGTCACTGTTCTCCACGACCGAATTCGCCGCGAAGAAAACAATCTGCGAGCCTTCCACTTAACTTCGAAACACCGGCGACGCGTTGCAAACGCTGGCCGGTCAAGACAGAAATCTGCACTGGATTAAAGTCCCGAAAGGGAGGCTTGCACACACCCTTCGGAACGGGGGGGGGGGGGTGGCTCAGAAGCGGGGCATAATAATCCCAGAGGGCCGGCTATGTAGCGCGACAATTTCCCGGTGCATTAAGGGGACTTACATATTTTATGGGGATTTTTGCATATAATTTTACGCCGCGTTAGAGCGACATTCAAATATGCCAGCTGGATAAACAGGGCGCGACTTTCCTCTCGGACGAAAGCGGGGACGGTGTCGTTCTGACCGAAAGACGAGACAGAGGCGACCAGGGAAGAAAAAAGGAACGCTGGCGGGAGGGGAAGGGAACGCACGGCATCACCCCCTGGGAGAAACGGGAGATAGAGCTTTATGGCGTCGCGAGGAAGGGGGTGTTTGCACAGCATGCGATACATGTGTCTATGCACCCCTCGGCCCAGGGGCGGCAGAAACGATTTGACGATTCACTTAAGAGCTACTCCGCTTCTTATCAGCGATCGACCCGCCGATAATCGCTGCACTTTCACGGCAATCTTTTTCTCCTCGGTATGCAATCATATCGAGATTCGACGGGCGAAGGGCGACGAGCGGAGCGCTGAAAAAGTAAGCGCGAGGCTTTCAGGCACTTCAATAATTCGGCTCGAGTAACTTTTACGGAGCGGGGACAGCGGATTATTGGAGGCCGTTGTTTGGGTAGCCTGCTGCACGTTGGCTTTCACGGGGGCGATGAGTGTCGTGGAATAATTTTGTTACGGCGTACGAACGTAACGGGGTAATTACGCGAATTTAGAAGATTATGTATAGTATAAAATGCTGTCTGCGCCGTGAATACATTCGCTTGATAATGAAATCCTTGCAAAAAGTAGCGCGAGTCTCGTCGGCTGGGCATCTCGACTTCGTAACGCAATTATTATTTTCCATTCGCCGCGAATCACTTTTCCGAAATCGGACGAAGAGAAACATATCCAGTTCCTTTTTAATCGACCTCCTCACAATAAACATGTCGCTTCTCGCAGTACCTCAAATTACAAAGTACAGCAAACAAGTCCAACGAACGAAGTAATAATCGATCAACCCTGTCCGCCGTTCCCTCTCTCTCTCTCTATCGATCTCCCAAAATCGCCAAATCCACTACGCAGGTCTCCATATCCGAAGAAAATTGCCGCGCGGGCTCGGCCGCAACGATCGAAACCTCGAAACCCCATTTCGAAAAGGGCGCCGCAACACGGCAAAGGTATTTCCCGAAAGAAACGGACGCGACACTTGACGCGCTTTAATTAAGTTGGCTGATTTCCGGATTCGATTCGACGTCGAAGCTGAACGCGAGAGGTGTAACGACGGGCTTGGACCAGGGGTTGCAGGGGTTGCAGGGTTGCCGGATCGCGTAATGAAATATGCGTGACGAGAGGTCCCATGAGTCCTCCACTCGCACCACCATTACTCAGTTCAGTTCAGCCCGATGCGGTTCCAGTTTCTGCTCCGGGAAGGGTGGCTGCGCGTTATATTATTCAATTATGTCATTCCAGTTATACGGGCGCGACGGAGGGACCGTTTCCGGGTGAGGAGAAACGTAGAGAGAGAGAGAAGGAGAGAGAGTGAGAGAGGGAGAGGGAAAGAGAGAAACGGATAGAGACAAAGGAACGATCTACCCCTTCGAGACAGACTGTCGGGGCCGAGGGGTAGCCATTATGAAATTGTAGTTAGTCGATTAATTTCAACCCCGCCGCGCGAATTATCATAAGATAATGGACACACTTTAATTCGTCGACACTAGCCGACGGGGGAGAACGGAGAGGGGCGAGTTCAGCCAAGTGTTTTATCGCTGATTACGCGCGGCGTACTCCCACCCTCGTCCGCCGAAGCGCTTTGGTTCCTTTAATCAGGAAATTAATCGTTAAAATTTTTAGCGGACGCCTCGGCGAGGAACTGTTTCAGCTGGTAATAATATGAAATGTGTAATCGTCTGAGAAAAGAAAGTTGCGCGACGGGCGACAAATCGTTGAAAGCATCGAAAATAAAATTTACACTCGCGTCCGAAAGAATGTGCAATACAAATCGAAGGAACTTTTTCGAATTCTCTTCAATTTTTGGCATTACCTAACAACTTCGCCGATACGAGGCGTCGCCATCGCGCAACCACCGAGCCCAGAAATCTGTGAAATTTCATGAAAATCGGCCAGAAGTGGAGCGCACCTAAGAGGACGTCTCTCGCCGCTGGAAAAATTCGTTTCACTTCGTCGTAAACGCTCGACACCGCTTCTATCTTCCTCAATTCTCAGCAACGGTGCAAAACCTTGCCTGCCCCTTCCCCCCTCTCGTTTAAAGTCCCTTTCAACCCTCCTACTTTGAACGGGACGCGTGGACCAACCCTTAGGTAGTCCCTGTCCGCGAAATTCCAGGCAGAGTCAAAAGAGGACCTCCTGTCCCCGGGGGAACGTCGGCGCCGTGCTCGGGACGCTGGTCCTTCGCTTTGATTTATGTCCTGGTAAGTGACGTCACTCGTGTGTATTCGTCGAAGCCAACCCCCCCTCGTGCCCCCCACCATCCATTCCTTGGTCCTGTGTGCACAAAGGATCCGGCGTCATATTATCCCGGGCGTAGCGTATATAAATGACCGAAATTGGGACTTATTGTGTTTGTCATCGGTGCCGGAAAACTCCCGTACTGATTTATCGTCTGTCCTTGCCTTTTCCGTTGCTCACACTTCGCACCCTTTCCCACACGCGATTCACCGACATTCGGACGAGAGACTGCAATCGTCGCGAGCCACGGTGCCGTTTAATCACCGGCGTCGAATTTCATTGTATCAACGTGTTCTTAATGTTCCGCGAAAGGGCGAGACGTTTGTTTAACGGGAATATCTTGCGGCAAATTCAATAATCGGATGTATCGTTATTGGTTCATAATTGAATTCTACTCAAGTCCGTAAAAATCCTCAATTATCCGTTGTCGGATCTGAGACTTATTCGTCCACTTCGTCTTCCGATCGACCGATCTAATCCTGCCGCGTGATCTCTATAAAAACATAATGACAAAAAGATGCAATCTCGGCTCGTCCGCAATAAAATCGGCCAGGATATTCGAGGAAACTAGAATCGTTCGTCCGCGGCTCCACGCCGTTCCATTACGCCGATACAGGTCGACGGTGTTCCCGAATTCGAGCAACAATAAGCGTTAACACACCGTCCAGGTTGCGCAAGTTGTCGCATTAGTTTCCCCGCGTCTCCGTCACATCTCGTCTAAAGCTCATCTACATATTTCTTTCCCCGTCCGGGCTTTATCGCAGTATGCTAATTCCCGGTGGAAAGATGCAGCCGCGTTAAAGCGATCGCGCGAATAAGATATACCGTGCAGATATCTCCGGTATAATCCGTGGTATTAGTAAGCGTCCCTGTGACACTAGCATATTCTGCTGGGCCACTCCATTTGCACCCGGACCCCTATCTCGACGTCCTTCCAGTTCAATATAATACCCAGTAATTCCCCAGGGGAAACGATTCTACGTGGATCCCGGGACGGAGAACTCCTTCCCCCCGGATCGGATTCAACCCCCGTAAAATAACGGGTCGGATACATTTTGACAATTCTATTACGATTATTTCGTCGTGACCGACAGCTGCTCCACGCTTGGCCCTATGCTGACAGGTACCCTCTCTCTATCTCCCTCTCTCTCTCTCTCTCTCTCTGTTTTATCGTGTAATCGAACGACGTGGGGCCGCGCGAATCGAGAAGCATGAAGTTCGGAAGGGCTCCATTGGGCACTTCGTTTTTGGACTTGGCGGAAATCTTACGGACAGGGGAACGACGATGAACTGGGGAACGATGAACTTTTCTCCTTTCGATGCGCAGGAGGGCGGTGCGGGAAATAGATAATTCGTTGTTGCGCTTGTTGCATTCAGACTTGTATTATTTATTTATCGTGTACGGAAATGCGTTGAGAATTATTATCAAGAGAAGCGAACGCTTCGCACGTTTTATATTAATAAATGAAATTTGTCTGCCATTGAATATTAAGGATTCATGGGGGTGAAATTAGAGGAGCTTTTAGGCATAGTTTGGCATAGTAGGAGTGTTCATCGAAACGTTTGTCAACGCGTAGTCGTAAGACAACGCGTTAACGTTCCCCGTAATATCGCGCACGCCCCGATGGAATAGCTTCCTCGAAGATACACACAACTCTTGCATACATGTACCGATGTACTTCCGCAACATCCAAGTAAATTCCATGAATCACAATAGCGGAACACGCACAGGATACAATAAACTGGCCCGGACTAGAATATGTCTACGTGTACATAAATGCCTCCGACAATTTCTGTGCTGCACAATTCCAACGTTCCGCAACGTATCTTTATTGCGTCAAAGAACTGTACGCCAATTCAGTAAAGAAGTGCACGCTTCGCTCGAATCCAGTGCGTTTCGGTCAAACGCGAGGAACAATACTTACGTATACACCTAAATACGCGAATATAATTTTCTGACCGGCAGACCGGAGCGTAATGAACTGTGAAACGCGACAACCAAACGCGGCGTAGAAATAAATCGAAATTCTGGTTTACACGGGTGAGCTGCGCCAACGCGAAACTTATGCACGTAGCCGCAATAATTTCCGCATCAAATTCCCCGTTCGCGATATATCAACGAGCGCATTTAAGGACGCGCGGCCGAAGGCGCGAAGAGAAAATTCATTCATTAATATTAACCACGCGGGAACCCATCGCATTTGCATTTACTGTTCTTGGCTTGGCCGACCAGGAAGCAGAATATCCACGTAATTCGTGGCAGTAGGTAGCGGCGTTGCAACGTTTTCGTCGTTGCGCAAACTGCATTAAAATGCATATACACGGGCCGTTACCGTTCTGGAATTGATACCGTAAAACACGAACCGGGGGGCAACGGATATTGACGCTACCTATTGTTTATGAAATACCTTGAACAGCAAGGTGCGGCCCGTACGAGAGAAACCATGTAATATATTTTCCTTCGCGATTTTAATATATCGACACTTTGTAAATTCTTCGCGCGAGGGTCCACTTTTTATTTATTATACCGTGTGTAATATTTAACGCGAATGCTTTCTCCGATCGCAACTCTTTCGAAGGATTAAGAATCTAGATGAAAATGATTGGGAGGCAATGGTGTCTCTTTCTTCGGAATTGTACCGGAATTTCGATCATTCCGCAGCTGTTCCTTCAAAATTAAAAAGGACCAACGTCGAGCGAGGCGTACAGCTTTGATTAACGCGATAAATCGCCGGGGAAGAGGATCGCCAACAGCGGCACCAAATACCTGGCCAGTTAAAACGCAAAACAGCATCTTCTGGAACTCGCATTCGCCCCGACAATGGTCGTTAGGAGATCGAATTTTAGACCGTCCTCCGTTGATCTTCTATTTTTCCCTTCCTTTCTTTCTTTCCTTCATTTTTTTTTTTTTGTCAACCGTGTTCTCCGCTATCGTTCACTGGCTGGTTGTTATTCCCGACAGCTGTAGTTGCAGCAACGGGGATTGGCGATATTTTATCGACGGCGGAGCGCGCGTTTCTCTCGGGGCCGACAGGTGAGCACTGTGCACGTGGACAGAGGCGCATCGAATAAGGAATGCAGCTCCCGACAGCCGGAAAAGGCAGCCTGGACCAGAGGGAGAAGAACCACTGACCGGAACACATGTACAGGACCGTATATGGGAACACATTGTGAGCGCAATCGCGTGCCACATGAGCGGTACATATTGCCTTCACAACCGACTGCTCCATTTAGGGATGTCGCCTTTCATATTGCAGCAGTTTCACCACTTGCCCCGATAGCCGATCGCTATCGGCTCACGTACGCGCGAGCGCGCGTGCGCGCACGCTTCCTCGACGTCCCGAGGTGTACGTCCTTCCGTTGGCGAAAATTCTTCTCTTCTTTTCTTAGCAGAAGCTCGCCGTCGAAACGAGTTTCACGCCGCGATTGAAGTCCGCCGCTTCTTTCGGGACAGATTTGGGCGCAGGTAACGCTCGCGTCTTTACTTCGTTCTATTGCAAATAGAAGCCTCTGAACTCAGCTCCGCGGGTTTGTCTTGATTTTGCTTAGGTAGATTGGAGTTCGTCTTGTTGTGGAAAGCTTGAAGTATCCTGTTGAAAATGAACGGTTGACCCGAAGGGGTTGGTGCGACATCGGATTTCCGTTTCGTGACTAAACTTTGTTGTACTGGATTATTGTGTCGCGCGCTTTAATTTTTATTGCGGTCGCGATCAGATACGACAGTAGGATACGATTGAAATATGTTGACAAAGGGGTGCAAGCAGAGTAACATTTATATGGGGAAAAATCGTGTACAATGTTCTTAGTTCGTTTGAAGATTATTCGAAGACACCCACGCGAGTCATTCTTATTTAAACCGGTCTAAGGATCGTAGAAAAACTTTAGCAACTCGCGAAAACATGATTTCTCTGTTATTACAGGATCTACATTTAAATTGCTTTAAACAGCGTAACGTTTTCCAACCGCGCTCTGCCCTAATTTTATGCATTGCTTATTGTATCTGACGAATATCGTATAAATAAGATCCCCTCACCTTTCACGATTCCCTTTCGCTCGCGATCAAAATATCGCCCCGTCCCCCCATGCGCGAGCTCTGAAAGAAGACGCGTTCGAACGCATCGACGTGAACACCTACACGCGCACGCAACACCAGCATCGCGAAACTTCAAAATAACTCCGGCAAAAATGCAGCGTAAAATCAGCCCCGGTGCCGTGAAAAATTTCTCCCGATGGAAGATTAAACTTTTCGCATTCCTACATTCTCATAAAGCCGTTCGAGCCACCCCCTCCGGCCCGCACGGGGATGTTCGCGGAATACGACGAGGAACAACTGAAAGGGAGCAGCCGGGGAAAAGTTTTCGAGGGTTGTACTGACCCCTGTTCGCTCGTTGTTAATATTTAGGGTAGTGCAGCGCCCATGAACAATGCTTGCTGTCCCTCAACGAGCGTCGGGGTGTGTCTGGCGTTAACCTGTTTCAGTTTCGGCGCACTCGCACAGTTTTGCAACCCCCGCGGACACGGCGAGGGGACGCGCGCAACCCCGGGCTTATGATTAATGGATCTGGCGCATATTAGCGCCCACTTGCCGCACCCCACCCGATTTACATTTCGAATTTAATGATCCTCCCTCGAGGCTGATTGACTTCTGCGATCGGCAAGACTGATTTCTTGCACGCAGCGCCACTCCGCGGACCCCCGTTGCCGTTGAGTAATTATTATTTCACGCGGGGAACAATTTTGAGTACCTTCTCCGGCGAACTAGGCGCGGTCGCTTTGCAAAGTAGCGATGGGACGATGGAAATTTTCGAGGCTCGTCTAATTGTAATTATTGCCAAATGTATTCGAAGGGTTGCTTCAACACGTTCGCGAACGTGAATGCTGTAATGTTCAAATTTGTAAGCCACGTTGTCACTCATTCTATTCTATATACCGTTAATTTTTTGAAAATAAAAGGAGAAATACATCAGCTATTTATTTTTGTATATCATTAAAATTCTTACAATATTTATAATTCTTTTAATATAGTATAAAGACTATAAATTTCTTGTATACTATTTTTCGTATACCTTGTTACTCCCTACTGTGCAAGTACAACCTACAATTTATAACACGAGTACGCAGTAAATTGCGGCAATCGTGGTATAAAATATATGCATAGTAAAATACGTGAGACGTACAAATAAATGTTCGAAAATCAACTGATAAACCATGCATGTCATGAATATTACCCTCGGCCGTTCTTTCTGAATTATTGTTAGAACTAATTGCACAATACAACATATTGCACGCTCTCTACCGAGTCGGTAAGGAAAATAAACAAATCAGCCATCGGGCAGTCCTTGAATAATAAACGCGAAGAAAAGCGAGTATATGCTTCTGGAGGTCACATCTGACAAGGAAGCTTCGTATCGAATGGCTCCTTGGGAATACGTCCACCCAGAATTCCTTGTAAACGATGCCGATGCAGTTGATGACGCCGCTGGTACGTGTGGCAGCGACCGCTGGGTCAGCAGATGGACCAAACTGACCGGCGCTTTCAGGGGAACAATAAAGTTTCATGCACATTGTATCCCACTTGAGTGTTCCATTGTCGTGGATATATATGAGCCGGCCGATATAATTGTGATTTCACCCACGAGTCGGACCCGACTGCTCTTCAATTTTCTGGAGGACCATGAATTTCTCTCTCGGACCATGGTGAATCACAGCAGAAAGTATTCTCGATCGATAGAGACCCCGCTTTGGCGGGGTACGTTGCTTTGTGTGTATGTGTCGGGCTGAAAGTAGGATAGGGTATTATTCGAACAGTTGACGTTTGTATCGCCCCCCCGTTGACGATAGAACCATGAACGTGCGAATTTTTAAATGTCTCAGCAAAGAAGTGTATCGAATGTCTTTTCTTAATGGAAAATTATTATTGCCGTTAATGTATGCTTACGGAAGCAGAAGCTGTTAATTGGAGGAGATTTTGTTGATCCTGTTCGATGTGTGAAATTATTTGACTGTATGCTTTACGTTCGATTACGAATTTCCTAGAAAGTTTCCTGCAATGTGTATTAAATTGTGTTATGTATCGAGGGAAACTGTGAGATTCATTAAAACACAAATTATACGAAACGATTTCTACGACCACTATTGTTTGCTTCGAGATTCTAGAAATTTAACTATACGGTTGGTGCAATTTTTTCAACGACAGAAAATTGTTCGCTCGTCGATTATTTACTTTTCCCTCACATTCCTCACTCGTTCTACGCCAAACGAACACAATTTTCAAGAAATAAACAATTCAGCAACGAATGACCAAATAATTTCACGATGCCCCGACATCCTTTAATTAACAATGCATCGTTTGAAATTCCGGCAGACTCTTCCTGCGGTATTTCCCACCCTGTGGTTCCCCGTGGCCCCATTGTCCGATAGATGCAAGATCGCCAAGCCCGGGATCCTACGTTTCACGCGCGATGCCGATCGACAACCCCTTACACGTGTTCCTAAACAGTTTAATCTACGATATCGCTGGCGGTGGCTCGCATGCGTGAAATTACGCAATTTCGGGCGATTCCGTCGGGTGGGAAGTGTACGCGGGTCGTGCAGCAGGCTGCAGCCGTAAAAATGAAACTAATCTGCGCGGATCAAACAGGTGCATCGGTGTAACACGCTCCGATGGACTTTGACTTACGTTCGGGTTCCTCGGCCGCGTCTTCCTGCCGATAAAAATCGCGCGAACAAACGCCGGGCGCACATCACCCCGATCACTGGCGAACCGTGTGCAACCCTCCGCTCGGCCGATTCGTTTGGCGAAACTGCGAGACGTTTCTCGCCACGGATAAGTGGGCGAATTTACGTACTTCTACGAATTGGCCAGGTCTCGCGGTAATTTATGTTTAACGGTAACTCGATATTATTCCGCTTGGGGGAATTAAAAGCTGAAGGGTTGCTAAGTGTAACGGTGAGCTAAGCTGTCGACATTTATCATATTTGTACTATTTTGTTTTATCATATTTGTACTATTTTATTTTATCATATTTGTACTATTTTATTTTATCGTATTTGTACTATTTTGTTTTATCATATTTGTATTGTTTTGTTTTATCATATTTGTACTATTTTGTTTTATCATATTTGTACTATTTTATTTTATCATATTTGTGCTATTTGGTCTTATCATATTTGTATTATTTTGTTTTATCATATTTGTATTATTTTGTTTTATCATATGTGTACTAAGTTTGTTTTATCATATTTGTACTATTTTGTTTTATCACATTTGTACTATTTTTAGTGTCGATTATCGATACAGCATTGGAAATATTTATCGAAACGGGTAGAAATTTAATGTTGAACAATATAATTCGTTCGCGACAGCTCGTTTGTCGCAAACGGATGAAAAATTAGCGAACTAAAGCAAAATGTGAATCGGTTCCAACGGGGTATTAAAATGCTGGTTTATACCAGCCGTTTTACATTTCAAGGCTGTTATCGTATCGTTTAATTTTTTTCATTCCCTTACGCGAAACTGCTTGAAGCCTCTGCTTGTAGTCCAATGTTTCCTTTCAAAGAGTGTTTTGATGTTTCGCCAAGTTTTTATATTGCCGTCTTTAAGAGTACCGAGCTAGTTTCATCTAATGACGCAATGATTCCTTTACTGGATACTCATTCATTACTTCCCTGAATTATCAACGCTCGGCTGCATGCGGGGCCGTTTAACAAAAGGGTCGGACGATTTAGAGACGCACACACAGTATTCGTTTCGACGAAACAAGTAAACCAGTCCAATTAACATAGTTTACAAATTAGCTTAGTGGGAAATTTATTTACCCGTGATGCCCGTTATAAAGAATTCCGGCAACGATTGTTAATAAACTGTTGCATGAACTCTACGACCGAAACAATTACAAAGAACCTGTGTTCCGAATAATTTTCACAAGTAATCGAAATTTCTACCCACGTACGGTTGCAGTCAATACGGTTAGTCGCAAAAGTATTCAGCCAAGTTACAAGCAAAATTACTCTCTAGCAAGAACACTCCATTAACCCTCAATCAATTCTTGACAAACATTTCGAATTTACCACCCTGGAATTATAAATCGTTATTTTCGACTCGACCAACCCCTCGATTATACGATTACCCAGCTCGAGCATCTATCCGTGACAAACCTCTTGCACTCAAGCAACCGAGGCAACGCCAGCCCGCTACGATATCGTCAGTGTTTGCTTCGAAAAAACGGACAAGAAAAACAAACAAAAAGAAGAAAAAAAAAAAAAAACACCCAACATCCGATCCGCCGTCAATTCGAAAAGCAGCGAAACGATTTTTCCCGTTTCCACGGCAGCATCCTGGCCGAGCCGGGCAAATGAAAGGCTGCAGGATGACCTCTGGGCCTCCAAGCCGGTGGTACGCAAATCGAAATAATTAGGGGCATCGAAAGGCAACGAGTCCCGATGTCCATCTGGCACGGTCGGTCGATCTCGCGCCACGGGCATCGATCTATCGCACGCGAGGACCGCGCAAAGAGGAAACGTGGACGCGCCTAATGGTCGAGCATCGGCGTGGCTGGCGTGCAACGATCCAGCACGGGACACGCAAAGCCCCGGGCAGGACGGACTTGTGTGTCAGTCGGCTGATTGACAAGCAGAAAGATTTAGCCGCGATTATTATGATCGCGGTATCGGCCGGTTGCTGAAATTGCCGCCGGGTCGTGGCCGGGTCAGCGTTAATTATAGTGGTGCCGGACGGATATCTATCTGTTTATCGGATCACCGCGTCGCCCCGAAGTCGCTCCACGTTTGTTCGCCGCGTTCCAAGCGAAAGCGGACCAGTTTTGTGGGAACAAAGAGCCTCGACGGGCTTGCAACAATTGCTCACGGAAATTTCGTATTATTCTTAACCTCGAGTCGCTTGCCTTTCCAAGTGAACGAGGTCGTCGCGGTGTATTCGACGGCGGACGTGCGCGTGGGCGATTTTTGTTCGCTTCTGATCGCGAACGCGGTTCGTTTCGCTCTAACTTGTGTCGGTATTTCGTTTCGGGATATCTGTGGAATATGACGAATTATTTGTTAATAACAGTCCGATCGTGTTGGTCTGTCGTACCAACTTTGCGACCACGTTGAGGAATCGGTAAGCGTGATCCAACGTTGGGCAGAAACGTTTTAATCCTCGTGTAACCAGAACTTTGATTTTCGACACCGAGCAGTAACCGAAAATCCTTTGAGCTCGAGAAAATCCTGCCTATCACAATAATACAATACCACCCTCCTGAATCCGCGCAGAAGATAGCAGTGTCCCCATCCTGAGTCAGGGGGTCGAGAGATACATGTAATAACTCGATGACACAATGCATACATATGTATCGTATACAGGATGACATCAAATTGTTCACATTGACACGATCTGAACATACTGTGCGTCTCAGTTCTGCGTTCAAATACCTCGTCGTTCGGAAGAACTTAAGAGTTCTCTAAAACTTCATATTCAGGCCCCCAACATACGATATAAACAAAAAATATAACAATAATGCGCAGACCGTAACTTCCAATATCGTTTCTACACACAAAATTACACGTTTACCGAATCTTCAATTCCAACGCGCATGTATCCTCATCCCAGCGCTCTGTTACGAACTCTCGAACGAGTTATCGGACCGGTCGCAATGATCCAGAGAAGAAAAAAAAACGAGAACGCCAAACATTCCCAGGCGGTTCGATCAAAACCGTAAAGCGCAAAAACGTTTCGACCAACACGCGGAAGAGATTATCGTAATTCCTCGACCCTGGCCACCGTTCATCTCGTAGGTATTGTTAAGGTCGTTCAGGCACGTGGAGGCGCGCATTATAAGCGCGATGGGGGTTGCACAAAGGGGTGGCGCTCAACTAGGACTGCCTTACCCGGCTACCGGAGGGCTTGTTGTTATTTACGGTATTTAGATAACCGGCTTACGGAACAGTCTCGCGCCCCCATCGGACCCGATCCCGTGCACGAGATAACGGCGACAGTCTCGCCACCGACAACCTGCGACCCAGCTACGTGCATTCCGCTCGCAGATTATTATAACGAGCATGCTGTTGCATTAACATGCGTATCTGGTCTCACGGGAAAGCCCTGGGGGTCTGCTGCGAGGCGCTATCGCGTTTTCGAGAAACGATTTCCTACGGCTGCCTGTCTTATTGCCGGTTATGTTGCCAGCGGGGCCGAGACCGGGCCGAAGGGCAGGGTAACTCCTGTTCTTATTACGCCGCTTGATAATGCACGTTCGGGCGATACGAGCCTGGATCAGTGTTAGCAGTTAGTTTTGGGAGAAGGTGTAATTATAAATAGGTTGGGATGACAGTGGTCCCGGGTGTGTTTCTTTTTCACTTTTCGAAGCGAGCGCAGTCTTGTTTAATTTCGTTGCACTGAGATACTGGTACGCGTGTGATACTGTTCAATTGATACGGTGTATATTCATTTTGAGAGGGCAAAAGGGTTCGCGAAGTGTTAGGTTCGTGTATTGGGTAATCATCGGAAAGTATTTCCTTTGGCATTTGACGCGCTCAATAGTTGCCTTCATCTTATCTGTCACGCGCTTCTGACAATTGTCGCAAATTCGGATAACGCATATTTTCTTCGATATCGGCAAAGGGTGTTATAGAAACGAAAAGTATTTTTAATCAATGATGGAGTGCTGTATATATAACAAGATATTTTATATAACTAAATCGAACATTATGTAACTAAACAATATCAATGATAACGTAAAAATAATGATATTACAATATTCTAAAAAAATTATATATCTTAAGGTTTCCTAAAATGATCTATTGTGTATCTGATTAATCCGAAGCGAATCAAAACGCTTGTCTCTCCGCTGTTTCTTCGACCTCAGCTCTTCGTCTCGCCAATAAAGTTTTCAACAAATTTTCCCGAAATTCAATGCCAATAATTATATCGAGCTACACCAACTGTCGATCCAGGATGCATCGAGCACAACCACTCTGGAGTGTGAGGACAATTAATAACCGCGACCCGTGTCATGTTTCTAACTGTTTCCTTGCTGTCCAACCTCGCTTCCTGCCCGAGGCAGCAGCGGACCAGCAGACAAATGAACACAGAGTGACGTGCAGCATTTCCCGCTCGGCCTGTCGTGAAAACGTCTGCCAAAGCAACCCCTTTCGATGCCGATCGTCGGATAAAAACGTAATCGTCATCTCATAAATATCTTTAATCTACGCCGAGGAAAACGCCGGCCGTTTACGGACACGGGATTCCGCGATGCTATCGCTGGATTATTTTCTGGATAAATGGACCTGTCTCCGGCCAATATCGCGATTGTATCGGTCCCCGTTTTGAATTAAGGATAGCGTTACGGATTAGCCACGCGGCTCATATTTATGGTGCGGATGCTGTTGAAAGGCGTGCGCGATGCATCTGATAGATAATGTAAACAGCTTCCTGATCTCTAGTGACACATGTAGGGTATTATACAGAATGGGATTACCGATGCTGAGAACGTATTTTTCTCGTCGAAATTGGATCTGCGAATTTTGGTAATCGCTACTCAATGCGTCGCTTCGTCGCGTGCTGCGAAATTTTTGACAACCTCAACGCGAAACAACCGCGGCGTTCGTACGATAGATCTAACAGATCTGCCAGCAATTACCAAGTAATTTAAAAACGCTAACAGACGGAACTATTTCACGCCACCCTTACTTAAGAAACATCAAAAGGCGATGAAAGCAAATGTCGATCCCAAAATGCAGCATCGCAGCGCGAAACAAAAAAAAAAACCCTCGAGACAGACTTGTCCACGAACGTAATAATAAAAGGGAGCTCGGTTTCTTGCATTCCAGCACGATCTACAACGACACCGTCGTGGGCGGAGGCGCAAGGTGGGAAACAGCCCTCCGAATGAGGCGTCGTGAAAACGTTGCGCGATATTAGGTACGGTTGGTAAGCGCGATAAATCTGGAGAGACGTAGTTAGACGAGTGTCAGCGTGATGTATGAGAGGCTGGGGCGGCCCGGCAACCACCTCGCGTGTTCCTTTCTCCGCGCATAAGCGAACCAGGGGTTGGAAGGGGGGTGCGAGTCTTCTTCGCACAGAAACGCTTTCCGCGCTCGACTTTGTATCGAGGATAAGGGCGGAGGGAGGATTTCGCGGGCGAAGTCGATGCATCACCGGACCCAAGTAGGCATCAGTACGTTCGACAGCCACGTTATCTGATATAGACGAGCGATCATGGCTGCTGTCACTCGATTTCGCATCTCCGCTGCCAATAAATTCCTCGAAAGAGGCAGGCTACGCCGGATGGAATGTACAGTGGTACGATATAATTACAGTAGGCCGCCTGGCGATACTAAACGAGGCAAACATGGAGGGTAGTATTCGAACAGTAGTCTGCTGGGAAATTTGTGCAGATTTATTGTTTATATTTGGCCTGCCGGAAAGACCTGTCCGTTCTTTGATTCGAAGAAAATAATACGTTTGTTAATATTTAGTGAACAATATGTTTTCCACCGTTGCTAATGTAATTTAGAAGAGAATTATTTAGAAACACAATGGTACGAATTGACAGCCATTAATGTTAAAATTTGAGACGATGTTACCGGACAGTACTCTCGTTAATTATTTGTTATGATCCAGAGCTAAAAGATTTGGAAGAATCATTGAATGTAGAAACTCCGTAGTAATTTACCCCTTTACTTCAGAAACGATTTAACCCAAATCATCCTTAATCGATAGAAATCAGCGTTGCGGATTGAACCTCTTATACAAAATTCCTCTGCGCTATTATCGCTTCCTTAGGAAGCAAAATAATCGAAATAGATCTCGACTATATCCGTGTGAAAGCAAAGCGACAGAGAAACAAAAACGAATTCTAACGCCCGCAGTGAATTCACTACCCCTGCGTCCTTGCTTCATTTCTACCCTTCAAAAGAGCTTCGAGAAGCCAGTATTCCGGTCGGCCATCTTCGGGCTCGCTCCAAGGATCGTCGCGGAGGGACGAGGACGATGAATTTTATTTTATAGCCAGCGTGGGGGAACGGCCTCCGGGATCTTAAGGGTGGAATATGTTTCGTATCATCATAGAGGGGTGGCCCGCCATCTCCCTCCCATCCATAACGCTCGGAGCCGTTGTGGCAGCCATTTTGAATACATTCTCACCCGAGGAGAGTTATCTCCGAAACGTTTCGATTTCCCATTTAAAGGATCTTATATATACACGTGCTGGGGCGGCGGGGGTGGTGAGGTGAGCATCGAGGAGCCGGCTAGAGGGTTGGCGGTGTCTAAAAATATTAGCTGACTGCCACCGCCGCGCCGCGCACCCTCCGTTCACCCCTTCACGCCGAAACGTATATATGTATACCTCCCTTACTTGCGGGGGAAGCTGTATCCCCTTTCTTGTTACCCGCGTACGTTCCCGTTTGTATATCCGGCTTGGAATCGTATTTATTTGGCTGAAATTATTCCCGACATAATGGTAAAATGCCGCTGCTTCCTTTTGTAGAAAAATGGCCCGGTATTCGTTGTTTCGAAGATTTCCGTGGAAAATTCAACGAGCAGAAACGACGGGGAGCTTCAATTAAGGAAACGAGATAATAATATTCGGAGAGGTAGGATGTAATTGGGGATTTCTCGACAAACGTTGGAAAACATACCACGGAAAGGTGGACCTGTTCCAATATGACTCTCAGGGTGTTGTGATGTTCGAACAAAAATATTTCCCGAATAACAAAAATTCATCTTATCCAGCGAAAGTTCCGATTAATGTCTTTGCATCGAGCCGCTTAGTCATATTCCAATTGCAGTACTGTGCACGACAATAATAATAGTTCTGTGTTCATTTGAGCTGCATCATTTTACCACGAACAATTCTATCCCGTAACCGGCAACGCGACGAAATCAGCACGCAGCGATTTTCGTAGCGACGCGACGAGACGTCCCCCAGTATCGACATCGGCAACGGAAGCAATTTAATCCGCCTGCGAGCGAATCGTTCACCGATCGTGGACCGCGCGAAACGTTCACGACCGGGACAGGAAAAAAGAAAACATTAATATTCCCGACTTTTCACCGGCTGCTTTCGCATTCAGTCCTCGCCAATGGTGAGCAATATACCGGGGCCGAGGGTATCTTCTTTTCCCGTCGTTTCTCGACGAAGCGACCCGTGGTGGGCGTCGAGGCGCGGGCGAGACGGGGCTTCGCCGCGCCACTGGCGTATGCTTATTTTAATTGAAACAGTCGAACACCTCTCCGGTCGACCTGTCGGGGCGACCGCCTCGCCCGAGGATATTGTTTCAAACGAATATGCAAATCATGAGAGCGGGCCCGGCTACGTGGTCCGCTGTAATTTCTATTGCCGACGCGAATGGATATCTTTAACGCTTCCCAGATCTAAAGGAAAAACGTGCACCGAATGTGCCGTCTGTTCCCCGCCCCCGTGTACAACGCTGCGGCGTGGCAATTCCGCTCAGAAGATCGCCGTTAACGGTGCAAACAATTTCCATTGGGGAACAGAATGAGCGTTGTTGCTGATATAGAGAACGGTGGTGTCGATGGAGTATTAATATCACTGTTATGGTACACGCAATCGTCTTAATTTCTATCCAATCGTGAAAGACAAAGGCGAGACCGCATAACTTTTATTCAGGTCTCGCGGATGTTCGGAACGTGCTTTACGATTTTTATCTAAATGATCTTGCATGTTTCAGATATTTCGAAAATTTTGTGCAACGAAAAACTGTTAGCGACTTGCGGACAAAATTAAGTGAACACTGATTCGAAGGTACCGCCTGCACGGGGATATAATCTTCGATGTTTCTTACTACTAAAGAATTAAGGGAACTTGGTAAGATGAAATTCTCCCGAAAATCTCATTTCAAGGAATTCCAATCGTCGTACACTTTTACGCCGAACCTCCGCGCTGTCTTTTTTAATACCCCCGAAGCTGTTTAGCTGGAAATCGGCGGAAAGAAGCGGGCCCGAAAATCAGATTTGCCCGGGCCAAGAAGGAAACAGAATTGATGTCCCCAGGGCTGCAACCCCCTCGGCGGCCGGGGGTTAACTAAGTGAGCGAGTGACCCGCACTTTGTTCTCCCGCGGCCGGCAAGAATATATTGATAGTCAGCTCAAAACTCCATTACTGCCGGGCCGACTATTCTCTCGTAAATACGAAAATGCTATCCCATTATTTACTGGTTAATTGGATTAATGAGACTCGTTATTTCGTAGAGGGCCGCGAACCTTCCGGCGACGCAACCAGAGGAAGAGAGAATTAAGAGGAGAGAGAAAGCTTGCCTGGGGTCGGAGGTTCAGGGCAAAGGGTAAGACCGTCGCGTGGACAAATACGTTCTGGAACGGCACACACATCCCACTGCCACAAGAGAAGCGGACAAGGGTGCCACAATTGCATGAGAATTTGCCAAACGAACTCTCCGTGCTAAGTAACTTCGTCTACTCGTTATTGGAATTGTCTTAAACTGTTAGACGTAGGTTTGCATTGGGTTCGGCTTGAATTAACAAAATTTCGTTGGTGTTTTAATACGTCCTGGACCGCTGATGACACGGGTCGAAATTGGGTTTGGGTTTGATTTGGCCCGATTTGAAAAGTTTAGTTGTCGTTTGCAAAAATGTTAAACTGCCAGTGGTGTACGCGTAGATTGAAAAAATTCAATTTTTGTTTAATATATATTCAACTGTTAAGGCTAAGACGTAGTTCAGAATTATTGCAAAAAATTACGAACGTCTGATGTTAATTACTTAAAGTTAATTAATTAGAACGAATTAATTCGCAACGTTAACAGATGAAAAATCAAACGAAATGACACAGGTGTAATTAGTATAAATATTCCCAAACCGACGCTACATAATTTATCAATACAAAGGAACAATACGGCGCAGTTCTCGTTAAAGGCTTTCCGGATTGGCGGCCGAAGCTTTCGTTCCGACCTGGAAAAAGAAAAATGTCGGTACACTTGTCCGACGTCAATTAATTATTCTCAATGATTCGGCGCTGTTCGGTTCGCGGATCTCAATTATTCGCACAATATTGCCACGATAAATCAAAGATTCTGGTTACGTTCAGCCACGTTCAACTGGCCCGGTATAGAATTGTACTTCTGGAGCTGCGACTCGACTCCATTAATCAGCGCCGGCATTGGCCCTATATTATATGGAATAAAATTAATGAGATACACAGAAACGCACTCGACTTCCGGCTCGCAGTTCCGGCAGACCGGGACCCCCTTCGCTGGAACGGTTAATGTTATGGGTATTGAATGGTGAACACGGTTCTCCTCGCGCCGATAAACTTGAATAGCTGCGCGAAGATTGCTTATGCGATCATTTATATATTTCCGATGCAGAATGTGCGAGAGTATCGAGTTTAGTATAGTAGTGCTTATGGATTAGAAGCAACGCACGCAACCTTACTATTATCATTTTATCGGTATAGAACTTTAAACGTTCCAAGTGATACAGTTTTAGGAACTTTGAATGGTACAATTTATATTTGCCGTGCAATTTATATTTCGACTTATATTTGGGAATGTTTAATGAATTGAAGCAGTTCATCCTACGATTGTAGGGTACACTGTAAGAGTATGAGGGTTTTTGAATTTGAAGAAAACATTCTATTCAACTCTTGAAATTATTAGTTTATATATTTAAAGAATAATTGTACAATTATTGCCCTATTCTTGTACCATTATCACTAATCCTAGCGGAGAAACGAATGTCAATTTTTCGAAACAATTGTTACAGCGTTTCACAGCAAACTGTTCACAAATATTTTCTTATAGTTTACAATGCCGCAGGATCTCTCTTCTTCATTTCTCAACGATATCATTAATTTTACAACCCACGCAGGAGTAAGGGAAATCAACTTCTATCGCCCCGCATTGAAAAATGGCATATCCGAAGCCTCGCCGAAATTCCCATTCTCGCTAAAAAGAAAATCCCTCCGAGTGGCATAAAATATCCACCGAAACAGCACGCTCCGCGAAACTAAAAGAATAAGGATTTCCCGAACCTCCTTATCTCCGTCGAGGCCAGGAGCATGCAAAAACCAAACGCATCCCTCTCCCTCGTACACCCGACTGTCCGTTAGCCAAGTGGAGCGGTCAAAGAACAGCCCACCCCCAGGAACTCATCAAAGACAACTAATCCTCGCGACGGTGGCAGCTTGGACGGCTACTCTGAGCAACGGAGGACGCGTACGAAGGGCGCAAGCAAGGACTCCCCCTCCTTCGTCATCACGCACGTGACCACCGGCCACAAGCAGCGCACACACAAACACACACGGAGGGATGAAAGAGGCGTAGGTGTGGGTGTAGGTGGTGAGGCGGTTTGGAGATTGGAAAGAGAGGGCTGTGACGCGGGAACGAAGGGTTCCGGTGGCGGAGGGAAGAGGAAAATAGTCCCAGGGAGGGCTCAGAGGGTGTAAAGATGGCGGCCGGGTGGGGGAGAGAGAGAGAGAAAGGCCGCCGCGTCGGTTATGATAAGGCGATGCTTTAATGACAGCGGGTTTCTATGGCAACGGGCGTGTAGGGGCCGGCCGCCGCGACGCCCGGCGTCGGTCAGCACCAGGGTGGAGGGTGCATTGAGCGGCCAGCCGCCATACTAGTGGACACACAGCCTCGATTCTCAGGGATGAATTTCTGTGTGCGCGTGCTATTCTCACCCCCTCAGTTACCCTGCCACCCTTCGATGTATACGTGCTCTTATTCTCTCTACCGCGCCCTCTTCTCTGCCTCCTCAGCCACCGTCTGCTCCTCCTCGACCCTCTTCCTGCACGCCCGTCCCGCCGACCGCCGCGCCAGGGCCGCAACAATGCTGCGTTATCCGAAAACTGGACCCGCCGGTGACGAGTATCGCGTTTCAAACGACGCGGACGCTTTTCTCGCCGCCCGCTCGCGGCCCGTTCACCGGACACGCCGCTGAATTTCGACGTCTGTGCAGCCTTGTACCAGCGCTGGAGTAGAATTGAGATGCACGTAGCTCGGCTGGTCGCGGATTGAACTGTTCGAACAGTTTATGCGGGACTCGTCGTCGACTATTTTTGTTCGACTCGATGTTGAAATACATACGCGAATCCGGGCAAGGCTTGGTTGTATTTAATTTTTGATAAGTGCACGAGTCTTTGGATGAGCGATTATTGGTAAACCAGTCGGCGGGCAGCAACGTTTATGCGACGGTATATTGTTTGATGTGATTTTGGTGGAAATTGAAATTACGATTTCGACTGGGTCCGCTGTTTTGACTCGTCTGGCGCGGCACGGGATGAATCTACTTGGACGCATCGCGACTGGGCCTCCTGCTTCTTACGGTTTTAATACACATCGAAGAGTACTCGTAGCTCTGCGGCGAGTCAGCTTGGTTGTGAAGTAGAAAATTTTAATCAATTTTGATAAATATTCAAGATTATTTAAAGAAGGAGATTAGTTATAAAATATTCCGTGGGTCATTTTTATATCGTTGGAAATATCTCTTCCAAATGTCTATTTCAAAGCTCCTCAGGCTTCCTTCTGAATTATATACTTTCAACCCCTAAGAAATATTCTAATTTTTATGTACACTTTGTCGTTAAACACAGGAGTCGAGACCGTAAATAAATAAATAAATAAATAAATAATATCGTCCCCTCCAGAATTTTTCTCTCTTTAAAAAACATCATCTCTACCACAAATATTCGAAAATCCCCCTCACCCAACCTTGTACACGTCGAAAAATATTTAAGAACCTCCGAATTCTTCGAGGATAACGAATTCCGTGCAATTTCCTCCGCACTTCGGCTGACCCGATGCGGTGTCTTAATTTCAATTGGTGCGGTTCTGGGGCAACATCGTAGGATGTACATAAGGATTTCCCAAGTTATTAAGCGGCTTCAGAAGTTTCCCCGTAAGGCTCGGATTCCCACAATTAAATGAACCGTAGGATCCCCCTGCGTGCGAGATATCTACAGGCTGCTCACCTGCCGGAATTGCTCGGGACACGGTCGCCTTTCAACGGGAACATTTTAGAGAACATCAAAGAATCTTTAATCGCCCCACGTGCGGTCCCCTTCGCGCCATCTCTCGGTGAATGCCTGCGATAATCGGGTTGCCCACCCCGTAGACGGAAATTTCCAAAGGGGGAAACTTCGCGACACCAAAGTCAATTCGGATATTAAAAGCTGCCACCGCGGATCGTTTGATAATCACCCTCACAGCGATGACTCCTCCTATTCCCCTTTGAACGCGTTAAACAGAGAACGCCATCCGAACGAGGCGTTTCCCAAGGAGTTACGAAATGATATTGGATTCGAGGAAGCATGGCTAGGAAAAGATACAAAGGTGTAATGTAATTGAATTTCACTGGTGTAGTTAGAACTGTATTTCGGTTAGGCACGACACTCTTCAGTTACTTAATTTTTCTGTAATCCAGCGATCGTAACACATAACGAATTTAATTCCTGCACAATCGATGCAAGAATCGATTTTAGTATCTTCCTCAAAACCGATAGAATGTCTATCCCACGAGCAATGCGAAAACTAAATATACGAGTCCACAAAGCAAACGGAGATTCGGGCAGAAATATCGTTCCCCTGCAACAGAACGCATTCACGCCAAACGTTGTCGCCGCGACTGTTCCCGTCGCAACCCCCCCCCCCCCGTGTCCACGATTACCAACAATTACGAACGACCGAGGAAAGAAAGCCTCGCGGCCGAACCGTCGAAAATACAAAAGGAAATCACCGTCGCGGATAAGGAGCCGGATAGTCGGGCGGCGGGGTCAGGGAGTTAGCTCGATGCCAGGGTGTACAGACAGATGGAGAGCGTCGATCGCAGAATTTCGTAGGGCGCCCGAGCCGATTCCTGCGGACAAACCGAGCATCAAGTATCCGGGAACACACACGGGGGATGTTTAGGGGAACGCAAACATACCGTGTCTCTGCATTATGGATGCAACGGAGTGGACCACCGCCACCACCCAACCGGCCCAACCTTCACCACCCCCTCGAGCCCACCCCCGGCGTGTACACCGTGCGAGATGGTTGGCTGGAGCAACGCTGCCGCTCGCATTTATTTATAATCAAATTCCGTGTATACCGGCGACCGATGCCCGACTGAATTTCTATCCCCGAATGTGTACACGCGGGAGGGCGAGCACGCGCGCGCGCGAGAGCTCGTTTTGCACGTGTACACCGTCGCCGGGAGAATGCCAGACGGAGATGGAAAAAGTGAAACAGCGAACGGCGGAGAAAGGGAGAAACGAACAAGGGGTTGAGACGCAGGGACACGGACGAACCGGCACAAACAAACGGGGTACAAATACGTGTACACCCTCCTGATCGAGGATAGATTCTCTGCCGGCCAACCCCCGCCGGAGCGACGGGTGGTAGCAAGGCTTGAGGCGGAGGGGCGGGAGGGCGCGGATTCGCTCGGCGGTCAATTTAAAAATCAATATTGACCGAGGAGCAGCCAATCCTTTATTTATCGACGCGGATTGTTGGCTGCAGAGACGCGGCAAGAAGATTGCCGACCACCCCACCGACACCCCCAACCACCCCCATGCTCCGCCGCCCAGCGGCCCCCCCACCGCCCCAAACTCCCGTTGCCATGTTGCTCCAAACGCGTCCTGAATAATGCGGTCATTCTTGTTACAGACCCAAACGAAAGACGGCTGCGCCGCTTTTGCAATAACAATCGTGACTGGGTTTCGTTTCCCGTTTCCTGCTATTCTGAGGTTCGTTTCGTCAAGCGCGGTTTACGAGAATTCCTCACGGGGGTCGAGAATGTGTTTGAAGCGCCGGATGGTATGCCTCTGTTTAGAAAAAAAGGGTTTCGGTAGCGTACGGGGTGGTTTTCGGGCAGGAGTAGCAAGTAATCGGTGATGATTTAATTGGTTGGCCACGTTATTTATATTTTGCGGCGCGACAATGTCTTCTGAAGCGATTCATTATTTGAGTAAATTTATATCGTTTAATATGTACGGGACTATGCAGAAATAGTGCTCATGCAGAGTGGAACATTGCGGAACCGACTAGGTGACGTTGAAATAAAATGATGCAACAACATGGCATATGGAAAATAAAAGATACTCCAATAACCGAACAAATTTCCACAACAAATACTTAATTTACTTTACATTTACAACATTTACTTGAACGTTCAATGCTCACTCACAGGAAGCTTAAAAAGTGAGCAACGGGATTAAAATAATCGTGTTTCATAGAAAAATGAGGATCCATAATCACCGACGAACATCGTCGAACAGTGTCGCCAATGGATGAGATACTCGAGAAGTTGTACAACAAATATTCCCTCCTTATACGTGCAAGTAACGCGCCGAACAAAGGAAAATCGTTAACCGGTTTATTTAGGAGAGTAAACGTTCCGTCTGCGAGAGGTGATCACCCCGAGAGGGTCTACTCCGGGGAATCCCATAATCATGGCATGGTGGTCAGCTTTTGGGGTGGCCAGACTCCATTTTTTGGATTGATTGTCCATAATAGTGGTGTTTGGGGTTGTGGCCTGATCAAAGCGGCAGTCAAGGCGGAGTCGGGAAGATGCGAGGCTCAGCATCGAGGGTTCAACCCTCGGAGACGAGTCTCGAGTAGACGCGATCAAGGAACATGATATCGTTGCTTCAAAAAGGGATGACTTTTTTCACAATGGTGGCCCACACTTCTCCATCGTTGCGCGGTGCCATTTATTTGAAAAATGTGCGCCCGCCCATTAGAAGATCAAGCGCGTATCTTGAATGCGTTGTGGCACAGGACGTAATATAATGTGTCACTTTGAAAAGCTTAAGTGAAAAACGTGTAATTATTTCTGACGCTTTTCCATTTCTGACGAAAATAGCAATTGGATACATACGCGAAATGTTTACAGAGCTTTGTAACATTCGATAACTGCGATACGTGGGGTAAAGCATTTATTAATAATATGAGAGAAAACGGGGTTGGTGTTGGCTGAAAGACAGTCGACAGAATCTCATCGCGTGTGTAGTAAGAAAACAGTGAACTGTGAGAAAGGATCGACGTAGCATTCCAATCGTCCTTCGATCGACTTATTAATATTTGTTCAATCCTTTGATACCTTTTGTTTTCATATGGCAGGGGAAATGTGTCAGAATCCTAAATATTATATCGCACAGTCAATATTTGTTCTCTGCCCATAGAAATGGACCTACGTTTCCCGAAAATGTCTAATAAAATACTCACGATATATCCTCCTTCGATTAACGAAAGCAATGTTGAACAACAACGTGATGTTTTTATTAGTTTTGATATTCCGACAGTGAAGGATGTTTTAACGTTGAATTGCGTGTACCATTTACATCCCACAATTGGGATCGATTTTTCGTGAGTACAAATAAAACGAAACTACCGTAAACTAATTGAGTAACGCCACAATTACGAGAGCTTTATATTGACTACAAACAATTGTCTGTACTTCGATTTATGTGCAGTCCAAAGGAAACTTTTTTCAAGTTTCAATGGGGCAATTTTTCCCAACCTGTCTTTATTATTTAATTTAGTAGTGAAATTGTCTGAAAATAATTTGTATTATTAGTTGTCGAAAAAAAACTCCTTATTGCTCGATACAAAAATTCATTCGTCATCTACTTACTTTAAACAGTTCAAAATGTGTTAAAATACTTGCCTGGTTACAACAAATCTCTAACAAAAGTTTCAAAATCGTTATCCAATTTCACCGAATACTTAATTCCAAATTGCTGTACATATTAAACAAATAAAATAATTATTATTGACAATTCACGTTTCATATCAGAAGTACGCTAAAAATGTTACACTGTAAATCTCCCGACGAAACATTCGAATCTTAAAGTCCAATCGCGAAAGCAATGCAGTCAGTCCACCAGATCCAAACCGGAATATTCTTTCGAGATTGACGCGGAACCCCGTCGGGGGACTAGATTAAGCTACGTCTTACAGATTAACAATAATAATACGAGGGAATTACATTTCCTTGGCCAACTCCTCGGGCGGGATTAATTGGGTCAACGACCATTTAATACCGGCGACTGAAAATCCAGACTCGCAGGAATTGCGTCCCCTTTCCGATCCAGTCTCCTGGAAAATGAACAGAGAAGCTGCACCATGAGCCGTCACCGCGACATCTGCGCTAATTTCACACCGAGCTGACTGCGTCCAGCCAACCACCCACCCCCCAGCAGCCACCCTGGTTGACTGGCTGCTCCGTGCTGCACCGCCCTGTCCATCCTCATCCCAGATGGACTGGAAAACTTTCACTTTGATCAGACCAATTCAGAGATGTCTGTTTTGGGAATAATTGGCCCGCTGATCTTTCTTTTCTCTCGCCTATCAGTTCCTAACTACGAATTCTCCTCTTTCGACGTTTCGTTGTACGTGGACCCGATCGATCGGATTAGAATCCGGTTCGAGCCTCAACGACTCCATTTCTAACCGCTGCGAACCGCTTCGTTCCGCATAGAACGATCATGTTTGCAATTACGGTTTGGCTTTTCGACAGTATTAAAAATTGCAATTTACCAACTCCTCTTCACGCAATGGAATGCCGAAATATTGGCGAAACAATTCTCAGTTGTAGCGCGAGAATGACACCGATATCCAATTTCTGTTACTACGATCGAAACTCTCGCAAATTAACCAGACGTTTATTCATCGATTCTATATTAAAATCGCACAAAAATCACAAGCATTCCGTGCACGCGAATCTCTCCGCAGGTATCTCGAAGCTTCGTTAAAACGTTAATCGCCGCAGGCGTTCTCCTCGACTCCGATTTCTGCAGGGCGTGACGAAAGATCCTCACCTACAGCCCCGTGTCACTGTTCCGCGACAGTCGCCAGGTTGACACGTGCGCGTGCACGCGTGCATACGCGCGTCAAGGTAGCAACCCTGCGGTCCCCGACACATGATACAGCATCGACAGCGGCGTTTTCGCGAGACCGTCTGGGGAAAGGATCGAATCGTTCGATGGCGCGGGGTCGAAAGGAAGCGGGGTTGGAACAGGAAGCCGACCACCCTCGCCCCCCGCATCACCCCGCTCCGCCCTTGGAGGTTCGCTCGTGCCGCGCAGTACAATATCGCGGCAACATAACTCTTCTCCCCTCGTTCATTCTCCGTAGCCCGGCAGAAACATCAACCCTCATCCTCCTCGATGGCCCTGTGCCCCCGCCGCAACCCGTAGCGCCAGCCGAGCTTCGTTCGGCTACACCTCCCGTCCGCTTTGTTTCAATAATACTGTTTATATTGGAACGCGGAGCATTGATCTGTTTGCGCGGCGGCCGGCTCGCGTCCACGTCGCGCTAAAAGATGGACATATTGGACGCGATTTTGAGAACGGATCCGCAAGCACGGCCGGTGATGTTCGACCGGGGCGAACGGGGACGGGATCGGTGTATCTTTTGGTAAACGACGAACGACAGACGCAGAACGATTCGTTCGAGATGGTCGTGGTTATTTCATTTGGAGAATTACGATCACCGACGAGCGCTTGAAGAATGGGGCGGACTTGGAGAAATTCGGGCGACGGTGTCGAGTGGTTCGAATTTGCTCATTCTCGACGGCTAATTCATCGTTCGCGCGAGTACGAAGTTTCGAGGAATTTCTGAGCGAACGTTCGTTATCGCAAAGCAGCGACCGAGAGAGTTATTCTCGCAACTCGACCCGGATGTATCGCGAGAGGAAAACGATCGGGCGGACGAGCATTGCTGCAAGCATCCGGCGCGACGTGCTAACTGCAAACGAGTTCGCGACGCGTTCAAACTAAAGGAGGTTATTCCGAACGGAAGCGAAATAAAATTTAGCCCCTCGCCGACCCCTGCGGGGTTAAATACGAGAAAGATGTATTCACCGTGGCAACACTTTTCACCCCGTACGGCCTCCACCCCGCCGCCCCCAACCCTTGAACCGTGTGTCGCCGTGCGATGGATCCAATGAATTCCACGGCTTTCCAATTCCGTTCTTAGAAATGGAGTTTGGATGGAGTTGATGAGGTTTCCTCTGGAAAATACACACTCGAGTCGCGACGCTGTAGGTATTGGGGGGGGGGGGGGAGAGTCGTTCGCAAACTTTCTTTTTTCTTCGCGGGGAATGTATCTCGGGGGCAAGAGTGGTACGAGTCAAGGGGTTTGGTCAGCGGCAGAGATGGACCAGGCGATTCTATTGGTCAGATGTGATGCGCATGAGCCGTAGGGGGTGAATGAGAAACGACGGGAACCTGCAATATAACCTGAAGAAAGACCCGATCGGAGTCAGGTCACGTAATGTTCCTCCACCTCTTCGGGCTCTACTTTATAACTTCTATTAATCCTTTCGCATCGGGGCTTAGGTTGCCCTAATGAAAAATCCCTTCCCCGCGACCCGACCGACCGCCCGTCCGCCGTCCCCGGCCGTTTCCATTTTTCCGTGTCCACGTGTATGGTGCTCCGCGCGCCGATGGACAATCGCCGTTGAATATCTTCGGGCGAGTCGATCGCCGGGCATTCCGTATCGATTCGAGCGTCGCGTCGCCGGCGAACGAGGGTTGTTACACGTGTACCGAGTAACGGGAACATTTATTTAACGGGAACGCCGGCGGTATGCTCCTTGGGAAGTTTCGGGGCGACTTGAATTCGCGGGCGCACCGGGTAATGCGTTTACGTAGTTCGGGGAAGTTGGGAATGATCGAGTGCGGGATCAACGATCTAGCGTATGGGCGAACGGATATTATTGGAAAATGAAATGAATAGGCGAGGGAGGATATTGCAGGGTGGCGAAGAATATTGCGTCTGAAAGTAGTACGAATTGAAATTCGAACTGCCAAGGCAGTAAAAATTACTTGACTCGGATATCTTGCTTCAAAATTGTTACACCGAATGGCAATTACATATCTTTATTATTTAATGTCTATTTCGACCGCGCAGGTGTTCATAATCTGGCTAACCTGTACTGTCCAAATAGTATCAAAACCTATCGGTAGTTCTGGAGTTAATGGCGTTCCGTTGGTTGATGCGATTTGCGAACATCGTTGCCGAATAGCTGCGGAAATAGAAAACGCGTCTTCCTATTTCCCAGGAAACTTAATTTAACATCGAGCGCTACCACTTTATTATTATTATTTATTCGTAATTTAGCCTGGCGGCTACAAAATGCTCATTCACGGTTTCCACACTTTTAACCGTTGAACGTTTCTACTTTTTCCAGCGATACAGATTCTCGCGCATCTCGCAGCCCCGATTGTACCGATCACGGAACGTCCAACGAAAGAATAACTCTGTCCGCAAACGGGAAAGCAATTGTTCATCGGGCCGCAACTACTTTCCCGAAGCGAAACGAACGATACGAACCGCAGCATCTGCGAGGCTTGGCCCGCGCAGAAAAGTGGCATAAAGGCGGCGCGGAGCAACGGGAAATCATGCAGGTCCGAATTGAAATTCCGCACGGTGGCGTTCACCGTGGCCCCGGGTCGCCGGGAACCCGGCGAAGGAGCCAAAACTTGTTCGGCGAAACGAACACAAATCCGAAGTCGGGGTGCGTGCTCGGGAACCGGCGGCCAGGAACAATGCCGCGAGGCCGGGGCCCGACGAAAGAACAGAAGCCGGTTTTCACGGCAACGGGAACACGGAAAACTAAGCTAACGACCCGACAATTCGCCCTTATTCGCCAATCTTGCGCCCGCTTCCAGGAGCACTGTTTACCCGAGCGTGTCGAGCATGACTGGAGTACGACATGAATAACCGAGCAGTTGAATTCTGCCTGTCGCGGCTCTATAATATTATCAGGGCATTGTGGCCGACTAATTAACTGTACTAATGCAATCCTGCCTGATTACGCATTCCGCTCGCCGATCTCGCAGCCTCAACTTCCGCAGAAACGGCGTCCGGACGTCGCGTCTCGGGTAGCGCGATCGTGAAACGTTTCCGAAAACAATGCATTTAGTAGCGGTGCAAAGATTAATTTCCTGCAGGCGTACGCAGGCGTTCAGATTATTCTGCGAATTTTTGTTTCTGTTTTGGTCGAGGCTCGTTACAAAATTTCAACTGTTGTAAAGCTTCTCGAACGGCGCAAGGTATCGCGCTCTTCGAACTCGTTCAATTATGCGAGTAACTCTCGTCGATTCAACCGATATCGAGTAATACGCGTCCCTTTAAAAATCCAGCTGCATCTATAAATCAACCGTATCACTTGAAACTTCGTCCGAGACGCTCCGCGTCTCGTGTACCAAAATCCGAACGTCCAAGTTCTCGTCTCGAGCATCGAACTTCGAACCTCAAATTGATCGGGGAACGACAGATTTCGAACTGCGAGAATTATCCCGTTGCCTCTCGCCGGACGATTGCCGTTTGAGATTCGATCTAGTCGTCGGTTCCCGATCCGCGTCCCTCGATATGGATGATCGGGAATAAACGTCGACGGCGAACTGGCAAAACGAAGAAAAAAAAGGAAAAAGTTGAAGCGAAATAAAGAATCGATCAATGGCGGCCGGCTGTCCATGCGACATCCATTCGGTTCGGCAAATATTTGGTCAAAACTGACGTCAAAGTGGAAATCCACAGTCTCCGGGCGCGGCCATTGTTTCGAAAAATTTGTAAAGATCGAATCCGGTCACAATGATGCGAGCGTGTAATCACCGGCTCTTCTTTTTTTTTTCTTTTTTTTTTTGTCGTCCATTGAATATTTTTGGTGCGCCGCGCAATTCTTCGTCCCGGGCCGATTCGAACTTTTTCCAGGCCATCTGAAAAGCTGTGATCACCGATTGTTACCGGCGGGCCACCCCCGGTCCTGGACCGATCGGAATGAAAAATAGATGAACGCATTGAACCCATCCCATCGCGGCTACGCGGGATTTTTTTTAGCAAAAACGGGTACGCGCCGGTAGAACGTTTCGCTGCGTGGACGCTCGTTTTGAGAGAGATTGAGTTACGTTGTTTTTTGAATTTTCAGACCGCCACCCCCCGTGTCCTTTCTGTCTTCCGTTTCTTTTTCGCGTTTTGCCCGGGTTTGTTTTTGATTGAATCGTCGGACAGCAGTCAAGTGGAACCGTAGATGGAAATATTTTCAACGAGCAAAAGCTGTCCACGCGATGAAGACGCTTCGGTGCACGGGCTGTATTTGTGAAATTCGTTTGGAGAAAGTCAAGGAACTAACGTCACACTCGTGACTTCGAAGGAGTATCTGTTTTTTTGATAAACTGCTTGACGTGCAGGTAGTTTAAATGTTGAAGGTACTGGCCGTATTATATGTGTCTAAACTGCGACCGTTAGGTTCGCGTTGTAAATTAAGAAATGCATGTAACGGAGGAACGGACGTTCCATTTTTTAAGCAACCGACAATCGTCATAGGGATCGATCGTCGCCGGAACGGCGCAATCGAGCCGTGAAAACTGCCCCACGGCAATTATAATCGATTCGCAGTACCGTCTCTGGAAACTGTCACCATAGATATTATTCTTACCCCGGATAGTTTCACGGGTCCACGGGCAGGGATCGCTCGCTGTTTGCACAGTTACGCTGAAATCTTCGGCGTGGGCATCGGTTCCATATTAAAACACCCCTATGCGATTCACTGATGGTAACAAATAATGGTCGCGACAAGGGTCGAAGGGAGTCGCCCCCACTCCGAACCCCTTGTTCACGGTGCTCTGTCCTCCTTGGCCGGTTTTTCGCCTCCCTTTCCGTCGCGCTGCCCCTGCTCCATCGTTCTCCATAGAGCAATTTATCTGTATTATACCCTCAGTTGGCCACGGTGCGTGTTTTGACAGGAACAGCATTATTAAATGCCCCGGATATCTGATCCTCAACACCCCTAATCTACATAATATGCGTTTACATTACGCGTGGACGACCGTCGCTCGTACCCATCCATCACGGCGATTTGCGGGGAATCGTCGCTGTCTCCCGAATTTTTTTCCTTCCTCGCCATTCTTTCGCCGTCGAGAATGCGCAAGAAGAGTTCCGCCTCCTATTTGTCGTTCCTCGACGCTCGATTTGACGCGTCGCTGACAAGTGAACCGAGACTCCCGCAAGCGAACCGATGCGAATTGCGTCGAGAAACTTCGAACCGAGGGCGTATCAAGCGAAAGGGTTAAATAGTGCAATCTTTAGTCGCAACAATCGATATCGTTAAAAAATGTGTACACCCCGGCTCGTCCAATGAGACGTCCAATGAGACGCGGCTCTAATCCGAGGAATGAGAACGATCAACCATTGCGTTAACGCGCGAGGCGCGAACGGTGAATAATTGTCGGCGCGCGATGAGAACAGGAGAAATCTGCGAAAGGGAAATTAGAGGTCCGCGAAATGCTAAAAGCCCAGCGCTAAACGGTCCCGGTCGGCCGATCAAAAAGGTGGCTTCTTTGAAAAGGAGTGACGACGTGGAAAAGCGTGCCACCGTCCCCCGCCCTTCCGCCCGGCAGCCGGCACAACCCCTGCGTAACGGGTGTCTTGTCATAATACAGCCGTAGTACAACTTAATGATCTATTGGCGCGGCGCAGTCGGGGATGTAGCATAATTCTCGACACGCTTCCTGTCACGTGGACCGGCCATTCGATACGTCCTCCTGCCATTTGAACGGGATTACAGGCGTACATCGCTAATTTTTCTCATGCCCACTGTGTCAGCCTGTTATCTGTGGATGATCCGGCTTCCATTTGGCCCAGCGACATCCTGTCGCTCCATAAAGAACGTGGGATTTCGCCTATTTCCGTCGACGACGTAAAAATGACCGGACAAAGATAAGGATGACTGGTGACTTTCTCGCGAGGACCGTAATCCATGGGAGAAAAGGAGATCGTTCATGAGGACGGGGACTTTATGTGATACACGGATAGATACATGTGTGTGTGGAATATAATGCAATGCGCAATGTACGGTGTAGTATACGATAGGTGCACGCATATTGCGGTGGTGTTGTGCTCGTTGGATTTGTAGTTTTATTCTTACGGTTAAATGGAGAAAAGGGGAGTATGAAACATATCGGTGACAGGAGGGAGATGTTCCGTTTATTATTTTATCAATTTCTTTGCATAGTTTACGGTGCCGCGAACATGTCTGTGGCTAATCGAAATATTCATGCGGTTTCGTTTACATGTTTCATGATTCTATATTGCTTTCCAAGCTTATTCTGAATTTGTTTAAAAACGAATGAAATTCTGCAGGAATTTTTATATAACAATAAATTGGAGCCTTCTTTTATACAGTACATTATTGTTTCTATTGTTTTGTGCGAAGTTAATAATCATAGAGGTGATCGTTTATAAAATAATTTATTAAATCAATTATTATTTCCCTATTCCTAATACCTCAATGAACATTAATAATTCGATTAATAAATCGATGCTTCTAGCTCCATTTGAAATCGCCTTAATATTTCGGAATGAAACGCGACAGATGTACTCCAATCAAACGAGAAACGAACACCTCGAGCAAACCGAACACCCGACACCATTCGCCGTAACAAACCGCTAGATCCGTCGGCCAATATTTTATATCTTCCTAATTCTGGTTTTACCGCAAGAAGTCCAACACTTCATTTCCCCCGGAGTTTTCCTTCCGTTGGCCAGTGAAGGCTCGCGACCGATAAATCGCTTTTTAACGAGTCTGATAACCCGTTCACCGAGGCTCGTCCACGCTGGCATCGATTCCCGATTTATCGGCCACCGTTCCATTCCGAATGAATCACGTGTCTTCGAATCGAAAGCCGAAACCCCGGCTGGTTCTGCGTGTAATAACACAGGGGCCCGGCAATAATTGCGGTACAAGTACGTGCTCGCGCCGAGCACAGTTTAATTCTGAGCGATATTATAATTAAGTGGTTCGAGCGTAATGGCCGGCGTCACGTAAACCGCTAACACGGGACTCGGTGCTCATCATGCTGCTTTGTTCAAACAATCAGCGACCCGATGGTGGCCGTCACGCGAACATTTTGCCACGGTGAAAGTGGCCTTTCTGCCTTCGAGCTGTTCAATCCCGAATCGCGCACTTGAAATATTTATTATCGCCCCACCCGGATGGTTCACGCGAGAACGGATGGAATTTACGCTACGATGGGACAAGTTTTCGCTTTTTTTCTCTTTTTTCTCTTAGAATCACGACGAACGATTGAAATAACTTGATCGTTGGTTAAGCTATGCGCAGTTTTTTTTTGCGGTAGTTATGTGTGAAGGTAAAACAATTTGATCGGCGAACTTGAGAGATCTTTTATGGCGGTCATAAACGATTTTTTTTAAATATATTTTCGGAGGTTCATGTGGGATCAAAATAATTAAAGTCTCCCGCGAACGTAATCGACACGACAAATTTGAAGTAAAAAGTACAAGGAATTTATCGTAATGTTAGTATATTATTTTATTTCGCTACGTTTGCGTACGTTTACTTGAAACCCTCTTTAACTTGTCTCGCGTTAAATTGCCACGTAGCCAGGCAACATTGCTTAATGAACCGAAAGGAAGAAAGGATGAAACCGTAATGTTTTTACGAAAGAGAAGCAGATTGTCATGCAAATTAACAGACGTCAATTTCGATTAGGCTTAACTCGCCGATGAGTCCGTAACTCGGAGTAACCAGTCGACGAACCGCAACCGGAAATTGGTTGCTCGGTTATCAAAGTTTGCGGGTTGCGTGTCTGCCGAGCTACGAGGAGAGAGGTAACTAGGGGGTGGGTTACCGGATGGGGTGGGATATCCATTAATAAGCGAGTGAGAGCTCGGTGCCTTCGTAGATTGGGGTGCCAGAGAAGGTAAATATTAATTTGCTCAAGCAACCGTCACGATCGGCTCACGGCCGCGAACAGGTGAGCTCGTTTCGTGCGTCCAAATAATTACGGCCTTTACGTGTAAAGTGAAAAGTGAATGGGCTGTTCTCGTATCCCTATTTCTGAGAGGGGGGGGGGGACGATAAACCATCGTGTTCCTCGAAGGATCTTTCAATAAATATATAGTTTCGTTACTTTTTCTAATTAAATACGGGTCTTCTTTCTTTATGAAATTCTTCTACTGGATAATATGTGTACGTGTTGATATCCGCCTTCTTCTTAAAGCAGTTCAATACGTTTTGCAGAAAATGTAAAAGAATAAATATAGTGATAACGTTGTCCCCGATAATGGTAATGATATAAATCGTGTACGAAACTAAATCTGTACTGCAATGCCCATCGCGCGAACATCTATACGCGAACATCTTCCTACGTGGAGAATGTACAAGTACCAAAATCGTTTCCTCGAAAGGTACACTTATGAGCACGACTCCCTCAACGCTTTACGCAACTAAATAAAAATTGCGGCAGCGAATCACGGGAAATAAAACACCGAAGCGGAATATCCTTAATTCATAAACTCGTTACGAAGCGGCAGCCGTGTATCCACAGAGTTAACTTCTTCGAGCGCATCCCCGTAGCAACCAGGGCAGCAACCCTTCCTTAATACACCTTTACATACGCAATGATACCCAGGGAAACGGCGCAGGAAGCAGTCGAAAGTACCGCGCGCGCCATAAATCCAACCAGCCGGAAGCCATTTTCCATTCACGTTTCCCCGATATCGCTCGCGGAATCAGCTCGACTGCCGTCGCGAGAACTGAATAATAAATTACGCCGTTAGTTGAAACAATTAATTAATAATTCATGATAGGCAAGGAGGGAATCCACCGGGTGGAAGGGAGACCGTGACGGCGGCGGGGGGTGGGATGTAATTCGCGTCTGCGTCGATGGGACGCGGCCCAAAATCATGGGTCGAAGGGGGGTTTGCGAAGAGGGTGACACATCCACCATGCTGAATATAATTTACTTGAACAAACTAAAATCCCTCGGAGCCGGGATCCTCGTCGCGCATCCGCGACCGCGACGCGTTGTCCTCCTTCGAGCAACCCCTCGGTCGCAACCCTTCTGCGACGCGCCGCGCGGCCTCGCTCCTTTGCGAATACTTTATAAGCTTGAAGACGCGGCTCAATGCCGTCCAAACTTTATTCTCTATTTATGTTTACCCGCGACCCCGGAACACGAGCTTTTCCGGGAAGCTCCTCGGTTTCTGGGAGGGGTCTATACTGGCCGGGGCAACGAGGGTGGATATGAGACCAGTTTGCGGGGAAATCGAGCACTTGATTCTCTGGAATCCGCCATTTCCAACGGCTTTCAGAAACTCCGAATTCTGGGATAAGCGTTGCCTTTATAATTTTATTTGCCTGCGCGGTTTTGGGATTTAATACGTTAAACGCTTCGTCTCGTGTTTAGGATTACGGGAGAGACAAATTTGCACGGTTATTTGACGAAAATTATTTTCCAGCGGGCACAATTTATAGCGAAGAGCGTGCACTTGCGATGATTGATCAAATTATTGGCTGCGCTACGTGGTAGATTTGTTTCTCACTATTTTATTACGTCGTTCCCCGATTCCAATTGCGGTGAGACAAACTGACTGCTCGAATCGCGTTTAGTTTTTGCGAAAAGAATAGAATCGCGTTGAAGATATCACCTTCTCAGGTGTAACAGGCTTTCCACTGTTAATTGACATTTACGATCGCTCTGCCTTAAAGCAACAAATTGCCTTCGAAAAGCAGAAGTATTTACTTCCTACGTTATCATTTTGCTATGCAATACATTTCTCGTCGCGCACAAGAATTACCATATTTCGCAAAAGTATACAGTCAAAGTACGCAAACTACGAGCGCCATGTAAAATCATACACGACCAAACAATGCGCTCAATTTCTCTACCAAAAATATTCATCATTACCAACATCAGCGAATGATACACAGTCACCTGTGCCAAATAAAGCTAACGGAACACACCGAAATAAATATATACAGAAGCAAACAAATCGACCGTCGTCGCGATCTCAAACGTCTCCCCCTCACCACGGACGAAAAATAGCCCCGGCACAAGCGCACCACCGAAACAAGAAGAAGCATCGGCAAGACTCGAACACCACGGCGGTCCGCGATAAAAATCCAAAAGGATCCGACGCAGCCGTGGTGTCGTTTCACGGGGAACCGTGGAAGACGAGCGCCGAGGTGGCGGACCGGGAAGGGGGTGAGCACGCCACAATCAGCAGGAACGACGCCGGGCGGAACGAAGGGATGAACCGGCGTTCATAAATCTCGGCAGATTACTAAATCCCCAGTTTGATGAAACCGGGGCTGCGTACATACGTGTGTCGCTCCGGCGGCGGTACACGCCCCTGTGTGCGCCACGTGTGTGTGACGATGCGGCGACGGTTGCGCTGGTATCGCGCTAGCTCATCGGGAGCCGGGCGCTGATAACATTATCATAAAACGGCAATATCGCGCGGATATTGGCCTGATGGAGCGCCCGCTGTACCGCCAGCCGGCGGCTATCGAGCCAAGTTAAGAAGTGATCTAGTGCGCGCGGCTTACAACTTTTTCATATGCAAACGACGAATCGAGACGCTCCGCGGCTCCGCGAAGCCGCGGTTCCCTGGAGGGGGCCAGCCTTTATCGGGGGATACCTTTTGACGTGGCTTTTCACTGGTCGTGTGATCGTTCGTGCCGGTTGGTACGGCGCGATCGACAGTTTTCGGAAATTGCGCCGCGGAACGAACTGATCGATAGATGTTCTCGCGTGGCTACGATTTCGGGAATGGAAAGCGCGGAATTAAGGTTTCCTTCCGTTTGTGACGAGTTTATTAAGTGGTTCGAGGCGTGGAAATACGCGGCGGGGGTTGAACATTGTCGCGTTGTTAGGGTTCGGTGTGTTGGATTTTCTTGGGAATTGTATCGAATCGTTTTCAATCTTCGATATTACTGGCGCGCGACGTGGGCTTCGGGGGAATTTAATTCGATATCGATGGGGCAATTTGTTAAGCGCGAAATTCAAATGCCTTGATATGTATGTCAAATAAGCTTCCCCTCGTTTTATTGACGCGATTACTCGTATAACTTTTACCTTAATACCCAAGCGTTTATACGTACAGCTTTCTCGTATTAATAAAGTATATCCTACTTTTCGAACGATACCAGAGTGAAGGGGTTAATGGTGGAACAATAAAGGCTCCTACGAAAACGGTTGCTCAAGGAAAATTATCGATCGACAAAGGACGATGCACGCCGAACAAGATCCTATAGCTCATCCCCGTGTTCCAGCAAATTATTCACCTTACTCACCTTATTCTAATTATTCGCCCCGATCCATTTGCATGGCATCCCCGCCGCCCGTGCTGTAAGGGGGTGTGCTCGCGGAGCAACGGCGCACGGCGCGGATTAATAAAAGACGAAACGCGGATGGTTTAAAGCAGATCGAGGGTTCAAGGGGGTTTCCTCGCGGCCGTGAAATCGTCTTCCATCCCCCTTCTGATGTCTAATATAGCAGAAAGCCCAGATGATGAGACTTCGCCCCGCCTCGACTCGGTTCAGCTCAGGTATTAGATTATGAATATTCATGGCGGTGTGTCTGCGCGGTGCTTCATTACACCTTCTGCCACCCGCCGGCCGCCCCCGTTCTCCGTTTCTCCCTTGTTCTTCGCCTCCCGGCATTCTCATCCCCGGCGCCGTCAATCAATATGCAACGGCACATCGAGCTTTGCTTACCTTCTGCGAACCGAGCCAGCCACGTTCTCGCGGATGTGCACGAGGACGGGCCCTCGACGACGACACGAGGTTCGTTAATTGCGACGTCGTTCGAGGAAAAGTCCTGCCTCGCGAAAGGATTCCGCAGAACTTGCAGCCACGGGGAAACTCGGTTGCGCGATGCGCCGTTGGAAGATTTCGCGGCGATGCGAAAAACGAGCGTGGCACAGCTATGCGCGACTGAATGTATTCGAAGCGTTGCGTGGCAAATAATGTTGTTAATATTTGTGAAATTGTCTCGCGGATTCTGCGTTAGGTGTTCGATGAACATTATTCGGCAACGTAACAGAGGTGCATCGATTCATTCGAATAGTAATTTGAACGGAGTAGAGAATAGTGGTATTATTATTAGCGTTTATTGATCGCAATTGCATTTCATAGTATTGCTGTCGTCATTGATTGAACGCTGTAACTGTTTTGTATTTCTTACTCGACGATGCTACAATCGAAAGAAGTTAAATTTCATTCTGCGGTACGATAGTTTGCTACATTTTTGTGCGAAAGACGGAAATCCACGTAGCAATTGTCGCAGCTGCTGGCGTTTCAAAGATCGATCAGACGAGTTCACAGTTTTGTAGGTCGGCCCCTGTTTTATAACGTAACAATTGATGGATAGGGTCAACCGATCGGAAGAATGCCTCGACTCGTCGGTGTATTAGTGCTGCTGATGGATAGCTGAGATCGATCGACCGGTTCGAATACGGAGACAGGTCCATTAGCGCTAATGGTGATTATACAAATTCAATGCACAAGAGACAAGTGCATTTATGGAACTCGCGTGTGAGGAATTCAGTATTTCGACGGAAGCTTTGCCAAATACGAAAGATTCCGTACGCCGCTGCTCTGCCCGATAATTTTAACACCACTTAGGAAAATGAATATTGAGTTACCGTTCCTGGGATTTTTAGCTGACTGCGAGTCATGGTGTATATATGTATGTACGTGTCACACATGTGTCCTTTAAATACGAAATATGTATCAGGCTTCGTGCACGAGTCAAATAAATTTCACCCGTGTCCAAGAGTTAAATCAGAATCTACCTAGCATCGATTTTGTATTATTTGTAAAATGACGGAAACATTAGGCAAGTATTAATTGCAGAAGATACATATGTACATATATCAGTCAGGTTTCTTAAGATAGTATATGATATTCTACACTCGTGCGAGACACTCGCAAACCATGTAATAACAAATATAAAAAGCTAATTCCACAAGAGTAAAATCTTGTTTCTTACTTCTCTAGCTTTAAACAAATGTACTTTTCCTTATATGGAAATACTCGCGAACGATTTAGCGCGTCTATCGCCTCGCGCATCATTCTACTTCGAATTGTATTCACAATCGATACTAGTATCATACTCATCTATAATTCGCGAACGAAGTGACAAGGGTATTTGTTAAGAAAGAAGTTCATTTGAAAGCATATACGTTCCCCAAGCAAATTAAAAGGAAACTCGAGAAAAGCGTCTCGCGTTTATCCACAATATAAACATGGCCCAACACAATATACTTTGTCCACTTGAAAAGAACCAGCTACCACAGCAGTTACCAAATCCACCGAAATGAAGCATCCACCCCACGTCGAACTATTCAAAAACCACCAAATACCTTTAAACCCGCTAAAAGCAACACCCAGCGACACACCTGTCCCCGCCGACACCGTTGCCCTCTCAATGGACCAACGGACACCCCAACAAAAAAGGCACGGTGCCGGCAGGGATCCTGCGCAACGCTTCTCACCCCGTAACATGTGCCAAGTCCCCGGACTCCCTTTCTCCATGCACGCGGGGTGCCCGAGCGGACAGAAGAGAAAAACGATGACCCGATTAGCGGCTGCGCGTATCATCCGTGATTACACCGAGCCCCGTCACCGTATTAGTCACATGATCAGCCAGATTTGACGTTTTGGCGCCCCGTAGTCGCCGATGGAATTAATAAAGCGCGGCCGAGCAATCTGCTCCCGCACAAGGAACACTCGCTGCCAATATAACAAAGTGGACGGGCCATCCCCCCCCCCCCGTGGCGAAGGATCCCTGCATGATTTGATTAGCCTCAGATTGACCCCGCTTTCTCTCTTTCTCTCTCTCTCTCTCTCTCTCTCTCTCTCTCTCTCTCTCTCTCTCTCTCTCTCTCTCTCTCTCTCCCACTCTCTCTCTCTGTCTATCCCCTCGCCGCTCATCTTCGCGTTTCTTCCTTCCCCTTCGCGCGTACTCTCTTCGATTCTGCGTCCGTGCACGATCGTTCGTGAGGCTCCTTTCCACTCGGGCCAACCCTCGCCCCTCGCCCCATTAGACTTACGCTAGCCACTTTATGTCGGGAAATTTGCAATCTTTCCATTTAATATATCGACGCCCAGGCGAACGGAGACCGAGGGCATGCGATTTGAATACATTAAACGGGCGTCGGGTCCCTTCTCGACCCCTGCTTCGCGTGCAACCGTGGACGCGGCCGGCGACGATAGCCGTTTGGAGATGACGGAGCCGGCAGAGACGATCCGCGGTGCGAATTTGTTCTTTCTTTTGTTTCTTTTACTTTTGCTCGAGATTATTTCGAACGAACGACGGGGAGAGTTCGATGGGAATTTAAAAGAGTGTCCGGAAGGGTCCCGCGACGTAGAGGGTGGCGTGAGAACAATGGTTCGGAAAGGCGAATTGGAAAATGGGAAAATGGCAAACGTGGGTTGGAAGCATTATTTTAGAATTGTATGCGGGCAACTTTCGTGTTGGAATTAATTCGACGATCGTTGTTCGCGATGCGATGGAACGAGCATTCAGAGCGATTTTAATTATTCTACGTTCAATATGAATCGAGCATTGTTTTATAATACCGTCTTAAATATTTTGCCAACATATTCTGTATTAAACGTATAACAGCTCGATATAAATACAAATGAAACGACATCCCCCGAAGAAGAGTTAACCTACTGTAAGTAAAGTATTGAAAATAGAGAGGATGTTTCAACAACTAAGTGCCAAAATACTGCAGCAAATTCTGTCTATCTTAATTTGATAAAAGAAGGTTAACGAAGTGCACTGAACGTTGCACTGCGCCTTACTTTTCATTCCAAATGTTCGTAAACCCGACAGCACAGGGTATAACAAATAAACAGCGTCCCTTTGTACACGCTGGTGAACAGACGTGTAGTTCCATTAATACTTCTGTGTCTGCGAAGCCAGTCAATAAAATGCTCCGCGAATAAAGCATGAAAGATTCATCGTGCGATGAGCACGGCTGGCTGGTGAATCTAACAACAGCTGAATCTACTTATCCGCCGCGATGGAGAAACCATAGGACCCGGTCTCGCCTGAGCATTCTAATGGTAATGGGCATGCAGTGAATATTACTGGCAGCATTTTCGAACCATAGATACGGATATAGAGGGATGCGTGTAAAATGAATGGGAGAGTCAGGGGTTAATTTGAGACAACGCGTATAAATGTAGTTAATACTGGCTACCGAGGGGACCGAGTATCTGCCAGGGGTGCCACCCCCGGAAATCTTGTCACCAGCCGCCCCCTGCAATCGAGACTCATACGCCACATCTGTCTCGATACGCGTATTAGAAAAAGCCTGTCATGCGTGACGTTACGAATTTTCATTTCGTGCACGAATTAATTTAGATCCTCGCCACTTTTCATTATTAACCTAAATTGCAACTTTAACGGGTATTATTTTATTCCGACAACTGTATTAAATTGAGTGCAAAGCGTTTGCGGGGGAGAAGATATTTTCTATGCGCAAGTGAGGGGATAGCTGAGCGAACGAGTAGTGAAAATAATTTTCCCAATAAAATCGCACTCTAAGTATTATTAATAACAACGATATCAGTACCAACGATGGCATTACGTTAAATTTTGCATCCTCAAATTAAGGATATCCATTGAAATATATTATTCCAATAAATCACTCGACAAACACGATACACCAAAAATAATTCCACTTGGAAAATCTGATTTACATATCGACATGGATTCCCTTTGAACTGAAAACAAATCGAATTCCTCCACGTTTACCTAAACGCAATCCGCGGTTCCCCGAGAAACATACGCGCATAGTTCAAAACCTTTGCCAAATGCGTAAAACGGAAAGCGCGAAGCAAAGATATCGTTCCCAAGCTTCTTAAGCTACGCGAGCAGCCGAACGAGAGCTGTCGTCGGTTGAAACGTGAAAATGCAGCATCGCGTCTAACTGTCGAAGAAATTTTACGTCGCTTCCGTGTTCCCCCGGTTGAATGCGCCGTGCGATCGTGCGTCTGGTGACCTCGTAACGCGGAATACACCGCGATCACGATTGCTCAGCCCGGCTCCTCAATTCCCAGGGCGCGTAAAAGTCAAGCTGGACGAACAAAGTTAGAAGATGATCTTCGTTATGGCCGCCGTCCGGTTACACCGAGTTAGGGACGATTCGGGCAAGGTTGAATGTGGCCGCCACGTATAATTCGATTAGACGTTAACCTTGCAAGGCAAGGAAAAGAGGCGGCCGCCAGGACCGAACGAAGAAACTCCATGAACCTTCATTATGTTACTTCACCCGCTCGCTCGTCCGGCATTAGTGTTAGCCGTAACGGTTTCCTCCGCTAAATTAAAGGAGTTAAATGGACGCAAGATGACCAGAGGATAAACCTGGTCGTGGAGCCTGATTATATCGCTGGTCGTGATTTTTTTTCTTTTCCTTCGCTCGATAGCAGCCGAATCGCGATTCACAAATATTCTGAAAATCCGTCTTACAACGGAGGCCTGATTAATCTTGGAATCGAAGCAAAATTTCTGTCCGCGCGTAAGACCCGTTTGACGTTGGAAAATGATATCCAATATAATTCCAGTGCATCGAATATCGACTCATCGATATTTGCTCAACTGTTCGATGAAGCTGTTCCCATTATTGTTCGAAATAATGTTCGTTTACAATTTCCGCGCAGAGAGCGACGGCAGCTGCCTCGTGAACGGCTGAAAAACTCCATAAGCCCGGAGAATAATCTCATCCTCGGTTTTACGACTGCTAAGTTCCGTAATGGCTGTCCGTGGAAGTGGAGGAAGGACCGCGGGGGCAACGGTGAAAAATGGAGACTTTGGCCCGGGAAGAAACACTGGTCGGTTCGCATCATATATTGTCCAAAAGGAGGAGAATCGCTCGGGAGGAGGGCCGGAGATGTTCGTTCAGCGCTGCAAGATGGCTGTCGTGGAAAGGGGGCGCACAGGCCGGAGCGTCACCGAAGGCGCAAGATTTGTTGCCATAAAGAAGATTGCTCGGTGCTAATGAAGAAACATTACCACGACGATATTGCACCCCCCCTTTTACCGCGCCTGCTTGTATTTATGGATGAGGAGATAAAGAGAATCGATCGGTTCGAGCGTTGCTTCGAGGCTATCAAGCTTCGCGCGATAGCCGGATGAAAACAGGAGAATTAAGTAGAAGAATCTTTTAGCGGATAACTGTCTCGCGCGACTACGTTTCGTTTTGGAATTTGCTGACAATGTTAAGGTGATTTTAGACGATGGAAATGAAACGTTTCTTAACTAAACATTGCCGAGAATTCGCGATTGCAACCAGAATATTCTTCATTTCCCCCTTTCGGATGGTCGTGCAAAAGGTGCTCGTACAAATTCTATTATCTTCGTTCTAAACTCGCGGTTGCATTGCCATCGTTGAATCAATTAAAGGTTGTCCCGTGCCAAACAGATATAAAACCTTCTCTCAAAAACCAACGTCCCCGCTTCCCCCGATATCATTGAGAAACAAAGAGATTGTTCCCAAAACCGCTGTCCGCGTACACGTTGCGCCTGAACAATCGCGAGCGTGAACGATTACTCGCGACCGTTTATCCGCCCCCCCCCCCCCCCCGTGATTAACACCAACAAGTCCGACGCATTACGACAAAACCGGTTCGGCCTACAAGACGAAAACAAAAACACCCAAAAAAAGGGAAGGGTAAAAAAAGGTCGGTAATCATCGGGGGCAACCGTTGGGCCGGTATGGACAGCGGACGAAATCTATCGCGCTTTCACCCGCAGCCGTGATCGATCGGCCGGGCCGGGAGTCTGACAACGAGAGATACATTCAGTAACACACCGATGATTTGTGAAACTGTCCGGTCAGCAAGTATGCCAGAATGTGTACGCGGCCCGCGCAAGCGCAACCCCTTTTTCCGACCCCGTGTATTGACGCGGTGGTCACCCTCAGTGACCAGCACCCCTCTGTTCCGTTCGAGCGTCCTACGCCGAGAAGGCTGTATGTCTTACGGAATGCCTATGATGCCTTCCTGCAGCCCTTCCGAGTCCTCGCGCACCCTGCGCCCCCGTCCACCCACCGCCACCGCCGCACAGCCCGTCTTCGGCGACGTCCACACGCTCGTGACAAGTGCGAGGCGGCCATCCAATAACCCGCACCGGCCGCTGCCCGTCCCTCCGTCGACCCCTCCGTCGACCCCCCGCAACCTCCCCCCCTCCCCGACCCCACTCGCCGTTACCGGCCAACTTATTGAGGACTCGGAGGAATTAGGAAACGGAGAGCAGCCTCCCCCTCTTCCGCGCCACTCTCCTTTCGCCTTATCTCCTTCCATTCTTCTCGGCTTTTCTCTTGCTGGCCGCTCCGCGCCGCTCGCCCGCCCCTACCCGCCTCGACCACCCTCTAGCCGGGTTATGACCGGTGGCCACGAAATACCCGGAATTTCGCGTGGCCGCTCTTCCGAAATTCGATCTGCGGGGACGCGGACGATCTTTTTGCCCCCCCCCCCCCCCGTTAACGAGGCCCCGCGCGTTGAAAAAAGGACGGTGGCTCGGTGGTGCGAGAGGGACGATATGGAATTTCGTTATTACGACTGAACCTTTGCGACCTTTGTACCCGTTGCGAGAGGATCGTTTAATCGTAGCACCTGGGGACGCTGCGTTGACGTCGACCTGCGTGTGGACGTTATTTTAGTCGGTGAGAATGGTGTGGTTTTTTGGAGAACGAAGTAATTATTGTAGCGATGTATCCTGGGGAGAGGGAGAGTTTGAATAGATGGGATATTATGAAATAGATGTGTAAAATGTGTCTTTAATATCGTCAAGATAACATCCGAATTCGTCAACCTTGTTTCATTGTGCAATACGATAGAACGTCTTCGCAACTGCTCGAGTTAATTTAAAATATCGTGAGAAAAACTTTAGCGGACACTTCGCCTCGAACTAATCCCTGACTATCTGAATTTATCCAATCCTTAAATACTTGAATTTTACCCAGAACGAGGACTATCAACTTTCTAACGAATCAACACCTCAGACACCCGTCGATACGCAAACGTCATCTGGTAACTAGTCATAAATTCTGAGCTGATCTCTACCTGGATATTACCGTTTTTAACAAATTCCACGCCCGTTTCGGCATTCCGAGAGCGCAACCAGAATATGTATCGGATCCGTCGACAAAGTTGACAAATCGAGTCCCATTAGGTGTGTCCTCACACGTAACTCATTTGTCAGCAATTCCTTCTTAATCTTTCTCCACTCGACCTCGCAACCGGTCCCGTGCAAGTCCCGACCCGTAAACTTCGAAACTAATCTAATTTACGGCGAGCAAAAAGGCCGGTCAGCATTCACGATCAGCCTTGCACCTTGGATCGAGTCGTTTGTTCCGAGATTCCGAACAGAAAACAAGCGTTCCCCTGTTTGTTACGTGAGAACGAACCACGTGAAAGTTTGGACGGTGATTCCACGGCTGATTAATTCGTTTCCTGTAATATTTAGGGAGGACCGGCTAATTATCTCGTAAATGTCTCAGCCGTTCCACCGGCAAATGAACTGCACAACCCGATCGGCTCCATTACATTTCATTGCCAATCGACCGATCGAAGTTTCGTCTTACGTATAACGCGTCGAGGAAGACATTTTTCATTATCCTGTCGCTTCTTGACGAACGACGATAAAAATGACATTAAATGGCGTTAAGCGTGAAATTAGTTGCGCGTTCTGAAAGTTGCGCGAGCAAGTGGCGTTCAGAGATCTCAGAACGCTGGATCACGTTAACAGCGCGACGTTGAATCCATTGCAACCGGGCGGGCTGAAATATTTTGCGGTTAATTCTGAGGAACTGGCTGTCCCGTTGCGACAACTGCAAAATGACAATAACATTTCCACGATAATCGGTTTAACCGAGCGGCGTAACTGAACGCCGCGGCGTAATTAACAAAGGAAAAAGCAATAGCGGTGGTCACGTTTGTATGCTCTCACATAAACACGGCCGTGCTTCAATCTGATCGCAATACAGAGAACCGGCCTGCAGCTCGAACGAAATACTCGTTACATTGTAACGACAAACGGCTGTTTTTAACCATTTCGTCACGATAACGGTTTTTCGATATTTTCGGCCGCGGAGGCTTTGAAGTGTATTTTGCATTTAAACGTTTCCCCTCCGCCCACACCACCCCGCCGCCCCTTTTTTTCATTTCAATTCAATTTCCAGCTTTGCCGTTCCTGAAGGGACTGTCTCCGATGGAGCTTTCTGGCGAGCGCTGCAGTTGAAAAGGTGACTCTGCAAAGGGGTTGAAACTAAACTGAATGAGTGGTGTTACGCAACGCATTGTTGGTAAAAAAAGGGACATCGTTTCTTTTTCCAAAAGAGACGAAGTTACAGCAGGAGTGTATAAAACTCCTATTTATTCTGATATTTTGTATTTGACGATGGCCCGTCGAAGGAGAATTAATTGGAGTGTTTCTGAATTACGAGAAATCGTTTAAACTGGTTCCCTTATCCTAATTTCCGATACTGCATTCATGCCCTAGACGCGAACCATATTTCGCTATAATCTGACGAATATTTACAGAGTTCCATATATATTAATAACATTCCCAAATTCAGTTGCAATTTACCAAAGCACAAGCAACATTCCTCCCAGAACTTTGCCTAACGAAGAGGCCGCGTAAATATCAATAATAGCCGTGCAATTAGAAAAGAGCCTTGCCAAAAAAAAAAAATCTGTCGAAATTTCCAAAACGCTACACTCGCGGGCTACCGTAACATTCTCCTCCATACCCCGTGGGCAACAAACTCGCAATAAACCATAAATGACGAAGGACCCGCAGATTAAAACCGCGCGGCCGCCTCCAAAACGCAATCCCACCGTTCCCACCCGCCCGAACGGCTACTTCCAAACATTCTTCGCATTCCCAATCGAAGAATCAATCTCATCGCTCCTGCCTCCGTCCCGTCCCTCTAATACGCGGTACCACGATTCGCGTCTCCGAAGTTACAAAGACGGCCCCTCGTCCCTTCCGAAAACTCGCCCCGTCCGACTTCCAAGAGAAACCGGTCCCCGAGAAACACCACCTCCGACACCCCGCGCGACCCTCCCAACATCGCCCGGTTATTCCTAAAAGAGAGCGTCACATCCGAAGGACACCCTATTCTCTGCACGACCAACAAAAGAACTCTCGGGAGGACCCAGGATCGTTGGTCGTCGACGCGCAGAGTAACGGCCGTCCGGACGACGGGGGGGTGTCCGCCGGCCGGTGTGTGCGAAACCCGCGCACACACGCGCGCACACAGGGGCACCCACACAGGCGCGCGGCCACGCTATCAACCGCACACAGACACGCAACAGAGCCACAGAGGGAGAAAGGACGGAGATGAGGCGCGTTTATATGGGCACGCACACGCGCAAGCAGGTCCGGCGGTCGGTCCAGTGGCCTGTGCTGCGGCCGGCAGCTGCGGGGGTGGCGATCGGGGCTTCACCCCCGTAGAGGGTGGCGAGGCGTTGATCAATACGTGAAGATAGAATCCGATGCTACCCATCCAGCCCCACCGTCCCGTGCCCCTCGTGCCTCGACCGCTGCCCGGTCCGGCTGAGGGTATCGCGGCTCAATCGACTGATTTGTCACCCACGCATCATTTTCTTTCCGACGTAGCGGGGCGAGGCGACGTTACCAAATCGTTGCCCTTATGGTATCCGCTTCGTTAGGGGCGCCCTTATTAGACGACGGGGGGAACCGATGGGAAACCGGTGGCATTTTCGGACGTTCATGCTGGGGCTGGTCTGCGCCGAGCTAAGTTGATTGCCGGACCCGTACAGCGCAGTGTTCTTCGGTAGATCGCTGTTGTGTAGTTAATGCTGCCTCGTTGTTGATTTTGGGTGGCGCGTGAGTTTGACGACCTGGAGATTTTTGTGCGTTTGGTCGGGTTATTGTAACGGGTAGTTTTTTTATGCGATTCTGTTAACGGGGTAGAGAAATTTATAAGAACCGACCAGATATCGAAAGGATGCTCAAAATTCTTTAGTGCAAGGAATAAGAAACATTCCCTATACGATTGTTATGCCTCCTTCTACCACCGTCCATTCAAAAATCGCTTCTGAAGGCTCTTGGTCCATCATTTTCCTCGAAGCCTAACTTTCCTGAATAAAGCAAATCACGATAGATCACGAAATCGTAGAATTTCGGACGCCTTCGAAAGGCGTCACTGTCCGACATCCGCGCCGCCCAGCTATATATTTCAAGGGTGTTCAATTTAATTCCACTACAGTTCACCAGAATCCAGAACTGATCGGTTTTTCGGAACCCACGGGAACGCAGCCTGTGCTGCGGCGGCCAGCCGACAGCCAACTTCTTTCCTGGCGAATTCGTGGGACGCGGAGGGCGGCAGGAACGATGTCGCTAATGGGATATGAAAGCCGGGAAAACAACGGACAACACGACAACCGAGGATTAGCGCGATAGAGGGCCGAATGTCCAGAATTTTCGACGGGCAGACAGAGGGAAACGCCGACCCGGTTAACAGGGGCCCTCGTCGTGAAAGGAAAGTTAAATCCCTTTACAGTTTATACGACAGGCGCGGCAGTTTCCAACTTAGCTGTTTTAGGGCCATAAAGCTTGCCCGGGCATGCAGAGGAGAGCGCATTTATAACTAACGTAACGTGCAGCCGTTTAGCTAAATAATTAAAAGATACGAGCGAGGAGCGCATGTCCTGAATACCGACCCCTTCTAGCGCTTCAAACTGACAAGTCTGTTTTGTAGTTTCATTCGAACGGGTTGCCGCTGCCGGAGGGATCACCCGGAGGACTTTTCAGGGGATTGCTCGAATTGCTTAAGGATAAAGGAAAATTCGAGAGGTATCGAAATCCTGATATCCGTTCTTAATCGTTGCGCTATATTTCGATTTCATTATAACGCATATACGAACATGTTGCAAACCATCATCCAATGGTTCCCGCAGTTCTTCGCACCATTATTATTATTTTTAGCTGTAACAGCTGTGCAACTCGAGTGTGATCTTATTATTTATTATAGTTTATCGTCTTGTACCGAATTACTTATCGCGTTTCGTTCGCGTGCTGGCACATTAAAGCGAGGAATTACAAATCGTTCAAACGTCGAGTTGATTCTGAAGTCGTTGCGCGTCACCGTTGCGGGAGAATTAAAAGGGAATTTAGAACAGCTTCTCCCGCGATTGTTCAAATCAAGAAGCACGCAAATTCGGGGGAGAGTGCCCCTTGAGATAACGCAGGCGAATAGCAAAAGGAAGCATCAAAATTGATGCGGCTTTCGGTCGATCGCTTATGGCCGCCACGGGAGCAAACTCGTTAAGGAATCAATTGCCTCGGACTACGACTTCGGTCGGCCCTCTTTCCCACTCACTCGAGGCAAGAAACCGTCCGAACGAACTCGCAACTAGTTTCCAGAACGAGTCGAGGCGATCGCGACTCGCGCGACGTCACACGATTCCTCTTTCATAAGACACGCGATATCAATCGCATTTGTAACAACCAGTCGACAGTTAAACACCTTTTATTAATTTTGTTCTCTCCTTAGCGATTCCAGCAAATCGTCCCACGCGTCAACATCGTAAACACTGCAAACGTTTAACAAGTTACACATCTTAGACGCCGTTTTTCTATTGACGGTCAATCTCGTATATATTTATTCTAGCGGTTCACTCGGTATGTGGTATTTAAATCCCAGAATTCGCTCACGATCTTTCGCAATCGTTCAACCCGTGCTGGCCGCTTTAACCATTCTCGCAGCAACATCGACTGGCGCGCCGCACAATATTATGCAATGTTAACCAACCCAAACCTCAGGCTTATCAATTCGCCTATCACCCCCCGGGACTTTCCGCCGCTGCTAACCATCCCAACCAATAATCGCCTATTTACATATCCATTAATTCCTTACGTTCGAATCGCAGCCGGTCCGCGACCGCAACGATCGGGACTCGCGCCGTGCCAACGAACCCAAGACACCCGAGCGTCGTCCACGGTTCCGTCGAACGTTCCGATTTCTCCGTCGCACGCGACCGCGTCCCGTCCCGCGGGTTAACGCCGTTGGATCGCGACGACGCGGCGCACAAACCGACACGCGAAACGCTCCCCGGCCCGCGGATGCGCATCTTCAAAGAGGCTTTATGCGAAAGTTCGCAGACGAATCGTCGGAGCGGTCCGCCGCTGAAAGGACCTCGCCGACGGCTGCGTTCGGCCGCTGATGAGACTGGTCGGCACGGGGGCTGGGCGAGGTGCGGGGGTGTAACGTTAGCTTTATGTTAATCCCGGCCGGCAGCGCTGCGGCTGACAACGATGCTGTCGCTGTTAATATCGCCGGCTGCCGTGGTAGTAACTAGTTGCTGGTATACCTGCCACGGCCGTGCCTAGCCGGCGCACAGGCCTCGCAAGCGTATACGTGGAAACGTAGCGGCTCTCTCTATGCCCGCACAGAGAAACGGGCACGGCGGTGCGGCGGTGGCGAGGGGGTGGCGACAGGGGTGGCAATCAATATGGGCCTCAACGCAAACACGGCGCCGCTGTTGTACTAACATCAAATAGGCGGATAGCGACCAGTCGCCTGCCTCGTGTGCATTGTCTGCTCCACTGCTCTGTATAAACCGGCCCTGGCGTTTTTCAGACACGAATCCCGCTGATCGCCCGGATTGCCCGCTTCCAAAGATGGAAGACGAATTTTCCGTGCGGCGCGCCCGCGGCACCGCTGCGCCCGTTTTCCGTGGCTCGTCGGCTCGGCGTTCGTCCGATGGCCGTTCTACGTGCTTCTGTCGGCGTTGCTTGCTTCGCCGTCAGGGAGGGGGGACGCGATTGTCATTGGGGAAGTTTTCGTTGCACGCATTTGGGAAAACGGTGAGGGGTTCGGCGCGGGGGCAGGTGCGAGGGAATTTCTTGAGGGCGACGCTTTTTTTATCGGGGAGGGGTGAATGTGAAGCTCGAAGCGGAGCTGAAGAAGCGCGTTTTATTTGGCGGTTGGGAATGTAGTGTGCTCGGGAGAACGATTGATATCGAATTGGCTTGTAATCGTAGATAAGGCATTCGGCTGGGGATAACGGTTCCTCGAATTCTAAAAGTTCATAAATGCCTTTCCGTGGATCTTCGGTAAATATTTCGGACGAGACGTTCGGAGAATTCTTGCGCAAGCAACGAGCTTGCCGGGACCGAAAACGTCGAACCTATGGTAGCGAGCGAGCGTTCAAAGAGGCGAAGCTCGAATGAAAATTCCATGGTAATTCCTAGTCTAATGTGATTCCAATTATCTTTGAGCTGCCGAAGAAAAACAAGAGGCCACGGCTCGCGTACGAAGAGACGAGGGCCAATACGTGTGTCTAAACCAGCAACGCAAGAAGCGAATTCCTGACGGCGAGTTTTCCTTGACGAATTAAGCTCCGCTCTTCTGGCAACGGCGAGGAAGAAAAAAAAACATTCAAGACGATGGAGATGGGGGGGGGGGGGGAACAATGGTGGGAAATAAATTATGCAAGATTACAAAGGAGGCACGGTTCGAGGGGACACTCTATATTATCCGGGGACAGCGGTAGCATAATTACCACCCTCCGCGACCCTCGTTGTGTTCCTTGTTCCAAACCCCGGAACAAAGAGAGGAGAAACCGATGGAAACGGCCCCGTTATGAGATGCGAGCTGGTTTTCTTGCCCGGCAGTTTTCCGTGCCATTCTTTAGTAAGATTTCCCCAACGTAAACAGCCGAGGCTGGTTCGAGCACGGTACTCGACTTGATTCCACCCTGCCACCCTTAGAAACGACCGAGCGCACTCCACTTTGTGTGCTCTCGGTCAACGGGATACGCAAAACAGTCGAATTACATGGACTTGTGTTCCGTCACTTCAATTCTTCTTTTCCTTCTTTTTTTTCTCATCTTCTCCTGCTCGACGGTTTTGGGGCTTTCGAGGACACTCTTCCGTGAACGGAATGCAAATTTGGCTGGTTTTCCTCGCGCACAACGACGCGTACGGTTAATGACTAATTATATCGATTTATCGAACATCGACAGCTTTCGGGTAAACCTTCGCGCAACGATTTATTTTCATCTTAACATCGTCGCACTGTCGGAAGAAAAAGAATAAGACGTCGACGTTTATTCTTTTCTATTTTTATCGAGACTGTGATATATGGAAGCGTGAATTTATATTCGCAGTGTCGCAAATTCGTTTCCGATCATAGTTAGTTGTACAATCTCGTTTTAACATCACGTCGAGTTTGAACGAAGATGCATTTCTCGAAACCTTTGAGAAAATTAATGTTTGTTTAAATACGTGCGAACGATATTTGCGAATCAAAGGCGATAGCATAATTCGCAACGAAACTGTCAACACGGCTTCTTCCCGGGCCATTCAAGCTTCTTGCCTCCCCATCCGCAAGCTTTCGTCAATTTGAATATTGAAGTCGCATCTTTGAATATTGAAGATGGGCCCTTCGACGTCGAAGGCACGATCCTCATCTATTATAAAAGCCTCGAGTTCCCCAAAAGACACGTACACCCTCGACGTATAGTTTAACATCTGATTAAAAAAGTGAAGCCCGAGAATTATCGGCCGCGGAAAGTTAAGATAATAAGTGAGTCACTAGTTGAAAAGCAATAGGAAGAAATAATAATTTGAATTGGTAATTTGAGGTATATCATTGAAAGCGCAGATTTACTCAAAGAATTAAATAATGTACGTAATTCAGTTTGCAGTGTAATAAAATTCAAATTGCGCAAGCGTGTACAAAAACAAATATCTTAATCGAAAGTAAAATGTGCGCAACTCATGAATCGAGAAATTGTTTCTCCATCCAGTACTGTACAAACAAAAAATACAAAAATTGGCGCTCTGAATGTTGAAAAATTGGAGCAAATCAAACTAATGGGCAAGTACAGTACATAAGAGCATATTTCCTGCGCGAAGATATGTATGAGTGGAAGTCAGCACGAATGAAGACGGCCGCCCTAAGTCGTAGGGTAGAAGGGGTTCAGGGTTGATGGAAACGCAAGATGTTAATGAGGCTGGAGGGTTGGCATTCCTGGCGGCCTCCAAGACTTCCAAAGATTTCTCCTTGGTGACGTCAAGATTTTGCTCTTCCCCCGCCCTTCGTTCAATTATGATGCTCCTCTTTTTAATGTTTTCTCCATTAAATGTCACGCTATAAAATAATAATCGCGAAAAATCCAAATAATCATCACTGCGTCGAACGTTATAACTATCAGTTGCAATTGAAATCTGTTTTCTTAATCAATCTCGACTGTTACAGCGCCGCGTACTTTCGTATTTCTTTTCCTTGCTTCTCCAGCTGTTCTCATATAAAACATGCAAGCGAACAGTGTTCACGTAAAGCATTCGAAGTAATTGTTCAACAGTAGTATCATAATTCCATTGCCGGCACGAAATTGTAACATTATTTATCATCATCCACCCTCCCATGGTGTCATCCGGTTCTAACAAACGTTCATATCGCCCCTCAATTTAATCAAATAATTTTATTAGACTGCGTGACCTCAGTGGTCACGTCATCGTGCCGCGGACCTTCATTTTTTTCCCCTTTTTTTCCCCCCCGAGCAATGGCGGTCGTGGCCGACCCTGCTGCCCTTAAATTATAGTCCCTCGGGGTGGAGCATACCGCGAGGGCGTATCATCGGAGAGATATGATATTTCACCGCTAAGGGTTGGTCCCATCGGATGTACGAGCAGACCAATAACGTTCCACCCTTGGACCATTCATATTCGGCTTCATATCGGCGTCGCGGCCGTCGTTGCACGTAGCAAACGATATCAACGGTACTCCTGGCGAAACATCGTTCCAAGGCACCTGTCACTAATCGTAGCAACATTTCCATATATGATAGTGCCCTGAAAACAATATCGCAGATATCTTTTTCGCTGGAGATTATTACCCGGAGCGTCGTGTCCAATCACGCGTCGAGTCGTGCTACTTAAACGGCTCGGCTGACCGAGCGGCTGCCTATACTACTTGAATCCGAAAACCGACAGAACGAGCAAAATCGAAGAAACGGAATTCGCAAAGCGCATCGTTCGTGCTGTTTGCTCTTCGTTCTTTTGCAACCATTTAATTCATTCATCGCTGCCATCAATATTAACCCGAATCGTGCGAATAAATTCTCTCCTTCTTAATCCAACGCGCCCAAGGGAGTGTTAGCGACACACTCTGACAAGCTCGCTTAAACAAGGAAGAGAATTTCTGGGAGACGGACACGCGACGGTCCGTTTCACCGTTCGCAGAGGCAGGGCTGGAGACCCGGGGATCGTCTGGACTTATAATTTTCCAAGAGTTCAGCAAGATTGCAAACGTCAAGTACAGCGGAACGTCTAGAAGGTTCAAAGGAGGGTGAGCTGCGGTGAAAACGCGAGTCCCTGGAAGCTCCAATCGGGGTATAGGGGGCCGCTGTCACAAGCACACCAGCCGTTACTTCTGCTCCGGTAAATTCTATGCTCGCCGAATGATCTTCGCCGTCTGCGATCGGTTTCTGATGCCCCGGTGAATCGGCGTTCTGTCCTCATCCTTCTGGATTCCCTTCATGGCTCGCCGTTCGAACGATCTCGCTCTTCGTGGGAGCGCAATGAATTCAAAATTCATTGCGCGAGTCGAGTCGCTCTTGAAATGACAGAAATATAATGCGGAGTCGGGCGTTGACGTTTCGGGCAATTTTCGACAATATTCTTCGCGCAATTTCTTCGTTTCGTGTTTCAGTACCGTAGTTGTATAAGATACGTGTGAAAACGTGTCATCCAAATCCTAAAGCAATTTCCGTATGTACGACGTGCTAAGAATATAGAAAATACTGTACACTGCCTTGTAAATTGTTTAATTATATACTATCTTTACGCACCGTGAAACTTCTATCCAAAGAAACGAGTGCAGGAAATATTCTGCTACCGCGTTCAAAACTAAAATACAGAATGCTGAACGCAAAATGCGAATTACATATCGCAAAACTAATAATATAAATAATTGACTACTTCTGTGTCAGCTCTCGCGGAGACAAGCTTTTGTAACAAAAACAATACCAACCACAAGTATCAAGCAAATATGCGAATATACCAAACGCGTATTCCTTCAGCTTTCAATCCGAAAACATTTTCACGCCCGCCACCTGTTCTTCCCCAAGTCATTACCGATTGCTTCGTTCAAATATACGACCTTTCGCCTCGAAAAATACTATTAACCAAAGTTCACAAAGAACCAGTCCCTTAATGGGAGGAAATTACGCGGCATCCCCCAGGAACACGGCACTCGGTCGCAACCCCCGCGGAATATCGGTCGTTTAAAAAGGGAAGCACGGTTTACGCGAGTCCCATCCCCCCGTTTGGCGTATCAATTTATACGCGGCATCGGGAAATCAAGCGAAGGAGCAACCCTAAAGCGCGCACATCCCCGTATACCGGCCGAGGGTTGAAGCGGCAGCTTCGGGCTTTGTTTTATACTTACACTATTTCAGAATCGTGATGCATTCGAACGGGCAACTCCCCCGGATCTCGGGGAACTGCCGTGGGGGCATCAACCGGGGGTCGGCCATAGCGGAAATCAAAGTGCGATTGCCATTTTTATTTCCACGCGGTTTTTCCGCTCTCGAGCGGTGATTTTCATCCGCGTCGACTTTGAATAGAGCGCGGCAGGGAAAGTGATTCGGGGGAGCCAGATAAATCCGGCCGACATATTTCAGCGCGGATGGTTGATTCGGCGATGTAAATGTTACTTATCGTTAAGTGACGATACGATACTTATCGTTACCGAATAATCGATGGAAATATTGGCATCGTGACACAATATTCAAGGGAGCGTTTAAAGTGACGAAGAACCGCTTACAGGAAAACGTAAGGAACGTCGTCGCAATACATCCGAAGGACGAAGCAGAACGCGTTCCCGAAATTCCCAATCGAATAAAGAGTGAAACGCCACGCTACAAGACCCAATGAAATCGCAGGTGGCACGTGATCGCGAAATTACGAGCCTCCGGAATCACGAGCAGAATCATGATTCCGGTTTCCTCCTCGGGAAGAATTGCTTCCGACCGAATAACCCGTAGAGGAACCACCAACCCCCACCCCCCGCCCTCGACTTCAACCACCCGTCCACCCTCCGCGCCGCGAGAATAACGGCGGCAGTATCGTTCGGCAAATATTTCGATAAATCAGCGCGGCGAAAGGCGGCCTGCCGGCAAGGTATACAACGCACACCTTAATGTCGCATAAATCTCCCACTGGAAAATTACACCGATGTGAGACAGAGCCGGGTCGGGGTGGGGAACGGACGTGAACGGGGCGCGAAGGAGAGGGACGTAAGCTCCACGGGTCGAGAAAGAGTAGGAGGAAGGAGGAGAAAGAAAGAGTCAGAGGGTTCTTCGGGATCTGGGTGGGCGGCAGGGGTTGAAGTAGAGCGGTAGGACGAGTCGAAGGGGTTGGGGTTTTGCGGGCGGTGGGGGGTGGGGGGAAGAGGGGGGTTTCGGTGGTGGCAGAGCCGTGAGCAAGGCGCAGCTTCGTGATCCAAGAGGGGTGTAAAACGTACGTTTCCCCTCTTATTCGCCGGGGCCACCACCGGCAGCAGCATCAACGGCGAGGAGAGAGTTTCCTCTTTCTCCAGCGCCATTGCAACCCCAAAGCCGGGGGCAGCAACAGCGGCGGCCGCGGCGACGCAGCAGCTTTCCCCACTTCAGAAGAAAAGCACTTTCATAAATCTGCCAGCAGATATATGTGCGCACAATTTCCGAGATCCGGCCATTAAAGAGCCGCTCCTCCGCTCTGCCCGCTCCTGAGCCACCCGGGGCCCACCCTCGACGCCGTGGCAACCCCCGCCGCGGCCGCTTTCCGAACCGCCGTGGATCGGATCCGGCGGAGATTTATTTGTAATCATATTCGAACGATTGACGGCGGGAACGACAGCGATCTAGGCGTTGCCCGTTCGAGAATTACGGGCAACGTGCGTGAACGCGAGCCGATTGATCGAGGTTCGCGGAAATCGTTGAGGAGTCGGTTGCATCTTTGCCTCGGTTCTAAGTCTGGTTGCTTCACGGGATCGCGGCGAAGGAAGGATTCGGCAGATTGCGATTCGATTGCAATTACGAGACTAGTTTCGAGTGGGATATCGTTAAGCAGCGTTCAATGTAACGGGCAACGTTGAACGATTTAAACGTAGCATTTAATTACGCATGATCTGTTATTGTCCCGGGCAACATCGCAGCAATTTTGTAACCGATACAAATCAGTTATTCCATGCATTTCAATCGAATTTTGCTCGCATTGCTTTGTCAATTGAATTGAAACAAAGGGATTAAAGAGTGCGTGAGAGAGAGAGAGAGAGAGAGAGAGCACACCTGCCGTGTAGTAATTTATTTATCAAGTTTAAAATGTTTCATTTAAATAACAGTGGAGGCTGCAATTTTTCAATTTCATCCCGATGCCGATTTTCCTCCCCGATGAGCCGAACGAAATTGCCCCGTCGCAATCGAAAAACTATAACGTCCCCGTCATAATAACGACGAATAACGATGCAATCGAAATTCCAAACGAGAAACATTCCGTCGCGCTGTATCAGCCGTATCATCGTGGCGAGTGCCCAATGTTAAACTCTTCCCGCACCTAATGCGACGAAAGAATCGCGACGTCCAATATTTCAGCCTCGTTGCACGGATCCGACGAGTGATTCTCTCCCCGCTCGTATCGATTCGATCTCGTCCTCGTCTCCGATCGTTCAGACCCTCGGACGACTGCGAACGCGCGACCTATGAAGAATAAACGGTCGAGCGGTGCAGGTGCGAGCCCCGGCACCCGCCCTACCCCCAAAACCCACCGGCTCGACGAAAACTCAACGCGTTTAGATAACACGGCCTGAAACGGCTCGCACCACCCCGGCCGCCCTCGACGCCGAACGCCACGTGGAGTTCACCCTTTCCCCGGCAAGAAAGAGTGACTGAGCGAGGGACAGAGCGAAAAGGGGTGGGAAGGGGGACAGGGTGACGGGGGGGGGGGGGGTTTAAAAGGAAGGCGAGAAAGAGAGAAAGAGAGAGATGGCCAGCCCGCGGACCGAGAAACACGCTGTAAACAGTTTACTTCTAAACCGGAGAGTTACCTATGTATTTTCAGATAGGGGTGAGTTATGCCCGCCGACGCCCCCGGCGAACGGGGACCGTTTTTAAAGATTTATCCCGACCCGTTGTCGCGGAGGACCCGCTTGATAAATAAGCGAGATACGACCGGTTCGGGGGGAGTTTCTCGCCGGGCTGGGGTATCTTTTGATTTTTCTGAGCGTTCTGCTCGGCTACGATGGGCAGATTCTTACGTATTGCGATTCCTCGGGACGATTTAATTAACGTCCACCGACAGATAAATGTGTGCCCGATTCGATCATTGTATTTGCTGGATTAAGATTACCCGGGTATTTCAATAGTTATTCATTGGAAATTGAATTTACGATATACCCGATATGATCGAAATTCATAAACGATCGACGTAATTTCTACATCAATGTAACGCACTTATTGATATCGCACAATATACGATTTCCAGTGTAAACGTTGAAATATCCTACGCTAGGACTGTTTTCCATTTTCGCGAGATCATATACCACCGGTATCGCGTGCTGCTCATTCTTTCAATAATATTACCGAACGATAACGAAGAAAAGTGAATCCAGTCTGTATCATTAGCACGCGGAGAGAAATATTTCACGAGTGACACAAGTTCCGCGACCCACGGTATCTAGCAGCTCCCTTTCCCCCTTTGGCTTTCGAACAGTCGGGGTGGGAACGTTACAAGTTGGCGGATCCTGGCAGCGCGTGCATCGCTCGGCCTTTTAACAGCGAGGCAAAGGGTGGCGGCGGCAAGGGCCCAACTCTCTCTCCATCAGAGGGAGTAAACAGATGACCGACTTAACTGCGGCATATTATACGAATTAATTAGCCCTCCCGGTGACTGGGACGGACATATTATTTATCTGCGCAAGTCTCCTCGCTCCTCCACCATCGGCGAGCAACCCCACCGGGGTAGCCCAGCTACCCTCATCGCTGGACGAGCCGGCATCGTTTGTCTATCTTTCTATATCCACGCTCGAGTAACTCACAATTCCACCTTCAAACCAGGACAAAGGGCAGGCCAAGTTTGCTCGAAGCTTCCCATCCGCGTAGATAAGGGGAAGTTCTTTCCTGGGGTTTTAATCGGCCGGGTTTTTGCTTCAAGATTTCACTGGCTGAGGCGCCGAACGAGATCAGTCTGCCAGCGCCTTTATTTCGCCTTTTCTTTCCATTTCGTTCCTCTCTTTTCTTTTCGCGTGTATAATGTCGGAAGCAGCGTTGGTCCAGAGGCGATTATTTTCCGCGTCGGGCTAAATAATCCTGGTCGTATAGACATTTATTGTAATCAAGAGGAGATATCTCTCGCCAATCGAATATTAATTGCCGCTACGTTAATTTTACGCAACCCACACTAGCAACAATAGTTTCGTAACTTTTCGTCGAATTTGGTTCGCAGCGATATTCCTCGTGCTAAGAGGACTTCAGTCGAGGCGAGAGTTTTTGCAACGCGACGAAACATCCAACGCGGGCACCGTGGTCGCAGAAGTATCTGGAAGGCAGAGAATCCGGACGAGAGGAGAGAAACGAGGGGGCGATAGAAAATAAGCGGACGAAACACGGGAAAAGGGAAAAATCGATATGGAGTGGCCATCAGCTCCCAGCAACAATCAAATTCGAGGAAGAAGGAGAAAGTTTAGGATACAGCGACGGCTCTCGCCTCTGCGAAGTTCCGCGTGAAACGAAATAAAAAAAAGGGAGAGAAGGGCTACAAAGGGGATATTGCCCTCCTACGTATAAGCTCACCGAGAGAGATCGTTAATTCTGGCCGGTGATTACGATCTAAATGAAAGGAACGCGTCCTGAATAACTAGCAGCGTGTTTCCTCTACGCTCCGCCAATTTATTTGAAATAATATTTTCAGAGCGGATACGGCAAATAACCAGGGACGAAAGGATTGCCGATGTTTTCGTTTCGACGATCCTCTTCGTACGATTTACTCTACCGTGTTTAGAGAAATTGAATTTCGAGGTGCGATAAATTTTTGGGAATTTAACAAGTTCGTTCAATGCCCCGCTTCTTTATTAATTTACATTGAACACCATTTCCCGTAGCGGCAGTTCTCGATCTCTTTGCTGACCGTTAGACACTGTTGCACATTCGACTCACTTACTGGTGAATAACAAAAATTTCTCCGTCGAGCGTAATTCAAGCAACATACGAAACGATATTTAAATAGTTCAATGCAAAAATAGCAGAAAATTCACCCCAATACGAACTCCCCCGATTCCCATTCGATCCCAGCGTACGATGTCCGTCGATTCTCAAAAGCAAAATCATTTCCGCCGACCGCGCGTCCACGGAGGGCGAGAAGCCGACGCGAGACGGGGCACCGCGGACGGCGGTCGTCGGACAGGGGCGAAAACTGGCCCAAACCGTCGAGTCCATTCCGCCACGGCGAAGCGCGATCTCTCGCCCCGTCGCAACCCCCCTCGGGGTCTCGAGAGTCTCACCTGTTCCCAGGCGAAAGGGGACGGCAAGGAAGGCGGCAAGAAGGGTGGAGAAGGCGAAATACATCAGGATTTCATCCCCACCCGCGAAGGTTTCCCCTTCTCGCGGTAGCGCAAGGGGTAGGAAGCCGGACGAGGGGGTGACTCGGTTGTGGCTGCGTTGAACGGGGTGTCGGCAGCCCCGCCCGTCATATTCCGCGAGGGCCAATCCCGCGTGTGCTTTTTATTAGATCCATAAATCCATCATATCTCGTTCACCCACCCCCGTCGCGGCGCAGCCATTGGCCGGGCTTATGACTACGCGGGGCGATAAACGCGGCCCGAGTTTATGGCGGTGGCGCATTGCGGATGTTCGCCTCAGCCCGCCTCGTTATTAAATATTGAATTTTTACCCGCGAACGAGACAAGACAGGCCGGGGTTAGACGGTGGGCGCAAGCGCGCCCCGCTCGTTCGTTCCGCTCCGTTCTGTCCACGGCCACCCCCTGCACCCCATAGACGGAGCACGTATAACGCAACCCTTCTTCGAGCGGATCACCGTCCGCGTCCGGTATCGCACCGCGGCGGATCTACACGGTCGAATCATCTTGAAAAATGCAGCCCGCCTGGGCGAGATCATCGCGGGGTAGTTTTCTTCGTGGAGTGTGGAAGGCCATGAGGATGGAGGGGGGGGGAGGGATGACGGCGGACTGCGGGAGGACGTAGAGGGTGGCTGTGCGGCTGGGAAGACCAGGGGACTCCTTGACGGACGCGGGGATCAATAACCTCCGATAGCATACTCGGAAAGCTATATACGGGGCCATTTCCAGCGGCAATAAAACGCCATAGCTACGTGTATTGCGATTCTCTTGCTGGCCTCCTATTGGCCGTAAAACACTGGCCGGCTGAAAGGTTGAATTTTATCGTGGGGGGGAAGAAATATCGATGGGAAAAGGAGAACGCCACCACCGCCGCCTCCGCCTGCCACCCCGCCCGGCCCGCTTCTGGAATACATGCATCGGGGGGATGTCTTTGGCCGGGCTTGAATTGTTGCGAGGGGTGCGTTCGCGCTCGCTGAACGGAGTGTGTGCCCGATAGGGTTGGGGTGTAAAGGGGTGGGAAACGGGCGAGCGTTATGCCACGGCCAGCGTTTTGGACGCGGCGCCGAATTGCTGACACTTCTGCGAGCAATTTGTTTATTTGTTCGACGGGAACTTTTTGGTTCCGACTTGAACAGACTGGACGGGTTAAGGTTTTTGCTCGACGTCGGTTATGTTTCTTAGGATAACGCGCGAGTGTTGCTCGGGAATATTGCATCGTAACGGGGGGGGGGGGGGGGGGGGGCTCGTAAAATGTAACGGTATTGGTGGAAAGTATTTTCACTGCCTCCAGTCTCCGAGAAAACAGCCGATCAGAGTTTGAGTTTATGCGACGCATCGCGTATATTGAACTTGATAGGTCGAGCGTCATAAGGGAGTGAACGAGTAATAAGGTTTTTCTGTAGAAATTGCAGGCAATGAACTGCCGCGACGCTTTGCCATATTACCTGCAGTCGCTTGCGTTCGTATTTAATAGGTGTTTGAGAAAGCGAGGCAACTGGATGCAATTTTGTTGCAGTCGGTTGGTATTATTTTTAAAGTAAATCTGATTTCGATCGTCTGAATTCCGATCACCTTCTTCATTTATCCATGCATTCGTCTCGGGTAAATATAATGTTCGCGTTAATTTGACATCGATACGACGAATGTGCACGCGTCCACGTAAATCCATTGTTAACGAATCTTCTCTGTGCGGTAAACAAAATACGTGCAACGAAGGACCAGCGTTCGAACGGAATAAAATCTAACGTCGCACAGATAGATCTGGAAAACGCTTTATTTAGCCGCGCGGCTGAATCGCGTGACAGGGTTGTAACATGAGATCGATTCGGATACCTAAACATCGAGGACTGTTAGCTTTAAGTCGAGGGGTAGTAGATTGGGAAGCAAATCCATACAGACCGTACAGAGTTTCTCTCGATCCCTGCGATGTTCATTCCAATATTTTTCTAATCCGCAACGCGCCTCCTCCAAACGAAGCAGCGTTATCATTTCGGGCCACCGTAAACGAATGCCCACAAATTCACGAAAACCGAAAAACCCGCGTTTGGACAAACACGTCGCCGCCAAATATCGATCCCAAAACGTTTGACCACGCTCATAAAATGATTTCCCAGAGAAATTAAAGGAAATTAAAGTCCCAAATAATCGTTTCTTGTATTATCATTCCACCCCCGATTCTGACACTAATTCCTCCCAAATAATTCTTCCGACTCCTTTCTTCGAGCCTAATCCCTGCCTCCGATAGACAGGAATCACCAGAGGAAATCAATTTCATTTTAAATCCCCCGTTACTCAATCGCGATTCCACCGGTCCAACCAATACCCGCGTAATCGAACTTGCCGCAACGAACAAACGACGCCGCCAGTCGTCAGAAAAATTCTCCCAAACGTCCTGTCCGCGTTCCGCGCGGCGCGACCCGCTTTGCCAATAAGGACCAAGATGCCACGGGCACCGCGGGGGTGGTTTTCCATTCCGCGCGAAGGGCAGCTCTCGTGCGAACGCGAGGGCGACTGGTCCCGCGAGCCCATTGGACGACCCAGGCCTCCAATCATAAAATCCCCCCGATATGAGTCTCGCTATGATATGATATTATCATAACGCGGCCGGATTATTATTGGTCGAAGTCACCCTACTCCCGTTTTCCTTGCTCCTTCCTTTCTTCCGCCGTTCCAGCCACCCCCGACGCATACGTTTCTCGAGCGTCGAGGTGGGGCTCGGCCCCGCCAGCCGTCTCTCAACCCTCTTCAACCCTCCATGCCGCCCGTTCCGCCGCTTCAGCCCCCCCCCCCCCTCGACCCTCCCCGACCCCCCTCCCCGTCCTCAACCCCCCGAATTATGAGGATCAATACACGAGGAAGCTTGCAAGGGCAGCGCCGACGCTACTCGCTTGTCGACCTCCTTCGAGCGCGGACTCGCTCGACTAGCTGGACCTTGCAGAGCCCGACGCGCTGCTCGACGAGTGCTCGACGAGGGTCCTCGCCTCGCGGCGATTTCGGGAAGGGCCGTTGGTGAACGAGGAGGATTTTTTTGTCGTCGTTGTAGAGTAAAGAACCGGGGAACATTAGGATATTTCGTTGCGGTTCTTGGACTGTTCGTTTGTTTGCGATCGGGGTTGGAAACGTATAATCGTGTATGGAGCGGTGTGTAACGTCGTGCTCTTTTCGAAATACTTGGGATCGCTCTGCCAGATTTGCTTCGTTTAATTTACTTTACTTTCAATTGTCCGCGAAGGTGTTGCCGTACTCTTCTCTCAAGCACGCGCCTTCCGTTTCCGTTTTCCATAAAAGTCTCGCGATACCCAAGACAGACGGCTCCCGACAATTTCTTGACCAGGTATCGAATACAATTACGCGAGCGGACTGAACTCGTCGCAATCGAACAGCTTTAAATCGCTGGTCACCAAACGCCCGAGGAAAGCGACCGTAATAAACCGTGCCAACCGCTCCCTACCCAACCGTACACTTGCCAATCCATTAACCATTGACCCGCGATTTATTCAAAACGGCCACGTCCCCGAGTCGCGGCAACAGAAAGCCCGCGTTACCGCGATTTCCGAAACCCCGAAACAATCGTCCCCCGTCGAAATAATAAAATATCCAGAGTCTCGCGGCCAATTCGCCGTCCCCGAAGACAAAGGAACGGGAGCATCGGTGGAAAGGCGAGGGCGCAAACGAGCCTCCCCTTTTCCATTCTATCCGCTCCACGTCCCTGTCGCTTTCACCCTCTCCGCGGCGGGTAGATGGTCGAGCGCCAAGGGGTGAATGCGGACCGAAAAACTGGCGCCGACCGAACTTACCTACCCCTCGCCGGGTCGGGACGTATCAACTGGTGGGGGGACAGGCTGAATAAAACACGCTGGAAAAGACGAGACACCGCGCTGTTGGACACACGAGTTCACCCCCCGTGACGGGGGTTGCGCGGTCGCGGTCTCATATGTGCGTGGCTGGCATTATATCGCGGAACAATCGATACATGCCGTCAGCACCACCAGTTCCCTGTTCCGCGAACTAAGCCAACCAATCCTTTGCATCTTCGCGACAGCCGCGAACCGTCCCGTCTTCGTCGCAGCGCACGTAGCTCCTCGTCGCGTCGGTCCGCTTCGTCTGTCGGGGATGATTTTTATGACAGGGCTCGGAGGGGTGAAGCGTTGGTACACAGGCGATGGTTCTTCGGGGAAACTTTCCCTTTTTTCGGGGAGAGATATTTTCGGCGAGAACGGGGACGGACAGGTTGGTTGTTACGTTGACGCTTCTTGGGGAAGGTGGGGATAGGTTTGGGTTCCCTTTTCGTGTTCGAGACGGATAATGGAAGGAAGGCGAGGATTATTGGACAGCGAGGAGAGGTTCGGTGCCGGAAGGGATGATTCGCTCCGGCGATTTAGTATTAACTCAATAACGAATCGTTTCGAGAAATATGTTTCACGATTACTGGACATTCTCTTTGTGGAATAATCTTTGTGGAATGTGGAATGATTAAATTATTTCTGTTCGTAATACGTGTTCCGTTTGTGATATCATTTGAAAGTCTGCTCCTCTTCGAGCACTCGAAATCTAAAATATCGTCGCACCTGTCCGTTCTCCGATGCACGAAACAGCGACCACAACGAAATGCGAATAATCAAAAATTCCTACACCCCTCAGCATCTCGAACATCCCCCCGAAAATTCCCAACCTCGAGCCTCGTAAAACCCCCAATATTTTCGCTACTTATCCCCCGCGTCTCCTTCGTCTTCCATCGAAAATTTCCAAGCATCCAACGAAGCCCCTGTCCACGGTATCCCCCGAAGTCACGCGGCCCTTCGAAAACGACGAAGCGAAACCACCCCGCCGCCCAGCCGCCCCACATTCGAACCGTTTCAACGGGCCGTGCACACCGCCAGCGGGCCACTCTCGACGAGACATCGGAAAGGACCAAAGGTGTCGGCGTGCAAGTATCCCCTAGAAAACGGAGCGTCGCCGGTCGTCGGAAGGGGACGGTTCTACGGGGGGTTGGGTACGGGCGGGAGGGTGGTCCGAGAGGCAGCCGGCCAGTGTCCAAGAGGAGGAAGCAAGGCGACCAGGTTCCCCGGGCAAAAGGAGGAAGCCGAGTGAATTTTTTATCGGTAAAAACTCCATTAGAGAGAGAGAAGTGCCGGTGTTTGTTATTGGTCATCCTCGGGAGGGAAGACGCCGTGCTGGAGGGGCTTGTCCGGCGCAGAGATATCCATTGATCCGGGGGGATGGTAGATCGCGAGCGGCCCTTGCATCCCCTCCGCTCAGCAGCCGAAGCATCTACAATGTTCCTTTCGTGCGGCCGCTATCAAAGAAATCAATTACCCGGCAACACGCGCGAGTTCCGAGCCCCGCTTCGCTACGAGCTGCCCCCCTGGAGCGAAGCGGCGAGGAGACGGTGGTGGAGGTGGCGAGATGCGGTGGAGGCGGCGGAGGCGACGGGGTCGGAGGAGGAGGAACACCGCTGGCCCGTCGCACATATTTATTTTATACTGGCCTCTCCTTACGCCCCGGCACCGATGGAATCCTTTATCAAGTTGCGCCGAGCACGCGGAGAACTCCGCCTTTTTCTTTCGCCGCGATCGATGGCGAAGCCGCCGCGTCGATACCCGTTGCACCGTGCTAGATGAGAAGTCGTTTTTGAGCACGATTTCGCCGTGGAACTTTGCGCTTCGAAGCGGCGGGGGCCGGAGGGATGCAGCCGCCGTGAAATTTCTGAGGGCGCGGAATTATTGTCCCTTCGCTGTTTCAAATGAGGAGTTTCAGGAATTCAGTGTACAATTTATTAATGGTATCGATGATTCAACTACGAGTCGTCGAGGAAGCTACGGGTGCATGAAACGTGGAGGCGGTTGGAAGCCGGTGGAAGGACTCCTGGTGCCTCTCCGCGACAACCTCTTTCTAAACTCTGTTCGTAGGGTTCAGCTGGAAATATGTGACAATTTCCGATCTACCTTTTGGCATTCAAATCGGATATGAATTCAATGTCGACGGGGTAAAGTATTAGAAGGGGTAAAGATTTCAACTGTTGGCCTCATCATTGATATAAACTGTAGGAATAAAATAATTCGGATTCCTGTTTAAAACAATTACCCCGACCCCGATATCTGTCCCACCGCAACACCTATCGGAAAATCACACCCCCCACCTAATGTCCCCTTCCGTTACAAAGAACTATTGTAATAACCTTTTGCTTTCAATAACTGCAAGCTCTCGCGAGATGTTCCACCGTTTCCAGTGAAACGAAGCATCCTGCGTACGCGTACATACCCGCCCCAAAACTTAATATCACGGGTGCCTCGAAAATCCAACATACGCGTCAGCCTGTGACACGGTGAATAGGTGGGACCGGTCGAACAGGTGAACAAGCGAGGGTGGACCAGCACGATGAACGTCGGCCGGCTGCAGGAGCCCGATAGGATACGGCGGGGGTGGTGGTGTAGGATCTCTTGACGCGTGCATCGATGTCCACTGGCTCCCGAGGGAAATCCACTTCATGATGGGAATCCCATTATTTCCCGGGCGATATAAAAGTAGGTAGTCCACGTGCTGTCCAGTTCAGACCATTCTACCACCACCCCTCCTGACGCCGACATCGCCTCCACTTTTCCTACCACCGCCGGTACCGGCCAGTTCTTTTTTCCCTCTTTGCGATTGTCCCTTCGGTCCTCTCGCAATCCATTCTGGATTAGACACTGTCCATCGCCAAGGCGACACGACACCGCGAATGAAACGTCTTCACTTTGGATTAATATGTGCCGTTCGATCGGAGATAGACGTACGAACGTTTGCTTAATCGTTGGATAACGGTGTGCGCGACGGGAGAGCGGGAAACGGTGCCGTGGTCACTCCGGACCCACGTTAGAATCGTGATGGAACCGTGACTGCTCGAGTATCAGCTTTACGCTTAGGGGCCAAACGCCGTGTTTTTTTGCGGCACGATCACGAAGTGAGGACGGAGATAATTGAATATGTTTGAAATAATTAAGTCATATGCCATTACTGCCACTTCCAGGCGAGCTACGTCAATCACCGGGGGACACACATTCAAGCTAGGAGGATCGGCTAACATATCCGGCAGGCGCGAACATTATTCCACGTGCAGTTCATTTGTTGTAAACAATTAAGCACTTAAATTTGTTATTACGGCCAACTGCATACACTTACAGCAACGTGGTATTTTTTATCGCGTAGCTGGCTCGTTTCCCTGTCTTTTGAGACGTCGTTGATTAAAATCGGCCCAGTAGAAGACGAGATAATAATTTTTAAATATTTTGTGGGTAAGATGTCGGTAATCGTGTATGTGGCGCCATCTCGCGTTTGCGGCTTTTTTCGCACTTTCGCACTCCGCAAAAACCGAATTCCCGGATTACATCGTTAATTTAAACAATTGCGTTTTTCTCGGCTTCTACTGCGTATTTCTTAACCGGACTTGTCTTAAATTAAAGTTACGGACCACAGCTATCTCCCCCAAAAGTTGCAACAATATGGCAATTGTGGTTCGAAAGTTATTAACAATTGAAAAATCGGCAAATTTGCTCTCCGGGTCACTGCAATTATCTCGGCTTCTCGAGGCGCTAGATTAATGATCGAGTGCTTAAAATGAAGGTAAAGGGTGCTGCTACAGTACAATCAACGATTTACAGATGCTACATGGGCTGTTTATTTTTTATAAACAAATACATAATTCGGTTGTGTATTGGAACGAAACTATACACGAAGGCCGATCTAATCGTGAATCAGATTGTTCCTTGAACCAAGAGCTTCAATTTGAGAGGTCGTTGATTAAAATCGGTCCAGTAGAACGCGAGATAATTGAATTTGTTTAAAGAAATTATGCCGATTTTTCAATTGTTAGTAACTGTCGAACCACAATTGCCATATTGTTGAAACTTCTAGAGCAGATAGCTATCGTTCATAGCTTTACTTTAAGACATGTTCGGTTAAGAAATATGCAGTAGAAGCCGAGAAAAACGCAATTGTTTAAATTAACGATGTAATCCAGGAATTCGGTTTTGGAGCCGCAGCAAACTGCGAAAAAAGCCGCAAACGCGAGATGGCGCCACATACACGATTATCGACTGCGTATGAGGCACTGGGGTCCCATTACCATTTCCATGTCACACCCAAAGTTACCGATAAAATTGTAAAACCTTTTTATCTCGGTTCCGGGTGATTATTTTTTAGTCGGTGTCAGTTGTACCGCGTGGAGAATGCAATTATTTGTAGAGTTATGAAAATAATAATTTAATCAACTATAATTATATTTTCTTAATCCATGTGTAGTGCAATGAAAAGATTATAATAAGTTACACGGGGACAGTGGTCCATTCTTGTACTGTTTCTCCATAGTCTAACCTACTTTAGGGTTATATTAGCGGTAGATCTAATAATATTACTTTCGGAAAAGACGTCTAATATTTTACGAATATGACATCGATCTTAAAAACTTTCACAGGCTACCAGCTGTTCAGCAAATGTTTAAGGCGAAGGTATTAAATGAAAATAATATGTAATTCAATAAACCTTGTAATAAGAAAGAGTAGTTCACGCCTTCGGGACGATGCTGAATACAATAACATATTTTCCCTCAGGACAGCGCATTTTTCTTCTTCTATGATTCATCTCAGTAATTACTCGCGTACTTCTAGTCAAATGCAAAACTGGGGGTACACGCACCAACCTGTACCTATCCTACGCCTATATAACTGCACTCTAATAATATTAATGTTAATATTCAACAATCCAACATATTTAGTCTAGATATGATCGCAGTTCCTGCCCGGGGTAGGAGGCAGAATCCACCACCGAGGCATCGTCTTCCTGAGTGGCTACCAAAACCGATCCATGCAGTATGTTTTTAAAAAGTAGAAACAGCACTTGCTTTCTAATTGAGCTATTAATACTTTAAATCTGTATTGCTCCTGTTAGCCTTACAATGAAGCGCTTACTCCAAGCAACAAAGAATTTCTATCAGAATATGTATCAGACACAAAAGGACTACACCAAAAGAATGAATCTCCACTGAACACGAATTTGATTCAGTCGAACCAACCGTGGGACAAATATTCTAAACGCACTGGTTTAATTGGTAAAAAGATAGGGATATATCCAATGTGGTTGAAAAATGGAAAAAAAGTGCAGACCACTCTGATACAGGTATTACAGAATACATTTTTATAGAGATGTATCTTAGTCTGATGTAAAATCATTGATTATTATTCAATAGATAATAGATAACGAAGTTGTAAAGTATGTGCCGCCTGGAGCATATAATCCTATTCAGCCAAGTAAACATAAACATGTTAAAGCTAAGAATGGCTGTCTTGTGCTGGGCGCAGTCAACGTTGATCCACAAAAGGTAGTTCGATATAATTCATTTTCTTTCATTAATATTTATTCACAGTGAATGTAACGCTTGTACAAATCAATTTTCACAGCTTACTAAGGAGTATTATGGAATATTTAAAGCAGCTGGCGTAACACCAAAGAGAACTCTAATGAGATTTGTGGTTTCCCCAAATGGTGCTCTCCAACCTGGAACTCCTTTAAATGCAACACATTTCAAACCTGGCGAATGCATAGATATTCGAGGGAAAACGTAAATTTCATACCAGTACTTTTAATTTTGTTCATTGTATATTTAATAACTAATTCTAATGTCTCTTGTTAAATGTAGGATAGATCGTGGATTTCAGGGAGTTATGAAAAGGTGGGGATTCAAAGGAATGCCTGCTTCTCATGGTGTAACTAAAACACATAGAAGACCAGGTAATATCGGTTCAGGAGGTGGATTGGCCCGTGTAAAGTTAGGTACAAAAATGCCTGGACACATGGGAAATCGATGGCGTATTCTTAGAGGTGTAAAGGTAATTCATAGTTACTTAATTTCAATAGTTTTAGCACAAACAGAACAACATGTAATATAGCAGTTTTCTTTAGCTGGTATTTATTACCTATAAATATTTTCGTCAATTATATTGATCGAAATAGTAAACTCAATTTGCTATATGCTCGTTGCTTATTAAAAAAAAGTATTGTCCCTGTATCAAACTTTACTCAAATTTTAATATTTGTCAGGGTTAATATAACAGGTCATTGTTATTTATCATAAAAATTATGTTATATTTTTCTTCTAAACATCTATTTCATATATAGTTCCTTGGGAGCTATAAGTTGCACAGCCGTTGTTAGATAAGGTCAAAAGAGGAGCATTTTTAGCTTTAATCAAAGTATAATCTGTAATTAATTTAATTTAAAGGAGTAACAATATTAATAAATGAATTACAATAATATCATTCTTTCAGATATTTTCGTGAACAAGAAATTTTGTATGATAGTTTTATAAACATTTATCATACGTATTCTATTTTTGCTATAAGAATGTTGATTTCGTTCTTATTATTTTAGTACAACAATGTGTATTAAGGGTAGAATGGTTAGAAACAATATACTATTGTACAAATGAATAGTTAGATATGAACGCTATTTTCTATAAATTCTATACCAATATAGCTTTATATTTTGCTTTAGAGTTCTATGAAAACGTATTCGAAGAGTTTATGTTCTATACGCAGTTAAGGACAAAAGTATATGGCCAAACAAGGAAATCAGTTATTATTCAAGTTTAATAAGAATAATATTAACGTTTGCTTTAATTTTATTTATTATATATTCTAATTCTGCATAAAATATTTATATGTAAATCTGGGAGAAATGTTTCAGGTCATTTTCATGACTAAAACTTGAATAATACACAGTTTCATCATTTCCTTGCCTTGCGATAAAAAAAATATCTATTCCTCGAAAGCGTCCCATTTTTTGAATATAGTATACAATGTGTAGTGGCATTATGAGATTATTTTACAGCAATTAACAAGAAACGTGTATCCCAATTTTTATTTTACTAAATTGTCAATACAACAATAGTTAATCTTCGGACCTTATACATAACTCATTATTTACTTTAAAATTATGGACTGTGCTGAAAGTTGGCACAAAGGCTGTTATTGTTTGAATATTAAGATACATGTGATATTAAGTATATACCAAGAAATTTTGCCAGCAAGAGATCTTTCAGACTTTTTTTTTATACTCTTCATAGTATTATTTTATTCAGAATTGGTTAAAAACTGATTTATTTTAGATGTAAAATTACAATGTCTGTATACAAAATTATTTAAAATGTTTAAATTAAATACAAAAAGAAATTAATTTGTAACTTTGAAGTAAAACAGAAAACATCAAAAATAAAGAAAAATATTAATGTTAATTCCTCTTAACTAGGGCCGCAGTTTATGCTAAACAAATTTATATAAAGATTAATTTGTTTCAGATAAAACTAGGCATATATATGTCAATAAATAGTTTTGCGATAGCGTAAATATATTGAAAGATCAGTAAATCAATAATAAATTTTTATATATGTTGTAGATACTACGAATAAACACTAAGTATAATGTGATTTGGGTATTAGCTCAAAATATACCAGGAGAGACAAATACCATGTGCTACTTGTACGATACGATTCTTCCGCTTAGGAAAAATACTTCTCCACATTTCCCTACATATTTCCCAGATGAAGAGGCAAATACACTACCGGAGGATCTTTATGCGGACGATGTCCACCCATTTACCGATCCTAATATCGAATACCAAGCAGAATCATAATTGTAACAATGTAGTAAATAAAATAAATACTTTTTAGTAAGAACATGCTTCATGAAAATTATTGAAAAAAATCACTTCCCATTACTAAACACCACCTCCATCCTCGCGAAACAAAATCTAGGCAAAAATCGGCAGTTAACGTTAACCGTTGTTTACGTAGCAGTTTTATTAACCATTCATTTAATCCCTTACAGAAATAATTCATAGTCGTGAATTAAGCTAATAAAGAGTAGTCAATTGATTTATTTATTTAGTACTCAATATTGTTATAAATTTAACATGCCTAAAATATACACGAATTGTTTTATAAATGTAACATCGCTAACCAAGACTCAGCTCAAGTTAGAGTGGAGTGCAGCGTAATCAAACAATTAAAAGGGATTGTTTTTTTTCTTTCTTCTGTGTTGCTCTTCAATTTAGAGAGCAAAGTTAATTAATTTACTAGAATAATTTAGTCTGCACGATGTAGCTGCCAGCATGCAATTCGGATAACTTTTTTCGCTCCGCCAATGATTTTAGTATGTGCAATCGGAGAAGGAAGTATAGGTAACATACACAATCGTTAATAGAATTAGAAAGAAAAGAATAGAACATCCGATTCTTATTTCAATAAGAAACTCTTGAGACCCGTAACTTATGCCCTCGTTCTGTTCCGATTACCCCCTTTTTCCTTCGGGGGGGAAAAAAAGAAAAACACCGATCAGTTACAGTTACGCTTTTGGATTAACAAAAACATTTACATTAAAAGAAATCATGATTCTTGGTTCAGCTGTGGCGTATCGAAATTACCACGTGTCGTTGAATAGAATAGAAAAGGATAAGCAAGATGGCTCCGTAACGGAGTTTGTCGGGGGACGGCACGATCGGATAAGAAAAAATGGAGGCCCTCTCAGAATTTAAAACCATCGGTCGGAATGCTCGCCGTCTGATCAAACTCAAATGTTGACTCCAAACCCTGTGGTTCCACATTCACATCGTTTGTCTGAAATCATTATAAATTACATCTTACATTGGGGCAATGAAGGATTAAATAATTATTGCAAGAATGAAATGAATACATACATCGTCCGAGAAGTATTGCTCGATAATTTCAAACGCTAGTTTATAAATTTCTAGATTCTTGTGATTCTGCAATGCTTCAATTTTATCCAAACCTATGAAAAATATACAGATATAAGAATATGAATTCGCCAGTTCTCTTTATAAATAAGTTTATGCATAAACAACTAAAAGGGGTAGAAACTCAACCTGAACATTCTTCGATCATATTGGCCAAATGTTCAACTTGTGGACCAGCAACTTTGAGTATGTTATGTATACCATCTAAAACAACCTGTACAACTTGATTATCTTTACAGGAAAGGAGGTCGCAGAAAGGTGGGATTACACCTTCTTGTATCATTCGCATAATTTGCTTCTCATTGCCACTTATCGTTAAATTGCTGATTGCCCATGCTGCTTCTTTTTGTGTTTGGAATTCTCCCTATGGAAAACAAAAATTAATGATCTCGACGATGCAAATCATTGAAATTATAAAATTTCGAACGTTATAACCATTAACTTATCCTTACATTCGCTAAATTACGAATAATAAGCGGCAACAGTCCAGCATCAATAACTGCTTGCACTTGCGATTGGTTACCAGCGGTTACATTCGAAAGGAACCAGACTGCTTCTTTACAAATTTTCTCCTTCGCATGTGTCAGCAGATTGGGGAAGTACGAGAGTGCGTCGCAATTTAATACAATTTGCGTTTGTTCGTCTGTACCCGTTACTATGTTGCCCACTGCCCTTAACGCAGCCGTTTGCACCTTAACTTCTTTGTGCGAGAGAAGTGGTATGAGACGAGGTACTACACCACTGTCTATAACCATTTGAATTTGTTCGTTTCCACCATCAGTCAAGTAACTGAGTGCCCAAACTGTGTCGACAAGAATCTGTAATGCATATGAAATGTAATGAAATTCTGTCCAAGTGATTACATATTCGTAAAACTGTACTATATATAGCTTTATCACATACGTTAATATCTGTGTGATGAATGAGTACATTAAGAGCAGGCAAAATTTCTTTGATAGTTTGAGCAGGCGGTGGTGGATCTTTGTTCCTACATAAATTTACGATTACCCATGTTACATTACGTAAAAAACTAATTGGTATATCCGGTTTAATAAACGTTATCAATGGCGGTACCACACCAAGCTTGATAACATAATCCCTAGAAGTTGGACCATCTCCGATAATATTTCCTGCGTTAATAAATATTATGATTTAAATGATACATTTTCAAAACAGATATTGCGAAAAGAATTATTGTATTTAATATTCAAAAGAACAAAAAGAATTGCCCGATTTCTTCTCTTAAATGCATTGCAATTGAAGCTCTCCGTTATTATTGCAATAAGTAATGTACCTAAAGCCCATACAGCTTGTTCGCAGACATTCTGTTGACTTGAAAGTAATAAATGCAGGAAATGTGGAACTGCCCCCGCGGCAACGACTGCCTGAGTTTGTGGTGATGTCCCGCTAGCAATATTTGTTATAGCCCATGCTGCTTCAAATTGCAGAGATGGACTGTAAAAGTTAAATTCTATTAAAATTGCAATATGGTCCGACTGAAATAATTCAGGGTACAGTTACAAATAGACTGTGCAAAATAGTATTGTTAATTATTATTATATATATCAAGGAAATCATTGCCGTACCTATTGTGCTGTTCAAGACAGCCAACTAAAATTGGTAACATGCCACTATCAATTAATTGGTCAATTGGTGGATTACGATCAGAAGACAGTAACCTTCTTGCCGATTGAACTGCTTGTAATTGAACAGCTGGATCGGAACTAGCAGCATTCATTACTAGTTCCTTTAATTTGATTTTTGTCAAATTCTTATCAAGGTCTTCTTCGTCTGGAAAGGAAGTATTATTATTAATGAATAATTGTATTTGGTATTATCATTTTAGAAAATTTACCTGTGAAATCTGCAGGCACATTCCTTCTTTTTTGCAAAGTCTCATCGCGTTTGTTTTTGCGTAACTCCACTGTCACTTCATTTCTTCTTCTTCTCATTTCCTAAAACACATCACGCATGAATTGTACTACAGTTTCTCAGTAAACTGTAGTATTATGCACTAGAAAAAATTATTGCCAATTTGCTATTATGAATAAAACCATTTAATGAGAGAAATAAATAATATTTTGTACAATAGCATCACTATTAATAATCTTAATAATCTCTTTTAACAGAAGTTGAAATATTGAATGTATATTATATCTAACTTTGTATTTATGTTGCATACATATCATACATATGTATACATATTATGTATTTTACATAGCCAATTAGTCACCTCCCAAGATAAATTGTATTACCAAAAATTCAATGACAAAGTTTAAATTAATTATACAAGAAGATACAAAGTACATTTTAAATCCTATTGGTCTTAAACATAATGACAACATTGAAACGACTTAGTTGTAAGATTTATACATATTGCGAAATCGAACAAAACAGAGGTAAAAATTAGCTTTCAATTATATTTTGAAACACAGCATAGCAAAAGGTTCAAATTAAATTTTCTTTTAGAAACTAATATTCTGACAATATTATTTTCTTTGTCCTCAGGGAAATCCTAACACATTTGAATATACGTAGTTAGGAAATGTACGATCACTTTTCGTAAGAAACTTTGGTTGCGGTATGAAGTTGCGAAAAAAAAACTAAACGAGCGAAAAATTCGTACTATTTATATCAACCAAAATATAACGATACAGCAAAGGTGTAGTTACGAAATTTGTACAAATATTTCAAATAAAGCCAATCCGCAGCATTATGTGCAACAATTTGTTTAACGGTATCTTTATTAGCGATACAGTTGACATTATTCTTAAAGACTTTCCACTTGTTTGGCAGTGTGAAGTGGATTCCATTCGAAATATAATTTGGACTTAATCGACGGGGGTTTGTAGTAAGAGTTGTTGCGAACACCGTGACAAACTTATCTTGCTCGAGAATATGGGAGAAAATGAAAGGGGGACAACAAAGTGTGCACAAATTCCACAAAGGAGTGAAATGCGGTCCGTATTAATCTGGCGTTTGTACAGTCGGAACGACGGCCAAAGCTTCCAGACGCACAACGTAACTGCGCACAACGCGATCACACACCGGATACTCACATCTTGATCTTTGCCTTTGTTCTTAAATACCATCATTCGATTCTTGCTTAGCATTTCCGCCGCCATTTTTTCAATAACCAAATCCTTCGTATTCGCGTATATTGATATGTGCCGGCACCCGGATACCGTGTTACTCCGTAAAATTCCGTATCCGTGTTACTGCGGTCGATTTACTTCGACAACTGCATGCCGTTGCGCGACAGCCTTAATGTACGTCAATATGCAATACAATATCATGTATAACACTCGTTCCCCTTGATCGCGATCACCACACGATGTTCCTTGTAGTCACGTTTTCTCAGCACAAACGCAACGTTTCGACTATTCCGAAAAGAACATCGGAAATGAGCAAGGTGGCGCTTCAGAGGACGCGTATTTTCACTATGCTCATCCTCGCAGTCAGTAAAAATATATACTGACAAATAAGAAAACAGCGCCACGGTTTATGGCAAATTCTGGTTATTGAGAAAACTTATTCGTATCACGTTTTTCGAATATTTTATGTTTCCAGATTGAAAGTAAAGTTTCCTAATTACATTTTTTTTTTTAGTTTTCGATGTAATTTATTCGAGATCCAGAACATTTTTAACGCTATATAATTCGGCTGTAACAATAAAAAGAAACAAATTGGTAGAAAATAATGAAACATTTATTGGAAAGTGTCCTTCGTGACGGTTGGTATACCCGATTGAACTCTCTATATGAGTAGCGCGTATGTTGGTACGCATTGGTGAAAATGGGTGAGTCATGTACATTGGAAATTTGATTAGGGAATATTTTTTTTCTACGCGCAGAAATATAACTAGGTGAAAAGGCAGCTTTGCATTATAGAATGGGCCAATTGGAATCATTATTCGCGTACGAATCTAAAGCATTTAAGTTTCTTTTAATTTTTTGCGCATTATATAATGTTAACATAAAAATATTAAAACATAATTAACCATTTCTGGTAAGACAAGAAGACGTTCAATTGATTTTAATTCATATAAATTTAAAAAATGATCAATCAACGTATTGATAATACGTTGGGTTGATGTTCAGTTTCGGCGGAGGTTTTTCTACCACAGAAACAGTCATAATATTATATTGTTTTCGAGACGATTGTACCACAGCACCGCAATAAGTTCTAAGACTAAAATAATATCCAAGTTCCACGGATGTTAATAAAGAATATCCTAAAAAAAGACTTGCAATGCCACCAAACGATACGAGCAAGTCGAAATAACCAAATCTCATTTCTCTCTTGTAAAGAGCTGTTGGCCATGTTCTCAACATAATTCGATTTACATCTTTAGACGACTTTCTAATTCTTTTCACAGTATACGATGTATGATCACAAGGGAGCCAACAATTGCATTGGATCGCATCTATAGCAACTTCATTCAAACAAGAATACTTTGCGAGTGGACATTCTGTTTTGCCGGCTGACGATAACAACCATGGTAAACAATTGCAGTGTTCAAACATCTTATTTGCGGCACAACTAATTTCACAATCATTAAAATTAATTGCCTCTTGTTCATAATAGCATTTTCGTTGTCGAAGAAGTAAATAACGTATATTCGGTGTAGTATACGTTATATCGGCAACGAATTCAATATCGACAGGAAAATAAGCCGTTATCACGGATCGTTCGCCTGGTTTTGGACCTGATTCACTTTGTTGTCCAAAGTAGAATCTACAATGTTTAATATTTTTATTTAAAAATATTTTTGACAAATGGCTATTGATTAAAATTCTTTAGTAACAGCTTACAAACAAAATATTACGACGATTGCGATTTATGATTATGATTTAGCAAAGTGAATAATATAGAACAAATATAATAATATACGCGGGTATATTATTATTACCTTAAAGGAAAACTTGAACTTGGTACTTTAAATTCCAGATTCCATGAAACATCGATCATTTTAAGCGGTTCCAAATTTGTTGACTTGCAACATGCACCCACAGAACCAAGCACTTTCGAAAAAACTTTACTACATGATATATTTATCCCTCTAAATAAATCGTGACCACAATTTACAATATTTAAAAATTATGCTTCTTAAAATTCTATAGAATTGCAAACTAAATGCTAATTTTATTTTCGTAAACGTCAAAGTGTATTTACCTGTACGCGCATTCGGTAATCATGTAATCACATTCAGGTCCCATCATTCGAAAAATATCACGAATATTATTTTCACCATGGGAAATAGGAGTAAATGATGTTAAATCAATATCTTTTCCCCAAGTCCAATTGTACAAGCGCGTGTATAAATGCACTTCATTCTGCGCACAGTGTACAAGTTATATGTAAGCTTATAAAAATATCTGAATATTGGAAGATATTAAAATAAATGAATCTACTGATTAGAGTGTGTATTATAGGTACATTTTGTTGATAAAAAAAGAACAGAAGAATAGAAGACACTAAATTCATAATAATTTACATAAACAATGAATACAGTGGAGGCGAACAATAAATATACTGCAATAATGTGCACAGTAACGTAGAAGAAAATGAATGAATTAACTGGACACGTACCTGGGGAATGTATGAATGATTTAACGCAGTCCAATCGAAACAAATAAAGACTTGAGGATACTCAATATTAATATGCTCCGTCATTATATCCAATCCAGTTATGGTTGGATCTGTTTCAAATTTGTTCAAAACGATCACGATTATAGTAACAATTGCAACCATTGAGGCCAGCGTTAAAAGCAACCACATTAATCTGTGAACAAGTTTATGAATAATTAAATAAAAATGTCCTATTTCGAGACGTGACAAATTATGGAATGCTTATTTGCAATTATAAAAATTTGCGATACATTTCGAAGATAATTTGTATGTGTTCCTAGTAAGTATATAATGGCACGAATGATATTATACATCAGTAAATCAAAAAAATATTTTCTCAAATTTTCAGATCGCCGCTTCATCAGCCGTTTACCTTTCCCATTTCGGCCGTCTTTGGTCCACAAAATATGGAACACCATGTAGAGTATTTTCTAACAAATATTCTCTCGATCGTTGCTTCAAACTGGAACGCAACTCTTCAAGAGATAATTTGTACTTGTATTTCATCCTTGGAGTACAACTTTGGCAGTACACACGTGTACAGTACTACTTTTACTAACTGGGCAAAGTAGTGATGAAATCAAGTAGATCGCTTTTTCAAGTTGCATGTCGAGTTCAGACATGTATCATGCATATTATACGCATAACACAGCTAATTTATCATTTTCATCAACGACCGAGGAAAGATTAGATTTTAGATTGGCATGTTATAAAACAAAGTATCAGTATTGTTCAAACATTCATTTATATTCCATTATTTTTTTAAAACACTTTCGTTGATAGAATCCTTCTACCCCGTAGCTAACAATAGTGCCATGAATTATGATTATAACGAGTAATTTCTTTCTACATCTTTTAATGATAATAATAATATCGTTTGCAATACCTAAATAAATATTTTAATGAATAACTCCACTCGAATAGCGATTTTAAGCTCCGCGGAAGTAAACCTGCAAATTAAAAATCCCACTGCCTCTAATTAATGGAATTAAAAAAAGAACGAAAGTTGTTGTCCTTTCTTGCAGAAATAAAAACTTATGCCCGCAGGAAACTATCGATAACTACGAGTTTGTTCAAAGTATTGTCTTTCGAATATACGTTTTTCCAGTTGCAACTCGTCATTTAAGAATCGGACATCGTGTGTAGAAACACAAACACTCCTCATCTTCGTGCCAGCTTCTTTATTATTTTAGACCACCCTCTCTTACGACCACCATCTGCATGCATACCGGCGTTGTTCCGGTCTTTGCGGTGCCCAAGAAATTCGACGATCAAGCTAAGTCGGTCCAAACTACCCTTTTGACGTCTTCTTTGAACCGGATTTCGTTCAAGTGGTTCTCTTTCAACGCTCGATGCGATGTGCCATAGTAATTGTGCAAAAGTAATTAACAGGATCTGGATCCGAACGGGACAATAAAAGTATGCCATGAGTAATCGCGCGAATTGTAAGATCAATGGTATAAATAGGTGAAAGGTAAAAAAAAATGGTATAAAAATTAAAATACCATACATGCACCTTACTCGATTAATCATTTTGAACCTAAAGCCTCTAAAATAACACCGCATCAACAGGGCCCAACGAGAACGTTCATCTTCCTCCGGAAAGTCCACACTGTACAACAATTTAAATTGTCACGAGCCACTGTAATAACAAGACTAGTCTGAAACAAACGAGTGAAAAAAAGAAGAAAAAAATTGGATGTTCCCCTTTGTTAAGGCCCGTTTGACGTACGGGCGAGAAAATACTTCGGGGAAAAAGAGGCGGCGCTATTCTTGCGTCCAGGTGTGAGCCTGTAACGCCAATGTAAATATACAACACTTACGCCATTCCGACAGAGCCTCTTCGAAAACTATTAACGTATCCCCCTGTTGCGGCCGCGCCGACGATTTTTCCGTCCCGGCCCATTTCTCTTTCTACTGGAGCGCGTTTTGGTCCTTCAGGAGCATTAAGTGGCCCCGTGTTAAAGGGCTTAATCAGGTAGCTGCGGTTGTCAAACAGCCACTGACGTGATCGTCGTCCTCTTATACTAATAACCGTCGGCAAATTGCTACCATTCGACGGTGACACTTTGCCCGAGCCTCTGACCTGTCAAGGATAATAAATAATGTGCAACCGCGTAAAATTCTGCTAACGTTTTTCAATGTTTCAGATACTCTGATCTAGGATACGAAAAGGAATACATACGTACTCCCCGTGCGAATACATTAGCGAACGCGCTGAATTAAAATTCAACCCCATCGAATCGCACAGTGTGCAGCAGCGAAACAGGTTTTATATTCAATGATATTACGTATAATACAGCATATACTTTTAGTGCATATTCATGCTGTCGATGAACTTTTCCTGAGTGGTAAATGCATTTCCCTAATTGAACATTGTTCGTTCGTATACCAAATTGATTAGATTCCAATGCCTGTCGGGCGACCGACAGTCAACGTTGCTGGAAGAGAAAGAGAATGAGATTAATATTTATGGCGCGTCAATAATGATAGCAATAACTGGATGATTAAACGACTTTCTGAAACAATGGAATATGAAGTTTACTTTTAGAAAGTCTCACTCTTTCCAGTGATACTTCTTTTGCTTTCCGATTGAGCGTGGGGGGAAAAAAAATGGTGAAAGGGTGGCACGGTTATTAAAAGAAGGTAACACCGGTATGCAACTGTTGGTTAGACACGTTATCCATTAATATTGTCGAACAAATTGATCGTAGTACCGTAATTTACAGAAGGATACATGGATATAACAGAAAACAATGTGAACACGTTAACGCAAACGAGGAAAACAGTATAACGATAATTCAAAAGAAAAATGGGAGAACCGAAGCGAAGAAAGAATCGAATGAAAGATAACAACGAGTAAAATTAGTTGATCCGTGAAAGTCTTTGAACATCAACTTGGCGACATTATCTTCACGTCAATTGAACGATTCGACAATTATTAAATTTCTTTCGTTAGCTCGTTTCGAACGTCAATAGAAATCGACATTATTCTCGAATTCCGCAGCGAAAATGTCGCACTTCGATCCACCTAATTCCCGCGACGTTTTCTTCCTCGATTTACGTAACATTTTCAAAGATAAGCGGCACGAAACGGAACGAGAAGCTAATTTTTATACACATCCGATTAATCGAGATTACACGAACGCGAGCATCCATGCAAGAGTTTGTGTGGTCGTGACTCGGATTGACTTGTTTATCGCGATCAGAAGCTGAAAAGTCAAGTTATTCACGAACAGCAAAGCAGAGTGGGGAAAGTGGCGCCCAGTTGGACACCAGCGTATCAAACTGATCGCGATATACGCACGCTGGCTAATTATTAGTGGCGTAATATGCAAGCATGCCTGTTCGAGTAACTTTTTACATCGACCGATGTCTCCATTACTTTCTTCTCTTTGATTTCGTCTCAAAGTGTCGTACCTCACGCGACAGGCGAGTAATGCGTACAATTAAATACAAAATGGCCGATCCTCGGAACGTATCGCGAAGTCCATCGAAATCGTTCCAGTTTTCTGGCAATCGGTGCTTCCTTTTGAATTTGGAAATTTCATTCCCTTCGTGCCGGTAATGATTCATTGATTGCCTGATCTGTTTATTTCAATCGGTCCAGGGTGATGCAAAGTGTTACGTTCCCGAATTCAATTTACTTTCGAAAGAGAATTGTCAGAACGAATAAATCTTAGAGCTTCAATAGCCCGTTAATGGCAATGAAATTTAACGAATGACAATTGAAATGACGTTCATCGCATTGCCGAATTTATACGCAAATAATCAGAGGGAGGGTATTGTTTGCGATAGATAAGTAGATAAGCTTCTTCATTTTACAACCTCGACCTTCGTTCAGACTGCACGTCACTGAAATTCCTGAACGAACCGCGAGCAAGTCCTCTGAAAATTTTCCAGCGTTCGCGTTCAACACGCGAACTGCGTTAATCTTGCTCAGAAGTATTGCAATTACTTATCGAATTTACCGTCCCCGAATTTACATCCTTCTCATTTACTACCTAAGCTTAACGTCTATTCAAAATACCGACCGCATCCTCGAATTTCTCGGTCCCCCGTGGAACAACAACCCCCGACGAAAAAGGTCGTCGCCACCGAAATAATTTCACGGGCCCACCCGGTTGCGCTTCCACAAATGTATATACCCTATCATTGAAACAGGTGAAACAACGTCAATATACAACGCCCTCAATGTTTCCATGCACGCCTTTCTTCGTTCCATCGATGCTTCCCTTCGCCTCCTGCAACAGTTCCGGCGAATATTCAAATCAGTATCCCCGAAGCGAACGAAGGCCGCGACGGCATCGGAAATAATATTCGAACGGAACGAAGGTGGAGTCATAAGTTGGCACGTGTCGGAGATTAAAGCTGAACAAGAGGCTCTACCCTTAAAGTCGGTTGAAAAAGCGACGAGATTACGCTTCGCCTCTGCCTCTCCGATAGCGTAGGTCGAGTCTCGTCGATGATGAACCACGCTTGTCCCTCGCGTAAATCCTTGGCGGCTCATCGATGTGCGTGTGCGTGACACAGACAGCGATCGGTCATGTGCGTGCGACCACGTTTCCCCTTGTGTACGTCGATGCGAGGGAGTTCTCGAAGGCGGTCTTTAGTCGGTCTTTAGTTTCGAGTAAGCATCCGTCGACGATAGAGGACCATTCTTGATTTCTTCGAGCCAGTTTCCTCTTCCGGCTTGAATTGTTCCATCCTCGGTGTCCCCCTTTCGGATGCCCTTGGACCATCGTTCCCGTTCATCGTTTCGCACTCGTCCGGACCGAGGTTCGCCGATGGTCTCGCGACGAGGATACTGTTCGCCGATCGATTCGACGTGAATCGTTTCGCTTCCTCGCGAATCCGGAGTCGAAGTGAAATCGCGCGTCGAAACGAATCGGCAGCCGACGAGACAACATTGGAAACGTTTGCGCGACGGCGAACACCTTGGAAAATTGGAGACGACGCGCTGTCTAATTGGTTGCGACGCGGGTACAAAGGGGCCGATTGTTTGTGCTTCGATTCGTTCGACAGTTTTGGAAAGAACTCATGAGAATCTTGGTACGCGTGTGGTCCGAACAGTGCAATGTACAGTTGAAATGTAGAATTACTCCGGGCGCAGGTTTACGATTGTTTCTTACGATGTGAACCAGTTCGTCGTCGCGATGCAGCTTCTTTGACTGATCTTCAACCGGAGTCTCAAGGGTTGCGTTGATTTTTAAGGACACCAAGTTCGACGATGGATGGCGGGGAAACACGAACGTTAGTGTATCGAGATTGATTAATAAAACAGTGGAAGTTGAGTTGGTGCGAAACGATAGTTACCTGAGGGCGGAGGCGGTTTTCATCCATTTTGGTTCACGGACCCGCGATGGAGCGGCGAAGAATACCAAGAAGGAGAGGCCTTTCCTCTGCAGAAACACGAACGGGTAAGTTCAATCGTCATTTATAGCTGATTCTCTTCAAACAAATTAAGCGATATTGGCTTTCCCCTTCTGACCACTAGGTCAGTTAATAATGTTCCACGTTTGCTGCGTATATCCTTTATTGCGCGGCTTGCGCCGCGCTGAACATTATAAGTATTGTAAGAATCATTACAGCGATTCAGTTATACAAGAATTCATTTTTGAAACGTAAAACAGAAACGTAGATAACTCTTAAAAATGATGCCATTGTAGAATTTTTAATTCACCGTGCGAATAACATCGCCCAATTTGTTACACATTCGAAACTACTATTTTTTTAAAAAGAATCCGTACCGACTAATTAATCGTCGCACGCATAAAACAAAATTGATCTCTTGGAATTACCATAAATAACTGCCCGATATAATCGTGCATGTTTACTTGATTAATTGGTCAACGAAGCTGGAAGAAAAACGGACGTATTCTGTCGGGCCTTTTACATTGCGTAAGGAAGATAATTTCTTATATTACAACGATAATTGTGATACCGCTAAACACAGAAATTACTCCGTTCCGTTGTGTACCGAAGAAAAAATCGGGCCGCTACGAGCGCAACGTAAATTTGTCCTACGATTTATCGAAATGCCGGAATTGATGAAAGGTTGCACGCATTCGCGCGAAAGTTGTTCGCATCGTTATAACGAACAGTTATAAATCGTTCGCGAAACATAAATTTCACAGAGTTCAATTTGTTGATCGAATAAAATTAATGTTATGCCGTGCCATTGGAAGAATCGAAGTCATTTATCTGATGGGCCGAGAAACAGGCTTGCGTTGTACGGCGTTTTATTAAAAAGATCACGAAAAGCAAAACGGCCGAAGATGAAACACATATTCATTCGATATGGAAATACGTACAGCGTTCGGATAATTGTTACAAACACGTCGAACAGACCAATAAGCCGGTCTAAATGAAAAATAACACGGATTCCTCGCGTGATTCATCGTTGGTGGGTGTTTGCTGCAAACATTCGGTCACAACCGGGAAAACTAAAAAGTCGAATGGCTTTCTAAACAAATGACAAGATTCGGCAATTCCGTAATCTCCCGTATTTCGAATTATCTGTTTCGTAATTTACTATCCGGCCGTATAATCACTCTTTCGTGTTTGCCTTAGAATTTCCGTGACTGAAGGAAAGAACTATAGATATGTATGTATATTTCGATCCCTTGTTACTCGTTGCTCATCGTTTACCCTGGTCTAAATGTTAGACGGATTTTAAATGAACCTTGGGCGAACAAAGTGTTGACAGAAATACGAAATGTATGAAAATATATTTAATGCCTTAATGTTTTGTCGCGGAAAATGTTTGACCACAACTCATGGAGATCAAGCAATTTAACTTTATACCTCGTGAACTATTATTACACGTATATAAGTAACTGTTGATAAAACATAAAAATGCTGGAAGTATTTTCTAGGATAATGTTGATATTTATTATCGATATATTCTTGTATAATTATTTGTAACGAAAATGTTCAAGTAACACGTCAAATGTGGTAACACGAAAGCAATATGCCCGTTCGTTTCAAAGATAAACTTGAGTACCATAGTTAGTCATGCGAAGGCATCCATTTGAATACCGTAGACAATTATTACCAAGAGGTGAGACCGTTGAAATTAGTTTGCGCAAGTTCATTTAACTCACAACCTTGGACCAAGTCTGTTCTTCGTTAAAAACTGTACAATTCCATTTAACTAACTTCTTCATTCATAATGTATCGTTTGCAATCAAGTTATTCGAAAATTACTGCACTCGCGCGTACATTATTTGTTGTTTAAATAGTTAATCCTACAAATATGGTAGAAAACGAAATTACAAATGCCAGCCGATATGTCGAGAAGATAGAGTTCGTTTTATTCGTATCTCAATTGGGACAAATATCTACAGCTTCCAAAAGACGAGACGAAACGGGTATAAAAAAAAGTAACCCCATTTTGCCGGCACTAACTTATCTTTAATATCGACATGTTCGACCTTCCGATAACGCTAACTCGAGATGATAACCACGTGTACAGCATCCAAATCTTGGAGTAGCAATAAAGGAGTCCCCTTAGTGAATACACGTAACTTTCTAATAAACTTTGAATAGAAATAATTCATGTACAATATTAAGAAAACGTTATTAAAGATATTGTTAAAATGCTAAATGGTATTAACCAATAGCAAACGATGGAGCGTTTAAAACATTGGGGACTATCGAGTATAAATATGTAAAAAGGGTCATTTTATAATTGTTTAAAAGGAATGAAAAATTATTGAATTACACCTCTATCTCGAAGATTTAGGTACTGCATAACAAATTTTTAAATTATTTCTACGTGTAGAAAGATGACAAAAGACCGCAAGCTTTTCTTGCTGTCGAGAACCATTATTTCCACTGTACCGCATAAAGAACTGTACATAAAATATATATTTAGCAGAATGCTGCGCAACTTTTCGTCCTAAAAGCTATGGTGGTCAACTTTCCGAGCGTCTCGGATAAAGTGAAACACGAAACGACGCCGCCTGTAGATAATACAAATTTGGACGACAGAAAACAGTGTCGATTCAGTGGCAGTCCCATTGTTTGTTTGGCATTATATTACGAACAGGTAACACTGATGATACATCGACAATGGAAAAGAAAGCCGCTTGCTCATCATGCTAATCCCCTGGATGTCGTAATTCGTCCCATCATATTTTTAGAATTTCAAACAGGCATAGCTGATTCCGAATGACATTTAAATTGAATAGAAATAAATTACATATTTCGAATCGAATATATACAGATTCGAGGCTGAACTGTACAAGTCATAACAATTGTTACGCGGGTAACAAGAAAATGTGCAATGGTGAACTTTTATTATATTACGCATTGTTGTAGGTTGTCAAAAGTTTGTGACTATTACAGCGCAATTTTATTATATTGTTTAACACAATCGTTATTTCTGACTCAATAGTCCGGAATAGATTTGTATTAAAAAACAAACGTATTTCTTATACCAAACTGCGCGTTAACTAAACCGCTGTTGTCAGTCCTCTGGACGTATCGTAGACAATCGCGTTTTATGACCGACGATTCAGTTACGAATCGTTCGTTTCGGAGGGTGAACCACCCGCCCACATAATGCCTTTATTGTAGTCTCTGGTCTAAACCTCAGATTTGCAAATGAAAGGGACCGGACATGCAAGTCCTTGCCGTAATGCCCTTCAATTTCCAAAAGAGTTGAGGCCACGGTGAAAATCCTAATGATATTCCTAATGAACGTGTTACAATAGTTTCGTATTCAATAATATTGCTTATAGATTAATTATTAATATACGCTATCTTTTATCACATTTGTTTACAACGTTTCGACCAGTTGCACGGCCACCGTAGCAATTAATTTCAATTGGTTTTGATACGACAACATTGATGAAACAACGATAAAAGAACGGTCAACCCTTTTCGTTGTAACAGCAAAGCGCGTGCAGCTCTTGAAAAAAATAAGAAGGCAAGCATCTAATTGAATAAAACGTCGGTGCACGAGGCGTGGAAGCAAAACAACTTGTCGGCGTTTCCTCGACTCGTAGAATTATTATTAATTACTTGACGCGGTTGAACGTAAGCCTGATAACAAAAAGAAACACGGCAAGGGTAATTCACCACAACTTTGCGCGTCACAGCGCACACGATATCGCGGGGGTCATTCGTTCACCCAGCGAACAGCTCGCACGTACCATGAATAACGACAAAGTGCAGGGGTCATCAATGATGTAGGTAACATGGTCGAGGAGCCAACTTAATACTTCGCATCGTTGAAATAAAAGATCTCGTTGTAAAGGGAATTATTTCGAACTTGGAAACGCTGGATCAACGATCGATATAAATACTTCCGCGTGTCTGTTTGATAAAGAGCCCCCCGCCCCCCCCCCCCCCACATTCGTGGAATTGCAGCTTTCTGGGACACTCATTGTCGGTTGCATTAATTTTAATGTACACACATTACGCGCAGATGCCTTCTCATTGAAATTCTTTTACTCGAAACTCGCTTCACAATAATGAAGGTGTAATTCGATCAAGATAACAATAATATTTCCAAACAAATGGTGTCGTATTATTGAAAAGAAAGACTAGCATTTGGGGATTGTCCCATTAATAATATGTTAATCGCAATTTTTCTAAACGAATTGCATTCTACAGACGTAATTATAATTCCCTAAATTCGAACCCCCCCGAACTAAAATATATTATCACCACGGAATTACCTCAAGGTTGACAGGATTGATCATTCAAAGAACACACGCATATAAGTAACTGTTCCATCAGAAAATTTCGTGGAATCAAAGTGTGGCTAAGAACGAACGATTGAAGTACAAACTACACCTACGTATTTACGCGCAACGCCCAATAGACAGCTACCGCTTAACTATGCTGTACCGAGACGATTCGAACCGCAGCTACTCGGATCCAGTTTATCTCGCCACAAGTGGCCGGTTGTTTTTCCAGAAAAAGCCAAAATGTAGGAACATTTTGTAGAAATCGAGCGATCTCGTGAATACGGCAATCCTCGTGAAGATGAATAGGAAGGGAGGGAATAAGGGGCGATAATAGGTACGCATAGCGAGACTCGTTGTCGGGGAGCGCTGACCGCAGAGATAACGCTTTGACCCGTTACAAGCTTCAAGCACGAAATGAATGCCTTCACTGTCTCATCCAAGACGGGCCCAATCCAAATATGTAGCCCTTTTTCTTACCAGCTCGCCCTTTATTAACCGCCACCACCGTGGCCCCCGTAAATTCGACTGCTTTACCTTAAGTCGCCGTTCCGTTTCGCCGCTTCTCAAACGAACCGAGTTTACGAACTCCTCTCGGCCCCCTTCGTCTTCTTTCATCGGTGGCTCCGCGGTAAACTCTTCTGGAACGAGACCGATATTAAATTGCCCGCGAAACATTTGCACCTGGCGCTGTTAAGAAAGGAAATTTTCGCCGGTCACGGTAACCGAGAAGTAATCGAGGTTTCGATGTACACGCAATGACAAATTTGGCGACGTTATAGTAAAAGGTTTGAGCGATAATGAGTTACACGGCGGCTTGTTCGCATTCCAACGGATCTCCTCGGCTAAATTAGTGATAGCCACGGTTGTCAGGAGTGAAGTTATTGCGCAACGATTGTTACTGTTCCAGGAAATTTTCGAATAACTTGAAATATTACGAGTTCGAGTAGTTTCAAACGCGAGCCACTCGAGCATTCGAGCACGCGGTTCGAATCGTTCAAAACTATGGGTCTTCTTCTAGCGCGACCGAATAGTTGAGCTGCGCTAAGTGATTCGAATCCATCGGGAACTATTACCTTAGTTTTATTTGCTCGAATATCTCGAGCAAGGAGGCTTTAAGCGATCCGCGAACAACAATGGTAATAATCGGGGCTGAAATTCTCGTTGCACAATTGCATTTGCCTTTTCTTTAAACCGGCCTGGCGAGCATTCTCTAATTTCCCGCGATATCTATTCATCCTGATTGGTTTCCAGCGAGATGAGGCCGATTTTTATTCACTGGTAAACTCGACGGATAGAGCCACTGTAAACTGACACAGTTGCGATAACACGTAAATATTATTCCAGAATTATCGACGAGCTCGTCCACCCAACAATCGGAAGTAATAGTGAGGCTGCTGCCTATCAACGGGGACTCGGAGATCACAGGATGCAAAGATCGGCCTCACATTTGTGGAAAAGAAGCGGCCTGTCGGAGCTTCGCCGACAACACGTCCAAATGCGTTTGCCCGCACGATTTGTCCCCGCCGACGACCGATTTGAAATGTCCAAATCGATTAATAGGTTGGAGTCAAGCGCCGTTTCGATGGTATCCTTTAACCCCTTCGCTTGAAAGTTTCGTTTGTCGAGGACATCGTTAGATAGGGAGAATCTGCTTTAGTATAGCGCGCTTCGTTACATGTTTCTACGTCTGTATGTTAATACATGTTAATCATTTTAGAAGAGATATTTCTATTTAGTCTCCGGAGTATTACGGTTCGGGATCTGAATGGACGTAGCAAAATACATTTATCAATTAGAGCTTTATGTAAAGTGACCTCGATTCACTAATTGTTAAGTCACTTTATTGGTTTATTTATGAAAAACATTCCGCTGCCTATCTGTGGGGATATTGGCCAATTAAATGAATTAATTAACTTTGGACTCTGTACCAGATTCGTATGGACGACTTCCGTTCTTACGTGGAAAGAATTACGAAAAAAATGATGGGTCGTAGAATCTCAGGCCTGAATGCGAGTACGCTCTTCTCTTAATAAAGCACATCCCAGTTACATACCGATACCATGATATTATATTATGTTCGCGATAAATGTATTTTACTTGTAAAATATTTTTGAGAGGGTGTCATCGTCAAAGTTGTCAATATTTCAATACTTTTTTGTAAAGTATATTTTAATATTGGTTTAGAAGGTTGCACTTTTTATTATATTATCCGGACCACGTATATTTATCATATACGTAATGTACTTTCAAAAGGCACGTTTACATTTTTAATAAATAAAATCCAACGACTCTCGAATTCCTGTTCTTTTAGCGAAAGGGTTAACAAGGATTACTTCGAATTTACATAAACAACAGATGCTAATCTGGGATAAGCACTTTGTTTCTAACATGATTTCAATTACTTTTGTAGTTCCACTAACACCTCGACCTATACCTAATATAATACCCCCCAATGGCAACTCAACGAATAGTACGTCCGCTGTTCCCGAAACTGGACAGGTAATTATTTCACTCTGCGGTTTCGATTATTACTTATCGATGTACAAATGTATACGCAATCTTCTGCAAGCATAGTTTGTAGTATTTTCTATACTGTTCCGCAGGTGGAACGGGCAAGACAAAGGGTACCTGAAATCATAGGAATCGCCGTGGCTTTCGTCGCGGTATTAGCAATATTATTGAGTATAGTGTATTGCGTGAAGAAACGGAGTTACAACGTCAAGTCACAGCGGAATTCCCTGGATGTACGTCAGTCAAATAATATTGCAGTGCCTCTTTAAACCTAACATAATACTGAAACTGGTATTGACAAGTTGATTAAAAAAAGAACTAAAGCAAGAACAGAATAATCTCAATGAGTTAAAACAATCTTGACGATTAATGTAATATTACACCTTTGTGTACAATAAATACAATGGTATTGAGTGCAACAACATTCTTTACTGCATTAATATATTTCCTGGCTAGTCGTACGATAGCTTCATATTTTTTATGATAATTGAACTGTAAAGGAAATATAATGTTTTGAGAGAATTTTTGTTTAATTTTTGTCATGGGACTTCTTAGAAAAGGAAACGCGGTGCAATGTGCGTCATTATTCCATTGACTATAATATTGCTTATACTTGTAGCAGCACACCTATTTATTCCACCTTGTAAACGTAAATGTAACGAACTGAACGATAAAAGTACATAGTACTCCTGATAATCTTAAGTAATTATTTAAATTCATTTCGTTAATTGAAATTTTGCAACGCCACATAAATAATTATACTACTGAAACTCGTACCATAGTAATGAAAGGAAAGATCACGGTATAATTGTATTTATTGTGAATAAAAATGTAACACAAGTAGCAGTCGTACTCTGCGGAAGTAATTTGACAGCTTAGTATAGTTTGAATTTCAATTCCGCTTAGCTATTATAGCGTACAATAATGGACAGCAATGACAGCGCTACTTTCTTTTCTATAAAATTGTTGAAGCGCTATAAAAAAAAATATTTTCATTGTCGCTTGAAAAATGTGTGTAAAAATAGTTCACATATGTTCTCTTCAGGGAACACCGATGAATCTGAAAAAGGGACTGCTGCTAGCGAATAAGTACACACCTAATCCACAGTATTTCAGTTGCGCCTCGCCGGAAGTGCCGATTCTGCAGCGCGAAAATCTTGCATTTCTGCAAGACATCGGCGAGGGATGTTTTGGAAAAGTATACAAAGGTATGAGACAAACTGGCGATCGGGCTATTTTATACATCAACAATCTCTATTTTACACGAACCGAAATGTAGCACGGAAAATAATATCGTGCGTCTGGCAAACAATAAGTTTTTCGGTAACAATCGACGACGATCTGTCCTTCATTTCATTTTATTCGATTCAGAATTGATTACTCGTCGCAGAATTGTTTCTCTGTATCATTTCCCAGGCGCTTTATATCATTTGTACGTACGTGTCAGCAGGAATAACTAACAAAACTTTGTTTTCGCAGGAGAATTATGCGCCGGGGACTCGAAAGAGATAGTCGCGATAAAAGTCCTGAAGGACTCTGCCTCGCGTGAAACCGAGGAAGACTTTATGCGAGAGGTCGACATTATGTCCACGTTCGGGCACAGAAATATTTTGTCGTTGAAAGGAGTGGTACTTCGAGAAGGTAACAACAGTCCATGGATGGTCTTCGAATATATGCCCTACGGAGACCTTGCTGAAGTCTTGAGATCGAATTCTCGACAGCTGAGATCGGCGAAGCCTGGACTGCAACCTTTAACTCCGGTAAATTATCACAATTTCCCCTTCATTCTCACCGATTGATTTGCTCATAGTATTTTCCCTGTGAGCAATCAAGCATCTGACACAATCCAACAGACGTTTCCTTCAATCGTGTTAAACAACGAATTGTTACAATTCTACGCGGTTCCAGGAATCATTACATTGGATAACGATGCAGATCGCAGCTGGAATGACATATCTGTCGGGTCAGAGATTCGTTCATCGAGATTTGGCCTGCAGAAATTGCCTGGTTGGCTCGGATCTCATAGTTAAAATAGCAGATTTCGGGATGTCGCGGGACGTGTACACCTGCGATTATTACAAGGTGAGCAACGAGCAATTGGCTTCGCGTGATTTCTATTTGAACGTGCACAAAGGAGATGTTGGAAAGAATTCTTCTGTTTATTTCAGATTGGTGGTTCTCGTCTCTTACCTATTCGATGGATGTCGCCGGAAAGCGTGATGTACGGACGTTTCACGCTGGAAAGTGACGTCTGGAGTTTCGGGGTTGTCTTATGGGAAGTCTACTCGTTTGGCAAGCAGCCGTACTACGGGCACAATAACGAAGAGGTAAGGGAAGATACGCGAATATGCTCGTTTCATTAATTGCGAGTCAGAGATAAAGTTCTGCCGGAAATCTCGATTCCCAGTTAAATCTGAAATCAGCAGTCGAATTTGTATTCGTTTGTTGGAGAACATGCTGCGTATTCGTAGACGTCGTTTCACGCCTGTCGGGTTTCCCAGTCTTTTTATCATTTTCGCTAAGAAAACATTGAACAGTCAATCGTTCGGACGCGTTCAAATTTGTATAACTTTTATGGCGAGGAGGTTAACAAATCTTCCGTATATTCGAGCGTAAATTTCATTTCAGGTGGTGAAGCTGATTTTCCAGGGAATAATGCTTATTCCTCCCGAAGGGTGTCCCCCGTTTGTGTGCCAGTTGATGCGCGAGTGTTGGAAAACCGATCCGAAGGACAGAATCAAATTTTCCGAAATACTAGAAAGACTGGAGAGGGCCAAGGATAAATGCATTCAACAAGACACTTTACCGAGGCCGCCGCAGGGGCCAGTTACCTTTCGTACACCGGATGTATTGGATCCCGATGGTTATTTACTGCCAGCGCCAATCAAACCGCACGAATATTTGCAAGCGTTACCAGCCTTATGTGATTGAGCCAGATGTTTCTCGGGGAAAATCAGATTTGTCGAAGTTTCCCGCAACGTTCTAACGCGTAGATCGAGCACTCGGATGATCTGTGAAAAGACCAATGGGAAAACGTTAGTTAATTGAAGTTGAATTCTTGGGTCCGAATTTGAAACCGAGGGGAACTGTTTTAATATACATATTGTATGTGGTAAGAGATGGAAGGTGAAACAAGTACATTTTCTTAGCCCTTCACATCCAGTTTTTTTATATTTATAAATCGATATAATAATGAAACAGAGGTTTTAAATTAACGTTACTGTAAATAGAAAAGAATTTAACGCAGGCTTGAGGTAATGCAAACAGTTGGATATTCCATCAAGTTGGATTTTGTACACTGTTGTTCTCTCCATTTCAATAATTATCTTTTGCGATGTCTGGGATCGAACGACTGATTTAAAACGATTTTTAATCAATTTAGTTCACCATATTAGAGATCTGAAGCAAAACAAACAATATGATTCATGCATTCATACCTAGATTTCTGTGTATAGAGCAAATGGCAGAACAACGAATTATAAATTGATATTGCAAACAAAGTTCTACACTTTATGCGTACCCGTTTCAATGAAAATTATTCGAAATGAAGACAATATGGAATACAAACGAAATACTCAAATAATTTCTAAATATTACTTTTATTTAGAGAATGTTAAGCTGCATGTTTAAAATGTGTAACGAAAAAGGAACGCAGTATTTGTTCGACTTATAATTATCAAGCATAGCGAATTAACTTGCTGTTCGTTGTCTGTTATTTATTAATTATTACTGGTAAATAATTGTGAATAATAATTAATTGTCTGATATTCATTGCTCATTTTTATCTAAAAGAAACAAAACCATTGACTAAAATGAATATGGGTATCCAATCGAGTTTTTTAATCGGTCAAGATTACAGAATAATTAGCAATGCAATCCCTAATATGCCAACGATGTTAACGCAATTATTATAATCAAGCCAATGATATCAGGGAAATCGTGAAAGTTCGATGTATCGAACTTTCTCTGTCCAGGAAATAGTATTAATACCTTATAATGTCGAGGAACTGTAACATACTTTTAATAATTTATTATTATCACTTACGATTAGGCTAATTATTTGCAAGTAAGGAAATTGTACATGAATGGTGCATTAACTTCTAGTTTTCGTTTCAACGTCACTTCCCCTATTGTGCAATTTCACGCGCGATTTATGTGATTCTTTGCATCGTGTAAAGCGGCACGAATAGGAGGCATTTTAAACATTGTTGCTTCTAGCGTACGAATCATTGTATTAACTCATAATGTTTTGTATTAAATCCTATAATATCCAACCACAAATCGTGAATGAAAATTCATTTCCCCTTACATGTAACATGTGAAATGATTTACACTTTAATACGTTATAGTTCGTTTCTGTCATTTCCACGAATATTTACAACGAATCTCGCAATACCGATATTACAAGTTTTTCTTCACTTCGCTTCACTTCGCTTCACTGATACGCGTGCAATTGTGAACGCATAATTCTAGATACCACGTTACATTCTTCTCGACGCAATTTCCATCAAGAATAAAGTTTCAAAAGCATCAAAATTCATCTTATTTAGAATATCGTTTCTCCTTGTTTTAGAAACGAACAATTATTTATTATGGACAAACAATATCTAAGTATGACAAAATATCAAATATAATTTTAATTAAGTATACACACGCGAGTTCTGAAAACGAAGCAAACATTTAACATCAACACCGAGAACAAAGCAGCCCATCGTCACAACTCCGATCCTTACACGTCCGGAAATGCGTAACAATTAAAATTAACTGAAGCATGTACGTATTGGCACGAAAACGAAGCGACCCGTGCCCCGAATATGTTCGAAAGCTTTTAAGTCCCCGGCAAAAGGTTATTACATAGGTTTCGAGGTTCCCAAAGGAGAAATATTGTTGCCGTGATACGATAGGCTTTTGTTCGCAAAAGATACGCGATCGGGATTCGAGAAAACAAGGAGAGGTTTGGAGTGTTTATTTTCGTTCTGCGTTCCATCGACACGGAGGTAACGGGTTCCGTCCAAGTCCGGCCGAACATGTACGACGATTGCATATTCTTGTCGTTGCGATTTCCGCAAAAGTTGTGGCGTATCGTGAACGAATGCAAGAGTGGCGCGATTCGATGGAGCCTGAATGGCAGCACGATACTTCTCGACTACAAGAAATTCCAGGAACAGTACCTGGACGCGGGCAATTCTATCTTCAAAACGAAGAACATCACCAGCTTCATCAGACAGCTGAATTTGTACGGTTTTCGAAAGGTGACGTCGCATAATAGGGACCCGATCTGTAATTCGCACAATCCCGATGTGCACGAGTTCTTGCACGAAAACTTTCGTACCGGCAGGCCGGATCTGTTGTCAAGGGTTTACAGGAAAACTGCCGGGAAATTGAAACACTGCCAACGGCTAAATAGTGCGAGAAGTGCCGCGGGACAGGATTTTTTAAGCAAGGACTCCGATCACGTATCGCGTTTGCACATGTGCCGGGTAAATAAATTTCGAAACTATGTAGTTGCGCTTCGAAATCGATTGGCAAATTTGGAATGACTTGAGGACGTTTATACTGGACGGACCGATACGACGTCTGGTAGAATTAATTGACAAGAGTTTGCACGATCTGTGCGGTGCTGTTGGCATCTTTTTATTATTGTTTATACTGATAACAATTGCATAAATGTAAGATGATATTTATTTTTATATTTTATAGCTTTAGAATGTCCGAACTACGTTCAATTTTTTTTTATTCGAAGGTTGACCTGCTTCTATACAGAAAAAAAAAACAAAAAAACAATGCATCAGCGTTTCAACCAATCAACGTTTTCTGTCGAAGAATTTTCAATCTAAATATGTCTCGACTATTCTGAGAATCATGGAGAAATAAATTTAAAGTATATTCCTAAATCCATCCCGTCCTAATTGTGTCCCTAAATTTTTTCGGATTTTTCGTATTCAATATTGTATGAGATATTAAAAAATTATTCTTATTATCTTTCTTCATTTGAATTTATTTTAGTTGAAGGATATTCTTGTTTATTCGAAAATCATTCAAGGATATACATTCGTAAAATATGTACAGTAGTAAAGTATCTCGATGTTTTTGTAACATTAGATTTAGTATTATCCAAAAACAGACGTATAATATATTAATTTATATATTCACAATATATCAAATGAGAAATTATTTTTGTTGCAACAAAGCGCAGGTAGAATTTATTAGCATTATATATGTAATATCTGGTTTTAAATTAACTAAAAAAAACTGTATAGGTAACTGTTTTTAATCGATTAAAACTTAAAAGCTTTCAACGACGAGAAAAACTGCATTTTCTATTTTGAGATAAATAATGCTAAATGAAACCAAATAAATTTGATTACGAAATATTTTAAAGTGAATAAAATTCCTACTACCTGTTTCGTGGCGTTATAAATTTCTAATTATGCATTACATGTACTTCGTAAATGGTACAATTTAATGGGAATGTTTTTATAAATATCTGAATTATTTACGCGACGAACTCAGATTTGCTCTGGCTAACTTTGCAGCAAATCAAATCGTTTCCGTTTTAACATTTGCAATTAATGCTTTATTATTGTCTTTCATAGGTGTACATATTAGCATTTCCTTACATAAATTAAGAAACCGTATACATTATGTCAATTTAATCATTTAAAACATCAATAAAACCTTTCTTACTGTGATTAATAGGTACCAGAATGTTATTCTCTAATGTTTCCAAATTTTTTGATATTCTTGTTGTTATTTTCAGCTGGCATTAACAAAAACTTTAGAACAAATCACCCAAGACTATCAACAAGCACAGACCCATGCAATAAGGGATAAAAATTCTTTAAACTCGCCTGAAAAAGGTACCGTGACAGAATAATTAAAAGATAAATATTATAATTAAAAAGTATTAAACAATTATAAAGTTTCTTCAAAAGGGGTATGAAATGAAAAAAAAAACTCCTTTAGTTATATAAATTAGACGGAGTATTTCCTATACCAATTAGAAAACCTTCAATTTTCTAATTCCATTTTCATTGTAATCAAATAATATTTTACAGTTTCGAAAAATTTAATTTAAATGCAAATATGCTTCTAATTGATTCAGTAGATTAGTTCCGATGAAATATTTAAATAAGTGTGAATAGTAGTAGAATTACTATAGTGTTATTCAAAATGTGCAAACACGTCAATAAAGAATACAACAGTGCGAATTAATAATGAACGTAATAATTTCAGTATTTAGCCTTGGTTTGTATGCAACACAGAATCATGAACCTACAGACTGGATAACGAAAAACTCAATGTCGATTTCTTCGAAAAAGGACAATTCAATCGACGCACAACTTACTCCTAATGTTTACGTCAATTGGACAAATTTCTCTAACAATATTAACTAACATTCTCGTCAAGTATATTATTCTACACATTGTTTAAAATTGATTGTATTATCAGTATTAGTAAAACATTTAAGTGTCTCGTTATGGAAGAAATAAATATAATACATGTAATTACAAAATGTGATGTTTGAAATATAAGGCGTTTATATATTAAATCCATACTTAACTTGGTAACAAAAATTATTTATTAGTACAAAAATAATTATATAGATTAGGTATTTCTACTTGTCGTGGGTTGATCCGATGTATGTTTACTTTGCTGCGCTTTATGTCTGTCTAAAAAGTTTTTGAAAGACTCGACTTCTTTCTTCTCGTCCTCATCTTCGTCTTCTTTGAATGGATTTTCTGTTCCTTCTTCATCTTCGCTTGATTCATTACCTGCATGTTTCAAATAAATATCGGAAATTTCTCTTCCACTATTAATCGTTGTTACTAATGGTACATTGTCTCCTGTATCATCTTTTACTGCTTTTTCCAGTTGTTCCTTCTCCGTTTTCCGTCTTTGAGCGTCTCGCTTAATCTTCATCCTTTGCCAATCTTTCTTGTACTCCCTTCAACACAGAATCAGTTACTGTATCCCTTATCATTTTGCACAAATATATGTTATCCTTTACGGCCCTAGTTTACCTTTCGTATTCTTCTGTAGCATCCTTAACCAGTTCAAGAAATTTAGTAATACCAGCTCCGGTAGCAGCCGAAACACCGCAGCTACGCAAATGGCTGTAAAACTCGTCAAGTGTGAGAGCCATGCTACGGGTTAAATTACTAATGTAACTCGTCTCTGAATCCAGAGCTTCCTGGAATGCTTCAAAATCATGCATCCAATCTACGGCGTAACTATGTTCGACGATGTCCGTCTTGAAACATATTAATAAAATTCTGTTGCGCTAAACTATATATTTCCAGAGCTTTTATGTAAATGTATATTTAAAAGCGAAAATATCGATGAACGAAAAATTTTCGTGTATAAAATTATTTACCTTATTCATAGTTACAATAAATGGTAGTTTGGTTTTATATAGAATAGAGCACGCGTAGAGCATGTTAGACATGAATGTTACTGGATTAACACTTCGCACGGTATCTAATATGTATACTACGATTGTTGGAAATTGAGATGCTAAAGCTTCCGTTATGATTGTTCCACTCGCCGACCATGTAAAAACTTCTATTTGCCCAGGGGTATCCAGAATTACATATTCGTGATCTTTAGCTGCTTTGTCGATAAGCTCTATAACTTGATCGAACTTTGTGGAAAACAGATTTAAAGCAGTAACAATACCGCCGTTTGGCCCTAAGCTGTACTGTTTCATTACTTGTTTGTAATTGACTGTATCTCTGATATCTGAAATGTTCGATGTTTAAATAAAATATGGCTCTATAAAGGAGTGTAATAAATATGTAGGGTATTACCTATATTAGCAGGATAAGGAACTTCTCTACAAGCAGGATCTAAATTTATTACGTATGGTTTTCCAGCACTATATAATACTGAAACAAGTCTTTTTACAAATGTGGTTTTGCCAGATCCGGCCATTCCAAGAACAATGATACATGTTGGCTTTTTCTCCTTATTTGAAACTGAAGAAGTAGTATTATTTTGTGCACAATTACTATCCTTAGAAGATTCAGATATATCCATTGATTCCGACATTTAAAGTTCTGAAGACAATTAACCAATATTATTGAAGATGAATCATATATGTACCTATATAAATATACTTCAAAATAAATAATACAAAAATTATGGTATTAGTTATTTAGAAACAGCAAATTATATACGTGTCACTACTATATTCTTATGTTACCACTTTTATTTGATTTAGCAATCGCGCACTAGTACTTCTGAACTCGAATAATAAATCGAGTGTATCGAGTATCATAATTGTCAAATACATTAAAATTAATTAAATGAACGTGTAACATTTCTTCGCATGGTAGTTCAATTAGTACATGTTTAATTACAATATTAAGTATGCAATATTAGCAATCCATAAATTATAACCTACCGGGTTCTATAAGGTAACCAAAAAATATAACTTTTACAAACGTTACTTTTTAAAAATGACAACCGCCAATATATAATAGTCCTCTTTCAACAAGCTTTCTTAATTACAATTGAATAAAATAGAAATGATATAAATTATTTTAAATAAACTTTATTTCGCCATTTCCAAAAATCTGTAAACACACACCTGCTGTGTATATGAGTAAATAACAGAATGGCAACTACTTAGATATGAAATGCGTTTGCACATGTCTCCTGGGGCTCTTAAGCCCGATTTCCATTTTTACCGACAAGATATAGGAATAGTATGGAAAAATAGTATAGAAAAATGTTAGAAAAATATGCAGTATAATGAGAGCAGTACAAAATATTGGAAAAATATGCAAAATGTTATCCGATTTTAGAAAATAAAAAAAACTCGGAAACAAGAATCGTTATAAAATCAATTATTATTGTACAATATACTTAAGATGTCATACAATGTTTTATATATAATTATATACAGTGCTCATATATTGTACGTACAGAATAATAGTTTCTTACACTTATCCCTGAGCATAATATTCAGTTAGCAAACATATCTCACTCTCTATTTGGAATATTGAATCCCTTTACGAATCATGTCATCTCTGAAAGAGTTTCACAGTGAATGCAAAATCAAATTAATCATTCTTGTAAAACATGCTTAAATTATAATACAATATTTTGGCTATAATTCTATTCTGTGTTCATACTTTGTCGATATAAAATAGTAGCTATTTACACTTCTCCTTAACATATTTATATTACAAAGAACTCTAGTATTACCATTATGTTTAGGTAACAAAATTTTGCCACGTGAAATATAAAAGCAATAAAAAAAAGGAATATTTTCTTCTGTACAACATATAACTATGTTGACTTAAAGTGGTCATCTGTAACAGTAGTATAAATATGTCCTTCACTGATAAGAAAATCAATGATATCATTTGCATTCGATAGAATATTTCTTGAGGCACGAGAGATAACAGTGCTTCTTTCTATTCCATTTACACTATCGTTCTCTGCTTGAATAATCTTAAATATTAAGGCTTGGTCTTTGGTTAAACCACTAACACTATTATTGTCAGCCATAGATTCATCATTGTTCGTCGTGTCAGAACCTTGGGCTTGGCTGCTAAGCTTATTCTGAGACTTTAATAACATATGAACCACTTCTAATAAATGATTTGTTAGTTCATTTAAATCTATGACTGGTAACATTTTTAAAACTAGTACATGCTTTTTCTCATTTTGTTCTCGCAAATGTCCATATATTCGTGCGTACATATTTAACTTTATTGTCGATTCCTCTGTTGTTCTTCCCACTTCCAACCAACGGAATGCTGTGATTGTACCTGCAGCAATCGTAATCAAGTAAATTGATTAGTCCAGCTGAAATGTTTCTACAATAATTGTATATACATAATAACTTTTAAAAAGACAAATTCTTATATTTCTTCTGATACATCCCACTATTCAAAACAAAAATCAGCTGATATCTACCAATCACCTTACAATACTTCGTAACTGAACATTTTATCATATTTTCTATTCTATAACAATTGTTTCAGTTCTTACAAATTTACAGATTGTCTTTATAGTCGTTATAATTATATTTATTTATTTAATTAATAATAAGTAATTAATAATAAGTAAAGTGTAGTATCAGTCAATGGAAATGATTTCGTGAACTAATGAAATGCCTTGGTTTCGATACCTGTTTCATCTCCGATTTCATAAGTTATTTTTGTTGTAGTCCTATCCATACTTCGTACAACACCTATGAAAGTAATAACGCGAACAGGTGTTCCCCAGATATGCACCTCATTGCTGGATTGTAGTAAATGTCGTATCACAACAGGAACAATACTATTTATCCTTCCAGGATTTCGTTTACGTTCATCGGTCGAATTACGGCTGTCATTCAAAAATCCACCTGATACATTCGCTACACTATTATCGAGGTTACTCCACATTGTTAATTGTAGTTAATAAATCATTAGGCGTCATTCATGAAACAAATAACATAAATAACTTTTTCTTGTATATAATCTTTCGTCGCACAGCGTTGCGTGTTTATTATGAACTGTACATTGCGGGAAATGTAAGATGCACCATTAACATCGTACACTCTAGAGTAGAAACTGAGTTTGAATTTTTGCATTTAATTTAGGTAATCGTAGTTTCCTATAATAATTTCTAGGAACGAGAAAGATCTTTTTATTTTTTCCTACTTGCAATATTACATATTTGTAGTACAAATAAAGTAAAAAGGAAATTGGGAAAATTAAATTTTGCTAATTTAAATTACTGTTTAATTAAAATTATTTTTGGCGCAAATATATCATTAATTTAAATGAATATAAACAAATAGATCATTTAAATTAGGTATGCTATGGAATTAGATAAATAAAAAGATCAACATGAACTTGTTATAAATTTATACAATTTATTAGTTTCGTAGGCCCTAATCAAGTAGTCCTTCAAACTACATTATCACCAAGTAATGAATTAATTCATGTACATTGTACATTGCAAAAAGTCGAGTATTGAAATGGTTGCAAATGAATTGTTTTGATATGAGGAAGAAACTGTTATTGGTATCTCCTTTTTTTGAAATTAAGGGGCTTTAATAACATAAAATTTGTTATCCCTGAGAAAATTCATACCCACTTTTGGGAAATCGCATACATTTTCATATAAATGTTGAAAAAAGTAATGAACATTGCATTTTAATTTGAGGAATTTAAAAAATTTTTTAAATTTAAATTTTAATAGTAAAGTAATTGCGAACAAAGTTAGCAATAAACAACTGAAAAGCAGTTTCGAAGATTGTTATGTATCCAGAATAATACACTTAAATCAAATCTTACAAGCACAATGTTATTATATCAACGATATAATTTTTTTTTCCTATCCCGCAATTAAAGTAGCAGTAAGTTTATTTTCATATAAACATTTGAAAGAAAAATTGTGCAACTGATAAATAATTAAATTATTAAACATTCACGAATTTACTACGAAATCAAGGCAATTTAGAAAATTGTACTCGGAATAAACGATTTAGTTGATATTTATAATTGGTTAGGACTAAGAATTATGTACACAATAAATCAATTATCAGCTTTAAAAATCAGTAAATAAGTGGATGGATATTCTTTGTACAAGAATTTTAGTACAATTTCAGCTTTTTAAACTGCTTAAGAGTTTCAACGTGTTTTGAGCTCGAGATTTTAATGATCTACAACATTGTCCCAGGCCTTCTTGTCCGTATTTAACTATCGTAGCACACACATCTGTTTCTGTGTTACTTAGTCCTGTATGTAATTGATATTTTTGTAGTTCTGTTAATGCAGAAACTAGATTTTGAACTTTCTCCTCGAGCAACATTGCAACTCCCTTCCAGCTCTGTAATATAGTGAAAAAGTAAGTCAGTAAAATATCCCACACAATAAGAAAATGGTATTCTCAAATTAGTATTAATGCACTGAATCGTCTTACATGATCATTATCATTTACTGAAACAGGCGCAATTTGTTTGTTACATTTTTTCTTATTCTTCTTTTGTGACATCGTAGGCTGTGACTGAGTTGCACACAAAACACATATGGCACTGATAATTGCAAGAGACTCACTACATGTAGACGCTCTCAGTAGAAAATGCTTGAAAGTTATTGGTACTTCCTTCTCGGGTAGATCTATTGCCTGGAGGCAGGGGGCTGTACGCAGCATTTCGATACATTCAAAATCAGGGTAACGCGATTGTGCAAGCGATTCTGCGAGCTGTGCGATCGTTTTTAATTGCTCAGAGTAATAGGCTTCGCGTAGCCTCTCGACTGCGTCCATAGGAACTAATATTTTGCATGGTCTGTTCTTCGTTCCATCCGTTTCAAACTTTTGAAGAATTGAAGGTATCTGTTCATTATTCAGCTGCCTTAGTTCGTTTGAAAATCGGGTAAGAAGAGAGGAACTATCAGACGTTGCACACGCTGCTAAAATTTTTAAAATCAGATCTCTTCCTGCAAGTAATCTCAACATACATATGCGTGTTTCTTCTTGCATCCGAAGATTATCGTTGTTTTCCTCAAGCGGCTCCCATCCATGAATTACCTATTTTAATGAATCATCATGTTTATTTGGTTTTGATTGGAAGTTTCGTTTTCAGGAAATTAGGAAACTATAATTACCTCCAAATCGCGGTTATCTCGCAAAGAATTATATCGGACTGAATCTTCGTTTAATTGAATGTCCATATTATCTAAAGTAGAAATCAAGGATGGAGGACTACTGCACCAACTTAATTCCAGAAGCATTTTATCTATAGTAGCCGTAACAAAATGAAAAGAATTTTCCAAACGTTCCTTTAACTCCACGAATTCTTGTATCTTTACAAAGCTTCCGTACTTATAGGCAAACGTTAAATGATCTGCGCTCTGTTCACATATCGTAATGAGATTAAATTAGCATGATTTTTCGTATCAATTAGGATAATATCATAATACGAAAAATACATACATCCTTGTAATTTGCGATAAAGAATTTAGTAGTATAATTTAAAGTAATCAAAGCTAACGAAAGATGGCCAAGCGGAGCAAGTAATGATGCGTGCAAGTAGCCCAAAGAATCTAACTGAATATGTTTAACGTCCAATGACGTGAAAATATGTTCAGCTGCGCCTACTAATCCTGCTTCTAAATATATCCGAATTAATAGAATTTTTATATGAAAGTTTGCAGGGCTTGATAATAAAGCACGTTCTAGTAACGCCATTGCCCTATAAAAACACGTATTAATTCGATTTCATATTAAATGTTTTAAACAAATGATTTTTTTTTAGAATTATAATATAATCACCTATAAAGATAAATTGCATCGCTAGTATTACACCACAATTCATGTAATAAATGCGTTGCTAAAAGAATGTAAGGATCTGCCGGACAATAATCCGTTGGTAATCTTTCATCAGGTGGGCATAATTCATTACCCTTCTCGTATAATTTATATAATCGTTCCACCAGCTGTTTCTGTTTATTTATATCGAGATTCGGGATATGATGAAAGCCACAAATACGGCGTAACTGTTCTAAGTGAATATGTCGTAGCATTTGCTGTGTACTAACTAGATATCCTTCAGGTTCAACACCGACATCATCTTCTATCTGAAGAAAACAAATATAATTGAAAAAAAATATCTTGTAAACAAATTTGTTCGAGTTATTTAACTAATCTGTTCTGCAATTTTATTGCTTACTTTCTGTAGTAATTGTAATTTGCCTGTCGGCGTTAATAAATGTATGTACAGACGTAAATCTCCAACTACACAGCCCTTTTCTCCAAACTGCGAGAAATACTGATACATTAGGTCTACTGGTTCAGTGACATTTTCAATGACTTCTCCATCTTGCGTCAGCTTTAATAATTCAAACTTTGCAAGATAGGGCGCTCTAAATTTCTTTTCAAACGCAGCTATGATCGTATCCAAAAAGTTTAAACATTCTTCTGGTTTTTGAAGTTTTAGAGCCGCAATAAGGTAATCTTTATAATACGCCCAATTGTCAACACTATTTATAATATACAAATAGTATGAGACATTTGAATATTATTACTTAAATGGCATACACATTACATTCCACTCACTTTTCGTTTATAAGTTTCTTGTATACGTTAACAGCTTCCGCAAACCGTTCCAATTTTAACAAAAGCGCCGCTTTTCGTTGCGGAACCGACAAGAGGTGCGAAGCTAGAGGTCCGGATAATACATTTAACATTTCTTCGCTTTTGCCCTGAAGTTCTAAAATCATTAAATAAAGTTGCACTTCTTGTTCCGCTTTCATTTTCCCTTCCTTAATTAGCTTCAGTACCTAAATTTTATGGGTGCCTTGTTAAAAGTTTCAAATAGAGTAAAACATATTCCTGTTCGTAGAATAAAAACTTCGCTATCATTCATACAAACCATTCTTTCTGCCAGAGGCAAAGTAACTCCTTTCGCTAAATTTTCATCCATGTGTATAGCTTGCATAACTATGCTCATCACAGCCCAAAAATAATACGGATTTTTTGGTTTCAATTTATACAAAGCAAGTGCCGTCTGTTGTTGCTTTTTGTAATCTCCCAGACGGACATAAGACATAAAAAGATGAGTTAATAATTCTTCATTATTGGGGTCTACTTTTGCCGCTGCTTCATACACTTCGCTAATTTTATCCGCTATAAGTAAAAATTCAAGGATAAATTTCATTATTTATTAAGCAATGAAATGAATACGACATTCTTATATACACGAAACTGTGAGCAATGTAATTTCAACTTACGCTGATGTCTTTCTCTGTAACAAATACTCATGACCTGCAAAGTAGAATCCTCGCAAGGAACCTCTGAACGTACTTTGTCCATAATAAGCTCGAATTCATCTTCTTTACCAAGTCGTAACAAAGCCAACGCTTTCAATACTCTCGCACACTGATTACTCGGTTGCTTTTTAAGCACCTTAACTGCTTCCTGAAGGGCTTTCTTATTATTTCCACTATCCAACCAATCTGAAATGCATAGTGTAATAATGTTGTTACATAACCTTATTGCCGGTCAAATAATAACCAAAATCATATTCCGAGGAAATTTAAAGAATGTAACATTTTTGATCGTTAATGCAAATAATAATCGCAATACTTGCCGTATATTGGCCGTAAACGACGTTCGTTAACGGTGTTATCCACATGGGTGTTTGACGCCATGATACTTTTTATGATAGTTTTAAACGTTTTAAATCAACAAACCAAAGTTTCCCTTCGTCGCTGTATGCTCGTATCATAAGGCATATTTACATTGCTCTTTGACTCGTGTATAAATTTTTCTTTTTTTATCGACATGTAAAATCAAATTGAAATTTTTTCCGAAGATAATTATAACTTGTTAAAGCTATTGCAAGGAAATATATAAAACGTTTGAATCGATACGATATTGGTTGAGTTCATGTATAGAAAGTTAGCAAAGACCATCTACAATGTAATATTTAATATTGAGTAGAGTTCAAAGAATTTCGACCTGTTTACGAAAATATTTCATTTGTTTTGTTTTACAATAGAACAGTACTATACAGAAGAGATCAAATCTTGAATTTTGGGGCACAAAATAGTTCTTAAAGGTACATTTGTAATACATTCCAGAGTCGTAAATTCGCGCGCAATTCTAACGAGTTACAATTACATAATAAACACAAATAAATGCAAAATTAATGCAAGTAACTATTTTATGGATTAAATAATCGACCAAAAAGCTTGCATTTTATTCACAAACATTTTTACCTATTAATGGAACGAATAATTAATTAATTTCAAGTTCTTGTTTTATTTCATAGTTAACTATATAATTGAACACTACATGCAATGCCTATAATTTATTTAAATATTGTGATAAGGACAGAATTCGATAATATATATGTGTGCATACAGGGTGTACACATATACATACCACACACTTAATTTTAAAATTTTCAATACAAATTGCGAATCTACGTTTCGTATAAGTTATGATCTTATATTCGCGCGTAAATTCTGATTGATTTCAGCCAATGCACCACTCAACGTGCGGTCCATTATCAGAGTAAAATATTTAAAATTGCACCATTGCTCTTAGAACAGTTTGCAATACTCAATTAAATATCAAAATATGTGGTCATCGAATTTGAATAGCAGTGGTACGTTTGAGGGTGGCTTTTTAGATAATAGCCGCAAAGGTGGACAAGATGACGTAAAAGTGCGAAGAATACAAACTCTCGTTCCTATCATGATAGGACATTTAAATAAAGTTTCTTCCACCGAGGAAATCAAATTTTGGGATATCCCTGCTCGAATGTTTACGTTTCTTGGAATAGTGCGTAATGTCGAAGAGACAGCAACAAAAATATCATACTCCGTCGAAGATCAAACAGGTCTCATTTAATTAATTTTTATATCGTTTCGTTTTACTTTTCCCTTAATTTTCAGTTTGTTTTCCTTCTTTGTTTTCTGCGTTATGATATTCAGGTACTATTACTGCGCTGAAGTGGTTAGAAGCAGATAGAAAAGCATCAGACAAAACGTTGGAAGTTAATACATATGTACGCATCATTGGATTACTTAGGGAGCAAAACGACACACGTCACGTTCTAATTCTACGAATGTGGCCTGTACAAAACTTGAATGAGTTAACGAACCATATACTCGAAGTTACCTTTGCTACATTGAAAGCTGCATCCATGTCAAACCAAAATAACGAGACGAAAGATCAAATAAAGGTTCCTGCAGCAGACGAAGTACCATCCGAAGATTCTCCATATTATGGCATGACCATAGATCAAACTTTAGTTTATAAAATTATTCATGCTCAAAATGATAGCGATTCCGGCATTGAAAGACCCGAAATTAAGACAAAAGTACCGAAAAGAATCTTGTCGCAAGTAGATACCATATTAGATTTTCTAGTTTCTGAAGGTCATATATATACAACAAGTACAGATGATCATTTTAAAACAACTTAAATTGTATACACTAATACTTATAAGTATTAAGTACGTATCTCTTATGTTCCAACTGCTATAATTCTATGACTTTCAAAATCTTTTTACTTCATTTCATAATGTTGCTTCAAAACAGTAATAGTGTATATTAAAGTGAGGATTATGTTTTATTCTTTTTGTTCTGTAAGTATTATAAGTTTAATATATTCGATTGCAGAATCATGTTTGCATTAAAATAAGAAAATGTAAATTTTATATTTATTCTTTTTTTCACTGTTTGATATATTGCAATATATCTTATATACATATGGTACATGTTATATATTGGCACCAAGTTTTCAATCCACCCATTACAAAAAAAAAAAATTTCGTGTACAATTTTGAGAAAATTTTGAATAAATCTCTTCACGATTAAACAAATAATTGATTTCATAAATGACATACAATTTTAAAAACGGTTATACAAAGGTCTTAACAATACGTGTTTGTTAAGTGTATACATTGTTTATTTAATTTAATTCGCAAACTAACATCAAAGGTGTTAACGTAAGATTTTACGATTCTAGATAATTTTCAGTTATAAAAAGAGGGCAGTAAAATGTATTCCTTAGATTTCGCTTTATCGTAGCAAAAATGAAATTTCTGCAAACTATATGTGCAACGATCCTAACCTCGCAAACAATTGCTTAACCTAGGGTACTCGAGGTTTAACATTCCTAAGATACTGTATATAGTTTTATGAAATAATTGAAGCACTTAAGTGCGTCCTATTGATAACATTTTCATTTAAAAACAAACGAACAATATGAGATATGCACAACTCGTGATGGGTCCAGCCGGAAGCGGGAAGGTACAGTTTTCTGTCTTTCTAAACTTAAACCTACAATACTAAAATAAGTTCATTAACAAATTTATCGAATGGCATGACGAAATTGAAACATTTGGAACTAAATCGATGAATGTATTATTATATAATTAATAATCTACGTACATTATATGCTGAATGCATAATTATTTGTTTACATAGTCAACGTATTGTTCTTCTATGCAACAACATGCCACCGATGAAAGGAAAGTAGTGGAGGTGGTAAATTTAGATCCAGCAGCAGAATACTTTAATTATGAACCCCTGGTTGATATCAGAGAATTAATTCAATTAGATGACGCAATGGAAGATGATGAATTAAGATTTGGACCTAACGGTGGTCTTGTTTTCTGTATGGAGTAAGTTTATGGAAATGCATGTATTTATCTGTGCATAAACATTATCATAAAATCTAATTTATCTTAAAATTTTGCACTTAGATACTTGATAGAAAACTCTACATGGTTGGAGGAAAAATTAGGCGATGTAGATGACGATTACATTATTTTTGATTGTCCAGGTCAAATAGAACTATACACACATATGACAGTTATTCGTCAATTAATAACAATATTACAAAATCTCAATTTTCGTATATGTGGAGTGTTTTTAGTAGATAGCCAATTCATGGTCGATGGATCAAAATTTTTGTCGGGTACAATGGCTGCACTTAGTGTAATGATTAATTTAGAATTGCCACATGTTAATATTCTTAGCAAGATGGATTTATTGTCGAAAAGTGCTCGAAAGCAGTTAGACAAGTATTTGGAACCAGATCCACACAGTTTATTATCGGATTTGGAAAAAGATCCTTGGAATGAAAAGTATAGAAACCTCACAGAAGCTGTGGGAAGGCTTATAGAGGATTACAGCTTAGTGCGTTTCTATCCATTAAATATTAAAGATGAAGAAAGCGTTGCGGACATTAAAATGACAATAGATAATATTATCCAATACGGAGAGGATGCTGATGTTAGAATTCGAGACTTTGATGAGCCTACGGAAGACGATGATAAAGGCGCAAATTACGAAGATGCAAATACGTGAAATTAGTTTTCCACGATAAAATATGTTTATGGAAAAATTTATTTCTCTATGTTAACAAGATGGGAATAAGATGAAATAAAGAAATTTGTTTCATTAATTTAATTATGTTATCTTACGAAAATATCTGTACATGAAGGTGTTAAAGTATTTACATTACGACGAAGTTTTCATCGTTCTAAATGCGCATTTATGGTATTAAATACAAACATTAGACATCCAAATGCTAAAGTCGATCCATGAGCAACAATAGCACTTCCCTCCCATCCTTCTTCTACGTGATCTCTATTTTTCGTTTCATAGTTTGTCAAATTGCATTTACATAATACCCTTTTCCTCTCCGTTTGCTCTTGAGACAAAACTTTTTCTTTTATAATAGCTTTCACTGCTTCTGTTGTTTCTTGTTCTTTAGTAACTGATTGTACTTTATCATCGATTTCTTCCTTCACATGTTCTCCTACCACACCTGTGTAGTTACACGAATAGAGGACGTTATCAACTACCGTTCCGTATTCACTATAATTTAATAATTCATAACGTTTTGTGCTCTGTAAATAAAAAAGATCATAATTCTAATACTTTATGATATTTAATAAATACAATATTGAGGTAACTTTTATTTTAACGTTACCTCGTCAAAAAAAATAATAGCATGTTTGGAGGATGTAAAGCTGCAGTTACCATAATTAGATAAAATTAAATCACAGTTTGGACCACTTCCAATAGTTAACGTTTTATGAACCATAAAAGCTGGTGGTTTCGGCTTGTGGCTTAAAGAGAATAATGCCGCCCTGGCCGTCATTTGGCAATTAATTGTGTCATAATTCTCCCCATCCGGATCTAATATTTGCTCTAATCGTTGCAATGCCAATGCTTCCAATACTGGTCTCTCGAGTAACTGTACACCATCTTTTGCATCGTAACCGAATCGTTTTGCATAGTATTCAACGCTACTTTCATCATTACACCTACTTTCAGTTGCATTTTCTTCATCTACTTTTTCTTCAGTGCTTATCACTTCCTTCTCTCTTCTTTCCTCCTTTATTTCGCTACTCTTTTCAATTAAAATTTCTACGTCCATTGACTCTTTTTCTTTTCGCGTTTCAGAATTTTCTAATTTAGGTGTCCTGATATCAATATTTTCTACATCTTGCGCTTTAGCGTCCTTGACTACCGGTCTTATTACAGCATCGTGGTAAAATCGTATAGGATCTAATTCTGGTGGATGTTCGTAATGATATTTCACAGAACAGGGTACTTTTACTCTCGTTCGACCTTCTAATTTAACTTTTGTACGAAATAATGGATTTGCTGCACGCGCTTTACGCAAAAAATCCAATTTCACCGCATGCTGATCGATACGTTGATTGGCGTATTTGTCCCATAATTTAATACGTTCCGTCACTCTACACGATGTCAATAGATTTTGATCTATAAAATGATTTGGATGATTCGGACACATCCATCTTCCGATAGGGAAGGCGGTGAGCGGTGGATCTAAACAGTCTTGATGAAAATACAGCGGACAGTAATCGCATGCAATTAACGGTGCTTTCCTGCAACTCTTACCGCATTCAAAGCACAAACGTGCAGGCAAAGGTACCATTAAATTGTTATCCAAGCAATGATTTTTTCCTGCTAAAAAGAAACAAACGTTATATTGTAGTTTTAAGTATTTTAATGGAATAATTATCGTCGAATTAGTCAATCAAATAGAACAGCATATACCATTGTTAGTTCCACTTTGTTGTTTCCCTCTTCTACCTGAAACGTAGTCTACCTTGTTACTACCAGGAAACATAATTGGTAGCTGCAATTCTTTAGGTAATTCGAATTCTCTAGGGTTCACTAAAGATGCTGCTAAAGCCAACACCTCTAGCGCAGACTTTTTTTTGTTTTTCTCATTTCCTTTACTATCTAGAATATTCCTTTTTGCTGCGCATCGACAAGCATAACACAACCATTCTCCATTAGGAATATCTGATGGATCCACAGGTGGATAACTATAAAAAGTTATTATATGGGTATTTAATGACATTGTAGCGATATCAAATTATGTAAAAGTCAATTTAATTCATTAGAATTTAATATTAATAATCTAATTCATATATATATATATATACATAGAAAAAATATTTTCATAAGAATAAGAAACATCGAACCTCAGTGATTTCTCTAATCACAAAATTTTCTATATCTTAAACTCACTGGCATTGCAAATGATACGATGCTGGACATTTGTCGCAACATATGAGTTCACCACCATCTCTACAAGCATCGCAAATATCACGATTATGACCACGTCCACGTCTTTTAAAGTAGGGATGCTTTTTTTCATCTTTATCCTTTTTGTTCTTCGCAGTTTTAGAATCTTCCGATACAGGTGGTGCTATGAGAGCTTGGATTTGCTAGAAGTACACAGTACGGTAATAACAGGGCAATTTCTTTGTACAATAGAAGCTTGTTTGTAGGAAACAAAACAACTTTTCATACATAAATTAATTCATGTTTCTCGTTTTACTTACTGGCATTAAACCGCCAATCATTGGAAAACCGTACTCTACAGTACCCATTTTTCGAAGCAAATTTGTAATGTTCAGTTTACGAGATTTTCTTATTTCCAAATAGCATTCGTTTGATTGATTGAGGTCAACAGATCTGTTGAATATATAGCCCTATTTTTTATTTTTCATACTGAAGTTGGTTATGTTTAAAACATTGAAAAACAAGATTTTAGTTTCGAACACTTCATTCTTGTAAAGTGCTGTAGATTGTGCTGTCCTCTGGATAGGAATTAAAAATTGGAGCCACTTAATGTCTTTCATTTCTACAAAGTATGTATACATTGTTGTTCAACATTTGTCAATAAATGAAAATTATACTTCGATTTATTATAGATATAAATTGCATTTAGAGGAAGTTCATTATCTGCATGCAACATATAACTTGTATATGTTCTAATCAAAATTAAAATGGCAAGATAGAATAATAAACTCAATATAGCTAATTTTTCTCAACACCGCAAATATTACAGTAATTCTCACTTCTTTCTTTGTTCTCAATATTCATAAAAGGAAGTATATAAAATAAAGTTATACTTTTATATTACGCGACGTCTGAAGTAGTACAAGCTATTTTTTATCGTGGTCTAAGGAGTATAATGTAAATGTAACTGGTAAAAAGTCATTTTTTAATACATGATACACATGGGTGTTTCGATATTTATGTCATTTCTAGTAATATAACACATATTACTTGAAATAAATTACAGTGAAACACAAATATCCAATTAATATTACGATATGTTTTATACATTTTATATTTTGATAAAGGAAAAAGTTGTTATAGAGTCAGCCCCGCAAACCCCCATTTCCGGCTAATCAAAAGTTCGCGGGCTACCCTGTGTACTGTATCGTATCAGTGAAAAATGTGTGGCGAAGCTGCCTATGTTTCTGTTCCTGATTCATGACTATATGGAATAGTTAAAGGGTCATTATTTAAACTTAAAGAATACCGTGTGTACGCCGGTTTTCTGTAATTAATAAATGAAATTATTGATACATTAAGGAATCGAATGTACATGTTAATTACACAAATTAAATTTCAGTTTCAGAATGTCTCGAATATGTATCAATAGTTTTTTTCGAAGGCAAATGCATAGTAATGCAGAGATAGTGGAAAATTGTAAGGAAATTAGAAATCGTAATCCAAGAAATTTAGAACGGTTAAGGATTGCCAGGAAACCTATCGGTTATATTCTTGATAACTCTCATCATTCGTACTGGCATAGGTAAAACGATTACTTTAATACCATTTTTCGTGCGACCTAACCTTATCGATATTTTATTTATACACATTCGAACAAGTTCTGACGCGAGTTTACATTGAATTTTGGTAATATCCAATTCTAATTTATATAGATTGATTGTAAATACTACTCAGAGGCATGTGTCTGCAGAGATACATCATTATAGAAATGGTACAATTATCTCAGCGTCGACTAGAGAATGGGGATTGAAAAATCAATTATACAGGTTTGTACATACAAAGAGTTTAAAAGGAAATGAGTCATATTTCGTTTTGATATATTGCTTGATTAATGTACGGGTATATCAGAAGATCAGCGAGCGAATTCTTGGAAAATTTAGAAATTAAAGTTTTATACATTACTTTCTAGTACGTCTGATACAACAGCGTTTAAGTTTGTGGGACGTTTGCTTGCACAACGTTGTTTGGAATGCGGAATATCGGAAATGTATCTTGATGATTCTGAAATTACTGGAAATAAAATGCAGGTACTGATAGATCAGTTATCAGAAAATGGAATATGTTTAACAGAACCAAGCAGGTATAAACATCCAAAATCAACATTCAGATATCGTCCTGAGAAACCTTGGGAAAGTTATGAATAGCCTACATTCTATATAAATATAATATGAAAGAGTATATAGTACAAAATAATAAATATACAATGAATGAAAACGGTTGAATTTAAATTTTGAATGATGCTTATCAACCTACAGTTAATGAGTAAAAAAAACCTCGAATTTTATTATCCAGTTTTTTAAGCAGAGACAAAGTTCAAAAAGGGGTTATTTAAATAGTAGAGTCTGTTCATGCATTACTATTCTGATTATTCCATCATCATTTCGTTTTATTGAAGTATGCAATTTGTACAACATACATTATACAAAGGTAGTAATAAATAATTATATCAATATTAAATAAAATCTAAGACAGATACAATAAACCTACAGTGTAGAAAATGTTAAAAATATTTGTGCAGGATTTACTATTATTTACGCTAACAACTATAAAACAATATTGATATTACGCTTATTAGTGAGTAATATTAGGCTGATTTGTTATGTGCTAGTACAAAATATCTTTTCATAAATATAATACTGCACTGATAATTGTCTCATAGTTCTAAATAATAGAGTGCCTAGATAGATCGTGAAACTTAAATCGTGAATTGAATTTTCATTTAATTTATAGAATCACAGAAGGTGTAACAATCTATTGTGATACATATATTGAAAATGAAAAATCAAGTCAGAACTGGGCAGCACAAAACGTGCTCAGTATAGTACAAATTTTTGTATACATATCTTTATCATTTGATATACTGATTCACGTGTTTTTTACAATTTTTATAAAACTACCTACAAGTAAAATTTTAATTGGTATAAATATGTCATAATATTTATAAATTACGTTCAATGTATAGTAACGCATGAAGAATGTGCACGGATTTAAAAAAATTGAATACTCAAAGTTCCCACACTTAAGTATTGCATCGTTAAATTATATTATACGAGATGTTAGGATGTCGGTGACATTATCTTGCTTACATAAGTACATTTGACTTTCCAACTTTACAAATACCAAAGAAACTTTGTAGTTCTTTTATTCATCTCTCTTTTCCTCCGCAGTTTTATTTCGTACATTTATACTTATTACAATTTTTTTAGAAAATCCTGCACATATGTAAAAATAAAATTATATATTTTTCCTTAAACGTTAATAATACTTCAGTTGAAAAATTTTGCTTCGTTACATTTATCATATTCTTGTACGATAATATTAAACAACATTTTGGACAGAATTTCATAATCCTCGAGATACGAGGAAACTATTTTGGTAACTGAACTACCAAATGTTTAACGAATATTTGTTCACCTAGCTTCTCAAGAAAATATCAATTACAATCTTTACTTAAATTTAGGCTGACCATTTTTTCTGTGGTGCAATCCAAGACATTGAGCCTGGTTGTAGGGGAAAGGGTAATTTTACAAACAAAATTAAAAAATTACACTTAATGAACCAAATACAAATACAATAAACAAATTTGTAGCAAAAGCATACATAATAGGAACGTTCGAACGAAATGAATAATTCGTGATTAATTTTAAGAGTAGTTAATTCTGGGACATTTTTTGGGACGCGTACCTATGCCGGACGCAGGTGGACGAATGGCCACCCTACTCAAATTATCTTATTCGATTAAAACCAGTAGGTGGGCATAGTGTACTAGGCGTGTCATTATCTTTACGTTTAAATGCAGTTTTTGCAAGAGGTCGCAAGTTTTTCAGTTAATTCTAATCTTCATCTGTTTATCTCACTTATATGTCCAATTTTTACAAGAAAACTTTATAATAAATATGAAATACGATATGGCGCTAGATAGTGTGCTTGAAATCGAACATGATACAACATTTTTTTAATAATGATTCATGTAAATATTTTACTAAGTGTATATCGAATTTTTCAAATGTTTATATGTACATGATGCATAGTCGTTTTCGAATAGTTTATGCTTGAATGGAATGCAGTAAAAGTTGCAGTCCTGTGGGCAAATCGTTGATGAATATAAATCTTATTTGCAAGTATGGACGTCTATACTTTTAACGCAAGTCTTGCATTCGACAAAACAGCACCAACGAAATTTGCACTCGCATCTTTCACGAATCGTTGACTTTTGGGTGTTGTACCCTCTGCCACAGCAAAGGAGATTACATCCGTCAATGCCGGAGGATGTTCTATTGCAAATTCTTCCATGTGTACCTAATGAACAATATTTATTTTTCTCTTTTACAAAACAGAAATGTGTAAAATGATATGGAATGATGTTCGTATACTTCTTATTTCGGATGCAATGGCATGGAATTATTGTAATTATAATTCGTTAGACTATAACGAATAGTAAATAAATAATCATAATGCTACAAAATAATTTGTAACATTTACTATTCATAATTATGATTGCACTAATGTGCTGCCATGCAATTGAAAATAGTTTTACAGATATCGTTCGTTTTAAAATCTTTTTATATCAAATAATTCTGTCGCGAATTTCATTATTCTTTAATCAATTTGAATTAATTACCCAACGAGCCGAGTGTTTCATTAGGAACACAATAATTTGGAGAATCGTCCAAATAAACGAGATCATTCGCTGTAGGTAACGAAAATCTGGGATCTCGCATGGATAAGCGACCCCGTCTATTTACTCTGACTTCTGTTGCCCCATCGTATTTATCTAACAGAAAATCACCTGCGAACATGATATATATATGTTTCATTGAAACCTTAAAAAGTTAAATGCTATTACAATTGAGAAAAGACTCACCAATTTCTCGCAGCGATGCAAGTTGTTGCCAGCAGGTAATTAAACTGCAACTTCCGGAAACACCGTGGCATTTACACGTCACTTTCGATCGTTTGATAACAGCCTTTCAGAAAAAGAAATTAATACAATTAATTAAAACTGTACAGGTCTTTGTCGTACAATTCTTTAACAGTACTGTGCGTTCAGTACTTTAAATATTCATCTCGTCAAATCAGTGTGCAATCAATTTGCAATAAATTTAAATCGCCGACTATTTGACGAAAAGTATTATACTTACTCTACGTCCCGCTTCGTTATTATGGAGATTCATAAGACTTCTGCCCTGCTCCCTGCTACCCCTTTTGAAGCTTCGCTCGCGTTCTTTCACGTCGACGAATGCTTGCGTAAATCTAAAAGAGTAACACAGCTTTGATTATCCATTCGTGGGCCAATTTGCTTGTCAATAGAACATATTCATTCGAATATTGAATTTTAAACTGTGATCCCCGTGGCCACAATTCTTAATTTATCAATATTGATTAATTAGCAGGAGTAACAAACGCTCAATGGCGCGTTGCACGGAATTTAAACGTTTCGCTAGATTTCCTTATATTTTAGAAAAAAGAATAAAAAGGAGTTGCAATATGTACTTATAACCATATTCGAGGTTGTCCCCGCAGCCACCCCAAATCCAGTCTCGTTTTAGATCCCTGGGTCTACTACTACTGGAGCAACCACACGACGATAATTGTCCGTCCCTGCAGGATCGACTAATCGAATATACCACTCCAGCGGCGGTTATTGCATGGACGAATGCAGTTTCTTTGCTTGCTGCGTAAAAATATTATTCATTTCTGTGGCGTAAAACTGTATAATCACATAATAACAAATTCGACGTCGGGACTTTACAATGAAATACGCGTCGTACTTCTGACTATTTGCAAAATATTAGACGCTCCGATTGAGGATTGGGCAGAGCTTATAAATAGTTACATTAAACAATATACACAGTTTAATGAATTATCGTAATCGTGTAAACGCATAGAGCATGCAGGTATAAATCAGAAGGAACCATTTATAACGATAAAGTTGCTAGAAAAATTGTGTTTTGATAATAATTTTGCCATGCAATATGTAAATCCACAGTAAGTATACATTGGTCAGAGTAAAACATTGCACGAAGTGGAATAGAAACATTCTTCTGATTTTGACACTGTTTTATCTGCTACCAATCTTCTAATTGAATTGTAATAGAAATTAAAATCGTTTACCTATTCTAAGCATAGGGCCAAACACTGACTCGTCAGCGACGGTAGAGCAATTCCACCTTCTGTCGCGAAATTGATGCTGACATTCGGATAATCCGAACTTTGCACCCTTTGCCACACTTGGCATATGATCCACGGACAACTGGCACAACTTCCCTTGGCCCTGCGAAAGACCTCTCAGCCCTTGGCAAATGCTAGACGCAGCGACGTCAAATGTTTCTATCATCTGAGCGGTCTCGAGTTGAGGGAAGTGTTGCAAGCCGACATTTCTGAAACGATAAAATTACTTATATAGATCCAAATATTGATAACAAACGAAATCGTTTTCTTACTGTTGGTCAATTTTGAATCGAACGAGACGTAGCATACAATAATTATACTTTTCCGACGTGTTCTATGTTATCTGAACGTTGAAACCCGTGTATTATTTAAACTTGAATAAAGAAACGTAGTTCGGTAGAATTGAAGTAAAAGTAGACGAACGAATACGATCTATTAGCAATAAGAAGTTCATCTTTGATAATAACTGTAACATGTCTTTAACACGTAATAAGTTGTCCTGATTGCAAATTAACTAAGATTTGGTTTCCTCAGAATTATACAAGGTCTGATCTTGCAATTAAGTTTAATGCAAAAGAGGTAGCAAAAAGAAAGGCGAAGAACTTATTAGGATAGCAGAGAATATTGCACTTCCTCTCGCAGGATTATAAGTGACCAATCTATTCATTCCGAAACTTAACATTACGATCCATGAAAATCCTATATTGTTAACAAAAAATATGTTGCATTCCCGTTACACAGAAGCTGTCGCGCAGAAACAAATAAAACAGCCGGTCAACAACGTGTTAACAGCGAATACGAATTGACCATCCCAACAGACAGCCATTTCATCTCCATCTCGATCACAGTTACGCTTCGTCGAATACGTGATGTCCCTTCGTTTCCAAAAAAAAAGCCCGCATAAAAGCGGCCGAGCTTGCGCGGATTCGCCACGCCGATTATATAAATTCGGAGCAGGAGAGCCGTGGGCGAGGAACGGTTCTGCGTGGCGATTTTTAATGGCACATTTGTGAGTCAACCGAGCGAGATGATGGAACGATGCCGTCACAGACAGAAGTCAGGGGGTCTCTAACGGAGCTACCAATCTGAAATTCGAAACGGCTGCTCATAAAGGTTCCACCCGGCGATGCGGGTATACACACTCGAACGCTCTAATATCGCCAATCGAGCATGCGAAATTGCATGCGTTCTAACGATTCTCGGTGCAAAGCATTGATGGGCGCAATGCGTGGGAAACAATAGAAATGTTTTGTCGTACGCTTTTGCGGGTACAGTTCTTATTTCGGTACGTAAAGCTCGGTACGTCGATGTGAGTTAAACTATAGAAGGGTGTTTGTTCAAACAGCGAGTATCGTATTTTGCTTCTGTAGAAATGTGTCTACGCTTTGGAGGACTTCTATATGACCGGTCGCGATGAAATAATTAGAGGAACGTTCTATTTAGATTGGCGAAGTCTGCAGAGATCGATGTATTCGTGCTTGATTTAGATAAACGCATCAAATTTGTATAGCTTGGCGAGAAAGGACAAAAACATAAGTGTGGTAATGTTTCAATAGTTTTTGTTGAAGTAGGCGTGATTTAGTTTTCAAGTTCGCCGTCTCACGCGGTCGCGGTGTTGTGATTGCCGAGCCGCACTTCCGTTGATTACTAAGTTTGCCCTAGTTTGTTGTGCGCTGTTCTTGAGACTTGTCCTTTACCACCTGTTATATTTGCAGGAACCTGGAGTGTATTAAACATATTCAAATCGGAAATAGTTTCATTCTGAATCCTTGCATCAGGTTGCAATGGCTGACGCGTTTGACCTGGTTTGCCATAGTTTGACCACATCTTACGTAAATTTAATAGTTTTCGATATATGCATTGGCAAGTCAATCGTCTCCTGAATAATCGCGGTCAATTACCACGTACGTGCAACCGATGCCGCGTAAATAAGCAGATAGAGGATTAGTGTTTGGACGCATACAATATCAGAAATTGTTAGTTATGTAGGTCGACAGCCGTTGTCTGTGATGTATTTGATAGCACGATTTGCAAGTCAGGGCAAGAGATATCGTTCACGACGTTAAGCAAACCGTATTATTACACCTCAAATGTTTCACTGCTGTTGTTTACTGCAGTTTCTCTCTTTGCTCTAACCCCTTTTACTGGGGTGAAAGTTGTTCGCGATAGTATCCAATCTAATACATCTGCTACGGTTAAAGAAATCTTTGATAAACATTTAAAGGAATAGAAACGAATGAATACATTACCCCTAACGAGCCATTGAATTCTTCGTGGGTAATACGAAAGTTTCTTATCATTTTCATTACTGTACCTTGCAATATGTTACAGATCTTTTATTTTCTATTTGTTCCTTAACATTGCTGAGTCAGACAATGACAGTAATTAAATAACGCGAGAAAACGAACATGGCTGAGAAATCGTATGAATTGCACGTGAATGCAGGTAAATTGAAGGTGATCTACGTCACTGTATCTTCAATAGATGTCAATGATAAACGTACTTTTCTAATGATGCCACGAATTGGTACAATGAACTGTAACAATGACAAGAGAAATTGTTCTGAAAACGATACGAGGTACGAGCCAGAAGATAGACTTGATAACACTATCGTTAATGGAATATCGGTCCAATCAGGAAAGCACAGTTTCATACCTTAAAGGATTAAGGTTTTTAACCTTTGTCATGGTGACCCAACTGTCCCATGGTACATGACATTAGTGTATGCATAATAGACTGCATTAATATTCCGGAACACGTTTCGGCTGTGATATATTATCAGCTTTGCACTCCCCTAAAACAATGACGCGGGGAATCATGGGATGGGAACGATAATATTTCGAAGGATCCTGCCCACGCGAATTCGTGGTGCACTGTCAGCCGTGCTGTCCCAAAAAGTAATGCCCTGTGTCTCTTAAAAGATTGTAGCAGCAGTCGTATTGCGTACCGGGTGTTCTAATTTCAATCGTGCATTCTGTTGTAACAGTTCGAATACAATCTTGGAATACATTTAATCATACATCTGAACGTGAAATATCTGATTTTAATTCCAATTCGCGCGTACCTTTTATCAGCGAAATCGAATTATTCTCCTTAAGCAAGATTTAAGTTCGAGTTTTGTGTCTTTTTTCTGAGGGCAAATTTTAACAAAAGTATTTTATTTGAATACTTTTGAAATATTTTCTGTCTTCTTCAAATATTCTAAGCCGAGGTATTACGGTATTCTTCAAGCCGTTCGGGTATACATCACCTACCTTATTTCGCGTAGGTGTAGCGTAATCGACCAGTATTATTTTAGTATGTTAGCAGATTGGAAGAAGAGATAAAGGTTGCTAATGATAGTAAATTACCTATCGTAATGTATATTTTTGGACGGTGCCGTTACCTTGAATATTGTCTTAACGAAACACTACTTGTTGGTACCATCAACTTTAATTGAACAACTGAATAATCTTATTCGCACTCTTCGTAATAAAAGACCAATATTTGAAAGATGTTAAAAAGACCATGTCTACTGTATACAAAAATTTACCATAAACGATGAATTTATTCTTTTACCATAAGAGATTTTCATAAAACGGATCGAATTTTCTATTTTAAGTACAAATTATGTTCAGAACACATATTTATCGAGTGCCTGTCGTAATACTGACACTGAACTTGCGCGGAAATTTTTGTCGAAAAACGAACGCATTTTCTCTCGAGTTAAATCTGAACACATACTGCACAGCCCCATAAAATTTATATTCCGAAAAATACACCTCTTGGTACACCTCTCATACACCTCTCCAGCATGGCGATAAAACGAATCGAGCGAATTCCATTCCCATTTCTAGTCTAACGTCAAAGAAACGAAAATAAAACGTCCGGTGGAAAGTATCTCGCCGCGGCCAACAATGGCACCATCCGCGCCACACTTTCTTCTCACGTGGGACGAGAAAAATGCCCCGGGGCAACCCTTTAATCTGGCTGTTTCGATATCGTCGGAGATTCACGGAGAAATACTGTCTCGTGAATGGCGACGCGTGAATCAATTCATTTCACAACTTAAACACACGCACGATCGCCATTCGCCCTGGAATCTAATCTGTACGCTGGCACTTAGCCGTGACTTAAGGGGTTGTTACGTTGATACCAGAGGGTAGATTGGCGAGAGTACGGTGCGATTTTTGTTAGAAAATTGCTTTATCGTGCGTGGACCTTTGTGCAAGTTACGCCGTATCGTATCACCGTGTGATATACCGCTTAATTAATTTGCCGTCGTAAAATTGCGGGCCGTGTGTGGGAATTTAACTGCTCCACGTACCCCGGTCTATAGAATGAATGGGGTTTCCATGCAAAATTGCAAAGGGGGTGAACGAACAGCTGGGCGTGATAATGTTAAAGAAAACTTTCATCCGTCGTTTTTAATTGATTAGCAAAATTTTGTTCAGAAATACTGTAACAGTTAGTCGAACAGCTTTTCTTCTGTGCTAACACCGACATTTTGGTCACACCAAGATAATGAAGTTGCAAATGAAACTAATGCACTAACGCATGTTTCTGTTCTAAAATATATCAAGGTCCACAGAATGTTGCACAAATGTTGTCAACAATTTATCGAAAGTCATTGTGAAACCTTTTAGATATTCAGATCTAATTAAGCCACCGCAGAGGTAGAATTAAAACGACCGGATTAGGTCCATCGATATCCGAACTTAAGCCCACATAAGAAGGATTAACTTTTATGGGGATCCCATGTGTCCCGCCCATGTGATTAGGCATTTTCTCGATCAGAGATCCTTCGCTAAGGGATTTAATAAAAAGAACACTGTAATAACTAGAAGGGTCAATCATTATTTATCAATCATCGGAATCTATTCGTGAGATAGATCATAAAAGGCTGCATCATACGAAAGTCAATTAGACTTATCAGTGATCGAAACTATCGTTCTATAAACTACAATATATTACAAATGATTCTTACAGTCCATTTCAATAAATGTTTCAACAAAGAACAAAGAAGCGAGTGACCTCTTCAAATAACTTATCCGCCATACCGATTCACTGCGGAAAGACGGACGGCATTTCGTGGAAAAAGATTTCAATAATCGTACTCGTTAAGGACAGTCACGAATCTCGACAAGAAATGTCGTGATCCTTTGGGTATTTTCGTAAATCCAATTACGAGGCTGAGCATAGAGATTTCTTACCGCGATAGAAATTCCACGCGATGAAAAACTGTAGCGATCTCAGAACCATTCAGTGATTTGTCACGGACGTGCAAGGGTGGACGCTAGGGGCGAATAGGGCTATGCAGGAATTAGACACACCGTTGTCAGGGGTACGTCGGGAACGAGGACAGCTACGCCACGAAAAATCCTTCAATCGTGTTCCCACGACGCGATTTCGTCTCGCTGTGCACAAAGAGCTATAAATTACGGCATTTGCGTGGGCTATTTTTGCCGGAATTTCACGGGGGGGTAGGGAACCTGGCCTTTCTCTTCGCGACATATTAATTTATCGATTATGTTATGATATCGGGTATGCACGCGTGATTACCGATTTGTTCTCTCAAGATTGCTCCAAGCAATTAACTAATTTTGCGTGGGATACAAATTTCATGCTGCGGTCCTCTCTTCGTTGTCGTTTTTACGAACATTCGGCAGCAACCTTCAATTGTGCAAAGTTTTATTAAGCTTTCAATTGTGCAATTTTATATGTTGATACATTTTGAACAATCGGAGTGTGGCATATTTCTTTTTTAGTAAATTTCATATTAGACATGCGCCTTCGAAAAATTTGTTAAACATACGATAGAGAGAAGGTACTCACATCCATGTTCCTGGTATTGTCGATGCTGCGACTACCAATAGTAATCGCAGAATGATCAGCAAGCTGTTGCAAACTGCCATTTCGCCTGAAAAATAATTTCGATTGAAATATTAATCTTTCAAATAATTCCATTTTGTTTGCATTTCAATTGAACTACCGCGAGAGCGATATAAAGATAAACTAATAACAAGAATATCAAGAAAATAATTTCCGGGCGCACACGTCGCAACGTTAATACAATTTCAAATTTTTTCGCGAGTACAGGAATGATTAAACATCCCTTCCACACAATGTGTCTGTGCCTAGCACAGAAATGTATTTCTTCTGCAATATTCAAAAATTTGTCACCTATGTTAATTCATGCAGTTCGTTTGTTTTCCATTCCTTTTCCCTGTCAAATCTAAACACGACCTTAAAAATATTCCGGAAAGAGAGTGAATTGCAAAAGTACGTGACCCACCCGATATATCAAAACAGTACACGGAACACGCGTACTGGTGTACGCGTACACCAGTTCTGTGGGATTCAACCACGTTGTAGTCTCGACTTGGAACGAAAGACACCTAAGTCCAGGCGATTATGGTACATCGATTCGACATTACACCTTGCTCGCTCCTGAGCGTCTCTCGAGCCTTCTCAGTTCTTTGCTCTCTGTTCGGGCCCAGAGCTGCGCGACTGGTTAATAGAAACTACGGTCCTGAGTTACGACCCGTAAACTCTATAACTTTTCATTTTGCACTGTTACGCTACGCTGACACGAGAACTATGCCCGTTGATGAGTAAAGCCTAGCGACAATCTGGTATTTATGGTTCGCAGATACATATATGTGTTCCCTCCCTTGATTGCGCGTCTCAGCTACGTAAAATCGAATGATTTAATAGCTGGAAATTCTGAGCTCTGACAGGCGGCAACGAGGTGTTAACGCGAAGCATTTTGTTTCTGTATATTTTTTCATCGTTTCGACTTTCAATAACGTAGATATTATTATGGCTATCGCGATTCGTATTTTATGAAAATATTTCAAATCATTCGCAGATGTTTCTCTGTATAGTTTTTGTCAAAGATCGCATTTGCGAGTCTACTGTTCGAGACATTAGCTTCAGGGCCCTATTGGAACAGGACATATTACAATTTCTTACAGAAAAAGTTAAAATAATGACTTTATAATCGTACAATCATATGATGCAAATGTCCTATAAAAATGTCAATTAACGTGCTGGGCATTTAATGACATTGACAAATTGCTCAACATTTTGTGAGAATTTAAGTTCATAAAAATATTTATTTGTCGTTTACTCTTCCATTATTGGTTATATTTATTCAGGCACATTATTTTCTTATTAATACAATCACGTTGTTCGTTCATTATTCGCTGAACACGATATTTCTAAAACGCAAACGGTTCAGTTCTGACTTTGAACTCTGTTACGACCTCGGTGCCCCCGTATTCGATGACAGATCCGTGTAAAAAGTGTTCCTGGTGTCTTGTTCACGAGTGAACGATCTTGGGTAACCCGATCGCGGCTCAAAAAGTTCCGCTACTGGTTTTAAAAGAGTCGAAGGGAGGCGTGCCGTTCATTAAGAAACTCCGCGATGTTAAATCAGAAAGCTCGGGCCGATTATGGCACATCGATTCCTCCATTACACCTTGCTCGACCACGATGGGTGGCTGTTGCTTTCTGAGTAGCCCGCTGGGACTAGTTAATATATGCTGCCCACTGAACTTACGAGCCGTAAATTTTGTAACTTTTGATCCCCGCCTGCTATAATTCCAGCGAAACGACCATGAAACAAATTAAACACGCCTGCGAACGTGGCCCTTTTAAAGGGACACGATTGGCATCAATTGCAAAATAATATTAGCAAATTACCTCAGTCGTAATTTGATCATAAACAGATCCATCGAGTACAGGCACTCATCCTTTGCCTTTACACGCGTTCATTCTTAAACTTATTAAACTTTCTATTCGATTATGAAAGTTTCTGCCTTTTCGCGTTTATCGTTGAATAATTATGAAATTATTCGTCATTATTATACCCGAACGATACCTTAACTCGATTGATTAGATACCGCAGAATTAGGCTAACTTAGACGGCCAATTAAGCAAGGTGAATCGTCATTGAAACAATTATCGTCCAGTAATGCAACGAGCTCCACTTTCGTTGCGACATGCATTCAGTATTTAATTCCGTTGCGTACCATTAAAAACCATTCAACTGTGTTGCGCGATACGAGAATGGTCGACGATTCCGCGGTTTTCAAGATAATCCACGATAAACCTCCCCCTCCAGCTTACGTTAACGAGTTCTACTGTTTAAAGTTACTAGTATACTTGTGAAGCACCCTGTATATCCCCGTCTATCTAGCCCACGCGATCGGCCAGAATATTAGCCGGTGTATAAAATGCATTTGTGATCACGACAGGAATGTAAATGGCGTACTTCAGCACGTCTCTCGCGGGGCCGGCCTCGAATTATCAGCAATAAAGTATCTTGCTGGCGTGTTGAACAAGACATGACCGGCGGTAGTGCAAGCACCGCTACATTTGTTGCTGAATGAGCCGGTCTTCGTCGCTGATCGTTGATCCTTGCGCAGCTGGATGGTACCACGTTGGCTATAATGATCGTAAAAGATCGTTGATCTAATATTAAAGGCGCGCACGACGCGCCACGAGCAGCAGCCTTCGAAGGAGGTGAATGGAAGTCTCATATGACGTTCCAGGACGCCACGAGTCGCGCGATAATTAGGTGAATATCCTTTGGGTCCACATTGACATTGTGTATAACGGCTTGTCGCGTAGCGCTTCGTTTTTACGACGAAGCGTCGTTTGTATTTGCCGAATTCTATTCTCCGGTGTTCACGAGGGCATACAATCGTTTAAATAGTACTTCGTTTAAGGGATGCGATTTTGTGTACTGTTTAATACGTAATATTGTTTATTTCGGGCGTGGCACGTGGACTTTTAACGATAGAAAAATAATTGAATAGCGTCGAATGCTTTATAAGCTTATAATGTTTATTGATAGATTTTTCAACAGTCCGCTAGAAGAAAAAAGACACAGAGAGACCGCTGTAAACCGTGGAGCATAATTTCATTACTTTACTACTGTTGTGGACCGTGTAGGGAAGCGCAAAACAGTGTGCTTCCACCTGACCAGGAAACATTATCGTAACTTCGACGCCGATAAACTCACTGAAATTCTGCGATACACGCTCGCTGGCTATGGGCATTCAAGTGGGAAGACGGAGAGAGAGGAAAAGCAAAGAATTGATACAAGTGGACAGGAAAGCATTAACAACGCGGTTTAATTCCTGTTACACTCGTAATTACGCGGGCCTCTCAGATATATAATGCTGAACCCGCGACAAAAATATCGTACACCCATTCAAATCGCAATTAGATGCTCGTTTTAGGATCGTAAAGTTTTAGGAAAAATGTGAACGTTGCTTGAAGAATGTAAAAGTGCGGTTTCTATTATATGAGGAGAGCGTAAATATGTTAGTTATTTCATTTCAAGTGAACGGGTAACGCATAATACGTTATGCCGTGCAAAGTAATTACGCGATGAAGAATAAGAATTGGGATACATTTTTTCCTACTCGAAGTATCGTGACGTATTCATATATTATTATCGGCAGCAGTACAAATATTTCAGTTACCCCACTCGTATAAATGATTGCCGATGCGTTAGCAACTTTAAAAAGTATTCGTCATCTTGTTGTAACTAATTGGACATATTTCACAATAGTGTAACACATAACGCAGAAATTCCAAGGAAAATTACGTACTCCTACGAATCCTTTTCGTGGCGTATCCTTCACTCGCCAAGATACAGGGCACCCCGGCAAATAATCGTAAAATGACTACAAAAGATTACCAGGTGATTTACGACACCATCATCGTCTGGACAACAGTCGTTACCGTTCTAACAATGATCGGCAACCAGTTTTTCTAAAGATCGTTACACCAATTTCGGAGATGGTACAACGACTCCTATACTCGACATCTTTTAACTTTATCTCGCGTGTTCTCGTTCGTACCGTTCGCGAAACGCATTAAAAGTGGCCCGTACTTCAAGCTATTAACTTTACCGTCCGTTTCACTGAAAAAGGATAACGCGGTTATACAATAGTACCTGTTCTTTTGCCAAAAGTATCACGTGCATACGGTAATGCCTCTATCTTGATTAGATCGACGAGCGTAATGCAAACTATGGAAAATAGAATGCTACGTGAAACGGAAAAGTAGCAGCCCTGAACTGGGAAAGATTTTGGAAAGATCAGGTTGCAGTACAGTATTACAGTTACAGCCTCCTCGAATTCTTGAAATTTCTTTATTATACACGTGTAATGAAATTATGAGTTTAACATAATTGTTTACCAATGGTTTCGAACTTGGCTGCGTTCTATTCGATACATTCAGAAAGCGAATGTACCGAAACAATCGCACCGGAGCACATATGTCCCTAAACATACTTGTAATTTACCTGTACATGGCATCGAATGGGCGCACACTGCGCAAGTACGCAGAGGAAATCAAATATTCCTACAAGTAATAGCCAAAGGTATAGAAAATATACGCGTGCGTGTGTTTTTACGTCCTTCATGCCCATTATTCCGCGGTCTTAAACATCCATAAATACCCAGACCACTTTACACCCAGGTAAGCGCGGTTCGTTGTTTCCCAGGCAGGGAAAAGGTGCGCATCGTTGAATCAACCTGTCCGCGACGAGTCGGACTGGGATTTTCACGAGGTAGGACAACTCGACGCCACTTAAGGTACGATTCAAACGAGCAGACTTTCCCGTGCGGGAAACGTCCGCGTGTTTGAGAAGTGCACAGAATTACGCGTATGGCGATACTCTATAAGCGTATTCCGTATAGAAGACAATTCGCCTGTACACCTATTACACGGAGCGGACCCGGTAACTTTCATGATCTCCATTTTTCGTAACGGTAGGAAACAATGAAGTTACAGAGGCCTGTGGTTTCGATGAAAATGTACCACAATGGTAGCAGTGTAGGTGGGAATAACGAGGAGGAACAGATTCTTTGTTATTAACTAAATATTTTCATGTCAGAATTTGAAGAAGATTGGTACGCTTGAAGAAGACGGTTATATTATCCTTTGTTAATCCAAAATTGAATATTTATGCCACTGATATGGGCGGATCGTACTACGTCAAATTTCTGTAAAGATAAAGCTGGTAGAATAATTAGTTTCGTTTAATCAGAACGCAACAGTGTTTCGAATTCTAGCATGCACGTTATAGTATGCCATTTAAAAAATAAAAGTCGATCTTCAAATTTCTCTCACGCCAACCCCAACGAAATTGTTGCCACTGCGTAACTAAAGGTGTTGTTTAAATTGATAGACCTCTGCAGCTTCCATTCCTTGCATTATTTAAAACAACAGAGACAGTTCAGGTGTGCAAGGTTGGTCGACCATCGTTCGTAATTCTGTGCCCTGCCTGTATAAATGTTGCGGGCGTTTACCGCGCGGAAAAGTCGGCCAGTTTGAACCGAGCTTAACGAAGATGCTTGATAGGGACGATACTCGCACACGTTCGTTGCACGCATACAGGTGATAAAACGAGAGCGTGCTTACTCGGCTTGTAGACACGAGGGGAGGGAAAGGTGTGCGCGCGGAGGACTCTCGATGAGGGGCAGCAGAGAAAGAAAGAGAAGTAAAAGGAGTAACTGTAGAAGGGGGTGAAGAGAAAGTTGAAGAAATTTAAACATAGCGGAAAGGAATGGACGATGAAAAGGAAATGGGGCAATAAACTGTGAAATTGAAAATTGTAGCGCGAGGGAAGGAGTTCGAACAATATTGAGAAGAACAAATGGGAATAAAGGGTGAAAATCGACGGGAGGTATAAGTGAGTGCATGACGAAGAAGAATGAGAAGTAAAGCAACAATGCGTCGCGAGTATAAGCGGCGACGTGAAGTGGGCGGGTAAAGAAAAACTATGAAAGAAAAGCGGAGGAATTTAAAATACAAAAATATACTCGCAGAAGGAACTGAAGAGAAAATAGGCACGGATGTCTATTTCGCTTCGAATCCGAATACGGACGACTAGAATGAAATGAGAAAGGCAGATCTTTTCAAGAGGAAAAATTAGATAAGCAGCTGTTGCGAGGAATGCAAAATTACAATTCAATTGAGACGAGAAATAGAATCCGACTGCTCCGATCTAAAATTCGGGCGCGAGGAAATTATCGACAGGCAGAAAAGTTGCAGGGATTTTACAAGTAAAATTTCATAACCTGAATAGCCAGGTGTCTGTAAATTTTAACGCTCACTGCTCCTGGTATCGCGTCGAACGTTACCTGCACGATGATACGGGTATTATAGGATTTCAGTACGTTTATCGGCGGCAAAGTTATGATGTCTCCCAGTCAGGTGGCGGCAAACTGCTTTTACGCTTACAAGTAGGGTCAATATGCATGCAGATGGTAAGGCGATACAGAGGATTATCGAATTAAACGAATCAAGTCCTTTCAATTACCTACATCAAGAGTGGCCGTAAAATCGTAATCGTACATATTGCAACTAATATAAGTTTTTGAAATTAAATTAACAATCCAATAAATCGTGCTTAACAAGAATGGAAACACGCTTTTAAAAATCAATTTCACACGCAACAAATAACAACAAGTATCGCAACATTTAAAGATTTCAACGAATCTTCCAAATGCACATCCTAGCGTTAACTTTATGATCGGGAGAGTTTTGAGGAAGGTTCAAAGCGAATAGGTGTCTTTTATCCATGTGCACACGTATCCTGCAAGAGCTCGTTACCAGGTGTATGTACAAAAACCATGCACAGTGGTAAAGCAGGATTGCGATGAAACGTGAACATTCGACGGACCTATACTCGTTAAAAATGCTCGGCGATTAATCTGCCTTGGGCTTAGGAAATCATTGCGACGAGTATCAAAGAGTTGAAAGGGGAAGACGCTCTGGTCGGCGACGCAAATGTTCTCCGATTTATCCATGCTACGTTGCCTTTCTGTGCCACGCCGACGACGAAAGTTTATCTTAACGACAGCGTTTATCGAGCAATGCCAAATACCATCCTGCGTATTGATTCTTTGCTAAGGAGATCCTGTTACTGATATTGACAAGTTCAATGCGTAGAATTCGCATGAAACTCATTGGTACGTCGCTTTCTAAGGATGCATGTGCGACTTTCACTAAACAATTAGAAGAAGTAGAAGATGGCAAATTTGTCTTTATAAGGACGTAAGTTGTAATTGGAATTTGCAATCATCAAAGTCTGATGTACCATGACAACTATACTATGAAACAACGAATCTCATGAAAGTATTTTGAAGAAATGATTGCGTTAACAATATAGTGAACAAGATTGGGCCCCCTGCCTGTATGGAGTAAATTTCAAGTTGAAAGTACGTACTATGTACATATAAATCAAGAATTTATACGCAATGGTACATACTACTAATGGTAGCAACCAACCAAGGAAGCACGTGCTAATATAATTGAAAAAATACACACAGCTGAGACAAAAAGTACGTAAAGCGATGTTCCATTAATTCTTGTCGTAATCTTGCCAATCAATGTTATTCCGTAATCTACTCCGAGCAGATTTTAGCATTTGCAGCTCATAAGCGTTCTGTGTGTACTAATACGGAAAACTGAAGACTCGACTGTCCGGCGTGCAGCGAGGAAGTTACATAGCAAAAACTTAAACTGATGAGATTAGATTGCTTGGTTTAACCTGCGCCTCATCCATAACTAGATATATGCCGAGATAACGGCGAACCAGTAATAATAATACAAAAATGAAACATTGAAAATAGATAATGAACATGTTGCATGAAATAAAATATGCGTTACGCTCGCGTTGCTAAATAGAAACAGGTGCATGTAGTTGCAACGAATCTACGTTTTCGAATCGCGATTGTTATCCCCATTTATGATTTATTTTACGCTACCCTCAAGGAGCTCATTTTGTAATTAAATTAAAAGACAATTCTGTCTTTATTTAAATTCTTCCAGACTCCGTTCGAATCACTTTGCGATACCTGTTTCGAAAACTATTGTTTCTAAATTACTATTACGTGCTCTATGTGCGCTCGGTTTTTTAATGTTCTTTTATTCACAGAACAAAGGAGTGCGTGTTCTTCACGTTGTTGTTTAAAGATTATGCTCGTCGAACAAATTTTCTGCACAAGTTCTGTCACAGATACTACGCGCGAATGTCATATATTCCACCCTAAAAAAGAAAATCGCGCAAATGCGGCAGAAAATCTGGAATATAATTAACACGTCAACTGTTTTATTGCCCGGAGCCCAACGTTTCTCTCTTTACGAGCACGACACGAACGCAACGAAACCAGATAGAGCGGCTACATTTTTTAAAGCATATGAACTAGTTTCGATAACAGCAACGATTTAAAATTCAACAGGACATTGTTCCGGGAATAAATTGCCTTGAGTCGAGCCGCATTGAATTGCGATTCGATATTTTGATACGGGTATCCGCTTGTCAAATGAACGATATCAAAATTCCGTACATTTTTACAAGGGAGAGATATTTTATAGACAATCGAGATGACTTGGAAAATTCACTTATCCCCTTGTTTGAACACAGACTTCTCACTAATCAACTTTAGTCATATTTAAAAAGAAAAGAGATGGAAATTTGACCAAAAGGAAAGGTTGCAAATCTTCGAAACGAAGGCCTACACAAATATTGAAAATACGGAGTGAAGTGTACGACAATGTACTAGTTAAATATTATTTTTCATGGAATATTTTCAAAACGCGTTTCGAAATAATCTCGATTGCAGCTATTTTTAAAAGGCAAGGCTTCCTCCGTGTATTTATAATCCCATCGATTCCATAGTGTAATTGTAATATTAATGTGTTAATAACAAAGGCAAGGTTGCATTATCGATAGTTAATTATTGTGGTCGATTGAACCGATTAAACGATTACTCACCGAACCGGGTGTATCCAAAGTCGTTAAGGACGAGTTAATTATTGCCACGGCAAAATCAGACACCGTTTCACTTTTTCCTTCTTTTTTTCTCTCGAAGAGGGCTGCAGCCAGCACTTGCTTTTAAATTAATGCCGATAACAACGCGTGTCGGCTCACTTTCATCGAATCGTTCTTCAGATTTCCGGTTTTGCCGGCGAACCCCTTATTTTTCACCCGGCACGGTTCATATCTCATTTTGAGCATCGAAGCACACGATATTCACAATTCACCGGGAGAAATTTCTTCCGACAGGTAGATTTCTTCCTTTCTTACTTGTGTATTGTTTTTCCTTCTGCGCAATGTTTGTTGCAAAACAGGACATAAATCGCCGTTAAATAATACGATCCTTGTTTCAGCGAAACATTGAAGGTATCGGGCACAACTACAATTATCAGTTGTATTCGAATTGTAGAACGAAAGCAATATTTCGATTTGCGAACTTAATTCGTGGAGGTAAATGATAAATATCGTAGAATTATGTTCGTATAATTCAAGCCTCAGTGATCAGTGAGCTAGTTGGATAGAGCGTTTGATTTCAACCGATTTAACGTCTTCCTTAGAGTATCCATATGAAAGCGTTTAATATAAAAAAAAAGAAAATAGAGTTTTACCTAGTATTTCAATTTTTATTAATCAACGCTTCATCGAATTATAATAGTTATTCTTGAATTACACTATCACCGATTACCATTCGAACTTCCGACAGCTGAATAGCTATTGTTTTTCTTTCGTTGTTTGAAAACGCGCGTCCACGAGGATCCCTTAAGACCAGCGGTGACGAAATCGCAACTTAAGCGGGTCCTAAGAAGCTTCCGTAATTCGTTGCTGGCGCGCACAAAGGGAAAAGTTTACGTCGTAAAACAAAACAGCAATCACCTGTCTGTCAGGCGCGACCAGTCGCGGAAGTGTCACCCGAAACAGCCACTCGAACCACCGACGAGCAAACACATTCTAATTCCCGATCGTCCCGTAAACCTCCTCGAACGCCAAAAGATTCTTGTCACTTCCGCGCCCCGGCGCGTACGCGGACGTCGTACACCGTGCTAAAATCCTCTCGACCTTCCTCGAGGTTCGTCATCCTCGTCGATTCTAGTAGAAGAAAAAAAAAATGAAGCGTCACCGTGCAACAGCTCCGTTCAACTGCGCGAAACAGCACTCACTCACTTCGCAGAGACCGACGACACTTCTACAGTCGAAACGTCCGCCGCGAACCGTCGTCGATAATCCTTCGACGCGAAACCCGTCGAAGTCCTGTTCACCGTTCACCAGCGGCACGGGGCCAGCGAGTCGCGAGGAGTTCAAGGAATCCGTACCATATTTGGCACGTGCGATTCCGTGGATCGTAGGATTTTGTCCGGCAGGAGTAATCGTTTCTAGTGGCGGCGCAGCGTTTGTACGCGTCGGAGGTGAACAGGATCAGTGAAGGATGCCGGTACCACGACGGATCGGTTCACGGGGCATGTCGAGGAGCGGTGCTGCCTCGTGGCAAGGGGCCAGGGACCGAGGTACGCTGTGAAACCGACTTGGACGACGTGTTACTGCGGAATGGTCGCAGAGTGCAGGCAGAATCCACGAGACCGTGGTACGTTTCGTTCTCTCCCGCTGCCTTGTCTCTCCTGCACTCCACTAGAACGGTCTCTCCTGCTTGTTCCCCCGAAGAGGGAGCCCCCTCGACTAGTGATGGCCTCAACACTCCACGAATCAGTTGCCGGGACGTATCGACGCTGTCTATTATCGAGGTAATTATCTGATTGTATATAGCGAATCAAATAATTTCGGTCCTCTTTGCGACGAAGCATGAGACGTTGCGGCGCGTATGTGTGCCATCGTTGGCGGATCCTATTAAGACTCGAAACGTTCATTCTCTCGAAGCTGACTTAATTCTGATGGAAGTTTTCAGGACGGTTGTTCGCACCAGTGATTACTGATCGTTGATTCCGGTTTATGTATGCAGATCGGACTGACGGCGTTGGTTAATTAATGTACAGTGCGATGGATCCTTATCGGATATTGTGAGGGATTAAATATTAATTATAGAAGAGAAAGGGGTTGTTTTAAAAGCAATATATTAATAGCCATTTAAAATGCCTGCTACTGATAGTTAGGTCTCTTGAGTAAACAGCTGCTCGTTGCTATTATAATTGTATGTTTCTTTTAACGACATACGCTATTTATTTTGCAACGCAGAACGAAATAAATAAAGCCTCAGCAATCATGGGGTTGTCGTCTTTGTAATGCTACATTATACATTTTTATTCGAAAGAATTTGGAAGTAACTAATTTAATTAGTATTCACGCGTGAATCTATATTAATTAATACAAAATTATTCAAAAATTCTCTAACAAGTTACCAGCAATTCCGAATCCACAAGAAATAAAATTACACTTCAGGCTCGTACACAAAATATGTTCAATTCATAAGAAGAATATACCACATAATAATCGGCAAGTGATTACAGCCTTTCCTTGTCAGACAGTCGGCCCATATTAACCATCGTTTAGTCAAGGCAGACGCAAGTCTCACGTTTTTCTGCCAAACGTTTATCATCCCTCGTATCGAATTCTATGCCAGCGGAGATTTTCAAAGAACCTTCTCCCAAAGGACCAATCAGATCACTCTAGCCTTAGTAAATTTTCGTTAAATTACACGTCCATGCGTACATTAAATTGTTTGAAAACTCGTGATACGTCAAAAACTGAATGCCCATCACTACCCTCGACGGAACTCGCCGGCTGCTTCTCTCCCCTTCTTCCCTTTGCCTTTCTGTTTCTCTCCTTCCCCTCACACCGCTCTCTGGCCGGTTCATTGGTTCATCGGTGCACCGGTCCAGGCTCCATATTCTTCTCTCTAATTATACCGTTACGTGCAATCGCTCGTGTCAATTAGCAGCTCTTTTTTTCCTGCCCGAATGCAACCCCTTCTTTCGCAAAGGACCAAGAGTAGGATTTCGATTCGACTTCTTCCCCTTCCTCTCTCGCCTTCCTTCCAGCGATTCCGGACTACCATAGGGGTGGTTTTTTGATTCTTCTCCTTCGGTGGGGATTCTTTTGACGGCCTCGCGAAAGCGCGAGGAGCGGGCGACATTTAATTCGTGTTCGATTCAGATTGAAAAGATTCCATTCGAAAATATTCTCGCTGCGAATAAATAAGAACGTTGTATGTATTTCGCTTTCAGAGACTTCAAATGTGCGGATGTTGATGCACGGACAGGGTTAGAAAATATGTACGCCGAATTGATTAGTTTTCTGCAGCAGGTATTAGAAGTAATCAGCAAGATGTATAAGAAGTAATGAGAGCCACTATTTAGGAATTGGAAGGCTTGCTCTGCTTCATTTTATAAATAACGTTTTAACGCGTAACAGTAAAATGTTTAGAGCACGTAAATTTAGTTGGATAGAGACGAAGGCTGTAGTAATCTGTGTTGCCTGTTACGCCTTCAGATTTTTCAAAGCGAGCTGTGTAAAAGAGGGCAACCGAGTAGATAAGAAATTTCAGTGGGTATTTTAGTGTTGCCTGAAAAAAGCCGCACTCGTTATACCTTTCACCGAGATTTCAAGAGCTTTAGAAGGCATTTTATTCTTATCCGATTGAACTTATTCGCACCAGATACTACTTTCTCACGGATGGGGGTGAATGGGTGCGAAGCACAGCTACGGGGTGAAAACGTAAAATAATTCCTACGAATTATTATTTTAGTTATACCCATAAAAATCTACTGCGTACGTATATACAGAGTGTTTGTTGTAATAACACTAAATATCATTGTACTAATAAAAGATATAGCCTCCTCCGATTCAGCAGGGTTGAAATAGCGTTAATTTGAAAGAGATTGTTATTTTTCGTATAAACGTTATTACAACCAGCACGCGATGCTGTACATAAATACTTGAGTGCAATGTTTAACTCTTTCTGCAGGAAAAAAAAATGTGGGTACAATTATCGCCTTTAAAGGTAGTCTCCCTTCGGAATGAAGCTGGGTCATTAGTAAGAAAGGCAGAACTCTTACTCACATCGATGAACACGATAAACCGCTTGTTTTACATGTAAACACGTTCTGCTTGGGTAATTGAACGGGTTCATTCTCAGGTTCCTCCACCCATTGTTGTTGAATTGACATTGAAACGAACAAAACGCTTTGTGCATAATTAATGCAAAAAATTATGGCTTCAGCGGGATAACATCACACTTCATCTTTCTCGTTAAACAATTTTCCCTCAACTTCACCTTTCACGCAGTTTTTCAAAAATATTCCAAAGGTTGATACATTCGATCCGGCGTCAAATTATATTTTATTCATAAATGCTAAATAAGTAATAGTTTGTTTGCTTTCATCAAAAATATTCGAAATTGTTTACTTCGATACGCGCTATAATATTAAACATGACTTAAACGAAACAAATCTGTGATATACGTATACGTATTATACATACATACATATATGCAACGTTACAAAGCGAATATATTATATCTCGTTATACACGACCTGCTCCTCGCATGTTCGATTAATCCTTCACAGGTAGGATCGTTTATTTGCTGGAATACCGTATCTAATTCTTCTTCCTTCCTCTTAATTATACCGTTACGTGTAATCGCTCTCCTTAATTAGCAGCGCCCTTTTTCTTCTGTTTCGGAACAAACCCTTCGTGTCCCCGATAAATCTAGCAACTTATCCGGCGGATCTCTTTTCACAAACGAGAATAAATATTGCGGTCGATTAGTTAAAGGATTTACTATCGTGGGCGTTATTTAGAAATGTTCAGGCATTCGAAGTGGAACTTTAACGAAGGAGATACTTCCCTTCTAAATGGTGGACATTTTTTTATGGTAACGTAACTTAAAGTACACGTGGGTCACTTTGAAAAAAGAATTTACGCAGAGTCACGGTCCATTTTAATGAATAAACACATTCTTCGATATAATTTCACTATTCCACTGAAATTCTTAAAACGTTGACAATTCAAAATAAAAACATATTTATTATTTATTACATACTTTTTTTTGTACCAAATACTCGGTGTAGAAAAGAAAAGAGTGACCGAAGTATCATTTAGTAAAGTTCGAGCGTATAAAAGGGTAATTTCGCCAGTGAACAACCAGAATGGTATAACTAATATTATAAATTCTTCCAGTCAGTCGAATTTGTTCAGACATTGATAGGACAGTGGTAATTATACCTTAAGACCCCTCGTTGGAGTCGCGCAATTGCTCCAATAAATTTGCATATTTCTTGTCAAGACACACGTGCCAACCAGAGCGTTAAATTATAGAGTAGCTGCTCTAATGCAACGAAAGGTAATTGGAAGCTAGTAAAATTACCAAAATGCTTTTTGTTACACGCACATAATATGCTTTATTAGGATTACATTATTCGTACTGTTATACAAGTAGTTTACATCATCATAATAATTTGTACCATAGTATGAACAAGTTCTTTGGCGATACTGAATTGAACAACTAAACATTGTTTTAAACCCACAAAAATTAATTTAATTGCTTTCATTAATTTGAATGATTAAACGATAATCAGGATCATTCGTAGCATATAAATAGCTATATGTCAAATGATAATCTATTTCGCAGGATGTAATAATACAAATAAAAACTAATAGTAACAAGAACACCATGAATTGCACAGGCAAGTAAATTACATAAATAACAAATCCCTTTCTTTTCGTCCAACAATTAATATTCAAACATTCGAAGAAAATCTGAACAGAAGTAGGCACAGACAATCGTCCGCAAACAGAAATAATAATCGGATATATTGCAGTGAAATGCCAGATTTACCAACGACCAGTTACACAATCCATAAACTACTTTCAGCGATTAGAAAACTTCACCCCGTAAACTCTGTGCTCTGTAATTTCACAATTCCCCGTGGAACATTTGTAATCAACGATTCAACAAATGTTTATAATCAACGTTGGTGGGGGAAAAAATGTTAGCCCGTAAACTCTACGGACCGTAATTCATAGTTACTCATGGTACATTTATAATCTACCATTTCTACACTGGCATATCGCACCATTGCAGCGATAAATTTACGACCGTATGTTACGTTTTTCAACAGCATTCACAATACTCGCTTGTTATACGAGACCGCGATCGGATCGAACGGTTAGTAAGCTCAGTAATTACCTACACCGTCTTCCATCGTCTGTTGTGCTTCTGATTACACGCTGGCAGAACAGCGTGAATAAGAATCATTAGCGAAATTGACACTGGCCAGATTGTACGTAATTCACGTCCATTTACATTCAAATACATTCATCGTAGGCCAGCCTTTATTATAGGTAAAATCGAACGACGTTTAAATTATATCGATATTTATAAAAATTTCTGTCTGAAGCTATTATTTCTTATTAACTATTTTTACGGTGTGAACATAAAGATGCGCTTTTTCAATGAATTACATTGAAAACGTTTACACCATTTTTATCGTTCGACGTTTTCTGCGAAAGCTGTTTCAATGGTAAAGCGTAACATAATTTAAGATACGAAACGTATTTTTCTTTAGACTGTGTGTATATGACAGTGATAGTGTTATACGAACCCTGTTTATGTTAATGTTCTTTTTATTCATGTAAAAGGGATCAATCTTATTATTTAACATATCGCACGGAGCGTTCTGGTTAATTATAAATGATGACGAAGTCTAACAGCAACGTCAGTGACAAGATATCTTACAGAATAATCAGATGTTACGATCAAAACGTAAACTGTATGACTGTCATTAAATGAGGAGTCCGCATCAAGCACGACCATACGTCTGGACAGTCTCTTAATTCAAATCCAAAGTTTAATGATATGGCTGGCTCTTAAAAAAAAATTTTAGTTGCTGCTATAAAGCAAGACCTTTGCCTATATCACAGATCATTAACATAACGTACACAAACGATACAGTGCCAATTTAATGCAACTCGTAGTTAATCTTTCTACTCTTAACTAAATTGGAACTTGAATTAAAAATTTTTTAAATACAACGTGTGCAAACCCCGTTATCGTTAACTTGCTCAATAGTTTATGTTTATTCAATGAACATTGTCTGCGCTGAACGAAAGGTAATTTAGTTCAACGCTAATTATTCCAATACAGCCACAAATTTGAAACGGCTGTCTTATATTCACGTTTGTTTTATGAGACGATTTACGATAAAGCATAAAAACGTGAATATGAAGTGGACTTTAAAGTGGAAGATCGGACTTTATAAAATTATCGATTACTAGCAATAAAAAGAAAACCAGGGTACATGTTATATTACTTTTATTTCACATTAGTTATACATACGTGCGCATGCACAACAAATACACTCAGGCATGTATGAATGCTTTCACGCTTAAACAATAATAATATTCAGTCCGCCAAGTCTTTCGCGATTTTCGAACTGAAACGGACAGTTCAGCAGTGTAATAGTGTCCATCCTGTTTCCGACGTTTCACACGAACTGCTGGGGTACCAAAAGTATTGTCTTTCAGTATAATCATGGCCGGGATTAGAGCAGACACCGAGACACGCAATCCGCTCGTGTTTCCTGCAGCTACAGATCAAGGAGGAGGAAAAAAAGCATCCACAGTATTGTTACTCCGTAGGGTCGATGGAACTGCTAGGTGGCATCTAATGAGAAGGAGCGGACAATGAGCGCCTTTCTGACTTAAGTGCCCTGGGGTGAATACCGGAAGGGTGCTGCTCCTACCACCCTTCTTATTTCATTCATTTATTCTCACGGTTGCTTCACGAATCAGACGAGTTATCTGACGAGAGAGCTCCTCTATGAATGGCCTCATGGTTTTTACATTTGAACAGTGAAACCTATCGAGAAAATCTTCGATTTTAAACACGGAGAACGAAAAGTTCAAAGAACTGGACAAACTATCACTCTTTCGCCTGAAATCGGGGTCGTCAGGTAATTATGCAAATTACACTAACGATGGTTAAGATAAAAATGGGCAAAAATAAGAGTACTATGATAATAAAAATATTCATTGTCGATATTGTTCGTTATACAGGGATATGTATTGCCGGATCGTATTAGAAACACTGCTGAAGCTTTTTCAAATAGATTGAAAATGTAGGTATACTGATTACATTAGATTTATATTAGTAGCGTCACTAACGAAAATTCCAAATTTAATCTTTTATTCATAAGTAATGGTCACGCGAAGTGTTATTTAGAAATATTGAAGGAGAGATTACTATGTTTCAGACACTTCAAAACGGTATAAGTGTTCTTTTTCGTTTCGAATTCTAAGAACAACTATTACTAGTTATTTCGTAGTAAAAATTAAATTGATAATTTTGGGAAATTGCATTTTTTAATGTCATACAGTAAGCTCTAAAATAATTTCTCCCCCCTTCAACATAATATACTGTTATAACGTGATGGAATATAGAACGATGTGCAACAAAATTTGCCATTCAGTTCAGGATTTTCAGAAATAAGGATCAATATACTAAGAAATAAATATTTTGTATTATTCGTATTATTGGCAATTAAATTTTTAAGGGTCTCATTTATGATCACGCGGTAATAGTAGTAAAGTTTTACGCTCCTAAACGCGGAACAATTATAGAAATAGTTGCTAACAAGTTATATTTTTGTAAAATTGCTTTAATGGTTCATTGTACAAAACATAAATTAATACCATTGTAATACGAATATGAAAATGATGTATTTCAGTATAAACATCTGTATACAATCAGTTATTTGATTATAATAAATAACTCTGAATATTGGTCACTCATATGGGGATACTTTTTATTATTCTTATTTTATTATATTTCGTCTTGTGTGATACAGCTTTAAAGGTAGACATAAACTGAATTATTACCATATACTGTTACTAAAACACCGTTTCTTTTAATCAATTTACTATTGCAATAAATCTTGCACTTCAACGTACAGTGCCTCGTCTTAAAGTACTTAGCACTGTGTAAGATATGATATCTTTTAGCCATATACATAAGTTTCCAATATTATCGTGAATTTATACTTTCGTATCCGTTTTAAGGAAAGAAATGACTTCAGAATATTGAAATTTTTTAAATTCTATTATAACTTAATCACATAAAAAAAATGTACATTAATGTTTTTTTCCTTTTATTTTATCGTAGATCTTACATTAGACGACTCTCCTGACTTCGAAAAATCGTTTTAGGTAGAAAATTTGTCCTATTGTCATACAGACCAGAACCACAGCTTCAAAGAATGCCCACAAAACTACACGGGAATTAGTACTTTCGCTGATAGCTCTGTGATTTCGATCGCGCACCTAGAAATGAGATACAAATTTTATTATACTCATAAGTTCAATGTATTTTATGCAACGCATCTAAATTTTAGATAGGGGATGGTAAATCACCTGCATATATTCTTGTTCATTCTTCACGCCCCACAAGCTTGTACTTAATTCTTTAATCATATCATCTATTTTGCTATGGTTCGAATCATCTGCAGTCTTTCCATCGGAGGTGTGTTCCACTGATTTTGGTGTTTCACCGATCTCCATATTAAACATCACGACTTTCGGAGTCATGCTACTCTTTTGATTTCCAAAGCAATAGGTATATGTGCCTGGTATGTGTGCAGCAAATGTGTATTTGCCACTACTTTCTTGATCACCTTGATAAATTACCTTTCCATCAGGACCAACTATTTTTACATCTATATCTAAAAATCCACCCTCCGCTATTTCAAATGTGAGACCTAAGGGAAACATAATGATTACAACACTATTAATAAACACTAGTTATTTTTTTAATTTTGTTTGCACCTATAATTAATAAAACTAATAAAGTATACTATTTAAACAAAAGTTTAAGCAGCGTGATTTTCTTATCTGTGGGCTTAGAGGCACCATAAATCAACTTTTATATATTTATTTCAAAGTTTATCGTACATTTGTATTAACATATGGTATTGCATTATTATAATAAAGAGATTGCAAACTTTTTCATAATAATAATTTAAGTGGGCAATCGGAAGACTAAACGATCTAAATAAATTTTATTTTTAATTTAATTCAACAAATTTTCCAAATCGTACTAGAGAAATTTAGCAAACTTAAGCTAAATATTTTTTCATTAATTGTAACATTAATGACGCCGAAATGGTTTTTCATTCACATAAATGAATTTTACGAAGATAAGTAATAAACTAACTATTATTGTTTATAACATACTGATCATAATGTAACTTATAATACATTGCACGTAAATAATATGGATATTATTCTGCCAGATTTTAAACATAATTTAGTTATCCACATCACGATGTGGCACTGGCATAGTCTATTTTTACAGTATGTTGTATTAATTATGAATTTGAAACGCAATGACACATACCATACATTCCACAAAACAAGTTTTAAATATTACAAGATGAACACAACAGTAGCTTAAATTGATGGATGGAAACAATCTAATGTGAAGTTTCAATTTCGGAATGTTTGAAATTTACGATTTCGAGAACCGGTTTGTTAATAATAAGTATAGAAAGAAACTAACCCATTTTTGTGCCCGCTTCCACATTGTCGAAGAAACACTCTTCGGCATGTGCATCCACAGTAATAAAATAGCAGCTCGCATTGGAGCACCAGAAAATTAAGAATAAACACGAAATGAGCCACCTCATTTTAACAAATTACAATATGAATCAATTAAAAACGACATACGCTTTTTCGTTTTACTGCCACTTCACAGTGGCATGTTGCTACCACAGCGCCACGTATGCATTCTGTCATAAAGATAACGGTACAGATAGATAGGACAGCCTATTCTGCATTATTGTAATACATTAGTGGTAAACTTGCGGTAGCAGTACGTAAGAGGTCTGATCAAAAAGTTCGATGACTTAATTTATAAATTGCATTCTTTTTCGAGAGCTTGTTTTGTATCCGCCACGATTTTTCAGACTGTCTATTTTCAAGGGAAAGAGAATCTGCGAATTTGGTTATTATGCGTAGGTACTAAAATGACAATTTCCGAACGCAATAAAACACCATACTGAAACTAGTGACTTTGCATTGATACAAAAATGTATGTAGATGATTTTACTGCAATGTTACTGTAGCATGTATTGCTTTAAATTATCGGACCTAAATATGTAATTTATTGTATAACATTTGCACACGGTCCTTTAATCTCTGCCCTGATCTGTTATATTAATTGACAATATACCAAGTATCGTACATAGTTTACTCGTGGTTCATGCTTTTGCGTTATCAAAAAGGCACGTAAAAAAGAAAACATAAAAAAAGCATCATGTTGTTACAGAAATTTTAGATACATGAATGAGAATCATTGTAAACCATCGTTAAAAAATAAATTATAGAAAATATGAGTGGTATGTGTTATCGGTATTTAATTTTAACACGAAATGTCTTCTTGCATTGTCGAAGAAAAGACTTGATTGTTACGTCGTCTCTCGCACCGTATTTATATTCGAAACAAATACGTAATAATTCTGACTCGTATGTATATACATATGCATATAAACATATCAACTCCCACATGCGTAATGTTTTAATACAACTTTCATTCCCTATTGTTTTTTCAAGAGTGATACCCGTAAAATTGGCGTACGTTTCCTATGAATCAATGAATGGAAATAAAAGTGCTTTCCATCGACCTATCATAATAATGCATGGCCTTTTCGGTTCAAAGACCAACTGGAGCACATTATCAAAAACAATTCATCAGCAAACAGATCGTAAGGTAGATACACAGATCTTACACAATATGAAGACTACTTGAAATGAATTTATAGGTAATAACTATAGATGCAAGAAACCATGGTGATTCCCCACATTCTCCGGACATGACATATCGCCATATGGCTAAAGATGTAGTTCAACTTATGAGTGACTTAGGAATTGAAAAATCCATATTAATAGGACATAGTATGGGAGGTTCTACTATGATGTATCTGGCCTTAAATTATCCACATCTGGTAGAAAAATTAATAGTAGTTGATATGTCACCTGTGAGGACTAGTCCCCACCTTATGGACATGCAAAAAGTGTTCAGAGCAATGCGTACTGCAAACTTAGAAGGAAGCGCAACGTTGTCTAAAGCGCGTACATTGGTCAAAGAACATCTTGCACAAGTTATTAGGCCGCTAAGTTTACGTCAGGTAGGAATTAATTATTTTTTATACCCCTTGTGAATTATTAGGATACAAATATGTTCATGAAAACTGTATTTTCTTTCTTTCTTTCTTTCTTTCTTTCTTTCTTTATTGTAGTTTCTGGCAATGAATCTAGTCGAAGCAGATATTGGAAAATATAAATGGCGTGTTAATTTGTCCGTGTTGGAGGAAAATTTCCATACGCAAATAGCAGTATTTCCAAATGTAGAATCAAAAGTGTATAATGGAAAAACAATGTTTATAGGTGGTTCCAATAGCGATTATATAAAAATAGAGGATCATAATAAAATTAAACAGTTGTTTCCCAGTGCCAGCTTTGTATATATAAATGGTGCCAATCATTGGGTCCATGCAGATAAACCAACAGAGTTTTTAAAGACGACGGTTGATTTCATTAATCAACAATAATTTATTATTGTTATCGAATGTAGAAAAAGTACACAGTGAATTTTGTAAATATATACATGTATTTGTGAAATTCATAACAATACATATAAATGAAGAGAAAATATAGTGAAGTAAAATATAATTTTATGCAGAATAAACAAGTTGTAAATTTTGTGCTCTTTGTTAGAAACTTTGCTGTACTTAACGCTTTTACAGCCACTTATGTGTTATCTTTGTAAAAAGTACATATACAATATTTTCTGCTTAGAAAATTTAAACGCGTCGTTAAAAGCGAAGTGTAGTACTTTACAGAAGGCCGTATTTCAGCACGAATACGATGATTTAAACAAGAAATACAATTTTTAATATGCAAGATAAAACGCTTAACTACAAATTTAATATAAAAAGTGTTCCACGTGATACATAAACTCAACGAAATAATTTCATGTGATATAAATTAAATATTAAAAACCTAACGTGAAAGTTTAATAAAATCGTAAATATCGTGTAGAAAAATAAAATTACAATTTTAAATTAGCTAAACATTTGCTACTATTATCACAATTCTTGTTGCAAGGTGCCAATTTTGACTAACAATTCCTATTAAAGTACATCATTTATATTCCCACCATTGTATGCATAATCTGCTTTATTGTGCATCACCAATTGATTGTCCACAAAATAAAACGAATCTGAACGCGTTTCAAATGGATTTGCAATCATTTCAGACACTGTAAAATACATTTATAATTTTCGATATATTAAAATTTCTTAAACATCGATAGACATAAACGTTCGATAAATATTCGTTGCTTACCCAAATCAGCAGGTAAAGTAGGAAACTCGTAAATATGTTCGCAAGTATTCTTGCTATTTGGTATACAAAAGCCAAATTGAAAATCAAATGTTTTTAATAGCCTGTCCCGAAAGAAATGACGTTCGATCATCCGAAAATTGTTCACTGGTTTAGAGCCCACCAAAAACTCAATCGTAGCGCCAACAGTTCTTAGTTTAAGGAATTGTGGTGTAAATTGATAACGTACAAAGCGGCCTGTATTAGCATCTTCGGAATTCGATTCTTCATTCTCTGTTTCTACATCTTGATTGACATCGCATTCTGAAATGTACATAATAATATTTATACTGTATACAATTATACATGTTTTTGTAATTATTAATATCATTAACAAGTCCTCGACGATGCCAAGTATAGTATATTCGCCCTGGGCCCAAAATATTCTAGCTTAGCTTTTGCTTACAGCTGGTTACTCGATTTGTTGAAAGGATTATAGTGGCCACAAACAGCTATATGTCAAAAGTGTTATGCACCACCAGTGAAGCACCGTTCGTCGTGAACATGTTAAATAGCTGTAACAACTATTACTAACCGATAGCCGGTGGTTTTGTTATTTCGAATAATATCGCTCCCGTTTCTAAATCTCTAATTTGAAATCTTGTAAAATCTATGTCGTAAATATTTGCCTCGGGAGAACATAAATATTCTGAAATTAATACGCAGATATATAAATGTTTGCTCGATAAGTTATTAACGATAGGAAAACATATCTTACTATCGGTAATTGTCGGTAATCGCAGCACCATTTCAGGGGTTATTGGACTTTCATCAATATTTCCATTATCAGTATTCTCCTGATCTGCCGATTGTGTAAACGGAACGATAGCCTCATTTGACTTATTTTCGCTATCAACACTCATACTTCAAGCGTAACCAAAACAATATAAAGACAACTTAGTTTATGCCGAAACACCACGTATGACAATTTCGAAGGACTATATATAAGGCATTCATTCAATATTGTCGCACGAAGTTTCACATAGATCAACCAATTTATCTGATGTTTTCTGCCGTAAAAATGATTACGTGGTCAATGATATTTTCATTGTACAAATGTCGTAGCATTTCTTCGCTACATCAATTATTTATTTAATGTTCCACTCAAAGAACATCAATCGTAAATACCCTGAAATTACGCATGACTATAGAAGATCAACTTTGTCACTTGTCTATGAATGTAACAAAGAAAAAAATGACCAGAAATCTTGTGTTACTAGAATCTTATTTAATAGAATTATTTGAATCCGTTACAGTCAATAATGAATAAATAAAACAGTTATGTTTTGTATATCTAAATTTTCAAATGCAACGAATTATTTGTACTAGATTCATTAAATGAATGTTTTGTTTCCGCACTTTACGCGTGTAGTTTGTTTTCGTCGCTTACTGAGTAAGCCATACTACTCTATTCAGTGTTTGTTTGGTACGATCAATTGACAGACTGTGAAACCTAACCTGAATTTACTGAAATTGTTACGCTCTAGATATTTATGAAAGATTGTCATGTACGAGTAAATAATTGCTTCGTTTCCATCTTTATAACGATCGTGGTTCCAGCGACGAGTTGAAATATTGAACTTTCGTTAACGTCGTTTATGTGAAGCATAAACGATTATGCCTAATTCATCTGAAATGTCTAACGAACCTTACCACGAGTTAGGTGAACTACGGGGTTCTGAATTGAATGTCAATTCGGGAAATGCATCGCGATCTAATAGAAGCTTTGGAAATTGTACCGAACGTTCAATGGAGCTTTCGTCCGTTGCAGTTATTCCAGATGGTAATCAACGTGTATCGATGCCTTTATTGCATTATAAATTGACGTGACATACATATGTAAATTGTTCTAATATTTCCTTACAATATTGCTAATCAATTTTTATGTACAGGGTAATGGCTTAAACTTATCTGTAAAGGAGCGGGTAACTGTAAGTCGTGGAAATACTTTTCTATGCATGGAAGTATAACATCGGATTTATCAAAATAGAATGGCTTTGGTTAATATTTCCGATAAACGATGATTCTTCTGTACAAAGTTCTTGGAGCTATACTCGTAAATGTTACTTGGGTATGAAACATTCTTAACAATTTCTTTTGCAAGTGCATGTAAAATAATGTAATAATGTGCACAATATTTAAATGTTTTTCTTTACCATATAAAGTTAATGGAAATTTGGATATCTTAAAAATATTTCTCCGTCACATTATGGCAAGCGCGAAACAGAAATGTTTACGTTTATGTTTATGTTGATCTTTCATACCGCATAAAATAATTCTGTACAATTGGGGCATAATGGAATAATTGGACACGATTAAACTTTTGGCATGACTGTAGACTTACATGATATAGTATTCGCCATGTACATTGATACTAAACACTTTGTATAATATACAACTGAATGTTTTTCTATTAACAATTTTATATATTTTGTATATCAAGCGTGTCTATACTAAAAAATAGACTTTATACAGATAGTCTGTAATGGATTGGTTTATTTTTAACTTAAATATATATGTAGTTAAACACGTAACATGCACAGTAATATTAATTAATTTTTCTACAAGTAGCAGATTGCACTAAAATGGAACACCTTTTTTAATATTAATGCAAACTCATTGACAGATACATTTACTGTAAACCAAGCTATCAACGCATTAGGATTTGGAAAGTTCCAAGTCAAGTTATCTTTATTTACGGGCCTGTGTTGGATGGTAGATAGTATGGAAATAACAATATTAAGTATATTAAGTCCGTCGCTACATTGTGAATGGGGTATAACTAGATACCAGCAAGCTTTAACAACAACGGTAACGTTACTTAATATAATGCACATATATTCGTTAAAACCTTTGTAATGATTTTAACACATGTTATCGCAATTATTTTAGGTCGTTTTTCTGGGTATGATGCTTAGTTCCACATTTTGGAGTAACTTAAGCGATAGATACGGCAGTAAACAATCTCTAACGTTATGCGCAATATTGTTACTGTATTATGCCGTCTTAAGTGCTTTTGCACCAAATTTTCTTTGGATTTTATTGCTTCGGGGATTAGTTGGCTTTGCTATTGGTTGTGTACCACAATCGTAGGTATTTGATAAGTCACGTAAATAAAAATACGAATGTTCTTAAATTGGATGTAAATAACACTAATCGTAATTATTTCAGAGTTACATTGTACGCAGAGTTTCTTCCAGCAAATCAGAGGGGAAAATGTGTAATTTTATTAGATGTAAGTGCATCTGTAAATAAATTTCAATAATATACACACTTAGTTTGCTCACCAAATAATTTTCTTTTTTCAGTGTTTTTGGGCACTTGGAGCTTGCTTCGAAGTGGCGATAGCATTGGCGGTAATGCCAAATTTTGGATGGCGATGGCTTCTCATCTTATCAAGTATACCACTTCTCGTCTTTGCTATCATTACTCCGGTAAGCGAATAAAATAACGAGGCTATGAAACTTACTATATATACTTGAAGGTATATTTTTGTGGTAGTGGTTACCGGAATCTACAATATTCGATATGACGAGTGGGAGAATGGATAAAGCTGTAACAACTTTGGAGCGAGTAGCAAGGGAAAATAAGAAACCTTTGCCACCGGGAAGACTAGTTATGGATCGTTTTTACCAAGTTAATCACGGCAAATTAAAAGATGTTTTGAGCAAAGAAATGTGCAGAACATCTGCTTTACTTTGGCTCATATGGTACATATTCCAAATGCAGCAACACTCTTGCATATAATGTATAAAATAATAATTGAACTCCGCCCCTATTTGAATAATAACAATGCCACTTTTAGGATGAGTACGGCATTCTGTTATTATGGCGTTGTGCTAATGACTACAGAATTGTTTCATACGTCAGCTGAGCAGTGTAGCTTTTGGGAAAGCAAAAAGGAAGATACTTGCCAATTGGATTGTCGTTTGGAACGCGGCGATTACATTGATCTTCTCTGGACGACGCTGGCCGAATTTCCAGGAATTTTTTCGACTATTTTTGCGATCGAGAAAATCGGCAGAAGGAAAACGATGGCTTTTCAGCTAGTTATGTTCGCCCTGTTAATTTGTTTCCTAGGTAGAGCTTGTCTATTAAGTAGAGTGACATTGACGCTCGCAATTTTCCTAGCCAGAGGATTGATTGCTGGCGTGTTTCAAGCAGCTTATGTGTATACCCCAGAGGTATATCCAACACATTTGCGCAGTGTTGGCGTTAGTACTTGCAGTGCAATGGCTAGAATTGGTGCTATGGTGACACCGTATATAGCACAAGTATTCCTCCAGTGGTCTATCACTGGAGCCATGGCGATTTATGCAGCGACCGCGTTATGTGCAGCTGCAGCTACCCTTGCTTTACCAGTAGAGGTAAAAAATCGTACATCGAATGATTCTTCTCAAGAAGTGAGATGAACTTCGACTTCTTTTTAACTTATTACTACGATCGTTCAAAAGAGAAAGTTTTATATTTTTCGTTGAAGCAATACCAATATATAATTAATTGAACTAACAATTCTTTAAAATGAAGCAGTGAACACGATTATATTTATTGATATTCATTTATTTTATTGTTTTTACGACTGTATTATTACATATATATCTATATATGATTAACATCACTTTTTTTGTTACTGATCAATTTTATTTCATAAATTACTTGAACAAATATAAGATAAACTAAAGTATCTCATAATGTAATAGGACCTCGATTAACTGGTTTAGACGAGTGACAAGCGAGTTACGGAAATTGAAACTTGAAAACAAATGATTGAAAACAAATTTTTGTCAAACGTTAAAAGACTTGATTCGAAACTGCAACACACTTTTTTGAAAACTAATTTTATTGCAAGAAATTCAATTATAAATGTATTAATAATCTCGTGCCCCCGGATGATGAATACCGCGAATAATCGAGATTCTACTTTATATTATTTAACATATATTATTTACTTTTCCATAATAATACTCTAAGCAGCATTAATAGATTTTAAATATACAAGAAATGTACAAAGACTGACATAAAATATTACGTATTAATGTAGAACAGAAGTGCCAAAATGCACAGAAGTGCAGAATTGATATACACAATTTTTCGAATGTATCGTAGCGTTATATAAATAACAATACATATAAAGCTATAACGTCAGCATTATTATTTATACGAAGCGCACAGAAGGTATTACTTTCAAAAATTTATATGCTTTTTCATGATCTTTTGTCGATCTATATATTTTTGTACAAAAACTATAAGAAACATTAACCCCTATCATTTTTTACTTCAACGTGTAAAGTCGGAAATAAAACATTTCGCTGTGATTTAAGGCCGCAACAAATGAATAGTCAACGGAGATTTATACGGGATACAACTTGCTTATGAAGGATTAAAAGAAAAAAAGGAATATGTACAAATATTTTTAAATACTTTGATCTTGAATTATTTCATTTTTTTGCGTTAATTAATTTTCACATTTAATTGATTACATGGAATGAATTTATGTGATACAATGGTATTTCATCATTTCTAATATGCAAAAATAGGCCCAGTTATAAGATCCTTATATATTTTTACATCCTTTATAATTACACTTCGAAACATGATTTTCAAATTGGTTGAATAAGGGAAAGTAATTCTTCTTTCAAATACCCTACCGATTCATTGCAAGTTGTTTCTCGCGATTCGCTTTTCCAGACAAATATCAAAAGCGCAGCAGGAAACAGTCCCAATTTAAGTAGCGTTTCATCGAAGGAATCTTCGTTGATTTTTATATCGGGCAGTTTTATTAAACTAAACGGCCTCTCATTGTGAATCAGGTTCTCGCTAACAAAATCAACAACATTCTGGAAATTGTCATGAACCGAAAACGTTCCTTGTAGAACCAGATTATCTGGAAATTTTATACGAATCAACGAGAACTTGTATTTTCTAAGCCTCTGTTCTTCCTCTCTTTCTCTCATAGCTTTTGTCCTTAGCATCTGATTCATCTGAACAGTCTCAGTTCTATTAATATTAACAAAAAAAAGGACGTTTAATGCTATTTGCTTAACGAAATTTCATATTTCGTTTAAAACAGCTTTTCTTAAACAGTAAATATAAATTACCTCTGTTGTTGTTCTCTTTTGATTTCTTCGGCAGTTATGTTGAAAAAACCTGTTGGCAATTCAGTTCTCTTGCTTGCTTGCGTTGGTAGCAATACTTGAAGATTTCTATCTAATTCAAGTGGAATGCGTTCTGCCGTTTTCAATGCTTCAATTAACATGATTACATCTTCGGTGCTGCAATTATCTGCGCTCCAAATTAAAAAATCCTCTTCCTTATCATTATTCATTAACCTTTCTTGACGAAAACCAGCAGCGTTCAGAAATTGTAATGTACCTTCTATTGGAAGCACTTTATCCTTTAAAGCATAAATTTCATGTTAATATTTTAAAATTATTTTGTTGCACGAAGCAAGAAAGAAAATTAATAGAAACCTTCAAAAAACTGTTTTTTTACTTCCAAATTATTTTGTTCATATTTGAAAATGGATATTTTTTATTTATTACATTACGAATAAATAAAAAGGTGTCATTATCAGTATCACTATTATTACTATTATTATTCATATCGGCACAAATATTAACTATTAAAAAATATCCAACACAGCTTGGAATGTCTAGTACTCCTAAATTTTGACTGATAGTATATTGTACACAATGGTCTTTTGGAATAAGTAAAAATATCGTTTCACATATAAATACTTCCAACAGAAGGTTTCTATCGAGAGTACTTTCGTTATACATTAATATAATAAAAATATTACTTGAAATATTCTATTTTGCATTCTAATCTTCTTGTATTTATCTTCCTCTGGATTATTTACAATATTTTCTAAATATTTTGCAAGTGTTTCGATACACGCATCAATTTTCTCCTTCTTTGGATTGCAGTTTCTGATAATCAAACACGCTGTTAATCCTGCTTCGTCTCCGTTCATTTGTTCATATAGGAATTCTCTTATTTTTATCTTCCATTCATCTTGCGATAACACTTCGTTGGATAAATACGGACAACGATAACATATATTGGAAACAGCTAGGTGCGAATTGTCGGTGACTGTAGTTTCAGTTTTTTTTACCAATTGTGTGTGACTTTCTTGAGTCTCTTGCTGTGCTCTTTTCTCCTGCTCCAACTCTCGTTTTACTTGCGCTTTAATAGTTGCATACGATCTACAAATATTTCGGTCGCATAAAATTTGATTAACGAGTCGCCCCCAAACCATATTCTTTATTCGATGTTCAAAAAATTACAATACCAATAGAAATCTGAATTTATGTTTTTCATAAGACCTTTTTGAACCTATGTATTGATTGTCGTAATTTTAACAATCAAAATAAATCTCAGGATTCCCGAAAATTCTGACCTCTTTGGATACTACTATAATTACGGTTGCAAACAAACGTATAGACAGCTTACGTATTAATCCTTTTCACATTAGATTCCTTTGCTTCCAATCTTGCCAAAGCAGCTTCACCAGCTACTCTCGCTTCTTGTGTAGGTTCCACCCTTTTTACCTGTTCTACCACAGAAGTGGTCCGAACAGAACTAGTTGAATCCGTTAATCTATATTAAACAGTAGAATCATAAATATAGTATTCCATTATTAACTTTTAGATTATTCAGGGACATAGGAATCGGAGCAAAAATTGCTTTACGCACTATCGGTATTCTATAAAACATGGATGTATTAAAATAAAATAAGAAGATTAAGATTGTAGAGCGGTTTCAGACCGCCATTGTATCCAAATGCTTAACATTTTTGTTGTACAAAGAATGTTTTTTTCCCAGCCGGCATTTGTTTTACCGCTCATTGTGAGTTTACAATCCGGCGTGGGCGCCAGTCGCGAGTGAAAATTTGACAATAATAGTTCTTAAAATTAGTACTCGAATTCCCTTTGTAGATTCTACATTACAGTTTTATTTAGCTACTAGTGTCACGCAGTGCATTGTGCGGAACAATAGATACATGCAATCACTCGTGAACGCGTGTGTGCATTTTCGAGGTTTGTGATGATTAGTTTTGAACATTGCTTTTTAGTTTCTTATGGCGTTGTAGGAATTTTTGCAACAGCAGGGCAATGTCTTTGCTGATTGTAAGTTATTGTTACGTTTTTTTTCTTTCTTGGAATATACATTTTCAAGCGAGTTTAGTAACTCTTGATGTTCATCTTGTTTTTATATTGTGGATCATTCTTCGAATTTATTACTATGTATTAATAATTATTAATATTATAATCGAAGAATAGCTAAAGAAACTTTGAATACCTAAATTAGAAAGTTGAAACATATTACAATAAATCTTACTTGTGTCCTTTCCCGGCATTCATGAATTTTGCCTCCGTTTTCGCCTTGCGAAAGAATGATTTTATTTTCTCCGCCATCTTTTAAGATGTAGTAGAAAACAGATCAATTATGTAAGCAAAATTTCTATCGCCGTTAACACACCGCTTGAATTTCTGTCGGACCTACAAAATTATGAAAGGATTATATACCTTTGCGTTGTCACTGTAGACACAGGAAACTTATATATAAATCCATTTTTCTTACAATTACTCCGTTAATACAAAGCTTTTATATCAAGTAATGCGTTATTCTCCAGATGAGGAGTCAAGATCTTCGGACGTAGTTTCTGCGAGAAAAATGAATGGTAGAATTAATAACTTTGCGTATAAAAATATTGCAGCTTTTATACAACATTAAAGGCAAGTTCATTACTGTTCCCTTTGTATTCCATATACTGATCACCACTTTTTAATTACGTTTCAACCGGTAATCTATGGCATGGAGTCTGAGTTAGAACTCGTGGAGAATTATTACTTCTGTTAATCACATACTAAGTGCGCTTACTACATATTACGATTGTTAACGAACGTAGACAGTAAAATAATAGCAACAAAAGGGAACGATTTCGAAATTGTTCATAATTGAAAATAAAAAATTTGTTTCTAACATTGCGTGTGATTAAAAACAAATGTATAAATAGACATACAACTATACGTATATATATATTGCTTTGTCATTGCCTAAAAATATTATCGGAAATAAATATTCCGGAGCACAAGCTTATTATTATTATTATTCATGGATATACAGTGAGAACCTGCACAGCTTGTTAAACAGCGGAAATACAGGAACATGGAATGAAGAGTATTAATTATCTTACTTGGTTCCATAAACTGTTCAGAAATTCTAGGGCCGTAAATGTGCCAAGCGATGAATATCAGGGCCACGGTACTAACAAATATAAACAAGAAAATTTTTAATAATTGCAACTGAAAATCGTCGAACGCTAGCAAGGCAATAAATTCATTGAAACATTCATATAATTTTTGACGAAGTTCATCGAATATAAAGCTATCAGTCGGTTCAAATGTTAACTCGAACGTCGTGGACACTAAGTTCACTAAGTCATGGATAAGCTTATTGATCGTTTCCACCGTATACTCTATCCAGGACCACGAATTTTCCTGTACATTACTCATCACATGTGAAAAACTCTTAATTAGATAAATTAAGCACACACTTTGTTCACCTTCACTTTGTTATCTCACGTTACCACGTCACGTCACACTTTGATGTTTTCAAGTGTTCAAATCATTCTGATTAATGAGGATAGATCCTAGAATGTGCTGAAACTCGACCACTTGGAAAATTCTTCAGAGGGTGTATAAAAACGATATTCGATGTACCATCTTATTGACAAATTTTATATAATCTGTGGTCCAGTGATACCATACTTCTAACGTGAAAATTTAAAATGTTATATACACTCTTTACTTGCTGATCCATTTACCTTTTTGAATTAAATATCACGATTATATTTTCGACGATATATGACTACGTACATGGTTTTTATTAACTCAACACCTAATTTTGTCAGAATTGGCTGGATAACAAGAGCACGTGTTACAATCATGCTCGTAAAATTTGCGACAGATAATTGTTATAAATTAAAAAAGTTCATATAAGTTGCCTAAATGGTTTAATAATTACATTAATAAATGTAATTATTAATACGGGAATATTGAAAAGTTTCAACTATTAGCTGTAGAACTATTTGTACTTTTGCGACAAGTCATTCGTATTTTCGCGCCAGTTCGCTCTATTGCGCGCGATATTTCATATTTGATTTGAAATAGATCTCTCTTCTTTCCAAATTGATGTTTAAACGTTTCTAATAAAAAGTAGTATCGTTATTAATAGTACAGATTGTTAGGAATTAATAAAAATAAAAATGTAACGTGTATTTTTTATAAAGTGTAAGATGGTAAATTACTTTGAGGAAGTTTCTATTGTATGCATAGTACAAGAACTACTCAAGAACAAAGTGAATGTAACAATCTTATTGAATTACAATTGATAAAATTTTTATATGCAACCAATTATTCCGAGTAAAGTGGAGTCTACTCGTATTGGTTATCTTTTAAACTATTAATATGCTTATTGAGCATTTCTTCTGATGTTTTATGAAATACATCGTTCATAATTTTATATGTGTCAGCCACAAGCATCGGTAAATTATCTCTTGTCAGACCTTTTGTAGAAATCGGAGGCAAAATTGTAATGCAGCTGGTACCTGAAACATACACGTATACATTTCATTCATAGTGTCCAACATGTTAGATATTGCCTATTGATATCGCACTGAACTTGAACAAAATTGTCCACTTACCCGAATCAAATCTTGTCGATTTGGTGCTGTAAAAATAATATTTTGAAACAACCACAGGCTGTATTGGCACTTGCGATTCGATTGCTACATGAAAACTACCTTTTTTGAAAGGTATTAATGTAGAATTAGAATGTCGGCATCCTTCTGGAAACCATAGAACCCTCGTCTGCGAAAAACAGAATCAAAATTAAGTTTCAAGTTTGACTGCTCTAGGTTTTCGAATAGATAAAAAAAAGGATGCACATTTAGCTCTTTAATTAATTTTATGATTGAACGCATAATATCCCGATCTTTCTCTCCGTTTCTTCTACTAACGTATATCGTTCCCATGAGCCAAGATGATAAACCGATTGGACCGTAATATAATATTTCTTTTTTTGCAACAATATATTTGGATCTCCCCAATAACTCCCACAATTCAGCAAGAACTGCAATTAACATAAATTGATTTATTTATATAAGACGCGATGAATATTCATTTCTTATTATTTTATGATAATCAATATTTATGAACAATTTATTTAGAATGAATGTTACGCTTAATGATAGGGTTGATTGTAATTATTATTAAAACCTGGATGATCATATTTACCACACAAATCCAACCCGCTTTGGTGATTTATCAACACGATGCTGCTTGAATCTTTAACAATATTTTCCTTTCCGCGGACAATAAACTTTGTGCCCATAATTTTTGTGCAAGCTTTAAAACACCATGAGAGTGGTCTAAAATAATTGTCGTATTGACTTAGTGTATTTAATTGTATTCAATACCTATAACTTTACACGAGATATGGATATTCAAAAGCCGAACTGAAGATGCAAATGTGTTAGAAAATATTAAGAATTCAATATTAATTTGCTTCCGTGTATTTCTTTTTCTCCTCAAATATATTATCATGTGTATTCGGCCGTCTTTTAAATTACTCTTAATTTAGAATTACAATAAATTTGTAATCGTGTACAAATATCAAGTTTTAAATAGTCACATCTCGAGTTTTTTAATTGTCCAAAGTTATTTGTTTGTTATGTGTTCGTTATCTTACATAGCACCCCTCCAATCTTTGGGACCGAGCAGCATAAATGGCAGAAGTACGGTTGCTGTTGCGAAGATAATTGTAACGAAGCAAGAAACCTTTATGTAATATCGCAGTTTGTCATTGGAGACAAGAAGTGTTAGGAATGGAATTATAATTGCCCATCCAAAACTGCAATAAATAGCAGCTCGTATCCTGGAATTGTATAGAACTAATAAAATCAAAATGAAAAAACACTGGCGTTATAACGCTATAAAAATTAAAATACTGAGAACGTTTAGATTACAATTTTATCCGAATGATAATACAAAAATTAAGATTATAATTGTACAAATTTCATTCTGTCGAAATTTTCAGTTTATTGGATATATTTGATGCGTTAACCGCTCCAGGACTGGTCGAGTGCCAACGGCGAAATCGCAATAAATACTATGTGAGGGTTGCATAGTTTCCAGAAGAATTCTACGTGTATAGGGATGAGTGTTGAATTTTTTAATAAAATAAATTGTTGAAAAAGTTAGAATATGTAATTGTCAATCTGTATAGCATATACATATTAATTCGCAATTTTGTCACTTAATTCTAAATTAATGAACTATCGCGGGTTAAGTTATATAAGTACCTCTGTGCAAGTAATCTTGTTCGAAAATCAAAGAACTAATGCTGCACGTAGATCGGCGTATTAAAATAATGTTAACAATATTTCTACCAAAGGCGACACCGTTTAAATTTTCAGTTTAACATTATTTTTTAAGTTTAATCATTTTTCCTCAATTGACTCAATTTTCACAGTTATTTGCATCCAAACGTAAGGCTGTCAAGAGACTTCTTCTGGTCGAAATAGTTATACATAAAACCGCGGTAGAAATAGTGTTCAAGAATATTAAACGTTACTCAACTTACATATCATACATTTCGATACGTGTTAATTTAAAAAAGCAGCAGCAAAATGTTTTGTTATATTTGCGTCTCTGTATGCAGCGTCACAGATGAAATATGTCAGTATCTTCTCTATGAAACCACACAATATATGTGAACTTCTTCAGCGATCTGCTAAATGCACTCTGCGATCTACGCAAAGGAATCATTTCGATATACTACATATAATACTAGTAATAATGCCTGAAGGGACAAATTATCTTCTATATATATGTGTATAAATTTACGTCGAGTAGTGTTCAAGAAACGTGGTTGCGTAATTATGTTGATATAAGCAAGGTGACTCGATGAAACTATAACATATTATTATTGCGTATCTATAATTGTAATTTTTTCTTGATCTCACAAAATTAATGAATAATGCATTTAGCATTTGTTAATCGTTTCTTTCGTGTAGCAGCATCCTTTACCTTCATTTTGAGAACTCGATCCTTAATCTAGTGCCTCTAGAAGCCGAGATAATTTCAATGACCCGGAGTGCATTTGTTCCGACTTTTCAATTGTTAATAACTGTCGAACTACAGTTGCCATATTGTTGCAACTTCTGGGGCAGATAGCTATGGTTCGTAGCTTTCATTTAAGACAAGCCCGACAACATATTTAAAAATTATTATCTCGGCTTCTACTGGGCCGATTACAATCAACGACGTCTCAAATTGAATCTCTCCGTGCAAGCAACAATCTGATTCACGATCAGATCGACCCTCGTGTATAGCTTGGGTGCAGTCCTCAAACGAATCGTTAAATTGTTTGTAAATAATTCCCATGTAGCATTTGTAAATCGTGTATTGTCGTGTAGCGGCATCCTTACTTGTATTTTGAGCATTCGATCACTAAGCTAGGGCTTCCAGAAGCCGAGATAATTCCAGTGACCCCGAGTGCAAATTGCCGATACTTCAATTGTTAATAACTTTTGAACCACACATGCCATATTGTTGCAACAGTTGGAGCAGATAGCTATGGTCCGTAGCTTTAATTGTTTAAATTAAAAAAAAATAAAAAACGCAATTGTTTAAATTAACGTAGTAATCCAGCGCTTCGGTTTTGGCGGTTCGAAAAACTGCGAAAAACATGTCCGATTATCGACTGTCTCTGCTGCACTAGAGCGCCATTTTTGTAACTTGTATATACAATTCCATTGATTAGTTTAAATAAATGGTCAATCAAAAGAATTTGACTACTCCTTTTATTATCCCACCTCAACAGTCCTTGAAAAGACCTAATTCCAATTCCTTAAACAAGTACTACCGTGCATGAACTTTAAATGCAAAGTTCACAAGCGGAGAACTTGTAAAAATAACCCTCAACATTCCTAAACAAATTGCAACAATGTTGCAAATTGAGCTCTAAGAAAACGCAACAAAGTTGTAAACAGCGCCTCGAGAAAATGCAAGATAGTTGCAAATAACTCCTAAAAAAATGCAACAAAGTTGCAAACAACACCTCGTGAAAACGCTACAAAGTTGTAAGCAACGCCTCGGGAAAATATAAGATAGTTTCAAATAACGCCTAAAAAATGCAACTAAGTTGCAAACAACTCCAAATGAAAATACATCAAAGTTGAAAAACTCTCGAGAAAAATTTGCAACAATGTTACAAATCGAGCTCTAAGAAAATGCAACAAAGTTGCAAACAACGCCTCGCGAAAATGCAAGATAGTTGCAAATAACTCCTAAAAAAATGCAACAAAGTTGCAAACAACACCTCGTGAAAACGCTACAAAGTTGTAAGCAACGCCTCGGGAAAATATAAGATAGTTTCAAATAACGCCTAAAAAATGCAACTAAGTTGCAAACAACTCCAAATGAAAATACATCAAAGTTGAAAAACTCTCGAGAAAAATTTGCAACAATGTTACAAATCGAGCTCTAAGAAAATGCAACAAAGTTGCAAACAACGCCTCGCGAAAATGCAACAAAGTAGCAAAAATTCTCGAGTAGAATTTGCAACAATGTTGCGCCAAAAATTTTGTAACAAAGTTGCAAAAATGCCCGAGAAAAATTTGCAACAAAGTTGCAAAAATGCTCGAGAAAAATTTGCAACAATGTTGCGCCAAAAATTTGCAACAAAGTTGCAAAAATGCTCGAGAAAAATTTGCAACAATGTTGCGCCAAAAATTTGCAACAATGTTGCGCCAAAAATTTGCAACTTTGTTGCGTTTTCGCGAGGCGCTGTTTGCAACTTTGTTGCGTTTTCGCGAGGCGCTGTTTGCAACTTTGTTGCGGTTTCGCGAGGCGTTGTTTGCAACTTTGTTGCGTTTTCCCGAGGCTTTATTTGCAACCGTATTTCATTTTCGCTAGGCATTTTTTTGCAACCTGGTTGAATTTTGGTGAGGCGCTTTGTGTATACCTGGTTGCAATATATTTAGTAAGGCTGAGGTCTATTTTTACAAGTCTCCCGCTTATGAACTTTGCATTTAAAGTTCCTGCACGGTAGTACTTGTTTAAGGAATTGGAATTAGGTCTTTTCAAGGATTGGGAAGGTGTGAAAATAAAAAGTCCATTGGAAATCCTTGCATCGACGATTTATTTAAACTAGTTCTCAAGTACAAATTACATAAAATATATAATAGATATATACATAACAGATAGTTACACAATTATTCTATAATAATCTTACGCGCTAACAATTACAAACTACTTTTATAAATCAATTTACTATAACTAAAGTATGTGGCAAGATTCTTTCTTCTTTCTTGCATTTACGCATGATGGGAAGTATCGATCAATGCTCCTTACTCTTTCCCTGCGAAACCTGCACACACAAAAAGTATATTAGGAAAGGTATGTAACCGGAGAGAGAAAGATTGTTAAGGGAAATTTTGAAGGAAAAGAAAGAAGGGAAGACCAAATCATAACCATAAGAGAAAGAGAGGATGGATTATTTAAAAGGGAATGCAACCAGTCTCGTAAGAGTGAATTTGATCAGAGTGGAAGTATAGACATTGATGGACAGCCATAAAAGAAGAGACTATGAAATGCGACAGCAGGAACGAGACAATAAAAGTAAAGAAGCAATAGAGAAAAGTTTAAATATATTAGAACAGCAACACTACTAAAGTAACTAACTAAGAACGACAGAGGGTGTAATCAGCAATCAATAGTGCAGGTAAGATGCGAAAGAATTAAAGGATGAAGAAATATTGGGAGAAGGAAAAGAATGAAAGATGCGACCTACACAGACAAAAATCATTGATGTAGCTGGTCTGCAAGTCGAAATAATGGCATTTGTTTATAATTTATTTACACAAATTTAATTACTCCTATTTGCAAAGAAGTGCTTGAAATTACGTATCAGTCGTATCCCCGTCCATACCTACATCCAAAGTGGGTTTTAGTTTCGCCATCTCTGAAGAAGTGCTGGAAACTACTCGTCGGTCTGCCTTATCTAGAGTCATTAGTTCGCCATCTGAGATTGTTTAGATGGCAATACTAGCAGGCGTGAGTAGTTTCATGGAGTTCTGTATAGATGGCGAGATCATAGCATGCATTGTAGGTATGGCAGAGATCGCGTAGTTTCTAGCCCGTCTTTACAGATATTAAAAAATAAGGCTTCTTGAGGAATAAGAAAGTATAATTTACAAGGGGAAACATATATTATCTTACAGAAGAATTGTCTCTAGAGCGTTACAAAATAGAAGAATCTAAACAAGAAGCGGGGCAATAAATAATACATAATATTTGTAAGTGTGTGTGATATTTTTGGAAGTACATAGAAAATAAAGTATTATAAATCTGTATAATTTTTATTAGTTTACCCTTATGGCATCGCCGGCTCCTAAATCACCAGAGCAATCTGAACGAAATAGAAAATACGATAGACAACTAAGGTAAAGCATCTGACACTAGATTTAATTTCTTAATAAACAAATATTCTTACATTGAAGTAGATTAATTGTGAGACGTATGTTGTTCGTTGTGTCAGTATTAATTACAAGATTTTAGAATTAGATCGATCACGTACGTAAGTTGCTTAATAAAAAGACGATAATAGATATACTGTAAATATATAGGTTATGGGGTGATCACGGCCAGGCTGCATTAGAAGGGGCGCATGTTTGTGTTATTAATGCCACAGGACTTGGTACAGAAATTTTAAAGTCTTTAGTTCTGCCAGGTATTGGGGCATTCACGATTGTAGATGGCAAAAAGGTCACGAATGAAGATATTGGAGCGAAGTATGTACATCAAAATATTACTATTACAGATACATTTAGCATATATGTTCAGCAACGTACCAGGGATATGTAAAATTAGTTTATTAATTAAATTTGAATAGTTTCTTTCTAGAAGCTGACAGCGTTGGAAAATCAAGGGCACAGGTAGCGACGCAAATGCTTTTGGAATTAAATTCTGATGTTAGAGGCGATTATATAGACGAAGAACCGGAACAAATTTTATACAACAGCCCGGATTTCTTTAACAATTTTACTGTTGTTGTAGCTACCTCTTTAGCCGAAAAGTAAGGCCTATTGCAATTAAAAATAGGTTACATTAGAAACGTAATACAAATGTAAACATGCTCAGATGTAAAGCAAACAAATTTCCAGGCCTCTGATCCTTCTGTCACAACGACTTTGGGAACTGAATATACCTTTAATAATATGCAGAAGTATAGGATTCATTGCGTACATGAGGATTCAAGTGAAGGAGCACACAGTGGTAGAAACCCATCCAGATAACGAAACACCTGATTTACGTTTATATAGGCCATTCGATACGCTAAAGCAGCATCTCGATACGATAAATCTCGACGAATTGAGCTTCAAAGATCACTCCCATGTACCGTACTTAGTTATATTGTATAAATTTTTGGAGAAATGGGCATCGAAGGAGGGGAAATTACCGAAAACGTACAAGGAGAAGGAACAATTAAGAGAAATGATAAAAGAAGGGATAAGAAGGGATGAAAATGATGTTGCGAATATTGAAGAAAATTTTGATGAAGCTGTGAAAGCTGTCAATACGTGTATAGGATATAATGCGATTCCGGACAATGTGATGAGTATTCTCGATGACGAGCAATGCATTAATTTGACAGCTAAGGTATAAAGAGAAACGATGCTACCAGTGGTGAATCCTGAACCTTTAAACTGACTTGATATATTTTTAGAGCAGTTCATTTTGGATTATTGCAAAAGCGGTAAGGGATTTCGTTGAAAATGAAGGTGCTGGATTGTTACCGTTGAAAGGTACATTGCCAGACATGACGGCAGACACAGAGAAGTATATAACGCTTCAGCAAATGTGAGATTATGAAAATTTATTTTTGAAAAAATACCAAACTGCGCTTATAATGTTATATTTAGACGAATTTATTTAATTGCAGTTATCACAAACAAGCAACAGCCGATGCGGAAGCAGTATGGCGACGTACATTGCAACTATTACATCAATTAGGAAAAACGTCGGATTCTATTTCTGAGAGAGATGTTAAGTTATTCTGCAGACATGTTTCAAACATATATGTACAGAGAGGAACGTGCGTCGCTAATGAATACGATTCCAAAGCGTTTGATGCGAGTAATATAGGTAACTTGTGAATATTTATTTTTATATATTTTCAATCGGTGAAATTTATTATCGAATTGCGTGTAGCTTCGCTGTTAGTACAAAGTATTGAATAATATCTACCTAGATGTAAATGGAAAATCTGACTCCACTATAACACGTATAAGGCGTTTAATAAATATTTAATTATAATATTTCGTAGTATTTAAGACTGTAAAGTACAATTTCTGTTTAATGTTTTCAATATAATTGGTTTCAGTACAGAGTCTGGAAAATCCAGAAAGTATGATGATTTACTATGTGGTACTCAGGGGGGTTGAAAAGTTTCATGCGGAATATAATTCCTATCCTGGAGAATTCGATGACCAAGTGGAGCCTGATATAGTCAAGCTCAAGGTATTGTTTCACGTAAAACAATATTATTAACAGTAAATAAATAAACGTATATTATCCAGTCAAAATAATATAATTAATGTCTTCTTAGGCTTGCATAACGAAGCTGTTGAGCGAATGGGGATGTGGGCTACTGGCAAAGGACGATTACGTCCATGAATTTTGTCGATTCGGTGGATCTGAATTGCATTCAGTTTCTGCATTTCTCGGAGGACTTGCAGCCCAAGAAGTTATAAAATTCGTCACGAATCAATATAAACCAGTCCATAACACCTTCATATACGATGCAGTAACGTCAAGCTCTGGAACATTTTTCTTCTAATATTAAGTACTAAATTAATAACATACCTCTGTATCGAATAAAAGGGAAATAAACTTTTGTAGCTTAAACAGGTCGTTCGTTTCTATGTCGATCAGCCAATGATAACACCTACCCCGTTTTCCGTTTACTTCCGAAAGTAATCATGAAACTCTGAGATCGTTATCAGTACATTAAAACTCAAGTTGAACGAGTATAATATCAACACTTTAATGTAGCAATTAACTAATACACAAGTGATTTCATCCTTACTTATAATATATACCTCTATTAATAATTATTACTTACAGTAAATATATCTAAGGCGTAAAGCAAAGTAATATTTCATATCTTATAAACGAACTTTGTACGCAAATGTTATTTTACCGGTGTTCTAGTCCTAGTACAACTTAATAAAATCAGTTGCGCTTTGATTTTCATTGTTTTTTCCTTCTTTTTTAAATCCCCCGTTTTGTACGACATTAGTCATTCTTACGCTACATCGTTATTACGGATTAATAAATTAATTGTATGCTGAATTCCAAACTAATCTTCACCTACGGTACAGTCTACTATAAGGATATAAAACAGACATCCAACTTTTGCATGAGCCACTTTAATACCGCTAAATCAAAGTACCGATTTACCCGATTATTCTCAATGGCGAACAGTTCTGGCAAATGAATTCTGCATCGACCCCCGTTATTCGTATTTTATACAAAGATTTCGATAAAAAAGTGGTTACGCAAAAGTTTATGATAAAATGTTGCCATTAAACAATGATAAACGCAATACCAACAGTGCGCACTTTGTACTTCCACATACACACTTATCGTTGACAAATACACATACAATTAGATTTAAATTACACAATGAAGGAAGAATTGCTTTAGTCATTCTCTCAAAGAAAACATTGAAACGTTTAATTATAATCTACAAGCGGCGAATAAGTTCCGTTAAATCGGTCGAAGGATCGAGGCGAATCAATTTTCCGAGGTCGTGAAAAATTATATGGCAAAACGGGCGAAGCAATGAGTTAGCGAAGAAATGGGAAAAGGGAAAAACAAGAAAACGGGAAATGCGCTATTAATATTAATCGAAGAATATTTTCACCATTTTTCGACGTAAGGCTCGTGAGAAAAACACCGGTAGAGGATTGCAACTGTTTGTAGCGTACATATTTTAACAATTTCATTTATCATATTTCTTAAAAAAAAAAAAAAAAAAAAAAAAAAAATCTGAGTCGTATAGTTTGTTCATCCGCTTCGGCTTTCGACTCTACAAAAAGTAATATACGTTTATTGTTATAATTCACGAGCGTAACAAATGCATCCACAATAAACGTGGCCCGAAAACTATTTACATAATTATCATTGGAACTTTTATATTTACATACGCGTTAATTCATCATGCTTCACCGTGGCTGTTAACATTTGTTCAACGCACCGAATATTTCGCTTTTTCCCCTCTATTTATCCGTGTTAAGGTAACGTCCTTCCGACGAGAGAAGAATCATTACTTCACCGAATGTAATATGTCCGTAGAAGCAGCGACAGTGGAACAATAATATAGAAACCATTAATCCGTAGAAATTATCCAATTGTACGAGGCGAAATAATTTCTTCGAACAATTATAGGGATACTTGTCGATCGAATATGTAGGATAGTTGTTGAAAATTGTGAAAACTATACGACTCCGCTGACCGTTATCGAAATATATATATATTGGAAGATTTTTATAAGTATGTGCAGAAAATCTTCAAGGCATAATGTTTTTAATAAGGTCAGAAATATTCGTCTTATAGCGATACTATTGAAACTTTCTGCGATAATTCCGTGGTACGGGAAGTGTAATTAGTAATCTGGTTGTACTGTTCGCAGTTCTACAGAAGAATCGCTTATCGATAATTGTGAATATTAAAGTCGTTAGGTGGAGAAAAATGATAATATAGTATAAGATAGATCACAATATGCAACGAGTGTTTGCGTCCGTTAGATTTCACCGTTGAATTGTTTATATTTTAATTTCTCTTTAAGATAGATAGTAAAAGGGCACTATTTTAGCTTCGCACGAACTCTGTGCTCATATGCTCTCTCTTTTTATTTATTCGCGAACTAGGAGTCGCGAGGTAGCGTTGATAAAAATGATATTCATTATCTAATGGAGTTTGAACTTTTTACGTATCTTATAGGAATTATACAGTTTAGGAAGAAATATTAGGACAAACACGAGCAGTGACCGATGGTACATTGTTTCTCTTTCTTCCCCTTTACTCGTCATTATTCGTGTATATTACCAAATTTATAGAAATATCATTCCCTTGAGTAACGATGCATAACGTACATTTAAAGAGCAGTATATAATGTATAGTGTAGGTATTTGATACATACGAGTTATAATAATGAAACAATGTCACGTAGCGAGACGAAGAACGAGTGGCGATGAAATCAATGAAAATTGTTTGCAATCGGGAAAGTTTTAGGATATAGGTATCTTTCGAATTTCATCATGAAAATTTTCAACGATAACACGCATTTCGGCAACGTTTCGTTCCCTTAATCTATTTACAGTAATTTCCAATGTTATTTATTAAAGAGTAAACTAAACAATTCAGTGGGAACTGTTTTGAAAATGCATCACCAACGTACGAGAATAAAATTAAGCGACCGACATTCTATTTTAAATTTTATTTTCAATGTACCTTTTTTAATCGTTAGTTTTTTTATAGAGATTACTTTCTTACTTTTCTTTAGCCGCAATCTGATATTCATCATTCTCGTGAATATAATTGATTCTAAGAAAGAAATTTGATCGGAAGGAAAATTGAATTGGATATAAATAAAGTTACTGTGAACCGTTTTCAATACTTTAAATGTTGAGTATTACACCAAACTTGTTACACAACAATGCTCTGCAAATAGGATTGAGAATGTTGCAAGCTAATTTCGGAGTTTTTGTTTTATATAATTCGAGACGTTCAAGCTCATAAATATTAACGCTAGTAACAGATGTTCGTATAATTTTGCAAAATTATTCTCCATCCATGAATTATGCACTTTCGCACGCGACCGAGAGAAAAATACAAACGAGCGCTAAAATAAATTATTATACATTTAGAATTGTATTACAACAATTAGTTGTACGTATATGTACATAAATGGAGGGTGCGAATGTTTCAGCGTAGCTCGAATAATTATTTTGGAACGATGAATGCTCTAACTTATGCCGCAGAAACAAAATGCACGTAACAATTGAATAATGGTTAATAGTAAAATAATTACTTCAGTTGCACCTGTTCTGCCACGAATTTGCATATCTACTGTATACTTATGTACATTTGTTACATACTCGATCACTGTATATCTAAACGCACTTATATTTGATGTTGTTGAAGTTACTTTGTGCATATGTTTGTTATTAGCATTCATCAGTTTGAACATCGATGGATGTTAAGACACTAGATATAATTAAGACACTAGATATTCATTTTAAAATTATCTAAATATGATTTAAATAGTTCAATAAATATTATGTAAATAAAATTGTTCCATACATGCCCCATACCAAAATCATAATTCTAAACGATCAGAAATTTGATAGTTAGAAATAAATTACATTCGAATTTGCACGAGTTTAATATTGTCCAATTATATGTATATCAATCTATATGTAATGTATAAAATGTGCGAAACGCAGAAGCAGTTTTCGCCAGAAGGAATAGAAGAAAAATAAGATCAGAAGATGCAAGAGAAAGTAATGGAAGTTTTTTTCGTAAGAAGGAATTAATACGTATGTACAACGGCGAATTTACGGAATTCTCGAACGAAAAACGATGCAATTATTTTATTCCGCCCGTCATAAAATATTTCTCCCCTTCACCTTTCGATTCATTCTTAACGCCGACCAACTAAATATATACCACTCGTGTTTTTTGACGAATTGACAAGACTCAAAGTTCATTCCGTATTTGGCGTGTCAATAATTATATTGTTAGAAAAATGTATGGAATACCGGGGCGACTGTTCGACTGAAACTATAATAAACATCACGCGACATTTATCGACTTCGTGAAGTCGTGGCTACTTTAGTCGCCATGTCTGCTCATTTTTTTGTTGCTCTCTTGCTTACTGCTTCTGGGTTTGAAAGTAATATTTTCATTGAACTGGCATTGAATGGAAAATATAATAAAAATAGGAAATTCTTTCCCTTCTTTCGTCATTTTTTCCGTTGCTGTGTATCTCAGAAGGCAAATTCATTGTTTTCCATAACAACTAATTCTCTCCCTTCAAACGTTACTATTTCATTTCTCTTTGTCCTTCCGTTTCATTGAATAGCCAAGAAAAATTCAAGATATACTTTTAGAATCTTCTATGTTAACTTTAATGCGGTTAATTAATTTATACAATGACTATACGGATAAAAGGTATAACTATATAGTCTTTATCCTTAATTATTAATGAGCACAAGATGAACGAATGTACATCTTAGAGATATAGTATATATATATTTATATATTTATATATATATATATATATATATATATATATAAAAAATACAAATACACATATACACCGTCGGGTATACATGCATATTCGTATTTTCGTAAATACGTCGTTATTATGTGAAACAATACTGCCAATGTAACGAGTAAGCGCAGAAATCATGTACACGTTCGTCACCGTTCGAATTTTTAATCTTACCGATACCAAAAACAGCAGAAAAATGTTTCGGGCTTTAGGGTGTGTTGGACCTTCATGACATCGCTAACGAAACAAGAACATTCTGGTAACACGTAGAATTGAAAAGTACGTTCAAGGTTTTAATTATTCTTACTTTCCACATTTATATACATATACATATATATATATATGTATGTATATATACATATATAATGTGTGTATATGCATGTACGACGGCAGCCTGAAGAGTTCTCCGCCTGACGCATGGAGATTATATTGAAAAATAAAACATTATTCACGTTAAAAAAAAATGTTCCTTCGTCGTTAAGCCGAGAACCTTTCGGACTGCCCCTGTATACGGTACCTACGTTACTTCCACGCGTTTGGCTTCATTTTATAATTAATTAATTTACTTGCGGTCGGGCCTGTTATGAATCTAGCAACTGATTATGCTAATAGATATTGGGGAACCAGTATAAACTGCACTTTCATTTCGCTGTGTGTATTTTTTTTTTAAACATTGTCGTATCGTGTCCACCGCTAATACAACGAACAGAATTATAATGTACTTCGTATACATGTACAGATAGAATTTTAATCAGATAATCAACCTTAATCGAATATTGACAGCTATCAGGGCGGGGATTTTGTGTTATCCGTTTTGTCTCCTCTTTTATTATCACTGCTATCGTTCTCCTCTCACTTTTTCTTTCGTCTCACGCTTCGCGGCCCACAATTGTTCCTCCTTTCTCTCTTTATTATTATTACTATCGTTTCTTCTTCTGCTGCCTTTACATTCATGTCTGGGTTTCGTCAGTTTATTTTTATACCTGTCCATCCGGCTCCGCTCTTTCTCCTTCACCTCTGCGCTCGTGTGCACGGACGCAAATGCGATACCTTTGAATTACTTGGCGGCGATAGTCGTGCGCGTACACCCGTTATACGCATTCGCAAAAATAAATCTCCAATTTCTATCTCGATAGTTTATGCACGTTTAAGCTTCGCCCCTTCGGTTTGCCGCTCGTCTCTTTCGCTTCTCTTTTCTTGTCCATCCGCCCGGCGTAATTTAATCGCCTTGGCCATCGATTCAGAGGTCCTTTACTTCGGCTCGAAATATCGTTAGGTGACTTTTTCGGTAGCTTTAAGAGCGAATTGAACAATCGCCACTCCTTCGTCGGTTATACGAACAGGCATTGAAATTTATTCATTTTGAACCCTTCGTTCGTGAGGCGACGGCTAATTTGATTCTAGTTTCTTCATTCTTTTCTTTCTTTTTACAGATGAACTCTTTCTATCAAAATTAACACTATGTGTGTGTGTCTCGATAAAGCAATTATAACAAGGGTCACAGGATTACATACGATCACGACAGTTTTCTATACGATCGAATGGCTACGGAATAATTGAAGGTTCACGAAACGCCTTGAAACCTCTGGATAGATTAATACTGCGAATAAAATGAAGCTCGCGAATCGTTTGCACAGGGACGTGCAACGATTAATTATAAGTTAATACGAAGGAGATTTCAACATCGCGATTTTCAATTAACAATCCTGTTCGAACCGGAGAGTGAAATATCGACCGATATAATTATTGAAAACGTAGATTGAAATTGTTAATTAACGTTTCGCGGAATATTCTTAGCGAATTGTCCGAAATTTTGTAAAGTCGCCGCAAGATTCTAACGAACATTGGGGAACGAAGCGGCAGGTATAACGAAATGGGCCCGATAACTTGTTGCGTGTTACGATTCGAATAGTTCGCAAATGAATAATTCAATGCTACCCGTCGTATAAATTTCGTTAGCGGGCAACGAATAGAAATGTAATCGTCACCTAGCGAGCGGAAATTTCGTTTCAACCATTCCTCCGGTGATCCACGTTAATCGAACGGGCTATCAATCGTTTAGATTCGTTGCTATATAATGAGATACTGCGTCGATAAGTCTTTTCCGTTCTTGTCATAATTCATACGTTCGCAGGCCGCCTGTAATCGAGAATCAGGAACGTGCCGGTAAAGATGATCGAAGGTAATGCGCGCATACTATCGCGTGTAATATATAATATGATATATTATATACACGTGATGTATAATATACAGCATAAGATATATACACGTCTTTGTGAACAGCTTACAAAAATGATCGGACGCGTTTAACAATTAACATCCCCTTGAGCTGCGTACGGCGTAGAATTGCGGCGGGCTCGAACAAATCGTCGACGTACGAAATTCTTGCTCAAACGAACGGACAGAATACGCGCGATTATCCAGAGAGAGAGAGAAAGAGACGGAGAAAAGAAAACGAAGAGGAAAGAAAGGGACGAAGGTGCCCCGACGACGAGGAATCGCTGTTCGACGAAACCGAGTTCTCGCGGCGAAACTTCGACGGCACTTATGCAAAATAATAAATCGCGTTAACGGGTACGGACACCGCAAATTCGAATTTCTCAATGAAATAATGCAAAACGAGTCGGGATAATCGTCGCCATAAACGCACGAAGAATACTATCGACAGTGTCGAGACCACGCGTTGTAATATACAAGTGCAATTTCGATTCTGTCTACGAAAATCGCTTTCTTTTCCCCTCGTTTTATTTCGGTTTATCGTTTAAATCGGCTGACGTATATATATATATATATATATACGATGTGTATACATATACGTACGTACACATATACACATATACACATATATACACATAAATACACGTATCACGGTCGTTCGTCCTTACGCAGCACAAGAGAGATCGGTACTAGCGAAAACATACGAAGCTTTTTGTTAATTCTTTTTTTTTATATTTCTTTTGTTAAAGCGATCCGCTAACGAGACGGAGCGACTGGACTAGTCTTTTAGACTAGCTTGCGGTATGCGCAAGCGCCATGGGCCCGGAGGCCCTGGACCCGTTTGGGTCCCGGTCCAATTTACAAATGTCCCATGAAAAAAAAAAAACAAAATCTCTGTCGCGCGCATCCTCGCGCGTACAGCCGTCGTTCGTAAAGCGTACTCGCGTCGAAAGCTTGTCAAACGTTGCTTTAAATAATCGCTCGCCTCGTCGTTGCCGCGGCGTCGCGACAAACGTACGCGCGTGTACGTCGACGTCGGCTACGCGGGGGAATAAATATTCGAAAAGTGAGGGGCAAGCGAGAGAAACGACACGCTGATTGCCGCAACGTTACCCTAATGGACAAATGTACAACGTTCCGTCGCGTGAAAAACGAATGGGGTCAACAGGGTGGTCGACCCCGTTCGCGTTCGCGCGTTGACAAGTTTCCCAGCGAGTTGCCGTTCGGGTGAACAGCGCTTTATGATCGCGGCGGTCGCGTTCGCGAGACACTATCGGACCGGATCCCGACTCAGGTGTACAGCTGATATAGTAATACTTGCGTAACAGTCCAGGGCCTCACTGAGCTTGTGCACTAGGATCGCACTGCAACAGTCGCACAATAGACGGGTCACTTTTCGCACCCTCGATGAACTCATCGAGCGACAACTTTCCGTCTTTGTTCTTGTCCATCTGCCGAAATATCTTGTCGGTCCTTCTCTCGGGCGTCGATTCGTCCTCCGGCATTTTCATCACGGAGCCGACCATTTTGTAGATCGCCTGGCGAGAAAAACGGGCACGCGTAAATGTGAGTCTCTTGTTTCCCGAGGGTTCGTTTTTTTCAATTCTTTTCAAGCGATGTATAATAAACGCGCATGATTGCGCACGGTTGATATATCACGACGAGTGGAGAAACGCGAAAATGAGATTAGATTTCGTTGCCACGAGAATCTCGAGCAGTTTTGCCTATGGTTTTTCATTTTTGATTCGACATTTACGACGCTCGATTGATTCGCACTTACCGTCACGATTTCCAGCATTTCCTGCCGCGAGATGTAACCGTTGCCGTCGAGATCGTACATGCTGAAGGCCCACTTTAATTTCTGTTCCAATTTGCCGCGGGACGTCACACTGAGGGCGCATAGAAACTCTCGGAAGTCGATCGTGCCGTCGCCATTCGCGTCGAATGTCCTGAACACATGTTCTGCGAACTATATTACAGACGTTCGTGATTAATTTTCATTTCGATTTGTCTCTCGTTGCGCGTTGCAAATGTTGCATTCCGGTATTTTTATATATATATATATTTTTTTTTTGGTTGAAAATAATGTAATTTACCTTGGAAGCGTCACCGTAAGGGAAAAAATTTCCGTAGATTTTTTTAAACTCCTCCACGCTGAGATGCCCGCTCGGACAGTCCTTCAGGAAGCCTTTGTACCATTCCTGAATTTCGGCATCTTGAAAGATAAACAAATTCGTCGGTATTAAGTCGCGGTCAGTCGAGTTTGCTTAAGTCTAAGGCGACATCGAAAATCAAGCGATACGTACAATGCACTGATAAAACATTCGGGTAGTCGTCGAAGGGAAATTCTACGTTTATTGCGTACTTTCGGAGCATTTAAATAAACTAGAACTGAAAGTATCCACGTCGTTACGTGTTTCAATTTAAATTAACGTGTATGCTGTACGTCGAAGACGGGATCGTCGTATCCCCGTTTCTATTCAATCGCATATCAATTCAAAGAAACACATGTGCACATTGTAAGCGAGATAACGTGGAAAAGTATTTCGCCAAACGTGGAATTTTGTCAGAAAATTATAAACGTGAGAAAAGTTGAATAGTCCGAAGAAACTTATTATTCTACGAGGACGTTATCTTTTCAGTGTCATTCGTTCAGCGTCCCCGGTATCTTCGTGATTAAAATCAATTCGTTTAATATATTTCACCACTTGCGAATGAAAAGATCGCCCCGTAGAAGAGATAAACGTCTTCGAACGGTTTACCTTTTTCCTTCGATCACTTTTTCTTATAGCAACACGAGGAAATGTACGACTTGTCGCATACGCATGGACCATCCCGGTTGTACATTAAGGAACATTTCACAAAGATACATGTCTCAATTAATATATATCACACTCCTGTTCGTTTCGTTCTCTCTATAAAAATGCTGTTTCCGCCCGACCGTTTGTCGTCGATGTCCCTTTCGAACCAACCTGAAAATTCCGTATTCTGTTTTAGATCCTCTAGTACTTCCGGTTTCAGCTTGCTGTTCTGCTTGCCCATGGTGACGTCCTCGTAGTCCCTCGAGTTTCAGCGACGTCTCGCAGAATTCAATTGGCGGATAATCAAGCAGGTAATTAGCTAGCCTACGATTCTACTGGTGCCGTATAGAAACAGCACTTCGGTGGTCGATTGTTTCCGCCGGACACGCCTGAAACGGAGAAGAGGTACGTAAATGTTCATATTTATCGATCGAAACGGAAGTCCTCGAACGGTTTGCGTGGAATCCGGGATTTTCGTGATTTCCAGCGAAAGGGGAAGAGCAATAGGTAAATGCAACTATAAATTCCAGCGATAAATATAAGCGGTCGCTTAATGGAAACGGTTACTACTCGGATTGGTTTAAGTTTCGCTTTGTTAACCGCGGAAACCAGAATAACGAAACAAAGTAAGTTCGAGTTGGCGCCCCGGTAGTGCCTTTTTCAATGACACGAGAACGATAATTATTTCTGCTATCCGCTCGATTAAGTCTTCCCGACTTCGTGCGCTTGTAAAGAGGAACGAGAAAGAGAAGAACAGAGAGACAGAGAGAATTAGAGAAAGCGTTACCACCGAGTGAATGAAATAAAGCAATAAATGCGCTTGAAAGTTCTTTAAAGGCGAATTACTAATGTATTTTTTTCGATCGTACCACATAATCATCAGGATCACCATAATAATTATCATTGATTTCGTAGATCTTTAAACTAATCAATCTCCCTTCCTTGTACGTGCTGACAGAAATTAATGAACCGCCCTCGCCCTACTACGCCCGCGTTCACTCTAGGTTCACTGTGAGGACCGTGTACACTTACTCTAATTAATATCATTTAGACTTACACAGACATGCACACTCGCACAATTACAATAGATTAAACACGATGTTTTACAGGTCTTATTAGATAACATCGGAAACGAAAAGGTTTACGAAAGAATAATGCAGACGAAAAAATGTCGACGAATATTGTAACAATAATAACAACAATTACAACAACAATAACAACAACAACAACAACAACAACAACAATGATAATACATTCAGAGCATATTGCGATTTATTACTGGAATAATATTAATGAGGATGCATTAATGCCGTTTTCATTCGTTTCTCTGTTATGCGTTATTTCGCAAACGAAACGCAAGTACCTTGCTGCTTGAAATTCGGGTATCAATAAGTACCGTGTTAACGTAACACGAGCATATTATTATTATTATCGTTTTACTTCCATTATACCATGCACGTATTTACGGACAGCTGCGAGATCTGTGCGGACATCGTTGGAAAATAATTCTGCAGGGTCGCGTTTCGGGTAATCATCAGTTTTCGAGGCATTTTCGTCCGTCGAATACTGTGCGGATCGCTTCGAACACGTACAACGAGCTTTAATGGCTGTTCAGACCCGAAGAAAACTCGGTGCACCGTGGGACGATAAATTATTCATGGCCGTTTCAGCGATCGTTATCCTCGCAGAAGCGTCTACGTCGCTGCACAAAGATATCCCCTACAGCGGAATCGGGATCGCCCGGCTTCAATTGCGGATCAATCGCGCGATCATGTACACGTGTTCGAAATAATTGAATTCGACGGGCGTTAAACGACAATAATTACTTCTACGCCGATAGAAACGTATTTTCTCGAATAAAACCGTGCAACGAGACGTCATGTCTCGTCGTTCGTTACGTACTACGACCGACAATTGAGAATCGTTGGACGCGATTCACGTACACACGCACGTAAACGTAATCGAAGTTTAAGAACAAATATCATCTTGAAAATTCGTCTCGCCCATAGACGACCGTGGCGCGATCGTTAAACTGAGGTATGGATGGTGTCGGGCAATTGCTCGTAAGAGGTATTCGAATTGCGTTCGATTTTTACATTTGCTTTTAATTGTTCTCCTTTGTTCCCCTGCCAAACGGAGTAACGTATCATTGTTACATGTACATTATTTCTGGTGCGAATCGTGTAACAGTGTGAATGTATGGCATGGTACATAGCATGGGTGTGTACGTACGTGTCACGCGATTGCGGATGTATATAAAAATGAACGACAATTAAACGATATGCACACTCCGTCAGAAATAAATCGCACACGGCAGATATCATGAACGAACGGTTACAGTACAATTTGGCAGCGCTAGTGAGTATCAATTTCAAGGTGCACATTTCATAGGAAGGGACCATCGATCTGGCCGATGTTCACGCTTAATCGTTGGACGACCAATGGACGTACCGCGGGGCAAATTATTATTGTTATTCGCGTGTTTCTTTAAAATGAAAATTCGCTTGCTTCAGCTTCGAACAGGTGTAAATCGGTTGCTGTTTCTTCGTCGAATCGCACGTCGCGCACCGTCGGATGAGATTATTGGTATTTACTGTTACGATGCACGAATTGAATAGTTGACGCAAAGGTTTCACGATCCAAAGATTAAGCGATCACCGTGGCTGGTTTGTAAGTGCGTGGGGATAGCGAGCAGGATTTAGATATAGATCATCGAAATTCTAAAGACCCCTCGGGAGTATGAGTTAATTGAAATCACGTTACATCAAACAATATTTGTTAGAGTGGTAGACTTGAATCGTCCCAGTTTTTCTGAAAATCGTAAGATTAATTATTGTTCGAACATCAGTACCACCTTGGAACCTCGATTAACCGTGTCGCAATGATCCAGTAATCATTTAAACCTACATCCCGATATTTCACGCGAGGTATTTATTATTCTCTTTTCAATCATTTGCAATCGGAGGACCAGTTTACCTGGTTAATCGAGGTTCTTTCACGTACCAAGCGGATTAATGTAAAGGGGAATCTTTTCATTCCGAAGAATGTGTATTATTAAGAAAAAATATATTATAACTCGTGTAATTGTTTCATTCGTTTTATATAACTTTCTTTATGAATGCAACGCGATATTTGTAGAACGTATATACGAATCCGCAGTACTGAATTCCCTAAATCTAGCAATAGCAAGAGAGTATAACATCAAGATTCCGATTCTCTTAAATACTTCGTTACCTGTAAAGACTATGACTATCGTTTACGACAATTACACTATCTTTACAGTAATTTATCTTAAGCCTTTACTTTAAAATCGTTTCCTTCCATTTCGGTCTCCCTTCCCTTCTCATACACGCTCCTGCGAACATCTTAACTTCCAAAGAGAACGCGTTAATCGAACGAATTCCTTCGAACGTTCGTAAAGTATTCGCGAAAATCGAACACGTTTGCAATTTTACGCGCACCCGTCGACCGACCCGACGTGAAAACAAAAAATCGTAATGCGAACGTCGGTCAAAAATTTGTCCCGCAGGATCACCTTGGAGAAAATTGAACCAGCCTCCCTTGAAACAAACTATCGAATTGCGCGTGCACGCACTTTCAAGTATCGCGCGTACTGCGATGCGTTAACGCGCAGACTTGATAAATCAACGAATGCAAGTATGTACAGTGTTAAATGTTTCTCACAAGCTTGGAGGATAGGAAACGTTTGGTGTTAAGCTATACACGCGGAAACAAATTATCCTTATGACGATATAATATGTATAGAGACGGAGGGAATTCTGCGTTTAAACGTTTCTTCGCTTCTAAATAATTCTCGCCCTTACGATCTATTAATCTCAGGATTTCCGTACGATCTAGTATATCTTTTAAATACGTAGACGATTAATGGCCCTACAGATCCTACGTACTAAATAATTCGAACGGCCGAAACGACAATCAATGGACGCGGAAAGAAGTATTATATCGGTCAGGCAGTTTGTTCTCTCGTAAAGTACGTATTCACGTATGTTTCTGGTCGACGTCTGTGTAACTCGACTAGCACAGTGCTCGTTTTCATTACGATCCATTTTTTTCTCTCTCATCGTTTTCTTGCACCGTTTTACTGCACCTGTATCCGATTGTCGCTCATAATTGATCATTCGAATTACTCTTATCGTTATCGTTATTATCATTACTATTATTGATGGTTTTCAAACGAAGCATACAATGTTACAAAGAAATGGATGGTTACAGTCTTGGCAAGCAATAAGCGGGGTACTTTTCTTCATCACCGTGGATTATATTCATTTTATTGCGTTACGATCTAAATATTTATCGTTCACTTTAAGTGTTAACGGGGCTTATCGTATTCGTCTAGTTAACGTTATATTAAAATGCACGCGTGCGACAGGGGGGAAGTTCAACTGTTCGTGTCGGGGATACATTAAGTTCAAGTATATAAACGGGGCGAACGAAAATTATACGCGGCGAACGGTCGTTTTCCGTAATTCGACCTGCAATTATCGTACACGACGGGCTTTAATTAACGTTCCTGTTCGACTTCAACGATTAGATCGTAATTTTTCCCGATTGTAACCTTGTACTTCGGACTTGCAATTAGAAATAGGAAGTAACAAATTATGAAACTTAATTATAGCGCCGATGGAAGTGTTTTGTTTAAAATTTGTTTCGAAAGTACTACGAAGAGAGAATGATCGAGGGCTACTCACGATTAATGATATATTAATAGGAAATATTATTAGAAGCGAATAGACCAGGGTTTTTCTTAGCTATGCTATGCAGCGTTAAGTACGTATATATACAAAGCGAAATTCTTTGAACTATGTAGGAAACTAATCAATCGGGTTGTTCAATCACGAATCTAAACACACATTTTACATCCCTAAATCTAGAATGTCCGAATGAATAATTGAATGCGACAGAGTTTCGAGTGTACAGGCGAGTTGTTTGAAACGTCAAACAATATTGTACAATTACCGACGTTAAGCTTACGCTCAAACTCTTCTGAATTTTATTATATACAGACACGAGTCGCCGAGTGTCAGTAATACAGTGAACGCAAACGTGTTCGACATTCAGGAGCTTCACGTATTTTAATAAAAAAAAAAAAAATTCGACAACAATTCAACGTTTAACTGATAAACACTCGTCTACGAATAAATTACGGAAGGAACCGAGAGGCTATGGCCGAAAAGGCGAAACAGCGGATTCAGTTGAATTCTGGTGCAACGAGGAAAGAATGAAAGGCGTAGAAAAATATAAAACAGCGTCGACCTCGTAAAACAGCATGGGCAATTCAATTCTCATTTGGATTTTAAGTCCGGTCGTTTATTCTACCATCCTCCTCGGCGTATTTCTTTGTTCCTTAGTTCGAATTGACTATACCTTCGGGTCAGTTTTACAACTAATCTCGTAAAACATCTCAGCGTCTTGTTTTCTTTTTTTTTGTTTCTCTTTTTATTTGCGTCATGGTGCCGTCAATTTCATGGTACGTCGCACTATGTACCTGGATAATACGTTCGCCTAATTGCAATTATCATTGAAACACTCCGACGTGTTACGACGAGCGTCTAGAGTTTGAATTTCGTTCGGTGAATCGCGCGTTAAAGATGGAACGCAGGTGTTAAAATTTCATGGTGAACTTGACCTGTTGACCGTGGTGAAGCTATACATTATTATTATCATTATCATTTAATTATTTAATTGTAGGATGTTACAGTTGTACGTAAAATTTGCGAGATCGTTTATAATTAATCGTTCGATACTGCAAGACATTTAAGGTGGAGATTGTGATATCATAATGCACTTTGGGTTTGTTCTTAAGCTTTATAAAACTTTCTTGCCTATACTTCATTGACTCTTTCAATAAAGAAACTTGTCATTTCGATTGTCAATGCTTCACTTTCGACTTGAGAATAATCGCGGTCCTGTCTGTCTCGCATCGCCTTTCGCTTTATTGAAAATAGAGCAAAAGATCACGAGTATATTACGGAGGTATTGCACAAAGTGTGGACAGTACCTTGAACGCGCGTAATCATGCACGGAATTGTGTTAATATGTCTGTAAATGAAAAAAAGAAAACGCTTCGCTTTATCGTCCTTCATAATTGAAGTATCAGTGGTCCGTGTACTCTGCACACGCGCAAACCGAAGAATATAACGTAACATTACAATTTTCTGATTTTCTTTATCGATAATATATATCTGTGTTATATACTTTTCGAAAAAATTTCCTGGAAAATTGATGTATCTCCTACTTCTTTCTTTCTTTCTTTTTTTCTATTCCGTAAATTAAACAAATATACAGAGAACGAAATGATAATCGGCGATATAGCAATTAACGACCATCGGTTATTGTTCTTTAAACATATTCAATGATATATACAATTGTGGGGAGAATTATGGTTAATAAATTTCTGGCCATCCCTTGTGCGCTCTAGTGAGAAACGCGTACTTTCCTGTATCGTGACACGAATTGATTAATGTTCGTGCCCGAAATTGATTTGATATTGACTGAAATCGTAGTCCTATATGATCGAAGCACATTAGGGGGGGGTATAAATACGAAGCGAAATTTGTCGCGTCGTTTTTTCTTTCTTTTTGCTTTTTTTTGTTTTATAAGAAGAGGCGATGATATGTACTCAGCGTAGCACATGTTAGTGTTCTGCATGAATTGCGTTTCAGTACATGATAATAGATAATAGATTATCCATTTCTCTATTTACAAACCTTCCGAGCAAGCCGTAACGAAAGGGGTTCCACGAAAGTCATCTACGAATTCGTAGTTCGTAGAATTTGTAAAATTATATGTATATATATATCTATATAAACTTTTCTCGGAAGGAAAAATTATCCTCCTAACACATCGATCTAAATAGTAATGTGCGCTTGATCGCATCTATAAGACATCGTTCTACACATCTCACTTGTGTAATGTAAAACATAGTTATAAAATGAACAAAATATTAATTTCACGAATTATAAATCGTTCCAATTAAAACCAAATTATCATACGGAAAGTATGTCCTGAATATATCCTGAAAAGTAAGATAACAATGAAGTATCACACAGTGGATCGAGAATAATAAAAGCGAACTTCACAATGGAACCAATAAAAAAAGAAAAAAAAAGAAAAAGAATCAATCGAGTGTTTAAACAAATATTGCATCGTGATCGAATTCCGCGAGAGGAATAAATTCACGATTTATTCTTTCCTTCTCTTTCTTTTTTTTTCTTTTTTCTTTATAAGAAGCAGCCCTTACGGGAGAGCTACAAGCATATCAATTTTCTATCTAGGATTAATATTGCTGATTTATCGTGAAGCGAGGACACGCGTTGGGAGAACCATTGTGATTGTGCGATAGAATAGAAAATCGGAATTGTCACCGCGTTTATACGCCTCGAAATAAATAGAACAGCGTAATATTGGACGCGTGCTAATATATCCGGTCGTTGCGAACACCCCAAAGCGTGTGCGTGCCTTGTTTCTACATTTCCCTATTAACAAAGAAATTGAACGACTGTTACAAAACTCACGACTCGCGAATATACACTGAGGTTTTCTTTCTTTCTTCCTTCATTTTTTCCCTTCCTTCCCTTCTCACACACCGACTTGTATCGCCACTCCGCACACGTACACATATGTCGCATATGCCGCCGCGTCGATATTAAATTGTTACAAGTGAATTAAAAGGGACAACATCGTTGCCGTTTCTTTCTCCGTTTTATTGAAACGCGACGTTCACCGTGCCTCCGATAATTCTATCGATCTTGTATCTTTTTACTCTTCGAGCAAACATACACACGTGCCTAACTTTCCTACTTTTAAGGAATGTTGTGCCCGAAGTAACATTTTAAGTACGCCTTCGCCGTCGCATTACACCCCACGAATCCACACCCCATTCATTCATTGCACGTGTAACTTACGCGTACGCGCGGCACACATACATACACATACATACATCTGCTCAATCCCACGTGAAAATATATAAAAATTATGTGTCGTTTATTTTTATTAATAGAAACGACGTTTCGTCAGCTTTGAGATAAGTATAATAAAAGCACAGTATTATTATTACTTCCAAATGGAATTTGGAATATAAATTTATCAAAACGTCGGAGAGAAATGTTTCGAAAATTATTTCAGACGGAGCGTTTAAATTTTGTAGGGTAGAATTTTAGATACCGTTGAACGACACGCTCGTTTCGGCAAAAATTTGAGGAAGTTGTGACGGAATTTTTATAAATTTTAACATGGAATGATCTGTACGCGACGACACTTGATTTCCCACGAAGAACAAAACGATACAAGCGAAATACGCGAATAATTGGAACAACACGTGTTCCGACTTCTGGAATAATGTGAAATCTTGAATTTATCACCGATATTATTAAAAACATAATTTCATAAAGACTTATCTCGCTCTTCGCATTGGCAAAGTTTGGTCAAACGAGAGTCGTTGAAATAAAGTTTCTTCCGTCACTAAAACAATCATACGAAATTTCCACAAATACCATCTATCTGTCGTTATTTTTCGTGCGAATTCAAATAATCGTGAGACACCATACATCCTTCTATCTCTAATGATTTTTCAAATCGTACGTATCAATCATATTCCGATTATCGCCCCTTAAACATCGATGTCTACCGACGAAAAACTCAAAAACGCCTCTAACATTTTCAGAGCCTTCCTCGACTATGTGCAGAGAGACTCGCGTAAGAAAGGATGTGAAATTTAACAATACAGATTGTTCGCTATCAGGGAGAAGACATTTCGTAATAGAATTCTGCTCGACGAAATAGGACGCGAATGAAGAATAAGAATAGCGGAACGGTAGCACATTAATCGTACCTGTTCCATATCAATCGATTCCTATCGAAATAATCAACGACGGTTCCTTGTATTCCGATTATCGCAATACTCTAGAATCGAACAACAAAAGTCAATGAAATTTCGACGACCAAAATGCCCGCAAGATTTCCGGTTGAATTAAAACGCGAATCGACGTTAAATGCGTCCAAAGTAAAAAAAAAACGAAAAGTATCGTACACATTACCATGTTTAATCGAGAACGTACACTCGTGTACACCCGGTTGTCCATGCAAGGATTAACGAGAACCATGAAAATTTCGTTATTCTCGATTATCGTCCCATCTAGTCGAGCGCAATCGTCCCTTAAAAGTTTGTTCCGTGTATCGCGTACATTCACCGCGCATTACGGAGACACATTACGCACGCCGGCGACGAGATTTCCTTCCAGCGAATTCAATTACTCGTCCATCGACCGTTCCATCTTTTTCTACAATTCGACGCCGCGCCTCTATCATCGTCGTGCAATATAAAGCTGCATCCCTCGATCAGAAACATGTCCTGCCATGTTCGACGGTGCCCTCATGCGATTCGTTGTGTTACCATCGGCGACGAAACGTGTCGCCGTGTTCGGTATCGTTGTGGACATTCAAGAGACCGTTTAGCACTGTGCATTGTTCGGCCTCGAAACGTCGACAGATCCTGTCAAATCACGCCCGAAATTAGTTTACGCGTTTGTCGTTCGTGCTCGAGCATCGGACATCAAGGTGCATTGTTCGCGGATAGCGTTAAGTCAATGTTTTCGATTGTCACATCGTTGGGATTTCATATTTCGTTCGACATTCGGACGTCGTTTCAAACGAAGTTCGATTGCACGGATTGTAACTGATTGCAAAACGTCGACCGCCGATGTACGTTTCCCCGTCATTGTGTCCGAAAACGTTCCTGTTTCTTTAAGTTTTTTAAATGACAATTATCCGAGCGAGCAACGCAACGGGTCCCGTTATCCCGTGTATCAGAAATCTCGGATTGAATGTGAATGCTCGCTTGTCGAATTTACAGCGCGGTCGCTGAAGAATTAATTTCCTCGACGGTGGGTTCTTTTTTTGCCTTATTTCTTTTCTTCGAATTGAACAGAATTTTACGCGACTCGACTCGAACTGGGACACGAGAGGCTCGAACGATACGCAATGATCGTTCCGGTCGATTGTATTTGAAAATTGATTTCAGTCGGTTTCAAATATATCCAGCCATACATCGAGTGACCGTGTTACGCGTGCACGCGTAACTCGTGCGCGCGCGTGTGTATATTGTTTATAGAAAAACATGCATTTATCGAATGTTGCGTTCGTCGCCTGTTGCTCGGTTGGTTGGTGTTATACGAATGTTTCTCGAGTAGACTGTGTTCCATCGTAAACGCGTGCTGATCCGGAAACGGGACACGCGAATTAAGGTGCCAGCATTTTCGAAAGTTCTTCGTCCTGGAGGCAGCCCTTCAGGAACTCGTCCTCGGTCAGCTGGCCGTCGTTATTCTCGTCCATTCTTGCGAAGATATTTTTCGCCCTCTCCTCCGCACTGTCCGCCGGCCTGTTACTCGAGCATGCACCGAGCATGTCGTATATTGCCTGCGAAACAGATAATCGTGTATTAGCGCGACAGATTTAACGAACGCCTGAGGACGGCTCTTCATCGGGGACGAACAAGGGTGACTAATGCAGAGAATCATTTCGACACGAGGTTTGTTAAAAGAGAAGCTGGGTATAGCGGTGCGTACGGGTAAGCCTTCTATAACACGGTAGATAGGTTCCTAGACAATGCTGTGTTAAGTGAAACCGTGTTACATGAGATCCAGAACTGGTGCAAAAAGGGTGGCGAAGAGAAATGACCGGTGACTTACTCAGGGCGGACGTTCGACAGTCTATTGCCTCCCTTTCAAAAGTGAAGAAATTTGAAGAAAATTTGTAAGTATGCGCAGGTATGCGAGATTGCAAATACTGCGCGACTATTTAGAACGATTCCGCGGTGTGAGAGATATGTGTTTGGAGCTGAGTACTCGGGAAGATCGTGTGAAGAGAGGGTGCAGCAGCCCAAGGATGGACGCGACTGACAGTCGCCGAGGAACGAATCATTTAATACGCGATTTGGATATCACAATTCGATGATCTAAACAGGGTTTCACGAGCGACGCGAACGCGTCCTGCTCCTTCGCTATCTGCGCGAATACTGACAGCGAAGTGGTTGACCCCGTGGCTGAACGATAATAAGGCGACTCTGTATTCGTCGCGCGAAGGTTAGCAGCGCGATATAGTATTCGCAAACGGGTAATACGATATACTTCACGAAACATTTTCGTCTTTTGTGAAATAGTGTTGGCCATTGCGCACCAGCGTACACCATTCACCGGATAACGCGTGAAATAAAAAATTGTTGCCTGTGTGACTGTGGTTCCGTGTGGTCAAAAGTTATTACGATTAAGCTACTCCGCGATTAATCCCAGCGTCGCCGTAAAATTCTGCAATTTCATTAGCGCAATACGTACAGAAACGTATAACAGGAGGAGATGTATGCGATGGGTGCACGCAACAGATCGATTTATAACTCTTCCTATACGTATCCACCGTTCTCATTATTGTTCCGGTCACAGATTGCGCTCCGCGGGGCAGTTTTTCAATTTAACGCCCGAACCATTTGCGTGAAAACGCGAATAATCACGGCGAGGCAACGCGTTCGTTAATTTGCGCACCTGTCGGCGTGTCAAGGTCCGACGAAACGTTCCGATCTGAATCGTCGAGACAGGACGGAAGCGTTCTCATTCTGAGATTTTTTTCCTTTTGTTTCAATTAATTCGAGGATAAATCGCGGTCGATTACGAAACAGCCCGAACGTAAATGAAAAAGTGTTCGTCGTATTGCGCGAGTGTATTTTTTGAAGCGGCAAAATGTCGACGTTCAGGACGTACATATTTTGTTAAGTAGTACAGGTCAGCGAATGGTCGGACGCGGGTGCATATTTTTAAGTAGTGCACGCCGACGCATTGTCAGAAGCCAGCGCGCATATATTTTAAGCGGTATACGACTGTACGAATTGTCCGGCACGTTCTTTGTCAACTACCGATCGAATCACTCACGATTACAGAAGTGTGGAAGGTATACGCAATTCTGAACTAAATTCGGAGCGTGGCCTCGGCCTCGAATGATATCAAATATAAAGATATCAAGTTCGAATGCTTGACAAAAAGGTAGCGACAGTCGGTCGTGTGAACGATTTGGATCATCGCGTAATTTTACGCAAGAATTGAACACGCACGCGTCATACAATGGTCAAAGTTAGTTAATAATAAAACTGAATCGACGATACTCATAGTTAAAGTTAAGTGTAGAGCGGCCAATACCTGAACAATCTTTGTCATTTCCTGAATATCGATGACTCCATTTCCATCAACGTCATACATACGGAAAGCCCATTTCAGCTTTTCTTCTGGTGTCCCGCTAGATGTTACATCGATGGCCAAGAGGAATTCCTGCAACAAAAGATATCCATTGTCATTTCCGTTCAATGAAAATTCCTCGCCCTTTCTTTTCTCCTACTTTTTCTACCCCTTTTTCTGATATTTGGTCGCAACTATTTCAACTGTTCGAGACTGTATTCCATGTTCTCCGTGCAATATCAATTTATACTGCATCGCAGGGATACGCAAAACCATGTGCACCATCATTACAGGGGACATGTTCCCGTACAAGCTGAGCCAAGTTTCGAAATGAATATTTCAACATACGATTAAACATACAGCTCGGTGTTGCGAAACTATCAAATAGTTTGAATTAGGGCTTGAATAATAATATCGCTGGCTACGCGATACGCTGTATGTATAATGAATTCTACGCCACCTTGAAATAGATATAACGAAATTGCAAATTCTCGTATGCGTTGAAAAATTGAACGCTACAGAGAACTAGCAAACGGTTCGGCCATTTCAGCGATATTTCTTCGATCCACGTGCGTATATGTGTAGCAATAATTAAATATTTGTCACTTTTTAATTAAAAGACTTACGTATTTCCACATTTATATTTTTCTTACGTCACAGATAGATAGTGCACATACTTTTGTCAGTCATACTGGCTGGTCAGGTTCTAATCAGATACAGTTGGCACTCGATTTAATAGCAGGCTACCAAATAAGGTAAGAAGCGAAGGAATATTTGCGAGAGAACAATATAGCTGTAATTTCTGGACAGATAATTATGCTCTTAGGTCAGGCTCGTCAAGCATTCCGTGTATCATCGTTAGAGATACAGCAGATCTGAACTGGGTCACCTGCCGCCTGAGGTAGACAAACGACGAGAGTTTTAAAGAACGAAGTCGAGGGCGAGCCGGCTCTTTGCTGTTCCTGACCTCTGAAGCGTCTCCACTTCTCGTATTGACCCTATCGACGTGCTGGCCCCTCCAGCCAACCTCTGCCTTCGGCTGGGTTTTTTCTTTCCATTTTCTTTTTCTTTGACACCGTGGCCGTCACGCAACGAAACTTCCTTCAACCCGTTTCGCTTTATATTAACCGCATCAACGAGTATTACCATCAAATCGCATTCTCGCGGATAAATCAATTCCCTTTTGTTGGGTCGAGATGTCGGGATTGATAATGAAATTGGGGAAAGCTCAAACAAATCGTACTGAACTGCAACGAGTGAATTGTTTTCGAGTACATTTGATTGCATTATAATTGTAAGATATTTGTATGACAAGTAAGTAACGCCTGTTATATCGCGGCCAATGAATAGAAAAATTTATGTATTCGATCGATACGTATGTCTTTCCATTCGAAACCATTAGAAAAATGAAATAATTGTTCGCCACACATGATTTTCAACCTTTTTAGGGAGATCGGCGAATACATTGTTAGTTGATACTGATCCTGGATAATGGTTATCGAAGATAACCGAGACCCGGATGATCGAGACCACGGATAATCCCAACCCGTTTAATCGAGGTCCACTGTACATATTGAATAGGGGGGGCACTGCTTGATGGCAATCATACGCCGTATGTACATCATATTGCAGTAGCAGCACAAAGAAATTATGAGAGTTTGGCATACGAGGAGTTTTTGTGCACCAGAAAAAAGATTGCGAAAAGAGAAGTCAGAATTTAGAGTACGTGGAGTAAAATGATGGTTAAAATATTTCAAATATAGACTCCCCTACATACGATTATATTCAACTAAATATATTTCGATCGAACCATGATGATTTTGGCTAAATTAAATTTGACCCAATTGAAAATATACGATATATATTATTCTGCATCTGCAACGATCATATTAGTTCGCATTAATTGGAATTAATCGTAATTTATTGGCTCCGATAAAACGGTAAATCGCTGACGGTTACGATGTTTAAAAATATTTTCCTTTGACATCTTCGCACCCTGACTGGTGTTATCGCGTGAGACTTTCTTCTGCTTCGTTTTCCGAGCGTTCCACATAAACGAAACTGTGCCAGACGATTCAATCGAGAAATTTAATATCGAAAACTTTTTCTCCTCTCGCGATTCTCGTTTGCTTCGAAGACGATACGTTGCACCGCTACATTCGCAAATGTTATTCTTTTGCAAGCAGACGGCTCGATAGGTGAATCTTTTGTCGTGCTCATCAAGGGGCGTACTGGTCGAAATCGAAAGAAACATCGTGTCGAAGTAGTAGCGGTAACAACAATAAGAATGTTCACGGCAGGATACATCCGAGACGAGCAGCACATTCGAAGGATCCGCGCTGCTAAAAGACACGGCCGTTTTATAGTTGCAACGGTTGTTAAGAATGACGAGAAGGTTTCAGAAGCTATGAATGTTGCTTTTGTCTAAGATTACTGGCACAGAAGGGACAAAGTACCTGAAGCACCATCTAAACAAAGGGAGAAAAATGCTGAAGAGGCAGGCAAGTGAAATCTAGCTCGCGTACTTTGATCTTTGAAGACGCGAAATCCGACGTTGAAACTGTGCTCTGTTCGTTTACTGTGAAACGACGAATATCAAAAATACGAATTGACGATGTAATATATTTATATTGAATTTCTTTGATTACTGATCGTATCACGATGACACCACGAGGACTGTAGGTATATTTAAACGACCGACGAAGTCTTTACATTCTTGAAAAGCAACGAACTGTCTTTAATGATTTTTCCAAATTGAACGAGTGTAATTTTTCAAATAAACACAGTTCCGAGAGGACGGCGTTAATCAATTATTCGTGAAATAGTAAAAAAAATTGCAGGCAAAAATGTTTAATTATTAGCTAGATTGATGAAGCGACGAAAAGAAGGCGACATTTCGACATAACGTTGAACAGAATTTGTATTTAATCAATAACGTGCAACCGAAAGCTTCACGTTAAATTTTCCTCGAAACACGGCCAGGCACAGGCCTCAATCCGTGATCTGTTTCAAATGGAGCGTCACGAAGACCTCGAACATTTATAAATTCATGGATTTATCAAGTTTATACGAAGGGAACGTTCTGTAGTACCTAGTGCACGATACAACACCTGCTTTATACGGCTCTCGAGACGCATTGTGTTCGTAACAATGGTCAGATAGTTTCACGTCATCCCTTACACTTCAATTGAAGCATACTGCGAGAATGATTCACGTTCGTGGAAACGCATTGTGCCACGCGATATTTCAAAACCAGCCGAATAAAATATACGCGCGAGCGTTGAGAAATTTGATCGCAGCTTGTGGTGAAAAATTCTGCTCCACTTATTTCTCCGTCTTTTCACTCGTTCTTTAATTTTCGCCGTCAAGCGCGAAACGCGGTTGTCGTTATTACTCCGTTCATATCTTGTTTAAAGATTGAAGGGTCGAGGAGACGTTCACGTTCCCTTTTAACGGGTTTCAATTTCACGGCTACCCATACGGACTATGGGAATGATACACGCGAATTAATAGCAAGAAAAATCTTCTCACCTTGAAATCGATGTATCCATTTTTGTCCATATCGAATGTACGGAAGACGTGATCGCAAAATTCTTCCGCGTTGCCAGACGGGAAGAACATTTTGTACATGTCCACGAATTTCGCTGGCGTTAATCTTCCGTTCGGACAATCTTGCTGCAATACAAAGAAAAAGGTAAGATTGTTTAAATGACATCATTTCTTAACCATTTTTTTTTTTTTTTTGTTTCACTCGACATATCTTTCGCCCCGGTTGGACTGCGCGAATAATATTAGAGTTATAGTTCGTGGAGGATAATAAAACGGATAATTATAGGGAACACCGTTGCCACTCGGAACGTTCAACTTTTTCCATTAACTCTGGCCTAGATAACACAATCATTTTATTCGGCACTTCGGAACTTTCTTGATTAGATCTAGCCAGACTATACAATTTCGTACACTCAGGATCATCCGAGTCCTTATAAAGAGGTTGGACACGCGTAGCTGGCCCATTTAAATATTACCGACGAAATAATTATCGCGGTGATCGGACGCGCGGTAATTGAAATGAAATTGAATGTTGCTCGAAGATTCGGTCGGTCCAGCGGAATTCCGTGACGCGTGTTCTAACCAGAAATCGAATCGAAGCGAACAACTCCAACGTGTTTTAGAAACGACTCAGAATAGCTCAGTTCAACGTAGAATCTGTTCGAAAGACTCCGATAGCTTACGGTTACTCAATACCCCGCTATTATGCTTAATTTGTTGTTGCGCAATTTAATTCGTACCTTGACGGATACAGTACTGTCTCGAATCGATGAATTATCTACATCTCGATTATTATTCCGTCGCGCAGAAATATATTGTTGACGTTGAACGCGGATTGCGATAAATTCTGCTCGCGGTGCGCGTCCTCGCAGTCGAACGGTAATACAAATTCCAAGAAGATTATGAAACAACTGCGAGATCAATTCGGGAAATGATTGCGAAGCAATTCTAACGAAATTCGACAACGACGATGTTTAAATTCGCGAGCGGAAAAGAATAGTATCATCGAACATTCTATTGTTAGAAATCGTTATCTCGTACACTCGCGATATTTTGAAGCACGCGAAATCTCGCGGAAAGAACTGCCGGGATGGTTTTGCACAAACGGAGGCTTTTCAGGTTCGCCACACCCGTGCGTTCTATCGGGCTGACCTTTGACCACTGCCGTCTCCCCTGGGCTTTGGAAGGATGGAAAAAAGGCAGGAAGATCGTCCGCAACGCTGTTCCAACGATAATATTACGAAATTGTTGTTCGACCCTTTGGATAAATTACCTTGGTTTCGATTGCTTTCAATTTAAATTGGAGAACTCGTTTGTTCGGTTCTTCGGAGTAACGGCGGTTCGTTCTGTTTAATTAGTTTGCGCGCTGCGGATTTTGCTTGAGCCGTTTAAATTGTCCCATAGTGACAACATTTTCCGGCCGCCGGCAATTCCTATCGGGATTGTTGTATCTCGTTTAAGGGCAATTAAGGCCGGGGGTCAGTGCGTTCCTCTGGGAATGCGACGGAAAACTGATTCCACTTCGAGCCGATACGAATTATTTATTTTTATCTGATCTAAGAAGCCCGGATCCACTCGATAAACAGAGAGGATGTTCTTCAGAAATTGTGTTAATATATCTGTAACCGGCTGAACCGTTCAATAACGAGAGCTCAGGGTACGCCACGTTTTTTTCCTTTTTTTCCCCGCGGATATTAAGGATTTTTATACGAGGCTCGCAAATGGGAAACTATCAATACGTTTTTAATGCGATCAAACTGTAAGGAATCCTCGAGCACCGAAATATTGATTTAACATGCACGTTCGATCCGATTACAGTCGATTGCGATAAAGTTCGCTCACAGTCGTTGCGATTGTTTCACGATATTCTTTCGATCCGATCGTTTCCGTCATTTTGGTAAATACTGAATCGACAGCAAAAATGAAATCAGACGCGAAGCATCGCGGAAACTCGTCTGGTCCGTTCGTAAATCCTGTTTCATGATCCTGATTCGTGGTTTGTTCATCAATTAATCGAGACCTGTTCGCTTTGCTCGAGCTCGTTACTCTGAATAACTCGAACAAGTAAGTTTGAGCGCGTGCCAATTATTTATTGGGCACAAAAATACAGAACAGGCGTGCGCGTCTGCCGGAGTCAATTAGTCGGTATCGGGGGCGTTACGAAATTATTGAAGCAAACAGCCCCATTGGAAAAACACAATTTTTCCTTCGAATGTCGACGGTTTCGTTCGGTTTTTTCAGGCGACATCGAAAGCTGCCGATGGTCAGATCATGCGCAAGAGCACGTCTGTTTCTCTCTCCTTCTCTTCCAATTCTAATTTGTCCAGGTTTACCGATCTTCTTAACCTGTCCTACATGGCGCAGCATTAATTTTGTGCCACCATTTACATATTTAACCGACGGCCTTGCCCCGTCGCCGAGACAATTACACACTTCTCTATCGTAAAAATGCTCGCGAAGCTCTTGTATAATTTTTCACGGTGGCAATCTACGAATTTTCGAATTCGCGTCGATTGCTTCGTTCGGCTGAGTTTGTATTTTTTCCAGGGGCGAATAGCTTGCCGCGGGAATTCGTTTCACTGTGGAAAACGATAGTTCGATATTTTAAGTTCACCGTTGAACGTCGTATTATTCGCAGTATTAATTTAAACAAACGGACGTCGATTATATTGACGATTTGTTCGATTGTTTCCTCACTTTCCATCCGCAATACGGGTCGGCGTTTTATAACCATACCGTTTCGATCGTCCATTGTGCGTAGTATTTAATGCTGCAGAAATATGGGGAGATAAATGGATGTATTTCTATTCTTTGGAACATCGTTTCGCAAGCATTTCCGATTTAATGGAAATTTTTATAATTCACGTTACAATTCATCGTACAGTTGATGCATTTACAGTGACTATTAATCACGGATTAATTATTCTCAGGCAGCAGTTGCGTGTTCGTCTAAATAAGTTCACTGTACTTACTTTAAATCCTTTGTACCACTCCTTTATAGTTGCTTCGTCGTATCGCGTGTGGGACTTCAGGAAATCCATGTCTTCTTTGCTCAACTTGTCCTTGCTCCCGAAACAACCCATTTTGCAGTCTGCAACAATAAATAATATGTTCGCCCGTTAATAAGTGGTACTAATCCATTACTATTATTTTGCTTTCTGTCCGTTACTATTCTCCAATTTAACGCAGTAATCGTATAATCATACATTCTAAACCTAAATATTTCGCGTTCCCAATGAAAGTCGGTATTAAATCAGGAGATCTCACGGGAACGATATTTTTCCCAGTAAAATATAAAAATATTCTTATCAATATTTTCATAATATTCCATTACGATTTCCTCGAAAGAATTAACGCTACCTGCGCCGACTACTTAATTACCCCACGTCGTCCTTTAAGAGATACCAACAATTTACGGTTCATCTCGCGCAGTCCAACCAAGGAACGAAACCGTCGAATCGCAAAGGGGCCACGGTCTTATATCGCGATTGTCCGCGATACAGAGGAAATACTCGTGACGTGAAAGGATTTCGCCGGAGGAGCAAAAGAAGCGCGAGGAAAATGAAACGGGACTACAAATGTGTACGGCGAGAGAGGAAACAGATGAACCCGTGTAGGTCTGTGAAAGAACAAAGAAAGGGAAATGCAGCGGGCGCGTTTGCGTTCAATCATCAAAAGCACAAGCACGCGCATGGACGTAAAATAATGTCGTAATGAGCGGTCGATACGCGATCAGAATGTGGAATTTTCGAGAAAGGAGACGGCGTACGAACGACCTGGCCACGACGGCGGGTATGAGTTTCGCTTTCCACGTACAAAGGGGGGAAACCGGGGCAGCTCGTGACTTGTTTAACGATTAGACTCCTGTTGTAAAGTTAAGCCGTGCCGGAGGTTCTAGAAATAGATTGTTGCTCGCGTATTTTCACTTTGACCGACGCGTTTGACTCACGAACTCGACATCGTGATAGCGATGACTTTCGTTTCACGTTTGGCGAGGATCTTACGGCGGTTCCATGAGAAGGATTAAGAAGCGTGGCGAACGTCGAGCGAACGGTGTTAATTATTCGCCGGATCGTCGGACAGATATTCAGCGATACTGCGTTGGTACAATCACGTTACCGGCAAATATTAATTGCCTTGGATATTCTGCATATTACCCGCTTGGCGAATATAATTTCGTCCAACGATTTAAAAGAAAGAAAGAAAGAAAAAGAGAAACATTGTTACGACTCGTTAGAAATATCTCCTTTTATTTACGAGCTACGAAACAACGTTTATATTACTGTATTATATACAACTGTGCGACTCCAGCGGAATTTAATGGCTCGTTAAAACAACGCGGATCAGAGAAACAGATCCTTGTGCAGTATCGAGGCAACAACGAGATCTCGTATAAACAGTAAATGTAGTAAATGTAGGACGTAATTAACACAACGCGTACATCGAGAGTCCTCGTTTTTTTCTCTAAAGGTAACAGCGATCTGTGTCAATGAAATTGCGTCTGTTCCCTCTCTCCTTACTTACGGGATTAAATTTTTACCCAAGGGATTCGCGATGCACACACACACACACACACACACACACACACACACACAAACACGTAAATGACTGTATATAAACGGCAATTTCGCGACTAGTCGAAACTGAACCGTTTGAATTATTCCCCGAACCGGCGGACGCAATCTTTTTTTATTTCTTCCAGTTCCAACGATGCTTCCCAAATATTATTTATACTTAGCCAAAAAAGCAGAACACTCTAATACAAACGTTTCGCGGCGTTCGTACCGACTTACTGACTTTATTACTGACTCTACATCGACGCGTACGCGATGTAAAATGAGAATTTCAATCCGATCGAAGTAATGCATCGAGCATTGCTCCCTGGAGTTCCGATAAACAGTTTGAAACAGTCGCACACCCGTCCACTGAAAACAGCAAGGGTTTCACCATTACGTGACACTAACGTTTCTTCAACGAGACAAAAACTACGAAAGACGCTAAATTTTTTCCTCCGCGATCACGCGGATGAAGGTGCCATCCCTTCGGTACGTCGAAACGCAAGAAAAAATCTCCGTCCAACTTTATTCCGAGTTCTGTCGATCATTCGGGAAGAAGGAAGGGAAAGAAGAGAGGGAAAAAAGGAATCAAAGGGAACTACAATACACGCGTCACGGTTAAACGTGTCGCGTATCGGAAATCGCATTGACATCTGCGTTGCATTACAGTCCTCGTAATAAAGGGTACGTATAGTGACTATTGTGGCGGACGGGGGTGCGGGAAATGCGACACAGTTTGCGCAACAGTTGGAGAAGCGCATAACGAATCGAGCGAGAAGAATGCCATTAGGAAATCCCTTTGTCTCGTATCGTTCACCAACGCCACAGTCGTCATTCTTGATTGACATTATCGTATGCTCTGTACGATCGTGAAAACGATCGTTTCCCATCGAGACGATTACGGGGGCTGGCGCACGGGCATACTTATCATTGCGCATATCAAGGCGAACAATAAGTACAGTTCATTAAATCTTTAGTCGCGTGGACATGCGGCGAAACTATTTCTTTCTTTAGTCGTTGAACGATTTATCGCAAATTTCGAAGCTCGTTACGATTCTTCGGACGGTACGCGGAATTATAATTTGAAATTAAATCGGCTTAGGGGTGTTTGATCGGTGTATCTGCGTATGAAAATGTTTAATAACGTTCTTCGTGCATTCTTCGATGCAAAGATAATATAGATGTACAGAATGATGATAATAGTAGTATTTATTGCAAGGGTAACACCCTCTTGTTAAGGTGAACAAAAAAATATGGAAAGAAACAATATAACGTTAATAGTAAAATATAGATCATTGGTTCAAAGCCATTTTCCAGCGTTTTCGTAGCGTTTTCCGCTGAATAGAAACAGAATTAATTGCACCGCACAGTGCATCTTGGTTCTGTCGAATAACTTTTGCCAGAACAACATCGTAATACATTTCATTCCGAATTTCGCGAAGAACATCTGATAAAAGATATGGCATCGCGGTCCGCTTAAGTGACCAGGAACGTATTCGACTTGCAGCGATTCATGCTGGGGTTAGCGATTTTCGATTGGTGGGTCGAAAGGTATAGGATTTGCTTCGAAATGAAACGCATTTGCATTTCCCCGATGATCAGACGTATAAAGGTGCATTAGAGTGATATGGGCCGTACTCTATGATCAAAGTCGCGTAATTTTATTATACGTTGATTCTTTCTCCTTCTCTGCTTTTTTTTTTAACGCTCGTCGTTAAGTGACGGGTCATTTCGAAGATTTTAATTGCTCCACTTCCGCAGGTGGACTCTGTTGAAGCGAAAATTGAACGTAACCGTGGTCGGGGTTGATTCTATAAATTGAAACGTGCGGCACGATTTGCGTTTTCATATTTCGCGCAAAATGTTGCATACGTTTTATCGCGTTTGCGCAAATGTCGATGCGCGCGATACGTTGCGATCAAAATATGAACGACGATACGAAAAATATGGTACATAAATGATATTCGATATCAAGCATAAATTGCTTGTTCGTTGTAAATCCACTTTTTAATATACATTTCTAAAAGACAAAACACGTCGCGTGGGAGGTGAAAAGCACAGAACGATAGAGGAATTATTCGAGAACCGTTGCCAAGAAATAAAAACTTGCATGTTTCAGTAACAACTTTAAACGGTGGAGGAAAATCGCTTTTGAGAAACTTTATGACGGTATAAGTCTCGCATAAGAAAGCTCTGTGCGATTGCTCTTGTCCTAGAAACTTCCCGCAGAATGTATAATGCCGGTCCGTTGAGTTTCCCCATAGAATTTCAAGCAGTAAAAAGATCGAAGAACACTTTCATTAAAATTTCCCGAGAATGCTTGAGGATCCTTCGGTGTTGCCTATAAAAGCACGACGTGATAGATCACAATGGATATCCCATCGTTCCGATTTTTTAACCCTTTCAGAGAATTCGTGAGCGTGTCGCGAATAAATCATTCGACTTCGGCAGTCAACGATCCAACATCGCGTACGTTCGGAAAATAAATATGAAACGAACAAAAATATTATTCCATTCGAGATCTTAACTCGATGTTTCCGCATTCGTTATATTTAATAAATCAGGCGAGAAAGCAGTATAATTCTACGAGAACTTTTCTTCGAATGTATTTCTTTGCAGGCTGTATCGAATGTGTAAGAAATGAATCAAAATTCATTGAAGAAACGAATCAAAATTCAACAGCGGGCAGCGAGATTTATTGTCCGATTATTGTTTGAAAATATACACGTCGATGAGTTTATATTGCTCAAACGGCTGAACCTAACAATAAATGTAATTTCTCCCCGTTCTTTCGGTATGTCGTTTCTAGGAAGTTTCACCTAAGGGCAGTCGTGAAATAGACGAAAATGTCAAATGGACGCACTCGCGCATAGAATTCTGTAAATTGGAGGAACGAAGCTTGAATGTGTCAAAGTAAATCAACTGTTCTACAACCGGCTGTTGTGTACCCGCTTCATACGCCCACGCGTATTTTGGTTAACTAAAGGTTGTCGTGCCTCGTCAAGGCAAACTGTAGCTGCAAAATTAGACGGGGGACTGCAAGGTAAAGAAACTGCCGGTGTATAATTAACTCGGCAAACGGAGTTCAAGGGGGGCAAACGATTATGGTTTTACTAAAATTTATTTCAGAAATGTACGACGGTGTAAATGTTCTAGCGTAGTAGAAATATACGAAGCGTATTTATCGAGTTCCGTACTACTTAGGCACGCGTGTGTCGGAAGTTCGTCGTGAATCCCGAATATTACAGAGTCGATACGTTTAATCTCCATGCGATCGTAATTTTCGTGAAGAGCGCAACGAATTTTAATTACAGACAGCGACGATGAAACGGCATTTAAATAAACGAAACGAGGATACACCCCTGTACACCAGGGAATATTGCACCCCCTCGTGAGATTCGAACCACCGTCCCATTTTCGAACCGTGCGCATATTTCGAGCATGCTCTGTATAACTAATTAAATACGTAACTACGCCAGGTGCGTGAGAGATGTTAATTAAATTACCGGGTTGAATAAACGCGTCGCGTCTTCTATTTTAACCCAAATTCGGATCGGGTCCCTAATCTTATTCCCCTGTCCATTTGTATCTCACTCGAAATTTCGAATGATAATATTCCACGCGGAGGGAAAAGCAGCAACGGAAAATGAAAATGTGATTAAAGAACGCGATACCTCGCTCCCAATCCGTCCAAACGTGACGTTCGCATTTAATGGTCCTTCGCGTTAACGTCATTCGTATACCACGCGTCTTGCCCCGTAACAATCATGGATCAGAGCTAAGAGAAATCGATGCAGCGAAGCGATAAAATCTATCCCGAGTGGCGGAGAACGTATGCACGGGGTGTGTAGCACAGCAACTTGCAACGATTTTGGGGATGATAAGCGGCACGAGCGATCTGCTCGTGGCCGTAGGGCAGAAGAAGGCAGAAGGTCTCTTTCGTTTCGGGACGTGTACAAATGTTAGCGATGACGAGCGGCGAGGTATAAAGCTACGCGTGGGGATTCAGGGCTCGAATTTCGAGCGCGTGTGTACGTCATTGGCACACGGGCCTAGGTGTCGCGATATCAATGGATGTCGACACTTCGGGGTTCAATTCGCGAGTGCGACGTATTGGATCTTTTCGACACTGTCTACCATTCGAATAATTCGTAATTCTCGTAGATCGAGCAGAACTGGTAGAATATCATTCGCCGTGTCTCGTTAAGAATTCCAGTCCTTCGTAGAATCTCCGTGGTGTCACGGGTGTGAAGAAATATAGTTTCGTTTTAATTAACGGAGCATTTGGGTGATTGAATTTTCCTATATACATACGTTCGATACGCTTTCTGCTTGGAACTTATAACGTTCCGATGTATGTATTAGTGTTTGGCGGTGACTGACAGATTGTTAAATGAAAGTTGAAAATTTGAGTGAAACAGGAACCGAGATTTAAAGCGGCTAATTTTCGTACGCACTTGTGCGGCTGTACAAATATGAAATGTAGGTACGCATACAGGTACGTTTCTCAATTTGGATATGGACGCCAATTAATTGAGCGCCGTTTTAATGGTTTCGATTCTGTTTGATTTTGTGCTATTATTTATTTACAATTGTAACGAATAATACGCGAAACGATACGATATATGTTATTTCTGCATATGATCATTTGATCGTCGCGTTGTATCGTTGTTTAAACAATTACGCGAGCGTTGAACCTTTCACTGTACTCTATACTCTATGCGAACCCATTCGCACGAAAATCATGTTTGATACGGCTTTACGGATTTTATCGTGCGGGAACAGTTAATGTAATCCCAGTTTCGACTTCCAAAGTGTTCTTCTGAACTCACTTCCGTGTGCCATTTAATGGCCGCACGTTCGCGGCTTTGAGATTTATAGAGTTGTACCCGCCAAACCGCTACATGCATGAGAATTTTGAAAAAAATATAATCAGAACTAATCGCCGGGCCGCCTGTTGAACGCGAAGTATTATTTGTCTAATTAAAATGAACACGATGTAATACAATGTATATGAGACGCAGACAGTTTTCTTTTCTGCTTGATTTCTCATTTACCTGCCATTGCGGTGGCAATTGGCGTTCTTACGCTTTTGAAGAGATTCTCGTTTTCCAATTTTCTCTCCAATAAAGGAATGAACAGCGTGGAAGTCGACGTGCTATCCGAGTTCCACGTTATTGGATATGGAAACGCGTATGACTCCAGTTTCCTGATGGTGCATTCACATGTAGATAACGAAACTGAACGGTAATCGATAGACTGTTATATGCAGGTTGAAAAATGTTCACAGTTTAATAGAAATCTCTTCGTATTACGGTCAACTGAGATCGAATGATTTTATTGGTTGTTAACGAAAGTATGTTATTTACTTCGCAAGAAAATACAAAAATTGCTGCTCGATAAGGCACGGTTATTGATTACGATTATTCCTTTCGATTGCGGCATTATTGGTAATCAAATATTACGTGCTCTTCGAATAAAGAACATTTTCTAACAAGGCTGCGTCTACTAATACACCTCGGACGTTTGCAAAATTAACTAATCACACTCCGAAGGAATAAACGCATGCGCGAAATTAATAAACCGAAACGCAACGAGGCTACAATAATTACGAACATTTCATTTAAAAAATGAATAAAGCCACCGAATAAATTGCGCAACCATGACAAATTAATTGTGAATGAAATATTGTCAGCTTTATTTTCACCCGACACGTTGAGCCGGCAAGTATACGAGTCGATCTACGTGTACACAACCAACGGGACAAGTTCCCTTAGACAGGAATACAATTTAGTTCATGAATATTGAAACTTGAATGAGAAACGCGAGTCCGCTCGATGTGTCACCGGTTCTCATTCAACGAAATAACGCCCCCAGAAATAAATAGCCCGCGATTTCAACATCGGAGCTACGCTCGGGGATAAAGGTAGTTACAGCGTTTGAATTGAAAGAGAGCGCAGTGATATATGTACGTATGCGCCAGGCGTGTCTACAAGCTGCTGCGTACACCGAACAGCTTCAACTACCGGAATTTACCTGAACTCGACATCAACGTCCTACCTGTGGAGGGGCTTGCCGTACACGAACACGCCTGTACACGGAGAACACCTACTTGAAACTTGTCTTAACGTACACATTTTCCAGTCGGATCGAATTAAAACTCCGCTCTAATTGAGAACTCGAAAAGCTGGCCGAAGCGAAAACGAAACTAATCGGGTAACATAAATACGTAATTAGAAACGAAACGAATGTAATGTAAAATAGCACCAAACTGATGCAAACGTGTGATTAAGAGTGAAGAAGACGTACGATACGCTGTCGTTGAAATTAACGAACACACTCGTTCTCGATTTCGCGTAAAACATAAACATATTCGTGGAAGAATAGTCGGACTATAAATCGCAATAATATCTCGGCGTTACAACAACAAAGTCTCGTTCCTCGAATCTATCTATTAGAAGCGTCGAGGAAGCGGTGGACCTCCTTTCCTTTTTATCGCCGACGACAAGCTGAAAAGTTTCTTCGATGAAGGGGGCAACGTTGTAAAAGAAACTCGAATGGAAAGCAGCGGCACGGGGGCACGGTGCATCGCGGTAACGTGCATATTTGCCCCGTTTTCTGTTGCTCTGTGGAACTTGAAATTGGTTTCCGTGACGACGCCAAGTTGTCCAGGGCGTGAGAAGAAACGAGGAAACGAAGGACAAACGAAAATGTGCAGAAAGAATGTGGCAAACGGAAAGACAGAAACGATGGGGGTTCCGTTTAGCTGCAATAAAACACAACGGAACCGATCTATCGTTTCCCCGTTCGAGCGACCGCAGAACCGACTTGTTTCGAGCAATTAAGAATCATCGGAGTTTCTGCAATTTACCGCCACAGTGCACGAACACAGTCGTTACCAACGTAGCCACAGGTAGGTTCTTTCTCAAATGCGTTAAAAATAAACTAGCCGGTTTCCCACTGGAACTCTGCGCGGCCTGGAGGCCCCAGAAAGGATCGATAGTGAGATGAATCAAAAAAAAAAAGAAAGAAAAGTAAATGAGACACGAGCACCGAACTGTATCTGTCGCGCGCAGAACGACGAATTAAATGCTTTGGAAACTGTTCTTGTCATAATCCTCGCCGCAGTGTTAATCTAACGATCATACGAATTATGACCAGTTGGAAGAATCGAAGAATCGAGAAACGAAGGAAGAGGAAAAACGCCAAAAGCGAATCGATGGTGGACTAACGAATTTTCTAAACTCGAAAAACATGGCAATAAAATCAACCCGGCTATTGTCATCGTTCCCTTTCAATTCCACCGTTTTATTTCTGAATTATTAACAAAGAGCCTTCCTCGGCTCGGTCTTAAAGAAAATAATAATGATAACAATATTCGTATTTATATTATTAGAACGAATCGCAGAGATATGGATATTAATAGAATCAGACGAACATTTGAACTCAAATGTTTACAGCCCACGGTTTATCTTGAACAAAAAAAAAAAAAAAAAAAAATATATGTACCTTACGCCATCGAATCACACACATACTAGTTTATCAATCGGCACATTATCCCACAAACATCCTTATTTTTAACCAGCACCGTCAGAATTTATTCCTCGACCAAGAATCACTGAATCGTGCCAACGTGCAAGTTTATTCCAGTCGGGGCTACGTCGATACGAACATCTTTTTCTGCAAATCTTTTTACTGTTATCGTTTAAATCCGTTCGTTGCGTAATTTCCGTTTGCATTCCAAACGCGCCATGGCTCGCCATGTTTTCGTACGATCGCGATGCAATCGCGTTCGCTTACCGAATTGTATTTCCTCGCGAGTCGAAATATGTTTCATTGATACGAATAAATAAAATGTTATTAAACCTGCAGAGATCTGCCCAACGTAAGTACAATGCATCTCCTTACCATCGATTTCCTCGACTGAATATATCGAATGCGACTTCAATCGAGACAAATATCTTCGAATACTTCTCTATGCGCGATTTCAAATGAATCTTCTCGCACGAAATTGCAGCTAAAGAGGCCGTCATTTACGCTAAGCGCGAGTTACCGAAGTCATTAGTCAGTAGGAAAGTTTCAGTTCTAAGAATTTACGCCATGGTCTGCCGTGTTCTTGTAGGGAACAGGGCAACTCCGAGGCGACACACGTGTCGTGAATTTAAAGTACGAAAAGTTTCGGAAGCATTGCCCCGAAAAGTAGCTTGGGGCAACTAATATTAGTACTTAGGAAGTTTTAAGAGCGACACGGGCAACGTAAGTAATTTGCTGCGGCAGTATCGTAAACAGCTTGTGACGCTCAAACGATTTGTCACAATTTATCCGCTCATCGAGAAGCATACGAACAGCGCGTCGAATTCGCATAATATCGCGATATTAAATAGCGCAATTAAACCGCGCACAAAACGCGCAATTAAAACGCAAATAAATATTTCGATTTCCCCGGCCAGAATATAATTTTTTAACGAACCCCCGTTCCAAACTCGCCAATGTTCCACCCTCCGTTTCCAGTTGAATCACGAATCCCTCTCCTCCTCAACGAGAAGCGTCGAACAATTGAAATGTTTCCGAGCGCGTGGAACGAAACGCGCGACGCACAAATAAAACAGAAACAAAAGATCGTCGTCCAACCACCGAGATCTTGAGAAGGAACGATAAACGAGCACATACGGTATTCCTCGTCGATGAAACTCGGACAACTGGCACTTCTATTGCTTCCCGAAGTTCCGCGAACCTATGCACGGACGTCATTTCTCATTCTACAATCTGTTACAACGAGATCCTCCGGGCAGAGCTTAAGAAAAGTCGTAAAAATGAAAGTGGAGCATACATTCGGGGAGCATGGCTCAGCGAACGTCGCAAGTATTCCCCCTTCCCGGACCGATCCTGGTTGATCCATGCACGGGCGAGGAGGATGGTAACGAGGCTGTTCAGTCCAAATGGACCATGAGAGTCCGTTGCGCACGATTTCCCCCCGATAAAAGACTACGAAGCTCGTTTTCAGAAAAATTGTCGGGAGAGCACGCCGCGGTTGTTACAGATCTCGGAAAGTAAACGTGCAGACGCGTCCCGGATCCTTTTGAGGATACGAATGGCCTGTGTACTGTTTGGTCGGAGGCCTTCTGCGACCCTTTCACAGAGCTGATGAATGTGTCAACATGTCCGCGATACAGCATTCTATCGTTCGTACACGCGGAGGAGCCTGAACACAGGCTGTACTCGTTGCTTCGTACGCGGCAGGATAGACGGATGGGTCCGGAGTAGGTGAGCACGAATTCCCCGTAGAATTCCAGCTGGATCGCGTGAAAATGCACGTAACGTTTCAGTTGCAACAGACCAACCTGAATAGCGGTATAATGTTTCGTTTTATGGGACCGGTAGATGTTAGGATGTTATAGTTGTTACATTCGCATCAACTATTGTAAGAATAAGTTCTTTCAATAGTATGCAATGTAGTAAATCAGATTCGGGGGAGTAAGATAAAGGCGCGAATAGTTAACCGGTTGATAAAAATTGTCTGCGCGAATAATAAAAGAGAAAGAGAGAAGAAAATAAAGTAAATTATGTTCGCGTTATATTTTAATCCCATTTGAAAACGAACTTTCAGCACAGAAGCATTTATACGTGAAATAAGATTTCATTAAAAAATTTCAATCAACCTGTTCTTCCCAATATTCTATTTCCTTTATTGCTGGAAGGAGGTTGTATTCCGCTGAATTGAAATTCATTTCAAATGAACGAAACAGCTCGTACACACCAGAATATTTGTTATAATATTAAACGGGGAAACAAAAATTAATGTATAAACTGATTTTAGAAAGTTGACGCGTTATATTCACTTATTGACTGAAACGATTGAAGAGCAAGATCGAGGATGATACATAGATATTCATTTCAGGAGAAAACGGCGAATGGGAAACCAATTCGATGATCATTGAAATTCCGTTTGGAAGGTTCGCTTCTTTTATCTTCTGCAATCGATCCTGGCCCCCGATTATTTGGCACTCGCGTAATGGCATTTATCGGAGCAAGTAACATTTACGCGAATGGAACAGCAACGGACACGATTCATATCGCAGGCACAGAAATTTCAAGGGTCCCTTTGAAACGCGACCAAAGCCTTTGAATTTTGCCCACGAATTAAACCCGCCGGCAACAGAGTTGTAAATGAATACTCGAATACAGCTGATATTACAGAAGGACAAAGTTCTGTCGCCTAATAACTTTATCGCGCATTAATATCGCGCACCATCTATAATCTACGGTTATCGTACTTGGTTCAACATTTATCGTAAACCATTAATTATCCTTCTCACTTCGAATGCCTGCACGCGAGTGAATTTATACCGACGAACCATTCAATACAAACAAATCGTATCGAGAATGCATTGTCTGTCTATTACATCAAATTGTCGTACTCTTTTTACGCGATCTACCTAATACAATTTTTATGCTGATCTCGTTAGTAAAATGACGAAACGATTTTGTTAAAGAAGAATAAAAAAGAAAAAAGAATAAAATAAAAATTATTATTTACAGAAGTTACAAGAACTTCTAGTTCTGTAGTTTAGTTGTCTCAAATGAAATGACAAAACCTGATTGGAAATATTAATAATAATAAATTAGCAATAGCTGGTTCATATTGCGTGCAATCGATCGTTTCTATTTTCTTTTTCAGAATATCCAAGTTTTTCGATGACTACATTACCGATATTTTTTTGAACAAAATAGTGAAGTATTTGTACCGCGGCGGCAGGTGTTCCATTGAAACATAGAACGTTAGATTCTGCCTTGAGTGCCAGTTATTTCGAAAGGGTGTCAAAGGTAATTCGTTAGCGGAAACTATCGTTCGTTGATTAGTGACTGTAACCAGCTGATGCGTGATAACAGAATTGTGGCCTCGGAACTCTCACCGTCGGCAATGTTCGAGTTGCATCTGGATTCCACGAGACACAACTTCGGCGCTATTATACAGTGATATTAATGTAATAGACGGCGAGCCACCGCGACACACGATACAACTCCTAAACTGTGTGTTGGTTAAGAAATTGTCGGACAGAAAATTTTGCCCAATTTTCAGGGCACCGTGATACAGTGCGCGTAATGTCAATTTTATGTAGCTGTCGCATTCGTTCCCTCGAAAGTTTCACTGTGGTTTTGCTCTTACAGAATTATCGTATTCTATTACAATTATGGTTTCTATGAAAATAATATAGTAAATCGATGGATCTCAGTAATTGCAACAAGTGAGGTCTCTTGCAATTTGAACCTCCTGCCACGTGTACGATTTGCTTTTCAATTAACCGTTTAGAAGAAATAGAAATGCCCGTACTACTTTTCTGGCCGCGTGCAATTACGAGTCTCGTTACGCGGCACGTACGCTCTTAATTAAGCACTTGCAAAATCTCGATGCGGAAGAACATTCAGCGACGACAAGTTAGAACTGAGAGCCACCGCGTAAACACCTCGTAGAGTGTTTCTACGATAAACGTGAAACTGCCTGGACATTAATTATGAATTATTTCGTTTTAGTTTAATTCGAGAAAGAATAATATCAGTACCGCACAGCTGTTGTAAATATATAAATCTAATTGCGACATAATTGTTGGGAACAGAATGTGATATGACTTTATAACAACCGCTCGGCACCGACATTATATTCGTTACGCGAAAATAAAATGAAAAAATTTGTGTTTGCTGGAATTCCGACGATTACTCGAATTTACTGGTTAATGCATTTACGCATAGGATCAAACATTTGCTGGTGGAAAGTTGTATTTCATTTAAAGTTATGGCCTACCGAATTCTCAATGCTAAGCATTATTTAGTTGCACATTTCGTTGACACGTATTCACTACAAAGTGCTTTTAACGCAGACGCAACAGTATAAAACAAACCCTGCTGGAATTGAAGGGAATCATGAATTAATTGTACGCGCATTGGATGTCGCAACAAGGCACACGAGCAAACGAGATTTGTAATTACCAGCAAACTTGGATAATAAATTGCAACGATCCAGCGTATGTAAATACGGATAATTGGAACGAAATTATTTCAAATGCATCATCGTTTTGTGTACAATCGAAAGTTAGTATTGAACTGCGTTGCACGACTAAGTTGCTCGTAAATGAGTTCACGTACGTGTACGTGCTAATTATAAATAAAGAGCACCATACACGGCTGAATGAGTCTGCGAAAATCGTTTAAATGGATTACGTCGCGGCGATACGAATCGAACTACATATCTGCAAGGAGCAAGCTGTCGATTCTTGCCTGACATCGAAGTTTCATAACGAATTTCAAACCTCCCCTGAGAAATTTCGGGGTTAAAATCGGTACACCTATACACTGCTGAGTGTCTGATCGAGAGTGGGTGCTGCATTCTCCCTTATACGCGATCTATTTTCGTGAATGCAACTTAAATCACGATCTCGAGAACGTCTACGACTAATTTTAGACCACGTGCCACTTCACGGTATCATAAGAAGATTTTTTCCAGAAGAGCGGACGGCAGTAAAAATATATAACCAGCGTTTATCAGTACTCGGACAATAAATGTCAATACAATTTTAACTCCTTTAGAGAGAACTAGGTGTTTCAGCATTGCTTCGAACTGTGCAACCATTTCACTGCGACAATGTTCGCGTTACATATTAATTCCCTTAACTCGTACACTTCGTAATATCGAATTGTATTTCACTCACTGAGAGGGGCGATTCGAATAAATTAAAACAATAAATGACGATTCCATTTCAAATTAATGGTCAATGACGGTGAACCATTAATGAACCTTTAAAGGACGATCATAAAAATTCTCCCGACGCGATTGTTAAGCCATCAGTTCGGCGATTATCAGAAAGCGAACGGCACAATCGAACGGGGCAGCTCCTCGACAAAAATATTCCCGAGCAATCCACGAAAGTATCACGAAAGGAAGTCGTTCGAGTGAAACTTTACGAGCCTCTGCCGTACGCGATACCGTTTCGAACACCGTCGAGCAACCTTCTTGTAATTCACGTTTCGATTCGTAGGTTTTTTCTGATCGTACCGCAACCGTCGATAATTTCAATGGCGCGCGGCCGTTTCCGCTATTGCCGCAATGAATTATTCAATATCGATTTGTGACAGATAATCATTCCCATCGAATGGTTCGCATCCTGTAAGAAACGAGCGAGCGGAATGTCACGGCTCGAAGGTACGTGACGCGGGCGCGATACGCCGTGGCCGATTTTAACCGCGGACAACAAATATTTTCGAATTTTCATTTGCCCGCGTTGCTAATCCATCGCGAACGCCTCGCTATATCTATTTTAACGTATCGGAACGCCGTTCCGTTGACGCGTTACCAGAATTCCGAAGATCGCGCGCGGCTACGGTTTGGCAAGTAATAATAAATACCAGCGACAAAACTGGAACGACGTCGACGATTGACGAATACCGCCGGTACCTTGAAGTAAATACATCGATCCGTCTGGAACGGTAGAAACACGCCAGGAACATGTTACACAGTGTGCATAAAAAGTTTGTTATTACGCTTTCGTGGACGGAACGGTGCTATTATGCACACTGGCGAAACGATTTGCATGGGAGGTGAAACGTTATTTGATCAAAGCGAGATCCGTGAGAAAAGCGTGTTCCAGCGAAATGTGTATGCGTGACAATGGGGGGGAAAAAAAAGAAAAGAGGGAAGAAGGACGGAAATTCAAGCGGAAAGTACTTGCGAGTTAAAATTTACGAACATTTTCCCCAACCCGACGTTATCGGGCGAATATTTTCCGTGCAATCAACGCGGCGATAACGCATGATTAAAAACGAAAGGTGTTACCAACAACGAAGAAACACTGTTCCCTTAAAATATTAACGAGAAGTAGTACGGTTCAATTCGTAAGTAATTACTTTCGCTGTGTTCGACGTTATTTCGCCGGGTACACCGCCGTCGAGAAATTAGAGACCGCCCTGGATTTGACGAATGACTGATAATTTTGATCAGAAAATTTCGTGGATCCGTCCAAGATGGAACGCATCGGGGCAACGTTTATCACCGTCAACCACCGTAACGTTGATCTCGAATGGAGTCGCTCCGTAGTTGGTCTAAGGAAGCGGTCCCAAACTTTTGAACCGCGGTGTACGTCAAAGGACGCTCGACTCGCTTTGCGAACACCGTCGATTCGTATTTCATTGAAACAGTTTCAATCATCTTACCGGCTGGTCTACGTGGAGAAAGTTTTACGAAGCGACGAGGCACACTTGTAACGTCGCTCCTGCTTCACGGCGATCCCGGACGTCTCCCTGTTGTGTCAGTTCGGATCACGATGAAGCGAACACGGTGAAGCGGGCACACGTACAATAAATGCGCGGAACGTGTACGTGCACGATTAGAAACTGACCCGTGGGAAACGTGACAATTAAACTGGCGAACCAACGCGGTCAGCTTTGCTCCTCACAGTTTTCCAAGAGAGAAAAAAAAAACACTCACCTCTTTCTTTCTCTTTTTGTTCTTTTTTCTTTTTTTTTTTTTTGTTTGCCACAACACACGAACGAAATTCAAGTTTCTGCGACACTATGATCTGCACTAATTTGTTCACCTGTTCCCTGCGATATTATATCCTTTATCGTACACGGCTCATTTGCAAGACGCCTTCGGCTGAACGTGAAACACCCACACGGCCCTGCGTAGGCACCAATCAGAGACCGAATTATAATACACCGGTGATTGAATGATGTTTTCAGTGGAACAATGTGGCGATATCGATCACAGGTAGGGCACAATTTATAGACGAAGCACAGAAGGGCATAGCGAAGCCACAGGAGTATATATATATATATATATATATTGTTTTAATTTTTCTTTAGATTCTGACAGGCAATTGCCTACGCGATTATCGCGAAAACGACGGTAAAGAAGGGAGGAGGATACGAGAAAAAGTTGAAACGTCGACTGAACGATTCGCCCTTTAATTGCAGCAAAGTAGAAATTGCCAAACCCACGGACGACGCTACTTAAACCCCCGCGAAAAGCATTATATTACTTTCAAAGATGCGTACGAAAAAGTGTACGAAAAGGACGCGCCTGTTCATTGGTGCACGCAGCCCGTTCATTGTAATCAACAGTTAAAGGGCTGAGTCGAACTCTCCTCGTCCCGTCGACCCGACAAAGCACTACGTCATGCCTTTCACGGGTTCATCTCCATTTCGATTTTCGTTCGACCTCAAATGGTCCGTGGCAAAGAGTAGCTCTTTTCACACCGTAGACTTCATCCGTTATCCTTTTCATCCCCCCTGTTCCTCCCTTCCTCCCTTCGCGACCGTTCCCCTCGTTCGTTCGCTGTCTCCTATTTAGGGGTTGGCTAACCAGTCCCAGAGGCGGTTAGCCTCTGCGATTCGACGTCCACCGGGACACGAAGGAGTAACGCGGTCTTTAAACCTCCGAACCGTGCCACTGCGTGACTTATTCGACGTGCTCTACCTGCGATCTTTGCCCCGTCTCTTTCCCGGTCTATCTCCCTCTCTCTGTTCTCCTTTCCTCGTCTGTCAGGGGACCTCGATAGCAATAACAATAACAACAACGTCGCCGACGATTATTCCATGAACGTCCTGACGCGTCTCGTTCCTCTCTGTCTCCGGCGACGAGCGTGCGTACTAGGATCTCGAGACGACGACGTCGTCGTCGACGAGGACGCACGAGGCTACCTTCACCCCTAGCTTCGGTACCGCTCAATTTTTTGTCCCTCCCGAGGGATCGAAACCGAGAGTAAAAACCAACTGCATTTCGACGAGGATCGAGTCACAACCTTGTCCCGGCTCTTCCGCGTGAACTGGACAGCAAACCAAACAGAACGAACTAGACAGAGAGAGAGAGAGAGAGAGAGCGAGCGGGAGAGAGAGAGAGAGCCAACTAGAATTGACGAGGAGAGAGAAATAGAACGGTAAAGGGTAAGTGACACAAACGGATAGACAGGGAAGCAATGAAACGCGAGATAAGTAAATAGTATAACAAGCCACCGCGCAACGAATATTTGAGAAAGGATTCCAGGGACCGAGGGACACTTTTGGAACCGACGAGAACGAGCCAACGGGAACCAAGGTGGAGGACACGGGTGACAGGACGGTGCACGGGCCAAACAGAGGAAGCGGAAAGGTACGTGCGGTACGTCTGCGTGCGCGATGTGCGAAGCGAACCCCAAAACGGACGCACAGAGAAACGACGGGGAAAATGCGTCCCTGCTGGCCTACACGCAACTCTGTCGTTACACGGGGACACGTTCGTAGCGCGTACGAATGCGGCGGAGCTACTAGCTAGCGCGAGGCGAAAGAGACGTAGCGAGGCTCTACCCGTAGCTGATCCTGCGTGCTAAACGAGCCGCCTCCGCTGCCGCCCGTTTCCCCACTATTTCTCTGCCCGACCAGCTATTCCGCTCCCACCCTGCGTCCTACCAACCCCTACCCGTTGCCGTTCGCCCGCTACCACCACCGCCACGATTCACCGCTATATACTCCATCCCTTCACCGCAACCAACGTCGGACGGGGTGCTGCGCGACGCTACGCTGTTTTAGCTGTTTTTAGCCCTTTTCTTTTTCCTTTCTCTTCGACTTCCTATTCGTCTTCCTCCTCTTCTTCTTACGAAGAATGCTACTTCCTCTTCTTTCTCGCCTGTTTTTTTTTGGGGGGGCTTTTTGCTAACGCCATTCTCGATGCGCGCACGTCGACGTTTCAATGGTAACGCATCCGTACTGGATGGCTTATCGTAACGCACTTGGCCAGACGAAAGGTGTACGCATTTGGAAGAGCGCTGGTCTTGTTAACCCTTTATGGGAAGGGTGGAATTTAAAGGGATCGTAAGAGCTTTCGGGGGTGGGAGGAAATAGTAATCGACGGATGTTGATTTGATAGTTTTCGGTGTATTCAACCGTTGCGCGTGAAACAGGGTGCTCGTTATTATATTTCGTTTAATAATTTTCGTGCGCTCATCGCAAGACCACTACGGATCCTCATTCCTTGGACAGTTTCACGTCGATTATCGTTTTGGGAAGAAAATGCGTGCAGAATATTTCGAGCGACCAAGCTTCGAACTTGTCGACCATTCTGGCTGCCTCGCGAAAGGTTTAATGTAGGGTCCGCCGTGGATGCGATAAACGAAACGTATAGAAACTCTGCTGCGACTGAGATTCGCAAGCTCCATTCTGTCTTAGTATTTTGTTTGCAAAGTCTTTTGATTTCGTCGCAGTCTTGACACGCGTCTCGGTGTATTTTCCACGATGATATAACTTTCTGCTCGCGCACTCGGCATTCCGTACAATTTCGATTCATTTCTTTAAACAATCTACTCGAGTATTTTGCAGTCGTTTCTATTGCAACCGATGGTACAATATTCGTCTATGGTCGACGAACTGTTTAAAATCTTTCCAGGCGATAAAAATAGATTGGCGCGTAGCGTGGAAGCGATTGTTTCAACGGTTTGGCGGACACGTCGAAAGAATTGAATAAATGAATCGTCGCGGGGGTGGTTGCGCCGCCAGCGTTTTTTTCTTTATATTAGACGGCCAGAGGGCAGATTGACTTGGAAGAACTTCGTGAAGCAAGAACCGAAGGAAATTGGTAAACTTGGGGAACTCGCGCTTTTATTTATCGCCAGTCTGCCGAGAGTTATGGTTTTGTCTTATTAGATGTAATACACTATTGACAATGAATAATTTCAACGGGTCCCTTATGTTATTTGGAGAATTTGGGAGAGTACGCAGAATTGAATCGTCCGGGGAGGGGTTCGATATTTCGTCTATTGTCTCGTTCGGACAGTGGATCCCTTCAAATCCATGTCTATACATCACTTTCATCAGGATCAGGAATTCTTCCTGCGCGTAGAAGAATTTCGATATCGTACGATTCGATTTCATCTTCTATGTGTAATTTCTTGCAGGCTTTTGTCGTGTCTACGGATGTCTATTACGTCTACAGATCAATGGTTTACAAATATATTGATATTTTTCGTTTCTCTTTGTTCTGTAAGGTTGTTGTAACAGACGAATCAATGAAAAGAACCGAATCTGAATAGATAACAGCAGGATCGTATTATGTTTATCTGGATTTTGAAGAAAATAATCAAATAATCTCTATTCATTGGTGTCGTCGTGATAAAATAAATTAATAATAAAAGAAAGTAATAAAATTATTACAACCACGATTTAGGATCGCTCATCCGCAAAGGTTATTTCACCTGTCCCACCTATAATCGTCAGTCTATCGAAAAGGTAAAATTATCCGACCCGACCGTAGATGTCTTAAGTGTTTATTCATTTGAAACTGGATATACCCACTAAAAAAACCTCTTCAGCCTCTGGTCATTGTATTCTTCGCGCGGTGCACGCTCAAATTTGTACGTTTATTTATTATTTACTTTTTGTATTCTAGAGACGTTAAAAATGTAGCTTGCTAACTGCACAAGATTAAGGCAGCAGTGGATTTTCTTCTATTCGTTTTCTATTAATCAACTCTTTCGTTTCACGCTGTTTACGCGTTCCACTTTGTAAAATTTTAATCCAGCGACCGTATATTCGATGCACGTTGCAAAAATCGAGAAGTAACAGAATTACAATGATTGTCGTCCATAAAATTATTTCCAGTTCGATCAAGAAGCAACGAAACGGTCAGCGAAGTACCGTATCTTAATCAGAACAACGAACAAGCAATATTTCCTCAGTGTTCGTAATATAAGAGACGCAAACCGACAGCAAGTTTAATAAATATCCGCGACACTGTACGCGCAATACGGCCGATCGAAGTTTAATCTCAAAATATGCCGTCCTGTCTCGTCTTCTACTCAACGCACAACTAATTGCACAAAAGTTCGCAGCGTAGCTGAACGCCCCTAACGAGTACACACAATCCTCCCCGTTTAACTGTACTTTAATTGCAGGAACTTTGCACTGCGTAAACATCGATTAAAACCTGTTAGAACGGAATCTAGCAAATGGCCGCGTCGTACGTCGGCGAATCTATAACGATGAAATAGTGGCAATATCGATTTACGACTCATTACTGAAAAACCGTGGATAGCAGAGATATACACAGGTGCACGTCGAATAATCGGGTCACGGATACTGAAATCGACCGGGACAGGGTCGTCGTTGTTTCTCCCCTTTGCATTCCCTGAAAAAAACGGGTAAAAGGGACAAGCGAACAAAAAAAAAAAAAGGGAGGAGAAAAAGAGAAGAAAAACCGCGAAGGAAGTCGAGCATTTTGTCGATGCATGCACGCGTGATTGTGGTTTCGAAAACGTTGTTCGTGAAAACCGTACGCACATGTCGGCCGTTCTGAAAGTTTAAGCATTGGAAAATCAATACACGAAGCTCGTGCTGGTAACGGGCTGGATTTCCACGAGTTTGTAAATGAACGGGCACGTTTTTCATATTTACAGCGCATTCTCGTTCTACGATCTGTCGCTGTTGGAGAATTCGGTGTTTGTCCGCGCGGCGAATATTCATGGGGCACCTATGGCTATTTTGTGCGCACCGCAATTAAAATTCATCCCGTCGCTCGAGGTTCTTCTCCGGGAAAATATTTATTCCGATTACGGACGCGCGTTTCACGATTCGGTCACGCGGAAACGCTGTAACATTACGTAGATTCAACGAAACGATTCAGACACCTGGAATGCCTCGCGTACTTGTAACGAACTGCACCCTTTTTTCGTCCTGCTATGATGGTTTTTAAGAATGATCGATTTGCACGCCAGATGCCACGCTTTCATCGGAGACGTCCGACTCGAAGAATGAGAATCGCATCGACGCAACGCGCAAAACGTGGCGAACGTTTTCGAAAGAAAATTGCAACTCGACGCAACGCCGCAACTCTTTCAACGCGGATCGTCAGAAACGAATGGCACAGCGAATACACAGCGAGAGGTATATAAAAATCGATTATTCCACCGAGTTGATGATCGTGGAACACGCTTCTGCTATAAACTATCTCCATCCCGGATGGATTCCTCGGTGTATAAATTATTTGAGGAGGGAAATCTACGAAACGAAGCCACTCGGCGAACGTGGATAAAGGTGGATATTATTTCTTTCCGCGTTAAAGCGTTATTGACGCAACGAGGTACAAAGAGGTGCGAAATGGATCGGCGTAGTTAACGTAACGAGAGGATTATCCGGGTGAACGTCAGATTCGCGAAGAAACGAGAGGAAGAAGAAAGAAGATTGACAAACCATGTCGCATTTCCAATTGCGAGGCGACCGAAATACCACATGGCGTTCGATCAAAGTGTCTAAAAATGTCGAAAATTGCTGCCCAAGAACGTGGAATAAGAGCCGCCGAGTGGAGCACTCGCTGCTCCCTTAAAGCGAAATTGGTTTGAAAGCAATGGAAAAGGAACGGAAACGGGGGGGGGGGCCATTTTTTGTAAATGAAAATATTAAATTTCGAGTCGGATATTCAATTTCGATTGGACAACCGGCGCGAAAAGTATAGGGAAAACAGATATCAAGTTGTGTCCATTTTTCTCTAGCTGGCGCGGAATTCCGTGGAAAATTCACTGAATGCCTAATGCGGCCAGACACTCTGTTAACTAACTCTGTATGTATGTACATGCAATAAACACTGTTCGCTGCAGTAACCAGTCGCATGTGAATATAATTGTACTCGCCGTAACGAGGCTGCTATCGTATTTGCCAAACGTGTTACCGTATATTTTACCTCGCTTTATGCGTTTCTTATACTAATTGCTCCTGCATTCCTGGCTTTTCATAATTGCGGCATTCACATTCGTAGAGTTTCAGGAATAAAGGTACGCGAGCTTAAATTTGTCGTTTCTGGTTTGCGCGGCGCTGGTAAAGCTTTCTTGTCGAATAATCTATTCACTGGTAAAGTTGGTGAAAAAAACAAATGTTCATCAGCGTGTCGACGCTCTGGATTTTTGCAATTATACAACTTGCACCGTCGACGGAAAGAAGGAATACTGGCGAGGGGAGTTTTTTTTTCATAAGAAATTAAAAACAATGTTACCTGTGCTCTAATACAAAGGGAGGCGTTGCACTTGCTAAATGTTCAATATGTGATTGTGCAACAACAGGGCGACTTGAATGGCAAGTATAATTACGACAGAATTGAGAGATTACGAAAATTTTACTCAATCTATGTAGCATTTAGACACTGCTCTGCGAAACGTGGATTTATTATTAAATCTTGAATTACCTGTGACGGGAGATTATTTTCTGTGCGATAAGCCGGAAAGCACCGTCGACAATTAAATATAGTTTTTATACTCGCGTCGCGCGGATATCGATTATTTTTTCAATTACTCGGTCATCGCCGATAACCGGTGAGAATTTTTCCGTTAAAAAGAATCGTCCTGTATAAGACTATCAACCCTCTTTCGATATAATTGACAAGTATATTTTCTTACGTGTAAACTATTCGTTACTAAACAAAAGTTCACTCAACTTTCGCCTTTAAAATCGTGTCCACCCCCTACTTGTTCCTCTATCCTGCAAATTAATAATACCGCGAGCACCAATAACAAAAAAGCAATTTCACCCTTTAAACGCGAATTCCGCCGATAACGTGTACGCTACGTAGAAAGTTTCACCAAAATCGACGTGCTTACGTTGGGCGTTATTCCTTCTATGAAAGTTTGATCGAAAAGCTAATTCTAGACATGTAGGTACCGCGCCAGCCAAAAGTATCGGGCTTTCTCGATTTCGCAAAATATTGTATAGCTTGTTGACGATTCGTTGTCCCGAAATTAATATTACGGTAAGAAACTCTTCCTCGACGTAATCCTAGCTTGGATATATTCTCGAATTTGCAATTTAAAATCATCAACCCTTCAGCTGCGAACTTCTCTCGGACGTACAGCAATTGTTCGTTGAAAATCTATGTGAACGTTCTTCGCAATTAAATCGGTAATTAATACGCACAGCTGTTCGATATCAATAATAACTCTACCGTTTCGGGCATCCGTCTCTGGTTCGACGTACACGCACAAACGGGTTGATTGTTCGCAAAATTGAAGTGAAACTTGAAATCACCGATGCATCCGAAAATTTTGACCGTCTGTGCGCGCGTTATTAGTCGCTGGTGAAACTTCAACCACCGAGTCGGACACCGTACATTGATCCATCCATTGTCCCTTCGGAGTGACTTCTTTTTGTAGCGGCTTCGACGATATTTGGATTAAACCCAGGTGGGCAGAAGTTTGGCAACGGCACGGAATTCCCTCCAAGTTCTGGCTTCACGTTCGTTCAACTCTTCGCAATTAAACTCCGGCTCGCCCTTTCGAAACGTCTAATTTCTTTTTGGGCCAAAGGTAAACTGAAACTTTAATAGCGAAAAATGGCTCCCTCGCGCTAATTGTTCCACATTTTACCTACGTACGTGTGTGTGTGCGCGCGCCCGCGCGTGTGCAATAAATTGTAACCGCAAGCCGTTTAAAGGTGTAGATAAAATTTCCGTGGGTATCCCGAATTTTCGGTGAATTAATCTCACGACGAACTGCAACGATAGAGCAGGTTTCATTGCTTATTAACTCCAGCGTCGTTAATATCGAGACAATTGACTGGAAAGCGAGATACACATTTTCGAGCGACCGTGTACATTATACTTCGCGAACCGGTATTATTCGTAAGTACTATTGCCACCCACGCGTCCGAACCGAAATAATCCCAGAAGCCCCGGGAATAAATCTTCCCCCGGTGGTTTGTTTAGAACGGAAGGATCGCGGAGTTTGACGGAAAATAATCACGGTGTTAAAATAAATCTTCCTATCGGCGATTCATACGCGAAACACCCGTATGATTGATCGATACTTCACGGGCGCGTAAGAAACGGAAGCGTATTTCTCTTCATTTCGAACGGGGCCGTGTGTAGCGGGCAATCGATAACGAGCACGCAAAATAGCGAGGTGGCGCGTGGAAGGGAACGGCGAAAAGTCGCGTGCAACGCGAAATAAATACATCGACGAGATAAATGAAACGAGTACGAATATTTTGAAAATATTTAGACCCCCGGCCACGAGACCCCGCGATCGAGAAACGCCGCACGTTGAAAATTATAAATCCGACCTTTACACAGTTTCTCGTCCAGGTCGTTTCGAGGCAAGACGAACACCCAACGATCGCCAATATATTTCCACGCTTTCCCGACGAAACGTGCCCGCTCTGTGGGGTACAGTTGCATCCAATGACGTCACAGGGGAAAATGCATGCCGCGTGTATGCAACAGTGGCGCACGAACGGGTTATTTCTGTATTTATCGGGGTAGAACGGGAGCGGAGATCGCGTGTCGCGCAGAATCGTAGAATAAGTGCAGGCCGTGAAAGCCTTGGCGCTGATCGTAAGGAGAAATTAAGATCGCCAATGCGGATAATATCCGTTTCGACCCCGTGGCATTTTAAAGGGCAACCCCGGGGTCCCTTCGCGTGTCGCACGACCACCGGCACCGCCGAATGTATACTGCTAACTGTTTAATGCATACGAGTGTCAGGCCAGAACCGGTGAAAGATTGAAAGGCCCGTGTAACGCCACGTCGATCGGTTCGTTTGCACGCCCGCGAATTCGCAAAGTAAATCCCCCTGTACGGGTTGAACGTACGCGCAACGAGAATACTAAATCGAGGTTCGACCGACCGCGTAAAATTCGTTCCACGTTTCGGTATGAATTATGGTAAGGAACGTTTTGCCAATTCGTGGTCGATTTAATTAAAGTTCGCGGAAAATCTGCGGCAGTTTGTTTTTTTTAGAAAAGGGTTCAACCTTTCGAGATCGAGCCTCGCGGTTAATTTGTTGCGTACGTTTGGGCACGCGGTGTTGGTTTCGAGTTTGAAATTTCAAGGGCCGCCAATTCTTCAATTCCAGCGCGCGGAATAGGGACGGCAAATGCTTCCAATCGGAGTGCTTTTACTCGCAAATCTGTTTTCTTCGGTAGATGAATGACTGGCAGTACAATGCTGAAGGAGTACAACTTTGGTTACATAAGTTTAAGTAGTATAATTATTAAACTTGGATATGAACACCTTCACTGTCGCCGTAAGAGCGTCGTAACGCTTGGCCTAGAATAACCAGCTTGCAAATGATAACGAAACACGATAATTTAACGGTGATTAGTAATTAACTGTATTAGTAAACGTTCCATGAACTGCATCACGTATAAATATCGAATATCCACATTGCGTGGTATTTTCCAAAAACAACTATATTAGTTAGAAAATATATTCTAGTAATCTATTCAGACCAGTAAGTAAAATATAAAATATTTAATACCGAACAATTGACAACTACTTTAACATCGATCGTTCCATAAAACGTCTGTTTTAAATGATTGAAAATTGTTTTCAAAATTACTAACCATCCTTACCGAAATAGAACACCGACACGCACTGTGTTACGCGCATTATGTTTCAATACGTTTCCAGAGATATTGCAGCGGGGTGTGCATTCGATTCTATCGACGAGTTACAAATACAACCGGATTCGAACAGATTTACGTAATCCACGTAACAGGACAAGATTGCATCTGCCAACTTACATGACGTAAGGTTCATACGGCGAAACGTTACGAGACGCAGACCTCGTGTGTCTCATTTCGCGTGATACTAAACAACGTTTGTGTCACGTATTATATCAGCTCGCGACGCGTGGGCAACTTTCACAAAATTATTTACCCCCGAATCGGGCCGTCGAAGTGGAACAGCGAACATTTTAACACGCTCTATGGCTTGCGCGTTATGAGCGAAAAGATAAAACTGGTATTTTCATATTTCACCGGCCGCCAACGCGTTAGAGAGAACAAAAAAATGTACGGACGAGAAGTATAATTTTCGGGTAGCGCGATTTACTGCGACCATTTCGTACCAACTTAATATTTCACGTACCTTTGTTGTACATTTGCCTGAACCCATCCTCGAACGAAATGATACACTTTGTTAAATGTTTTTTATTAAACGATGGGAAAGCTTTGGAAAGATTTTGTAACATTTACAAGCGTGCTGTTGCTTTCTGTGATTTTCGACAGCGAGTTAGAGAATTACGACGTACTGTTTGATGAAATCAGAATGTGTAAGTGAAAATAATGTAAATAATGTATTAGTATAATTGTTAATTTATAAGTAGATGCATTTAAATGATTCGATGCTGCAGTAAATAATCGCACCGCAGTAACAACAATTTTTACAAGAATCCTTCGCACATGTGCATGAACAAATCTGTAGAAAATTCGTAGCATTCGTGAGACGAAACTCCCGTGAAAACAGCCATCGCCAAAATGTTTTAGTCATCTACTGGACACGTATCCATCTTGTCGAAATTGAACCATTATAATTTATCACGCGACGAACCGCGTGTTACGAAATCTAGGTCGATGGTCCTTCGGCTCGCGAAAAACGACGAATCGAAACTTAAATCCAAATCTTTGATCGTTGCAATTCACCGTGTAAATAAAATGTACATCTGTCCAAAAAACACAAATAAAAAAAAAACAGTAAAAAAGACCCCGAACTAGTATCTATCTTTTTTCAGGGTATATTTTAACAGTCCTTCCCGATCGTTTAAATAAATGCATACATAAATGCGTACAGTTATCCTTGCAAAAGACGCAGTGCGCATTTTCCGCTACAGAAAAATCCCACTTCCTATACCAGAAACACGCGAGCTCGTTTACAAGCTTATGAATTTCGTTGGAACACGCCTCGACTCCGTCAATGAATGAGCTGGCATCATTCGCGAAATCTACCGTTCACGACGTTACGTTCGAGCCAGACGCGAATTAAAAACCGAACCGTGACGTTCGTCCCACGGTTTCGACCGGGTCGCCCCCGACACCGCCGCAATTTCGTTCGAGAAAACAATTTCCCTGCACATTTTCCCCACGGAATAAATAAATTTTCCGCGGCCGCTCCGTCGTGGTTCCCGAGGGATCTCTCAACTTTATTTACGATCGTTCTTACCAGTCGAACGGATTCCGATGATATATCCGGAGCGCGATTAATTGGACCGAGGAGAATGAATTACTTAATTGACGCGAAATACAATCGAACGTCGTCGGGGCGAGAACGAATGAGGGGGGAGGGGGAAAAAAAATGGACGGAGGGTAACGCGTATCGATCCCGCAACGTGTAGACGATAATTATTTTCGCGAAAAGCTGCTGGAAAAGATATTAAATAAATTGCACTTTCCGCGAGAAATAATCGGAGTGTGTGTGTGTGCGCGCGCGCGTTTGAAACAGTTTGTGGGAAATTGTGATATTTTCGAGCCTCGAATAGTCAGGTGAACGCGTGACGTGTTACACGTCGCCAGCAAAACTGTGCTTGACCTGACACAAACCTGACCATTCAATTTCTGCCAAATGTTCGTCGAGTGGAAGCGTTGTGTACTTTCGCAAGACATTTCTATCGAGTGGTACGCTCGCGTTGTAAAAATTTGCAAAAAAGAAAGAAAAAAGAGGAACGGGCAAGAAATATTAGAGAATGCAGAATCATGAGCGAGTCGATGGTAAACTGAATTCTATTTCGCGTATTGATCATCGAACGCGCAAGTGTCTCGAGAACAAATGGGAAAGAGATTCGACGTCGAAACGAAAAGTTTTTAACAGGATACCGGGCATACGCGAGGGGATCGTTTCCAAGGTTTCGGAATAATATCAACGTAGGAATTAAGTTTTCCCATTTCTAACTATGCGAGCGGTGCTCACGTTCGGATAAGTTATGCGATTTGAACAGACACACTGTCTGGATTCTTTTGGAATTGTACGAATATCTGTCATACTGAAATAATGTATCCAACGGACTGAGGCACAAGCCAATAAAAATCGAAGAAGTTGAAAATTTCACAAGCAACTTGATAATCTGTATTTAAGACGTATCTAATTATTTATTGTAATATCGTTGATTAATATCCACTGTACTGAACCTTTTTTTTTTTTATATAACGTTCGTCGTCTATAGTTTTTAGCCCTTCTAAAAGATCTCCCCGCAATAAACAAACTTGCGCACGCAACATTGTTTGCTCTCCGCGAGCTTCGTTGAACCGTGCAACGCTTTCGCAAGTACTTTCGTGAAATTCCGTAAAAAATTTAAAAGCATATCGTTGGCCAATATCTTCCTGTCCCATTTTCCTGACACACTCACCAAACACGCTATTACTTATCGCGTAATTATATCTGCGTCAGCCGCACTGATTAAGGTATGCAGAACGCGAACACTTTTCTAAGCGTTCGCGAATCGTGTAAGCTCGTTCGTTCCTCGTCGGGCGTTATCAAACTGTGTTATAATAGAAGTAATGTCGTCGCCTTTGGAGCAGGCCACGTGAAACGCACGCCCTCCTGATCTATTCCCCTATTTATAGCGATTAAAGTATCGCTCGTTCCTTCCGTTCGCTTCAAGAACGAAGCTGCGCGGATCTTCTGTCTCGCAGCTGTGACACACGAAACGAAGTAAGAGGTAACGAATCTGTAATCTGTCGCATCTGCGAAACGCACTCGACCGATTGTGAGCCGTCCACGAAATTCACTCGCAATCCCTTTTCATCCCCATTGATCGACTGGCTCGATCACTGCCATTACACTCGATATATTTTGCAAATGTTTTCCAAGTGGCAACGTCAAGAAACAGTGCCACTGTAACGAGAGAGGGTCAAAAATAATTGGACGTTTCGTTAAATAAAAAATAAGGAAAAAGTTTCGTTTCAATTTCGATACAAGCCGAGAAAGATATTTTTATAAATTATGGCGCACGATTTTACTGTCGTTTACGTCATCTGTACTGTAGCAAGTTTCGCAGTAATTCATACGATCTCTTTTTTTCATTAGGAGCGCAATGTAGTGAACCAGATTTTTGCATCGCAATTTAACGTTGGAAAGAAACAATGATCTTCCGTCCAAATGTCAATGTTAAACAGAGAAATATACACGGTATCGTATTTTACGTTTGGATTGGGGAAAAAGTTAACGAAGAACAAGAACAGAAAGGTGGGAAAGGTATAGGAGAAAGAGTGAGATTGATGATGATTGTAGTGTAACGAGTGTGCCACACGCAACACACCTCGAAACCCAAGCTTATCGATTTTTGCGGCGAGCAGTCAGGTTCCCTGTATGCGTATAAAATTATGAATATCGCTTTGACACGTCTCTAAATTGCGTTTACGCGCGAAATTCTATAGAATATTTTATTAACGAGCTGAACGAATCTAAAACTACTGATATCTTAATGCGCAACGAAGTAATGTATGTAGTGTTTTGTCAGACGCGCACTGCGCACCTTTTATCGCAAATGTATCATCTATCAATTTCATTGCACTGGGTAAACGTTATTCCTCAACAAATTCACGCAACGTTGATACAAGCTTTGCGAATCTTCGTAGAAAATATTAATCACGGTTACTAACTCCAAAGGAGATGCCAGAAATTATCGAAACCAGAATAAAATTAATTTTCAAACGAATTTATCGCAACTCTATCGAATTATCCTTCGAATTTCCGTAATATTTATATTTTGGAAAAGTGAAGCTAAATCTATCGTTAGAATTGAACGACATCGTATTCGTGTACCGTATGTCAGCAAAAACTGGTCAGACGAATCATATATGCAAGAGATTCAATTTACGTTCTTTAATAAATACATATTAAATTGTACTATTAAAGTACGCTGTCTTTCTCAACCTGATTGTATCATACTATTCATCAACTTGTTGAAAAGCTTCGAAACGATAATGTAAACATCGATATTGAGGTCCATTCAATTCGGATCGGATCAATCATCTCGAAGGCTAAGCTCGGTACGCCATTCAATGCACGTTCAATTGTCTTGGACGGGACTATTGTGAAGAAATTTCAGAATATTGCTGTAAGATATGCGGTACCATCGGCGACAGAACCGGGCAGGTATTGATTCTTAATGAATAGATAAACCGAGAGAAAGGTATATATCAATCCATTGCAACAAATCAATATTTATCATACGAAAAAGAAATTCTACAAAATTTCTTTCAACTGAGCGTAACGGTTTCGTTCTTTCGTTGTACGAATCACTCCAGAAATCCAAACCTTCTTGCCCGCTCGCTTACGTTTTATGTCTCACTGTTTGCTCTCTTTATTTGCTAAATTTGCTTTATCTTCAACATTTCCTTCTCAAGTATTGTCTATATAGAACGTCCGTAAACCGGCGCCGGAGCAAAGTACATACGCGCGAAGATATAAAGCGACGATACGGGGAATAATTTTTCGCGAATAATCATTCCCAATTTCCGTTAAAACGTAAGAAGATAATTGAACAAGTCGGACCGGAATATAAACCGCTAATTGGCAATAATACTCGGGTTACGGTGATAAGGTTTCGTCCCAAAGCGGCGTCGATTTAGATAAAATATAAGCCGTAAGTGGCACTAAAAAGAAATATTCGATACGGTCTTTTCTCTATTTTTTTTTTTTTTTTTCTTTATCGACAGTATCTCGTCATAGAATTTTTTTTTATCTGTCCAATTTAGGATGCGAAAATTACCATCGAAGCGAAGGGTAGTAAACCCTGTTCGCCGTGATATCTTGACAAATATTATAGACAGAGAGTCGGCGCAAATGGCGGAATTTTATATCCCTTTCGTCGAGCATTGTTATTTAAATGGACACCGGTGACAGCATATTTCTCGATTTCCCTTCCTGCCCCCCACCCCGGAACGTATCGAAATAAACTCGAATAAAATTGACGGATCATGCACAGCGATCCCGGGAATTATTTCCGCCTTTTGTTCCTTAAACTCGTCGGAGATGGACGTAATATGCCCGCGATGAAAAGGATGATTAAATCATGCCAGACAATACAACAAACGAAGCTAAAACGAAATGAGATTTGCGTGCCGATGCCAACAGCCCGGCTGAAATTCTACGTTGTGCCGTGCTTTCGTTTTTCCTCGAATTCCTCGATTGTCACGCGCAGTAAAGCAATTCTGTTAATATCATTATCATCATTATTATCAATTTCGTAATTGGTAACATCGTCATTATTATTATTACATTCTTTGAAAAGGAAGATAACTTCGTCGCGCAACAAACTCCAAATTCTTCGTCCTCGTTCGAAAGGCCATGCCACGGTTTAATCAATATCTCACCGAGCCTGGGATAAAGTAATACCAAATGATAGTTCTATCGCCGAGCAAAGGCGTGCAATATCACAAGTGTTGTAGAAGGTGCTAAACAGAGAATAAACTGCCCGCCAGAACCCCTAAAAGGAAAAATATGTGCGGGAACGTGATAAGGGGCGAATGTAATTACATTTCGTTGGTCACGCAAGTGTGTGCGCCTCGCGAATATAAATGGGCAGAGCGATTAATATTCCTCTTTCGATACGTTGGTTATTTGCTATTAAATAAATAATGTATTTCTTAAATTGATAAATATTAACAGATTTTATTCGCGAAGGGTTAACAACCCCCCGGGGGTCCTCATGAAATATTCGATGCCCGGGGGGGATGGACGGTATGGATCGTTCTGTGATTGATTTTACGTGTTACAGAGGTGCAAATTATTCCTCGTTTCGGCAGCAGCTCCCCGACACTGCGAATAATCGAGATATGCCGGATTTATGATAGGATACTGGCGCAATTGCACGAGTATTATATACGTGCTGTTACAAGTATTCCATCGGACCGGCGAGAAACGATTTCTTTCATTCACAAACTGTATTGGCTTTAAAATTCGAGTGCGGATCAATTCTACCGTGTCGCTTTAAAATCAAACCTCTCTTTAACCCCTTCCTTTACCGCGTGTACTATTTTATTGACTACACAACTACGCAAACGCTACGTTAGTGTATTTACGCAATAATTTATAAAAGACGCGATCAATATAACAATTTAGATCAGAATTAACACGAAGATTTCCATTCCTGCCTATTCAATTTTTACTCGCGAAATAGTGTTGTGGCACAAGTGTGGCACTAGTGTGGCACTAGTAATCGCGAGGCGAAGGGTTAATAATATCAGCCCGTCTGAGTGTCATAAAACAAACTGGCCGCGTCTGTTACGTGGTCTTGCACGCTACGCGACATGCAGTACACATGGTATACGTACGGAGCGTAGGAGATTGTTAATCAAACGACGAGGGTGGCCGCTACAACTGCAGAAACTCTGCGGATCAAGCAAGAAACATTAATTATACGGTACGCGGCCCGCTGTAGGGAAATCGGCAATAACAACCCTTCCTGAGAATGTTCAATTAATCCCAGATTAGGAGGTGCATGTCTCAAATAATTATCCCCGCGATAGATCACGGCGAATGCATTTAACAAACTGAGTAAGGAGGAAGTGGTTGCCACGTTCTTCCAACTGATAAAAGCTCAACCTCTGAAATCAATTCAAGATTGAATACGGAAAGAACGTCCGTAACAACCGAGAGTAAAAACTTCTCGAGAACAATTGTTTGGTTAATAAAACGTTGCGCGTATTATATGAAATAACTCTATACAAATTTGTGTACTATTTGTTTTTTTTCACATATACGACGATGTTACGTTCAATATTGCAATATTTATGTTCCGATATTTTGCGGCGTTACTGATCAATGACAAGGACGGTTGCAATTTGTGAAACAATCGCAGCTTCGCCTGTTTCGCGTACGGCATTCAATTTTGGAATAAAACGAAGTGTACGACGAACTACTGTAAGATTTAATTCGCGCGAAATTAAATGTAACGAGTGGCAAATAAAAGAAAAAGCACAAATTCGTATAAAATATTACAGGTATACCAATCGAAGGCAGGCGAAATATCGACGAAAGGATATTTCATGGAATGGAAACGACTGCGGATATTCGTGCGGCAATAACTTCTGTTTCGGGAACCGCCACCCTCGACTTATTCTAAATTCTAAAACAAACGCCGCGGCGTAAAATATCTTCCTTTCCCGTGCAACGCGGACTTTTTTCCACGAACGGCTGACCTGCATGGAAAGAAAGGACGATACCGTGCGCTAAATATTACCGTAGCGAAGATTGCTTCGTGAGCCTGCGATCGTTTGAAAAGATAACTAAAAAAAAGAATTCATTTTCCCCGACAAAACGTTTCGAATAATAATCCCGGTCGGTTCTGCCTCGATCGTAAACGCGTCGCATTAACGAATTGTCGTTCTAATAAAAAAAAAGGCACAGCCACCCGGGTGAAAATGACGCTATCGCAAGAGTCGAATAAAAGAGACAGGCGGAACGTCGGGATTAGAACCACCGATCTTCGTCTTTCCGTCCGCTGATCTGTCCTGCTTAAACCAAGACCCCCACCTCAATTTCCTCGTTAGAATTGCTTCTTTTGTTGCGAGCACGAAGGCGACGATCCCGTGTTATTAACCCTAATGCATTCATAATCCGACAGGAATTTATCACTGCCAAGCTGTTACGAAGAGTAAAGAGGCACGAATCCATGAGAATAAAAAACGACCTACAGTCGCGTCGGGAAGTAAGTCAATCCTTATTTTTGTGCAAATTAAAAACGGTGTACGTAGTTTTGGTAACTTATTTTTCATACTTACATTATAATAATAATATATATACATATATATATATATATATATATATATATATATATATATACACACAATATATAGTTAACTTACTTTCCGGGGTGACTGCACTTAAACGACCGTCAATTTCTTACCGTACATTTACCTTTGACGTATCTTTTTGCACAGAAGCAAGCGGTTGAAACGAAGCGAAACATTCTACGCAACCAGTGAATAGTATAAACGTTAACGCCACGCAGCAAACTCAATTCCTTATTACCCGTTAATTATCTTCGTCGGAAATATGTTTTTTTTTTTTTTATTTGATCCCCAAGTGTACATAAATGAAAGCGAAGTGGAGCACAGAATCACACTGACCTACATTTATATTCCTTTCATTAAGCCTGCCCGTAGCTGAACTGTTCGTTAATTGCTACGAAAAAATGTTATATTAGGCATGCTGAAAGGGAATCATCAGTTCCCGGAGGGTAACCTGCCATAAATTGATATAATGCATATACGTATACACCGGTTTCCGGAGAAAGGAGGCCGATAAGAAAAATATATCTCCGGTCCCGAAAGGACCAGCTTATTCTTATCGTCCGTATTTTAATCTCTCTCCCTTTTCGTTTTGTTTTTTTCTCAACAACTTTCAACAACAACCATTCACGAGCACAAAAGACCCGCTGCATTCCACCGACAAATGAAAACTCAATCGAAACGAATAAATAATATGCCTCTGTACACCCATTTAGTGTCCCGCGAAATCAATTCCACCCCAGATAATTCACCTCCCCCCCCCCCCCGTTACGAAACGAGCGAAGAGCGACTCGATCGAAGGAGATCGGCGAACGACACGAATACATAGAGGCGGCAAGAAAAAGAAATTAAAAAGAACAAAAACAACCGAGAAAGACGAATCCTAGGCCGAACGCGCGACGACAGAATTGCGAGCCCCGTTAAAAGATAACGGTCGAATAACCGCGAGACACTGTCGTCTAATGCGTCCTACAATGGAACGATTGTTAGACGTACCCCGTCGCATAAGAAGCGCTAATTACTCTTCGTACCGCACGATTGTTACCATCACGGTCTTGTGTACGTGTACGCACACTCGTGGGCCACGTGTGCGTACACCCACGGAACCTGGTGGAACACTAGCACGTAGCGGAGGATTCTCCGGCTTGCTCGGGGTAAAGCTGGGTCGCGGTGCTATCGATCTCCACCCACCTGGAGACCTCTCTCTACCTCTGCTCGTACTCAATGGTTTACAGGATGAACGTTGGGCCTAAAAGAAGGGCAGGGGGAGGGTGGGTGTGCGGGGGCAGAGGTAGCAGGATACAAAAGGAAGGAGAGATAAAGACAGATGGACAGAGGGTACGACATGTATATGTGTGTAACATGTACAGAAAGGGAGAGGACGGAAAGAAGAGAAGAAGAGAGCAAAGAGGGCCACGTAGAAGAAAGATTGCGGGCAATATATCTATAGGGAGTACGCTACACGATTATATACACCGGCCACCCTCCGCAAAGGTTGCGAGAGGAAGCACCGACAACAATGAGCATTTCCCTGGAAAGTCGAGGAAACTGACGGGCATACAATGGCAAAAAAAAAAAAAAGAAAAAGAAACGAGGCGAAACGGTCTGTTATAGCAAACATTCGTGCCCACCTTGTTACCTTACGCGGATGACCTGCAGTCCCTTCGCGTAACATTTCCCGCACCTTTTCCCCTTTCGCAGTTTTGCCATTTCGATCGGCTCCGCTTTCGTTCCTCGCGAACACCGGCCCCGCAGCGTTAATTGATTGAGCAAAGGTGAATACGCAGGGATCGAGAAGGAAATGAAGGACGATTGCACCGGTGCAACGTGATTGTTAATGATCATTTTTTATAGAATCGTTTACTGAGCCACGCGTGAACAACAGGATAACTGTGCAGTTTGCGCAAAATGTTTGGACGCGAGCTTCGAAGTTGTTGATTATTTTGATTGACTCGCGAAAGGGTTGAGCAAGCGTTGTATATGTTTTTACGTGTTTTATATCATTTCATTGGCGAGGTAAATTTGATTTTCGTATTATTTATATTTATTAATCGGCTTTAGAAGAATGTATATTGACTGGCTAAGAGGCTAAATATCGTCCGGACCGAGTTTTCCATTTGTTATAGTGCAGCGATTAGCGTGCGACATTTTGGGAAATTATAGTGATAATTTTGTCCAAGTTCGTCGGTGATTGCACATCGCGCTGGGACAAGATCGGTGCAATTGAATCGCATGGTGCGGGACAATGAGTACGATATCTCATACGGCCGAGGATCTCTGCCCTGGCGACGTATGTAAATCCAGGGTATACAGGGGGGCGAGAGTTATTGTTATCTACTATACAAGGGCTTTTCCCTCTTTTACGTTCGCCGCCATCCGTGTCTTCCGATGTCGCGTCGTCAAAAAGGGTTGAACGAGAGCATTTACGGCGAACTTATTGTTCGTCGACATATATCCGTGTCGTAAAGTTCGTCGTGAAACGAGGAAACGAACAGGTGTCCGATTATTATTACCGTTATCATCGTTTCTAACAACGCGAAGCTTGTTTCAGGATCAATTATCCGCCTGTCGGCGATGTTCAAAATTTCGTGCACTCAACTGCAATCGAGGGGAATCGCGTGTCAAAATCGGATTCACGGAAAATCACGACGAATCAAATTGTTCCAAAAGTATCGATTTTTCATCGTTAGCTTAACGAGTACCTATCTCTCGCTCAACCTGTATTTGATATCAACGTCGAGGAAAGTCGAAACTGTTCGCGGTTGTGCGAACGTTCGTCGAACTTCTGTCGGCACGGTTATTCCAGTTTTGCGCGAGAAAAAGAAGTGATTGACGAAAGCCTGTAAAGTTGCGCCGTAAGAAAGGACAACCGCGAGGAGAGCGTGGTCCTATTGGGCTTCCATTTCGCTGTCAACGCCGAGAACGGAGGTAAATGGCTGGTTGAAAACCTATAAGGGAAGGTGCCCGGGCTCTAGAATCTAGATTTTTTTTCCTAGCTGAACGCGTTGCCCGATATAAGCTCCATGTATAGCAATCTGATTTATTCCATCTCGACGCGGAACACAAGGCATACGTGTATACGTAATGAATAAAAATTGGTAGGCGATTTGCGCTATCGGTACAGGGAATCGAGCGTATCTCGAAACCCGTGTATTTTTCATCTCGTGTTCAGCAAGCATTTTTCACTGAATTCCGTAAGAACCGTACGTTCTTAAAGGGGGACGCCCTTATTTTCGACGATCTGTATCGTATGTATGAAGTATGGAGAATGTTACGGAATTTCGCATTGATTGTAACGTTAACGATGCAAGAATAAAATATGTTAGGTGTGCGTACGGTTTCTCGAATTAGTGCGGGCGCCATTTACGTGCGAATGGTGAAATGAGAACCTTGTAAAGATAAAAAATGTTCCTCCGACAAATTCGATATCTCAATTTTTATTAACGCGTGGACAAATTTTAGTGCCGTTGAAAGGGCAATACAAGACGACCAGAAAATGTTGCAGACTTATTTTAAAAGCAATGCAACGATTAACTCTGCCGTTGTATTAATAACCAATCGAGAAATCAAATAACAAACGATTTAGATAAATTCCGTAATTAAGAATGTGACATTTATACGTAAATGGGCGTTGTTTTGAATGCGGTCAATGTTGCTGGACACGAATGCCAATATGCGGACAAGGTGTTGGAAAAATTCATTTGTTGCAACATTTGAACTTCGCCGTGCCTCACGTACGAGAACTGAGAAATCAATATTCTTCTATGTCTCGACATCGTGTCCACACGGTACGAAGTTATGACGTACTTGCTGTCAAGGTAACTAAGGACCTATAAATTAGATCGGCGAGAGCGATTAATCGAAAAATTGCGCTACTTGACCTCTTGCCGATCGAACGTGTAGCAGTAACAGGAGGCGCGCGATTTCGTTAAAATATCGCGGAACCAACTTGCCACGTTTTTGTTCGTGCACCTTTGCGCGGATTGAATGTCAAACAGGTGCTCTATACTTTCGTTCGTTTGCAACGGAGAGAAATGAATATTGTCAAGCAGTGATAATGAATTGGCAATTTTTTAAGGAATCGAAAGAAAGCGTTGAACAGTCGTTGACGAAATGGCAATAAGAAATGCATTCGAATTTTGATAAGTAAACGTGGTGTACGGTTATTTAGAGTTTCGTGTGAGATATATCCAACAAATCTTCGACTTTTATCAATCGAACCTAATATAGTTTCAAGTATTTTCCAATACATTCACATTTCGCCAGAAGATTTCTGCGATATTTCCAGCACATTGGCTATCAGTCGATTACCTAGTATTACGTTCCATTACATACCTTATTGGGCTTTCTGTCATCCTGGACTTTCTCCGTGCTGCCAGTGCCGAGCCGCATACCTGAAATGAATAAAAAAACGTTTTATTATATCTGAGATTTTCAAGATCCGACATTATACAGAACTATGAACAGCGTAGAGTGAATAAGTAATATATAAAATACATGCACAAAACTAGCAAGGACTAAAAGTCCGGTAAATTTATCACAGTAATATTTATTGTAATAATATAATACAATAAAGTAATGAATTCTGTTAAGATGTCTACCATTGTGGTAGATCAGAATTGACGACTTGTATTAACGTTGAAGAAATTCACCCAACGACAAATATTTCAGCGCGTTCGTTAAATAACTTCTTCGTTACGTTTACCACGTCAAACTACTTTTTATTTGCTACAGAGCAAGCGAAAGCGTTCACGATTGAGCGTACGCCAGGCAGGTGGTGAAGATATCCACGTGGCACCTTTGCACCGAGTAGTTGGCACCGACGAGTGGAGACTTGAACGGCCAAGCAGACCAAATTTCTTAATTTTATTTCAGACACCCCTTTCTTTTCACGTTGCACATATTTTGCATGCAGTTTGTGCAACACTTGACGCGACTCGCACTGTGCACGTCAACCGTGTTCACGTCACGGATAATTAGCTGCCAATCTGGGTACTTTCTTCAATTAATCCGCTAAATAATTCTCCGCTTCACGGTATCATAGTATTGTATAACGAGGCGCCAGGAATAAATAAATTACAAGTAGTAGAATTTTCAGAGATTTCAGAGGGGATTTAACAGATGCAGAAGTGTCTGTTCGAGCAACTATACTGCAGTCACGATTGTTTAAACGCGACACAGCGAATCGTTAAGAAAAAAATTCGCCACTTATTTTATAGAATAAGAAACAGATTTGTATATCCTTGGAAATGTAAGCAGAGTATCGAAATATTCAATGATTTCCTTGCTCGCGGGAGTGCAGATAATTATTGGAAAACGATCAAGCGATTAAAAACGAGGCAATTCCTTCTCAATTTCGCCTAACAACCAGTAACGAGAGCGCTGGATTAGTTTGGCGCAAAAAGCGTAGTCCAGGAAACTTTGCCCACGAAATATTTAATCGTACCTAGTTCCGTCGAATACACTGTATCGGAGTATCAATTGCGGGTCGAATTTAAATGATATATGTTGCGATATACGACTGCAACGCTAATAGGAAACGTGCATGACAGCCCCGGTGATAAATTATGCTCATTACGCGTTTCGATAATCGGCCAACTAGCGCCGGCATATACGCTGAGATTTAGATAATGCGGAAGCTTGACTTTTCGCGTCCCCGGTAGTATCGTTGAACGTTAGTTTAAAGAGCAATATCGAGCCATTAGCTTCTTATTTGAAGTCAAACATCGATAAAACTCCATTGCCCGTTCAATACACGAAAATACGGTTCTAACAACTAAATATAAAATTTCGTTTCAAAACGATATAATAACGCTTGCTACGTATCAAATATTTTCAGTCGGAAACATCTGGCGATTAATCATTTTCGTATAATCGAATTCATCTGCGATAAATGTAAAAAGTTCGATCTAATTAATGTTCACGTCAGAAATAATTCCCACGAAACAATTTCTGTTCAACTCGAATCCAGACGAACACGACCGTCCGTTGTTACCTGTGTCTTCGCGCACGCGAAACTTCTTGCTGATTATCCCGTTAGAACTAACGGGGCGATATTCTAATTCGACGGCTGGAACTGCGAAGCGCCTAATTAAAACTTTCGTTTCACGGCAAAAACTATCGAAACGGCTGTCACGGAGTTTCACGGCAATAAACTGGAAGTCACGTACCACGGGCGACCCCCGCTCGAGCCTGCACCTGAGCACCCTTTTTACCTGCGGTTCGTCGCTGCACCGAACGTATCTACGATTCATCGGACGGTTGGCCGAAACTTTGCGCAATTGTCAGACCTTATATTTCATTATACTGGTGGAACTTTCAATCGACGAATTGACCATCTCGATTTTGATTATTCCGAATTTCGAAGTGCGTACCGATATCGTGCGGACCTTTTCGCCCATTGGAATGTATAAAAATTCGAAAATTTTAGCAAACTCTATCGTTTGCACAGCGACACTATTGATCGCATCGATTAAATTGTCGTTATCTGATTCGTCGTTGCCAATTATAACTTGGTACTGCTCCAAAGTGCTCTCTCGGTCCGATTGAAAGGGATTTCAAGAATAATTCAGATTCCGAATATCCTCGGAACGATACTCGAGGACTATGCATGAAGAGATTGAGGCCTTGGACGTCGCACTTTCAAGAGATCGCCAACGAGATGCTCGGGTATAGCAAACGTAAGAAGAAACGTACCGAAAATCGAAGGGGACTCTAGCGTGGAAATATAATATTGATTTTCTTTGCATGTTTATTTTTATTTTTAGACGGAAGACTTCGCAACGCGACCGCAACCAGCGACGGAGTAAATTTTTTAATTACACCCGACTAGCTGACTGTGAAATCGCGTTTAATAATCGCTTAAAGATTTTCGAATCGTCGAAACGCGAGCAAGTTCACTTTTATCGCCGACTATCCCTCGTCAATTAGCATATAAATGAATTCATTTAAATCCAGCGAAGTCCTTTGCCACGTTCCGACCCTGCTTCGCAAAAGTGCTGAGCGCGCAACGATTGGCCACACGGCCACGACTGCCCGTTTTCTTTCCTATATTCTGGCCGATACGAAACAGGATTAATTGCACCGATTTGCCCCCGTCCGTACGCAACGGACGATCGTCGCTAAAAATTTCTATGGAGAAGAGGCAGGGATTTGTAGAAGCGATCGTCTCCTAAGAAAGAAGTCGCGTGCGCTTAAATAAATAAACTATTCGTGTCTCCATGCAGCATTAAAAAAACGTACAACTCCAACTCCCTGTACAACTTCAACTTCTTTCGTCCATTATTATCGAACGAGGCGAAACAGAATTCTCGCGGCCGACTAAAGAAATCAGAAGCCATAATATATCGTAATATCGTAACCATAAATCCTATTAATTACTGCGCCAACGTTAACCGACGGTTTCGCGAAAGGAGAATTCTGTGAACGTGCACTCGGGACGGGCGTTAATTGGAAACACGTGCACGCATCCGTTCGATGGAACTATTTTCGAATGTCCACCGATTAATTGCCTCCCCCCCCATAAATTTGTGTCAGACTTCCACGCAGGTTTTCAGTAGTCGAGAATCGGACGGAATTATTTTCATTCGCGACGAGGGTAGGTGCGCGCCGATCGCGCAGCGTGCCTGCGTGTGTCGGAAAGCGTACAAAGAAAAAAAGAAGAGAGAGAAATAAAAAGGGAAGGAGAGCCGCCACTTCTGTAATGGGGTAAAACGGCAGGCGAACGGCTCTAATTTTACGGCGATGACCACGGCGACATATGGTTCGGTGAACACAGCGAATAAAGTAAATTGCCATGAAATAAATCGTCGACGGAAACGTCTGGCCCGGCTCGAGATTTATTGTGATCGGCGGAGGAACTTCTTGTTCGATTTTCTTCCCGATGGGACGCGCAATCAAAGAAAGGTAAACGCGATTTCTCCGGTCCATTGTACATTTTTACCGTCGATTTTTACGCGATCGATGTTACACCGATCGGTATTCCCGTTTCGCTGTCTTTCAGTTTGTAAACGCGGCTTGGTTACGGGTGGTTTTCTTGTTTTCAACGACGCAACAGGTTTGATTTAGTTGATCATTTCTTTTTTTCCACACGTACGTGTTAGTTTTTAACGCAGTTTTTAACAGCAGACTTCACGAAGATTGTTTAAAGGCGCCCCGTACCGCGGACATTATTTGCAATGTACAATATTGCACAGTGGAAATTATTTTTATACGAGACTCGTATTGAATTGCACTTGATCTTAAAGTAATTCTATTTTCATAATTTTCGAACCCCAATACTGAACATCGTTTCCATCGCACAAAGTTACCAAGCGATTATGCGATTAGCAGGTGATTAATGGAACGGTGGAAAATTACACGTGACGGTGAATCAACTCGAAACGAAAATCCGTACGTAACTCGAAATGATACGCTCGAAGTGCTAAGAGGAAAAACGTGGCAGTAAATTGCCTTTCTTTTAAATTTCCGGAGTGAATAAGCTTTATGCGATGCGTGAGGAAACCCATTTGGAACGGAAGGGTTCGAGTGGGTGTTCAGGTTGGAGAATTGGGTGGAGTGACCTTTTCCTGGAATGCACGTGGCGTTTTAGGCGGAGAATGCCGCACGGCATTATTGCGCGTTGCGTTATTTATACAGATTTCCATTGTGTGTATAATCGAATAATTATCGAGGCAACGGAAAAACGAGATTCCTATGCATACAGAGTTAAAAAAGCATCGATATCGAAGTCCGTTCCGTTGATATGCATGCAATAATTGGCACGCCCAATCCTGATCGAATGTTGTGAGCGATAAAATACGACAGCCATTAAAAGTTATCGCCATCCGCAAAGTTACACGTAATGCATGGAACGTGTAGAACGCGTAGAAGAGCAGAAGCAACTTGTTCCAATAACACAGAGTCCTCCAAAAATGATTGGCCGCTGGAATACTGTATTGGAATATATCGGGGATACGCTGGAATATTTTCGAACGTATTACAGCAGCTTTGTTGGGGATCGTTTGCGAAATATCGATGGCAATGTATGGCAATTTTAGTGCACGGTAACTTACGGGACACTCTGTACGGGGTCGTAAAGGAAGGGAGTGACGCAAGCTTCTACAATCAAATTAAATAGGATAACGTTCGAAGATCGTCATTTAAGTATAATAATTTGTTGCCGAGCACCACGTCAGCTTCGTGCATAGCGATCGTCCACAGTCCGGTTTGTACGTATGTATCAAGTAGTTTAGGTCAGCGATTTAGTTCGCCGGTTTATCTGATCCGTGCACCGCGGATAGGGTGCAAGTGCCTACGTTTAGTGTAATCGTTTAATCGGGTGCAACTTATGCAATTCAGCAGCGATGGAGTGTCGAGCCGCGGAATAAGATATGCTCGTGATAATTAGTCAAGATTCGTTCGAAAGTGTCGAGACCCTTCGAGCTGACGAAACTTCTGTCACGAAATCTTCGTTGCAACATTTATATCGCATATGTGAACGAATGAATTAAACCTGTACTGTATCGTTATCGCATGGACGAAGGTAAGCTTGGAAAAATCGCAGGGAAAATGTAGCACGGTCCTCTTTCACCTTTCACCCCGCAAGAAAAATTTTAATTACACGTATAGCTCGGACGAAAAATATTATCGTTAAAAATAATATAAAAATAATATTTTAATATAATTACAAATAATTTGTACGATTTGAGCGAACAATAGAACATAAAATAGGCGAAAAACTCGCCTACCAATGGTAAGACGTTTTCCCAGTCAGACTCGAAGTAGTATGCGCCCTCGCTCAGACAAACTCCCGTCCGTTACACTCCAAAACGAGAAACCAACCAAGAAGAAGCCCGAAGATTGCAGGAGAAAATTCTCCTCCCATTCCTTCCGCGGCATAACGATGCACCAGGGGTGAGAAGATATTACTTCAAGCTTCTTCGTACGTAAAATGTGCATTGCATACACGCGAATAACAAATATTATTTTACGCGTCTCTGTACCATAAAATGTGCGATGTATGAAACGCTGTACAGATTCAAAGAGGCGCGGTACGTGTAAATGGTGGCATAGTTCGTACATTTCGACTGACAACGACGCCGCGTAAAAACATGGATCCGTAGACGGACGCGTAGAGCGTCGTTAAAGGGTTAATATTAAACATAAGTCGCGCTGTCACAATTTCGAAACGAGATTTCCTCGCAAACGGGGATGTTACCATGCCGCGGCTGATGTCTTGGGGTTGTGCTGTTTCCCTGACAACGGGGACTTTAGTAGAAGCCTGGGGGGCTCCGGCAGCCCAAACTTCGGTTGCGCTTGATTGTAGCACTTTTTCAAGAAAAAGAAGAAACGGACGGTCGATTTATGTCGCTTTTTTTGAGGGGGGGGGGGGGGCGCAAAGTACTTCGACGGAGATAGCGTAGATTATTATAAGTGTCTGTTACAGAGAAATAGGTGCGTATAATCGTTTTACTGTTTAACGACGACACGTGGATTGCAGTAATGAACAGAGAATAATAATAATCATAATAATGAAAGTAGTAGCAGTACTAGTAATAATGATAATAGTAAGTATACTTGAAAAATTATTATTCTTCTTCCTATTATTATTTCAACCAGTTTGCCATATCGTTTCATGATATTTACGCCCCGCTACGTCGTGTTCGATAAAATAACAAATGTCGCGCTTTATTTTGCGTAATGTGCGATGCATTGAACGTTTGTGTTTTTTCTTTTGGAAGAGGAGGAAAGTGAATCGCTTTCAAGAGTTTACACGAGGAAGAATTGTCACAGTGGTTAAGTAATTCTGGATGAAGCTGAACGATGCCCACGTTCGGGCACGGGTACGTGGTGAGAATGTCTGAGGGGACAGGCATCGCTTCGTGCCAAGAAGAAACGAGACAAATGTTTGCGCGAGAAGCAACCGGACGGGTCGTCAGATTAGAAAAAAATTCCTTCGCCGCCTCTGGCATTTGTGTATTAATCTAAGCTCGCTTCGATAAAGAACACGCATCGACACGGAACGATTCGATTCAATTTTTACCCGAAATCGTTATGGCTGCTTCCTGTACATCGAATCTTAAAAATCGCCAATCGTGCTTCAACGCGTTAACAAATTGCTTACCGTACGTCCAACAAAAATCGGTGGGTATTTCAACTTTGAGCGCGCAACACGAAAGCAGAGATGGGTAGGCACGAGAGAGAAAAAAAAAGCTCCGAGTATATACATCACGGTGGTAAAGATTGGAAGGTAAGGTATTACAGTATGTCATGAGATTGGAGGCAGCTCCGGGGAGCCATTGAAAAGTTTTAACGAGTGCATCTATATAGATATTAATGAACACATAGAATTCTTTTTTGCCTCGTTCGCGAGACAGTTTCTATATCCCACTCGGGCGCGACGCGACGCAGAATCAATATTTTTCGCATATAAATTGAAAATCATATTCTGGTGGGCGGTTAACATTACTTTCAAAAATAGATAACGCACAACTTATTGCGTTTACGGGTATACTGATTTTCCAAAAATGTCTCCGCGAAGAATTATTTTCATCTTCTCTGTAGAGAGACCGAACGTTGCAGACGGAATGCAACAAAATAATCCGTTTGAATAAACGTTCTTTAACCGCAGGTGTGGTGACCATGCTCGAGGCAAAGAAATACGTAACAAGATAACACTGGAAACCGGAGGATAGGAAATCTAATTTCTTCGTAACAACTTCTTTATAACTTCGTGAGCCCGTTTCTCCGCCGAGGGAAATGTATTAACGACGGGTCACGATTACTCGTGGCACCGCGCGTTTCCCCTAAATGTTTCAACCGAGTTATTTGAGTGTCCCGAAAAGTCACGCCCGTGAAGAGTTAATGTAATGTCGGCCTATCCATCGACACGGCCCCCTGACTCGGTGTAATCCTCCGCCACTTGTAGTAGAGTTGATGATAAAAGAAGAACAACGAACGATGGGCTTCGTTCTATTCGCAACGACAGCGTTGGAACGAAGTAAGCTCGTCGATATATAAGCCTGCCGAACACGTGGACAGGACCTTTATACAGGGTGTCCTATTTAACGGGATCACGGAAATACCAAGCATATAAGTATAATCAGAGCGAAAGATATTTACGTTGCTGCGATTCGGATTGAAAAATGCGACATCGCGTTTCGTGAAAGTAAAAAAGAAACAATTTGCGTGCGAAATGCCTTATTGCTTTTTATTAACGGAGTAATGAACGCGTGCTTTGCAAACTTTCGTGACTGTTATTAAAGAAAACTGATCATCTCGTTATTTTTCGAACGACATTTCGTACTATCTGTGGGATAAAAATCTGTGCACGATATTCTTGTCGGTTCACCGTAACGTTCGAATGTTATGAATTAGTGGAGCTGCGCAGCTGCGCTCGCTGCCAGAAATTGAACAGTCAATTCTGACACGCGGAATAATGGGAGAGATCGTAAGGGAAGGGGTTGAAGTCGGATTTCGAGTGGCCCGGTTCTGCAAACTTTCCGTTCCACCGCTTATCGAAGTGTCTGTCTTAAGTGTCCCGATCGCGAAATAAAAACTGTGCAAACGCATCAACCGATTGTTAATTAAAATCTACTATTAATTGTACAAAAACACGAATCTCTCTCCAATTCCACCGTGCGAGAAGTACGATGAAATCGCGGGCGCGATAGACTCGTATTCAAAAGCGGCGAGGCGATGTTCGAAGAATAAATTCATTAAAACTCGACAGAAAATTATTCGCGCTCCGTGGCAATGTCACTGTCGCGATACGCATTCCCCCAATTATCCAGCCTCCGTAATTCACGAGCAAACGCGAACGGCAAACGTTCGATCGCGACAAAAATTTAACGAACGTTTAATCGAGAACGAGCTGAATCGAAGTCGCGACGAACGCGTGAAACAGCGTCCGCCTTATGAACGCCACGGAACCTGAAATAAAAAACAAAAAGGAAGGAAATAGAAAAGGATTTCACAAACGTATTACGAACGTTTCGGCCATGCCGTGTAGCCAGGTATAAAGGCGACTGGAAGAATGGACGGATTAACAAGTATCTTGAACGCGTACAGGGTACGCTGGAAGGGGCGTTGTCGACGAAAAAGATGGAACGACGACGGCGGGGGTGAAGAGACGGCCAAATCGGCAGCGGCAAAAGCAAAGGGGTTGCAAGGCGCCGGCGTGGGGCTCGTTCGACGCAATGCGGGCAGGGCGAGGAGAGCCAGTAATCGGGGATCAAGCATTCGATATACCATTATCGTTCTATTACCCGCGATCCGTCATTTAATACGGGGATAGGTGTCGCAGGTAAATGCGGCGCGTCCCGATCCCCCATTGACTTCTGTCCCTCTTTGGAGCTTCCTGGTCGCGTGCTGGTTTTTCCCGAGACGTTCGCAGGAACGTTCGCGGTCCTATTTGTTCCCCTGGAATTCCAGTTTCGATTATTGGACCGACGATTCAACTTAACACTCGGATTTTAAATGTACCTTCCCAGTTCGTTTTGGAAGAGATTTGTTGTTGGAACGTCGAGTCTCGGTCGGGAGGAATCCGAATAAATTTCGGAACTAACGAGAAATGATTGGAAGGCAACGGTTTTTTGGGAGCTGCTTTTTTCATGGGCGATTTTGGAGTTGAGAAGATACGATAATTGTGGTAGCGGTAAATTGGACGCGATGAATAATTGAGATCCTGAATAATCGTGATGGGGTTAATAGGGATTCTATGGCACCGATCTTCCTCGCTCGATAATGCATGCAATTAAATCGGTAGGACGGGGAAAAACAGGGGCGTGTATTTCGGTTATGTTATTCACCGAATCAAATTCTTTGGAGGAATATAAAACATTGCGTGCAGAATGATTGTGAACGATAGGACAGGAACACGCGTGTAGCTGTATTTCGAACGAAAATATTATCGTCAATAAATTCTGAGAAATGAGAAATCTATTTCTCTTGCGTCTGACGAACGATTAAGGTATTAAATCTGAAAAGTCAGATTGTCCGGGAGCGCTTTGGCAATAAGTAATCGTGCAACGGTATGAAAACACTGTCTTAGAATGTTGAACGCAAGCCAAACAATTCAGCGGCCATTAATCAATGCGATTCTCGCGCATTTAAGAGATTGAAATGTTGGGAAGCCGTATTTTCTAATTAAGGAACGCGTTACTATCGCGTTTATCGCGTTAATCGTTGATCGTAAAATGAACAGCGTTATCATTGAAATCATCGAGCGGTAACGAGGAAACGTAGGTTTCGTGACGTCGCGTTATTTCATTTGAAACATTCAAATATCGCCTTCTATATCTGCAACTTAATTCGTTGCGACGAATGTTGTCCGTAGAAATCCGCGAGACAGTTCTTACTTTATTCTGCGTTTCTGTGAAACCCTCGTGCGTATCAATTTTACGCGAATAACAGTCAAGATTAACGTGGAATAAAATACAAGGGTGTACGTATGAAACGCCCGCAAAGATGCCTTTTCCCCGAATCAAAGCTTTAAACCGTTTTAATAAACCATGGCGCACGCTCCCCTTGCAGGTAAATAAAAATAGGCTCGCATTCACGTATCTCCATCGGCAATCTTTCCGTACGATACACCGCTATCGAGGATTTCAATTCGTAATTGAAATCGAACGAAAATCGAGAATTTCATTTCAATTGACGACCGATATTTCAATCTTTCATCGGCGTCACCCTCGGCGGTACTGCGGCGGTTATAAATTTATTGCAAAACTTATACGCGTGTATATCTGACACTGTCGACATCAATGAAAAGAACAGAAGGAACCGAGAACAGTACCAATCTACGTAATTGGAACAATTGACGGATTGACGTTAATCATTGCCGCGTACGTGAATACAGTACAGCGGAATCTCCATTAACTGGTTCGTAATTACCCGCGGTCCCAATTATCCGACATGCATAATTCACTGACAATGTGTACTTACAATCGTATATCCGCACTTGCGGATTACTCGCAAACACAAGCGGTCGAATTTTAACGCACGCTTTTCAATATTTGCCCAAAATCGACCCGTAATCGTTCCTCCTCGGATTATATTATCTTTAGTCTGTCTGTCGATTAATCGGGTCAATCGAGGACCGATCGTATCTTAATTCCGCGTCGTTGGTAACCTCGGATAGAACGTTTAGAAATGCGCGTGCAGCGCTGCTTAATTATATACCTATTGCAAAAAAGAAAAAAGAAACGGAAAAAGAAAGATATTAAAGCAGAAACAGACGGGACTAACGCAATAATTTTGCGCAACGCCGTAACTTGAACAGAGTCCTCCTTTCCAACGCGGCAAAGACGATTACGGTGTACGTTAACGCATTTTACGTGACGCGATTTCGCTACGCGTGTCTGTACTCGACTTTAAAGAGCCTTCGTCACGAATGTTCCCATGGGACGACGTTTCACGTGCGCTAGAAAATTGTTGCGAAATTCTTCAAAGAAATATTTTAACCCCCCTCGCCGTGTTTACGACGAAATTGTGAGTAACCACTGCGCGAGGAAGAGCGCGATTTGTATTGATATGAAAGGGGCGCGGTAAACATTTGGAAGCGAGATTTAACAAGCTGACTCGAGTGAATAACTTGCGCAAATAATTATAATAAAGATATACGCTTGTGGAGGACGTTTAGCGTGGGGAACAGTTTTGCTATAGTATCACCTTTTCAATCGTTTGAATCTCGACGAAACCCAATGGGAATATTGTTCCAGTAATAAATTATGACAAAGCATATATTTAAGCACAAATGTTGTACTAATCTAAAACTCTAAGTGGACTGAAAAACAATATCAGTGTTGAACGAACGAAGTTAAAATGACATATATATAGAAAAGAACAGCGAAAGTAATGGATCTGTATATTTCTAATTGATGAGTGTGATATTCACGGGATGCCTCAAAGTTCACGTGTTCTACTGCCGAACAAACCGCGCGAATAATGAAGTTTTACGTCCCAATGCAAGGTATCAAGATGATTGATAATACGTAAGGAATTTTTCCTCGCGGGTATATCTGTTTGTAAAGGGCAACGAAAGCGCTATAACAATAAGGGAACTCCCGCTAGCGTTACCCCTTTCATATCGCTGATCCAACTTTTCTAGTAAAAGTTCTTTCGTATAAAAGAGGCCATCGCGTGGTCGTAACGATTTTTCCATAGGTGAAGTCTCTTAGCAGATACGATGACCAACGCTATTTTGCTTCCACGGTGCGCCATATTCTTTTTTTTTTTATTGACTTATTACCAACAACTCTGACATACCAGCATCAACGATGCACGATCGAGATGTTAACTCTTTGGCAAACAAATGAAATGCAATCAAGTGAACAAAATAAGGCGAGAAAAATTGTCTGTCACCTCGGAGACGTTATTGTTTAGACGTGACATGGGAAATAAATCGCGTATCTCAGACGTGTTTGTACGTCAATGGCGTTGGGGAGATTTTTATATTCGAAATGAAGCCAATTAGCGGTGTTTTATTGGACAGACGAATCTATATTGTTCGTAGTTCTTTTAATAACGCCGGTCTTAAGAAAACAGCGATGCAAGAATGTAACTAACAATTTCTTCCCCGACAACAGGGGATAGTACAGGATGGAATACGCGTTACAGGTACATATATACAAAACTAAAAATATACAGAGCGAAAATAAATTGGTGTCCCTCGGGCGCGCATTGAAGTTCACGCTGAAAAGCATAAAACTGTTTACGCTAATGTAATATATTGCAGAACCTCACTGTACACCCACCGGGATCTACTAAATGTTTGGCCTCTGACTATCGCAAAGAGTTGAAAAACATTCGTCCGCATTATTTATTTGCTCCACAAGACCTGGTCTATCTTGCGCACCTAATAGATCTATGTCAGTGAGGTTTACAACATTCCCTGTTCAATAAAGATTCGACTTCCCGTTATTCTGCTACCCCCGTTCGCTAATCGAAATGATAAGGTTTTCCGGCAAATCTCCTTTGTGTAAAATTAAACGCGTCGTCGCGGCAATTGGCACGCCATTATGTTCTTATTCTTTCTTTCGTCTCCTTTCTTACTATGCATACTATGCATTTCGTGTGTGTTTTTACTCGAACGATGCATGTGCATATTAGAATTTGCACCATTTCTTTTCAACGAAAAGATATTTTTCTGCAGAAATATATTTTGCACAAATACATACGGTTCCTTAAACATGTTGTTTTCAATTGCAATTTGAAAAAATCTATGAACTGACCCTGGTGATCACCTTCTCTACCAAATGGAAAGTCTGTCTGCAAATTTTCTATCAACGCCCAAACCTTTCACGAGGTCAATAGCGTTGATCCATCGAATGCATTAAACGGCGAACTTCTTTGCAAATTACGTCGCGAAGATGCAATAAAGACGACAGCGCGAGAGGATGCAAACCACATAGTTTTTCCAAGCTGTCCTGCACGTTCGAGCGACATACTAAAATATACTCACTGTTGGCACTAATGCGAACGCAATCATGAGTGCATTCACCGTGGAAAAGTTCAATATAATTCCTGGATAATTGGAGAATCAATCGAAATACTTAATTGAGCAATGCACGAATAACAAACGAAGATATTTCAACATTCGATGCTAAAAACGGACGCGAATATTTCGAGCATGTAAATTACGAAATATATATTTAAACAATCGAATCACGAACAGAAATGTTCCGGCCGTTTCTAGTTTGCATTACGAATCGTGGAAATATCGTTCTTCTATTATTACATTTTATCCCGATATAATTCGAAGAACCTCGATTCGAAGAATTAATAATTTCCTCCCTTCGCGTATTTAACTTTTACACAAAAAATTTGGGTCAACCTGATCCAAAACCCAGACGAGAATACTCTTTCTTCATCATTAAATCCAACGCTTAAAGTACTCTATCAATTCATTAAAAAAAAAAAAAAGATCTTTTAGAACAACTGTGTGAGAAATTTAACAAAATGTTGGATTATTAGAATTTCTTGTCTGTGAGACAATGATTTAGAAGTTCCACGCATAGATTACGCTATTTTTTTCTAGCTAGGCTAATGTGGTGATTTGCTCGTAATACCATACCCTTTATTCGAGGTCGATTATTGTATTATTTCGAAACGGCTTCCTTCAAATATTGACCCGTCACCCTAAACATTCTTCGATGTACTCTATCTCGATAATGGAGTGACGTCTTATCTGTATGTTATGCACACCAGCGCCTACGCCAACTGAATTACTATTGCCACGGACAAAAGAACAATGGCTATTGGTAAATGAAAGTAACTTACGGTACATTGGTATGTGCCCAGGAAATGTGAAATGGTTGGTATCGATGTTACAAAAAAAAGTAAATCAGGCGAATTCGAAACGAAATAGAACTTAATGCATCACGAAAACTGTGTTGAAAGAAATGAAACTTTTCTACAATGTTGCGTGCGCAAGAGGTGCATAGCTTTTACAAATTTAGAGTAGAAAGAAGCTAGATTTTCCGAAAGCTTGGGCGCATAAAATTTTAAGCTTTTCCTTGTAAGTTCGTTCGTTGCATCCATATTATAATACGCTTCTATCGTGATTGAACCTGTCCGAACCTTTTTGATCATTAAATACGAACGAAAGTTAGAAACGAGATAAACATGTGGAACTAGAGCATAAAGTTATACACTCGCACGGTGTCCGGCATTGTACACGACACAGTTTACCCTCGTGTTCATCCTGAATAAAAGTCTCGAGTACGTTACAAGTCTTGTTAGAGAGCTGTGATAAAAATAAAATTAGTTGATAACCATTTAATATACGTATACGAGCTTGCAGTGTACCTGACACTTTTAATTCCATACAGCTGGTCGAACGCGTGCGAGAAATTTTTCGAATATATTACGAAACATCCGGTATGCAATGGAGGACGACGATTAACCTTGTCCTGCAATGTATAATGGCTAATTCGATAGGCGTAATTCAAGATTTTATTATTATTTTTGTTCGTTTCAAAGGAGCCTTGTATTTGATGATAATGTTACTGGGTACATAAATGTATTCGCGAAACTATTTATAATTTAATTCCTACTGTCGTTTCAATGCAATTCATTTTCATCGATCGATAGTATTGATTACGACAATTTATAGCATTCTGCTAATAAAATAAAGTATGAGAAACGTTATTAAATCATACAGCGGCAATATGTACTTTGAAATATGTATTTACATCCCTTGATCAGTTTCCAATTCTGGGGTAACTAATACCTTCTAAAATCAATAAGTTTATATCTGCAGTGCCAACACTTGCCAAATTCTTATTTCTTGCTTCCTGCTGCAATTTTTTCCCTCTTTTTTTTTGTTGTTGTCGAGAATGGGTGCGGGGAAAAGAGGTTCGATCGCTCGGATATCCATTAAAGAGATTCGACGAGCCAAACGCCAGGAGCGTAAGGTCTTTAATGCGAATCGTAGTTCTCTTAAAACTTATTTTAACAGCAGTACAAAAGACGTCCTGTAGGAAAGCGTGGCAGTAAATGCTATTGCAATCGTTTGATAGTTTCCATTGCTCGAATTGAACTTCCTTTAGTAGGGCCTCGGACATGTGGCGATTTTTATCTCATCGATTCTTCATTTCGACAACGGTGTTACGACCCTCGGTGCATTTTACGGAAGTTTAATGTTCAAAAAATAAAAGCAAAAAGTAAAAATTACCATTACAGCTAAAATTGAAATAACTTTCGGTTCTTCATTTAAGAAAGGAGAGGAGTGAGAACTGGCTCTCTATTTATTAAGAAATTAAATCTCAAAATGTTCCGATCTCTAAAGTGAATTTAAACAATTTACTGTAATACTTGTAAATTGAAATAGTTGTTCCGTATTTTATGAAACAATGATTTTTTTCGCTCCTTATGTTAGTACCGATAAAAGAACAATGTTCCCCTTATCTTTTTTAAAATTTCCTTCACCTCCCGCTGTGATCGTGGTTATAATATCGAATTAGACCGCGTGGTGCCATCTACGACCATTCAAGGAAATAAACAGAGTCGATAAGATAGTGGCCGGACAACCGCGGATACCTACATTACCTACTAACATCAGGATTGAGGGGAATCTAGAAGAAGTCGATACACGATGGCGCTGCGTGGAAGCGGGCTAACTATCGATTAGGTGTCGCGTTATTTTGAATTGGGACTTTTGCATACGTGCGAAGGATAAAAAACGAAACGAACCGAACCCACCATATGAAATCAATTAAAAGAAACAAATATTTTCAATTAAATTCGCTGCGTTCACAGAAAGGAATATTCATATTTTACGTGCATGCACGATTTTATGCATATGCACCCTATATGTCAACCGAAATCAATACCTTATTAAACGAATTATAATTACAATCACACATGCATTGCAATCTGTGGCAGAACTTGCCCATTTTTTAATAAGATATAGAGAAAATGATACGTCGTTGCAGAGAAAAGAAAAAAAGAAGGGAAAAAAAGTGGGAAACTGGGTCGAAGTATAATGCTAAAACACTAATCACTAGTTTAGCCTCGGCAACACTTCTGGCTCTATTTTGTGCGATACTGCTACAAACATGCCAAAGAAACCTATATTACTGTGCCAAACCATTGTCTACATGTATATAGAACATTATACCTATAGGCTGCAGGCTATAGACTGATACAAATTATCTTTGGCATTTAATAAATGTCAGAAGACGCACGTCGGTGAGTTGCCCAAGCTAAATTGTCTGAATACATTGTAATTGCAAATCGGAAATATGTTGCTTATTATTTATAGTCAAAAATATTACAAGTATCCCGAAACCCTCGCACGAAAATCCCAGAAGCATTGATTGAAAACTTATTCTGAATCTTTACAAATGTACAATTCCATTCGATAATAATAGAAGCGACGAACGGAACGAATTATTTCCAAAAAGAAATAAAAATAAAAAAATGGTAATATAAATCAGCTGTAACGATTTCATTAAATTTCCCTATATATGTCTTAGATTTATACAGTACAAGGCGCCTGTAACACTACGCGTACTATACAAAGGTGACCATTAAATGAAAGTTCACGCGAGAATAGGTACATAATTTCCGTCGCGACAGTAATAGGTAATTCGGTGAACAGGTGAAGAAAATTTTATTACCGTTTAAAGGCACTGGAACGAATCGAACAATACAATCGCCTCGTGAATCCGCGAACTATAGAGTCGAATAACTATTTAAAATTATACATACAGTATACGTCGCCCGAATGGGCAGCCTAATGGCGTAGGTACACTCTTCGAACTACAAATCAGTTTCTGTGCGTCATCGGGTATACCGGACATCATGAAATAATCATTTAACTGTGACCAAGCTGGGATTAAATAAACTGCCTTGTAAATATGTATACACACACCTGTATATATAATATAACCGGTAAAAAGGTAAACCGCGAATTACCATTTCTTTTCCATGCGGTGGTTAACTTCCATTTAAGGAAGCTAAGAAAATGAAATTAGCAAGAGACCAAGAAAGGCGATGAAATTAGAACGATTCGCTCGCCCGTTTATTCATTCGTCGTCTTATCTTTAGGAACACGCCAATATAATTTCATCCCCGCTCTTTTTTATTATTCCCCGACAAATATTATCTTAACGCAGCATCCTTTCTTTGGAGAATACAATATTTAATTATCGCGCTGGCTCGCCTCTCCCTACTTTCATTCTACTCATTGTTGCACCTCCTCTTTGCGTCGCAATGATGATATTCGTTTCGACTTAATTAAAAACGTGAAATAATTACTGCCGGAATTTTGTCCACGAAATTGTGAGCGATTTCATTCGTTCGTTCGGCATTTAATTCGAACGAGAGTTCCACGTTACCTGTCGAACGTTCCAAATCAATCTATCCGCGGGAACAATTGCAATTTCACCTATCGATCCGGGAAACTCGCGACGACGTGTCGATCGTACGCGATGAAACGTCGCCGTCTACGCAGAGATCGCCGCGTGGCTCGGTCAGCCGACGTCGTTTTCCAATTCCTTCGACCGCGGCGCGAGGAAAAGCGCGAAAGAAAAGGAAACGAGGAGAACGAAAAGTGGGAAACTTCGGCCGGTTTTACCTCGAGCGCGCGTGTAAAAATTGGTTTCATGATTGCATGTAGCTGTAATGGATCAATAGTGGTGAACACAGCGGCCGGATGGGCTGAATATAGATACACGGAAGAGGTACAAGGTGAAGCATAATCATTCGTCGTTTCAACATTTTTCCACCTGCGGCTAAACACCACTTTTTACTCCGTTTCGGATTTACCGGTGCAGTCGCGTTAGCCCCTGCAACGATAATACGTGCGAATTCGGGAGCAACCAGGTGCACCGTTGGCGGAGAATTTAGAACCGCCGTGTATATTTAGTTGGATAGAAATTTTACGTCTGGTTAATTAGTCTAACCCTTTGATTGCCCTATTAAGCAAGGACAGTTTATATATTTGAATGCTGCTACGAATTTAGAAACATTTGTGATTGGAATATGCTGAAGTGTGCGGGGCTAAATGGTTAAGGATGAAAATTGAAGAACAAAAAAAGAAAATTAAGTAATATAACTAACGCTGGACGAGTCAGCGATTCACGAGTAAGCAAGCGGTACTAGATAAATAAGAAAGATTGAAAATATGAATAAGAATTTTTTTTTGTAATTACTTCTTCTTTTTTGATTATTCTGGAATGGAAGAATATCATTGATGTTTCATAATGCAGGTATGCACACACGGAAAGCACTTCATTGACTATACATATCGCAGAATCGAACCCCAACCCGTGTAACACAATTTTAGACGCTACTACAGTAGATACAGGTGCACATACCTACGCGCGCGTATTATAATTCTATACTGCGGGATGTTATTGCATTAACGAGCAATAAAAATATTAGCCTGCGGAACAAAGGAAAAAGTTAAACGCATATTCGGTTTCCACGCGCGATGAATAAATACATCGATAATTAAAAAGGTGGCCCGAACAACAAGTCATTTAAGTATAAATGACTGAATTTAAGATAAATTCTCCCCGAAATAAATTACTCGTTTTCCAACATATCTGCATTTTTGTCTTTAATCGTTGGAGTTAAAATATCTCAAGTGTCTCTAATTGTCGATAGCTAGGATTTTATAAAGATAGACAAAGACGTGCGACTAAAAATATCGTCGTTTATTACGAATTTCTAATGAAATATGCGAATCCACCATTGATCAGAGAGATAACCGTATTCCCCCGTGAATTCTATGCGAAAGAGTCTCGTGCACGAGCTAAGACACGCCCCGGAATATTTGCGTTGTTTGGGTTCGCGTTTCTTCATTACCATTACGTTACTTTGTATCGCGCAATTAGGAAGGTAATTATTTTTTCCCCGATGCGCACAGGAGCGGGGAACATTTTCAGAATTGCTAACCGATTCACCGTACGAACATTCCGACTGGAATCCAAGCCGCGAAGGAATGCACGAATTATTGGACAAACGAAACGTTACAATTGCGATCGTTAACAATTTTCATTTAACGATTGCAATATCTAAAATATCTGTACTCTTTTCAATTAAAGTTTAACGCTCGAATTATGTATATTCAGTGGAGCTAAGTAGTAAAAAAAATAATTGTGCGAATATATTAAAATCTGCTTAATTATCGAAATTCATTTCATCGGTACGCGTATCACAACTAACAGGCGAAAAGAAAGCACCGTCTATTCCGTTTTGAATAGTTCAAAGGTGTATATACACACACGCGCGCATACACACGCACACCTTTCTATTTCGATATGTTATA